>JARHVA010001339.1:0-1200000 GCA_037957365.1 Torreya grandis
CCTTCATTTGATTGCCAAAAATCTATACAAATACATCAAGAAATTATAAATGATTTACAAATAATTTATAAGGAGACATCCTTTCAAGTAAATTAATTCACGCCCCCATAATTCCTACGTTCCCAAATAATATTCCTCTTAACAAATATGATGGCTCCCTCACACATTCATTATAAATAAATTCTCTTCTAAAATAGGGACCTCAACTAAAGATTGTTCAAGCTCAAATTGTCATACCAAAAGTACCAAAGTTCAAAGATCCCATACCACTACCAAGTTACCCTAAATTTAATGATCTTGAACTTGAAATTTTTATTCATCTTCATGATCTTGAACTTGAAATTTTTATACATAAAGATGATGATACTCATATGCCTAGATTCAAAAAAGGTGTTGGGTTATAACCAATGATAACACCTATGATAAACACCTATATTCCCATGGAATATCGTATGTTTATGATGACCACTACTGGGGATCTTCAAAAACATGTTTCTATACTTCAAATGCAAATGGCTTTCCATAATAATAATGCACATATAACCTCATTCAATAATCAACCTCTTACAAAATGTATACTTGAATATCCTCATCCACAAGATTTTAAATTACCATAGTTACCTTTTTTTGAGACACAAGGACCCATTTGACCACATGATTAACTATGTGCATTCTTTTGGTCCATAGGCACAAGATGAAAAACTATTACTAAAGGTTTTCCATGTGAGTATTTCCGATGAGGCTCAAAATTGGTTCTATATTTTACCGATGGGTTCCTTAACTACTTTTTTACAATTGGAAGATGCATTCTTCATGGAGTTCAATATCCACAAGGTTGCAAATCTTACATTTGAATATTTGTACAGTTTCAAACAACATGATGATGAATCCTTTTAAGATTATACTATTCGATTTAAAAGAACATCATATGCAATAGAATTTAGATCATAATTTTTAAAATTACAATTTATCTATTAGAGGCCTTATTTTCCCATTAAAGGAAAGAACATTGTATAAACAATATGAGTCAGTTACCCATTTATATAATGATGTGCATAGATATGCTTCTTTAATAATTACTCATTTAATATAACTTAACATATCTCCATCCAAATATAAAAATTTATCCCTCACACCAAAGATGGAGATAACTTACCTACGGAACATTAAGAACAACAATGTGGCATTCATAATCTTTATATGAGTAGTTTTCAAATGTTACTAAACATGGGGCCAACCCAAGGTCCATATCTTATGCAATAATCTCAAAGTGAACAACACACAAAACATCCATGACAACAAAATTAGCAATTACCTTATATATGTGTGGTGCTTATTTTTGGCATAACCATATTAAATCTACACAAGCAAAAATTGTTTGTAATGTAAGACAATTACAATAAATTATTTTTGATCTAACACACTTTTAAAATAAAAGAGGTTGGAAAGAATCCTTAGAAAACATAATAATACCAATTGCTCGTGGTCCTAAAGTAATTCAAACATGAGTTTGGGTTATGCCTACCACATCTCTATATGTGATTACACTAGGAACTCTTTGGGTATATTAAACAAAAGCAAAAATTGAACCAAATCAACAAGGTATTTATTTTCCTCATGAAGGTAAATTAATACATATTCCAAATTATAGCATTACTTATTCTACTACACATACAAAATGTGAGGAAGAATATGCTTTGTACCTTTTCAACCTATCCAATCATGATGAAAATAAAGTCAAAGATCCAACTTAAGGTTGTTATGAATTGAGTAGGGAAGATACCTATGACCATCCATTAGATGAGATCATAGATTAGTCTCTTTAAACATTCCAAAAACGCCAAAAAAATTCAAAAATCCAAAAACACTTTCGACACCTACATGTTCTATTAGCTCCTTGGCATCAATGTGTTAGTTCCATATGGATGGATGGAATTTCTTTTATTTATACATACACATGTGTAATGATTCTATTACAGTGTGATATAAGCATACATAGATACATGATCTATTCATATTTTAGATATTGGGCTTTCCCTCTACTCATATCATATAGAAATTGTAGGCATCTGCTTCTTTGATCTTTTTACACACAGGTTATATGATTCGATGGTCACTCTACATCCTCATGTTTGAGCTCACATATGTACTTACACATGCCATTATCCATGATTGTATTTTACATAGGGTACTTGGCTTTTTTTTTCCTAATACATTAGATCCATGGGATACTATGACATGTTTATGTTGGTTGTTTATGCTTTACTTTATGCACTTCCTTGAGTGTCTTGCCTTGTTATTATATTTCTTGTTTAAGCATTTGAATATGCTCCTTTGCTTGTAACCCCCATGTCTATGTATACTTTCATTTACATTTACATATTTATATGTTGTATGTACATTTGAATATGCCATCCTTGTTTTTGTGGAGATTTGACCTAGTCACATTCCTTTGATTATGCAACATTTGAACATGACCCTTATTTGTGGTCTCTTTAGACCATTGCCTTTTGACATGCTTTTGAGTTCTCTTGTGTGTGTGTTTATTTTCTTGTTGAGATTATATTATTACTATCTAAACATTACCATGGTCCTTATTATGCATCTTAGGCCTTCATGTGATTGCATTGGTTCTATGTGTTTCAATGTTATATCAACCTAGACATGTTCCTTCTATATGCTACATGGTTACATTCATGTATTATATTGTTGTAGTATTGTTTTGAGGTGAGGTAACTACCAGTTCTTATCTTTCCCTCACCTCAAAGTGGGGCATGTCATAGAGGCATGTTCTCCACACTTGGTACAATTTTTAGATTCAGTGGGGCATGCTTTGGAAGCATGTTCTCCACACTCATTCAGTATATGGTAATTATATCAGTTTTTAGATTCAATGGGGGCATGTCATATGGGCATGTATTCCACACATTCACAATTTTCAAATTCAGTGGGGGGAAAGTTTTTGGAAGCATGTTCTCCACACCTATTCAGTATTCAGCTTCTCTAAATTACAGTGAGAGCATGTTTTAGAAACATGTTCTCCACATTTGTACTTATATAAGTTTTCAAACTTCTCAATATATATTGGGGGCATGCTTTGGAAGCATGTTATCTGCACTTACACATTTCTTTTGAATTGACCAAAGCACACAATTATATGATTTAGATTCACGGTTGTGGAAAAATTCTATACATCGGTACCATCGTTAGACATAATTTTAACATGAAACATATCTAAGGTAAATATGTTAGGTAATTTTTGCCTAATATTACAAAATCTAAATCAGTTTTAGATTTCAAAACATTCTCAAGGATTATCACCACCCACTAGTTGGAATTTTACAAACTATATTGAGCCAATTTACTATAGTAGTTGGTTCACCTTTCGGTAGGGTTGAGGTGATCAACTCACTCAATCTTGTCACATTTTTAGGTTGTACTTGATAGTATCAATCAACCTCACCAGTTTGACATTGTGGGTGACTTGGTTCACTCACACTCACTAGTTTATAAGTATCATTGGGTTACATTGTTGAACTAATCTCAACTGCCAGATGGCAACTCAATTTTTCTCCAAGATTTTGGGCATGTGCCTTCCAATCTCTCTCTCTCCCTCTCTCTCTATCTTTCCTTGGATATATGCACTTTCAATATGTATCTATATTTTGTCATAATCTCAATTTCAAAGCCTTACAATGATACATATTTTTCAAATCAACTTATTAATAAGTAAGGTGGTTACATCAACACATAGTTATACTACTAAATGTTACTCTTTCAATTTCAATCCATTTCAATTAATTTCAATCCCAAATTATATGTACTGATTATATATTGTAACATGATCTTGGTTGTAGGTTAGTCACCAGTAAAGCAATCAAGATGGGCACATGTAAAGATAATGTGTGTTATACACACTCAGGGATGCATTCATTTACTTTAAACTAGAAATTTCATTCCTATAATAGGGGGAAGATGTAGATGATATTTATGGATTATATAGCACCTCAATCTTTTACACTTAGAAAAATTAGACCTTGGTTGTTCCCCTCAGTTTTGGACCTTTCTCATTTTTATAAGTCTCGTATCTACTCTATCTTGTGCCCCTTGGCCTATGTCTATTAGTTCAGATAGTATTATGTTAATGACCCAAAACTAAATTCACTAGAGTGAAGGTGAAGACAAAACAAGAAGCATGTAGGTGGTCACATTCTTTTCTAGAAGGTATTATATATAGGACACATACATACAGTTCAGACATTAGCATCAACACAACTATCCCAAGCTAACACTAGTGTATGTGGCTCTAGAGGAACCCAATCCATAATTTGGCAATTGTTCCAAAATCTTCTTCCAGTCTGCTTCCTGCCTATTCTAGATCTAGAACTATGTCAGCATCAGAATTATCTAATTACATTGTATATTTGTCATTTTCATATTTAGCATAGTTTTACTTAATATTTTTATCCTATTCTCAGCATAATAAATTTAATTTATGTTTATATCTGATTTTAACATTTAATTGGCATACTTTAGATCTGATTATCACACTTATGTATTGTCACTTTTATATTCTTAACCCTATTAACACCAAGTAGGATTCCTACATCTATTTTGGGGTTAAACACATTATATCTCTTAAATTAGCATCATCCTCGATGCATCAACTACACTTAAGGGTAGTAAACAAACATGTCTCCCAAGTAACTCTAGACAAAATAAACAATTAGACACAAAAATCAAAATAAAGGTGAAATGCATCAAGCATATTATGTCAATCCCTCTTACAGATACCATTAGAATCAATCGATACCCATAGTATCACCATAGAGCAATTGAAACATGAATAAAATCTGATATGAAGCATGTGAGTGCAAGTGCCAATATTATGTATATCATACTGAGAAAAAGTATGAGCACCACTCCACATAAAAATTATAATGTGCTAAGATATGTACCATTC
Organism: Torreya grandis; assembly: GCA_037957365.1. Classification (NCBI taxonomy): domain Eukaryota; kingdom Viridiplantae; phylum Streptophyta; class Pinopsida; order Cupressales; family Taxaceae; genus Torreya; species Torreya grandis. The sequence continues at coordinate 4,964 of JARHVA010001339.1, forward strand.
CATGGCAAGACCACACTGAGTAATATTGAATAATACTAAGTTTCATCTAATGGTAGAAGCAAGCACCAGAATCAAGTATTATATTTGGATTTTGTATGAATTAACCACGTAGAAGGGCATTGAAATTATGGTTCCACCAACCCTTATCATTATGCATAACAAAACACTACATCTAGTGAGGGAAGGATGGTGTCATGAACCTACCCATATAGGTTCCCATCACGACCCTGTATCTTGTTTGAGAATTTATCTTCTTCTCCCCCATACCTACACAAGGTGCCAATTATGCCCATTACTTAACATATAATAAATTAGTATTTATAATCAATGAACAATTCAAAATCAATTGATCAAAATAAAAATTTATAATAAACTAAGTAGCCCCGAAAGAGTGTTAAAAATAAAATAAATAAAACTTCATAATTAAAATAAAATCAAGTCAATAATTGGTTAAATAGTTTCTAAGATAATTAAATCTCAAAGAAAAAAAACTTGTTGGTTCAAAACAACTTCATTTTCCAATCAAGTTAAAATAAAATTTCAACAAAACAATATTGCAAATAGTTCACATTACTTGCACTATGTGGCTTAGGAAACCACTTGAGGGGAGAAGGACATAAATTAACCATCATAGAAGCCTTAATTACCTCCCAAAGATAAGAGAAATAAAACAATAGTGTCATCTAATCCATGTGGCTCAACATAGAATAGTAATCACAAAGCTTGTCTCTCAATAACCACTCAGGGTGAGTGGAGGGACACTGTGTTCATAAAGTGACCATTATGCATGAATAAATAGGGCACTCACCTAAAATATTCAAGGTACTACTTCATGAAAAAGGTGGAAAGTGGGTTTCATCTTACAAGAAGCTCCACTTCCTAACTTGTACCCTGATCCAAGCCAATACAAACAAAGCTTTACACCTTCCTCAAACCCACACTTGCAGCAATACTCAACCAAAGAGAAATGAAACAGGGTTACACCACATGACATTACACTAACAAGTTAGAATTACACTACTCATCAGTTTCACATAGGTGGAAAATTGGATTAACATACAATTGGTACATTCACATTTGCATATGTATAAATAGTTACATAGAACAAATGTCATTGCACTATAACACACATCATAATCACACACAATATTTCTATTTTATAATAGGTGAGTTTATTTCAGATGTGTTTCATAATCAAAAGGTAATGCAAGGTTTAAAACAAGAACTTTATGTTTATACATACATACATGTATTGTTATTTAAGTCAAAATAAAGTATAAGAACAACTTAGTAATCTTAATCCTTAAGGGTTCACAATAGTGACAGGGAGAGTACAAATATATAACAACATAACAAAGTTGGATCACTGGCATATAAGTGATATAATTAGTTACCCTAATATTCCATAACTTGAGTAATCAGATCTCCTCTATAATCACAAATCATTGAAGGATATGAATTGTATCTAAATAGAATTATGTCACACAGGTATTCTGGTGAAAATTCTCAATGTCTCAAAAGTATCTCAATAAAACATGTACATGTCTTCCATGTGTTTCTAAATATCTAGCCAACATGTTTTATGTTTGTTGTAGAAGGTAATTGAACCAATCATAATAATTTACCTAAAGTTCCTAGTGTTGAACCTAGACTCTGATACCAAAATGCCATGCCCAAAATTTACATGATTTAAACACACATAAACTAACCAGTTTTTTATTTTTATTTTGTAAAAATCCAAAAACACATTCTACATAGCTTGAAATGTCCATTAGTTATATATCTACGTGTCATGATACACATAATGCATCGAGACAAATGCACATGTCTAGATGACATGAATAAAAAATCACAAGCGGTCACACGATCGCTACACAACCTTGTTGATCCCACTAGCGCTCTACTAGCCTATAGCTGATTAAGTAGACCAAGTAGTCCCTCAAACCAAAGTCTGAACTAAACAAAATATTAAAGGGGTGTAATTATACTATGGTCAACATATAGTCAACAATCATTGTTTCACTAAAAATCAATTATAAAGTCAAAAGCCTTCATATAAAGTTTGCACAAAGGTTCCTTGCTTTAATATCAAACTGAAGATCATCGAATAGGAATTTTAAACTAACTTGAATGTTAGAAAAATCACAACCCTAATTTATGCTAAGACCTAGATCCAATGCCCCACCTCAACTTGGCAACCTACACATTTGCTCCTTGGAATCAGAGTTAGATGTAGTTCTCCAAAGGACTTGTGAAGAGTCTCCTCCACAAGATGTTGTCACTAACAAGGGTTGAAAAACTAAGCCAACTAACAAGAAACTAGCATAACTCTAACAAACTTTCAAATTCTCTAAGAGTGGAAGACAAGAATGCTAACCATATAACAAATAATCATAAGAGACTTCACGAGAAGCACTTATATGTTTGATAGGCTTTCAAATCAAATTATTACAAAGAGTTGGATAAACACCTAATCTAATTTCCATCCAAGCCTATAATTTATATTGTGGATGGCAATGAAACCAACATTATATTTAAAACTACTCTAACCCATACAACATCATAATGAAAGAAAAAGATAGAGATAAAGTGAATACTCTCTTTCATGCATGATACAATATTCGATAAGACATATTAAAAAGCATAGAAACAATATGGATATATATAATCACAATTATGATAACTAAATCAGCTTTCACACCTTAACCATTCAAATCTAATTAGTTTCCTTTGATGAAATTTAAAATTAGATATTGATTATTATTACTTGTCAACCGTTAGACAAATTTAATTATTACTTCCTAACATAAGAGTCACCCAATTCAGTGCCTGGCAAAAAAATATAATTCTTAAATATTTGCCTTAGTCATAGTCACAACTAAAACATCCTAAATTAGTCTTATAAATATAAAAGTACTAAACTTGATCAAATAATTTAATAATAATATAAATGCATATCAAGACTAATGTACTCCATTCATAATATTTTAAAGTTGTAATTTTGTTTATAGTCATAACAAATATTGGACCAGTTACCCATTATTCAAGGGTAAAAATAATATTATCCATGTATAGTTAATATGACATGAGTACAGTGAAATTAGAGTAGGGTTTTTTTTTTTTTTTTTTTAAACTCTTCAATAATTATAATAGAAGTGTTGGAAAATTTACAATGTTATTTACTATACTTCAATGATAATGATATATCATCACCGAATTTTTCCTCAAAAGGGAAGTTTTGAACTAAATCCATATAAAGTCTTTCCTCCCATTCATCATGACATTAATATTTAATAGTTTAATTGAGAGGGTTCTAGTAATAAATAATAGTTTCTCATTATTATCCACTCATTTCTATCTATAGATATATACATTAATATCTATTGTCAATATTTACTTTTCGGTATTATTGTTTTTGGTAGAGAGAATTAATTTAGTCAGATCATTATTTTATTTTTTTAATAAAAAGGGGTAAAAACTTTATTAATTTCTGAAAATATTACAATACAACAAATGGCCAAAGCCCCAAAAACCCAAGAAAACCACATAAACCAAACACTGAAAACCATCACGTCCCAACACCATTTTCGTCCTCTCTAAAAATCATGTCCAGGTTCTAACACACCTCCTCGGGCAACAGTGCCCATTCATCCACTTTGCGGCCACCAATATCCTCAGAAGCCCACTTCGCCAAGCAATCTGCCGCCCCGTTCCATTCCCTCAGAACGTGAGCAAAGGACACGAAATCCATAAGCGAACTAATCTGAAATATCTGCTGCACTATCAAAGATAGTTGCCAGCTCACATCATTAAATTTCCTCTCCCAGATCATATTAATTAGAATTTTTGAGTCGGCTTCACACTTCACCCTTCGCCAGCCTAACTCATAAGCTCTCTTCAACGCATATAGAACAGCTAATCCTTCCATCCTGTTCACCGTTTGCTGTCCCATGTGGGCTGAAAAAATAAAAACAATAGCTCCAAAGGAATCCCTACCAATCCCACCTATCCCAACCAGGCCAGGATTACCTCTAGAAGAACCATCAGTGTTAATTTTTAAAAAACCTTCAGGAGGGGGTGTCCATTTCCCACTCTAAATTTTTTGCTTCCCACATCAGTCACGCCTGACGCAAGCAGAGGCCAGAGAGATACTCTGTATGCCTAACCTTTTAACCAATTCTGCGTCTCCCTGTTCTAGAGGCAAAATGATTTCACTCTTAGCTTCCACAGTCTCCTGTATCATTCCAATAATTATGCTCCATACCTGGTGAATCGCCAACTTTTCCTCTTTAAAAATTTAGCGGTTTCGCTCAAGCCAAACTTGCCACAGCAGAAAAATGGGTCCAACATACCACGCCTCTTGTAGGAAGTGAGCAACCGAAGGCAACCTGCCCAAACTAGACCAAAACTCAACCAGAGAAGAGGCATGCAAGCATTGACAACTCCACACGTCCCACCAAGCGTACCACAAATGAAGAGTGAAAGGGCAACTAAAAAATAAATGAGACGATTCCTCCTCCGCTCCATTACACAGGACGCAACGTGAAGGGCCAAAAAATCCTCTCCATCTAATATTCTCCCAGGTCAAACATCAATTCTAGGTCAATGTCCAGATAAAGCAATTGCACTTCGTCCAAGATAAACTACTCCACACTCTTTTCCACCATGGAACTTCCCCTCCAGCCCCACATTGTTGTGCTATCAACTCCTGGTAACCCGCTGAAATCGTGTATTTCCCTTTAGGATGAGGGGACCAAGCCAGCAAGTCGCTCTCCCTGAGTGCGCAGCAGTAGCGGCCAGCAAGGATCTTATGAAGCTTAGTGCACTCAGCCTCTATACCAATAATCAGCCACACTTCATGCTCCTTCCACCTCGCCTCTGTCAATTGACCTTGAAGAAGGAAGGATTTGTAATCACACACCTTAATCCATCCTGCCTCACTAAATCTCTGCGCAAGACCATCTAAATGTGAATACTAAGTAACCAAAGGGGGAAAATCGTCCCATGAATCATGCCAGAATTGCGCCTCCTTACCCCCCCCTATAGATCCAAAAAAGACCTCTCTTGATCAAAGCAACTCCTTTTTTAAGAGTATCCCAGATCATCGATCCATTACCTGACAAACTATATCTGGGGATATCTTTCGTAGGAACCCCAAAAAAATACTTATATGACAAGATCCTGGCCCATACTCGATCTTGTTCCTCACACCATCTCCAATACAATTTTGTTGTCAGGGTCATACCTGCCAGGACTGACTGTCGCAGTTTGAGGTGACCAAACCTTTTTGGGCTGTAAACAGCCTCCCACCTAATCAGGCTCCACTTTGTCAAAGACAAGTTACCTGCCCATAAAAACTATTTTTTCGAGTCAAGATCCTTAACAAAACTCACCAGTGCCACCTGGAGCATACACCTATATAGAGGGAGCGCCTGCACCACCGACTAGATCAGCTGTACCCAACCGATGAAGGACAGCCACCTGTTGGTCCAGTGATTCACCTTAGTCATGAACTTGTCCAGAATCCCCTACCACGATTCCTTGGACTGTCTCCCAGCAGATATAGGGATACCAAGATAAAGAACTGAAAGGCTACCAATTTGGAATCGAAGAATGTCAGCCACTCTTCTTTGAATAGGTGGCAGAGTGTTGAAGAAAAAAATGGATGACTTATCCTCATTAATTACCTATCCCATGGCAGCCAAGTAAGCATCCAAACCACTGTGAATATTGGCTGCCTCCCTCATAGTAGCCATTCCCATCAATGCCACATCATCCACAAACTGAAGATGAGAAAGAACTGGAAGGTCACCTCCCCACCTCCATCCCTGTATAACACCTTCGCCAGTCTTTTTTCTAATCAGTCGTCCAAGACCTTCCGCCAGAAGAAGAAACAAGTAGGGAGATAATGGATCCCCTTGCCGTAGGCCACGCGAGGCTCCAAAGAGTTGTGAGTGCTCCCCATTCACCAAAATAGAGAATGAAATTGAATTCACACAGCTCATTACCCATCTGATCCAATCTTCCTCGAAACCAAAGGCAGCCAAAACCTTCTGAAGAAAGGACCACTGAACCCTATCATATGCCTTAGACATGTCCAGCTTCATGAACATCACCTTCTCCCTGGACTTAGAAATGGAGTGGATAGCCTTAGTAGCCACCACAATCCCATCTAAAATCTGTCGCCCCTCCACAAAGCCGCTTTGTTCCTCTGAGACCAGCACCCCCAGCCACTTTTTTAATCTTTCAGCTATCAACTTCGATATAATTTTATAGACAACATTGCAGAGGGAAATAGGTCTGAATTGACTTAGGCGATCAGCCCCTTCTCTCTTGGGAATGAGAGCCAGAAAAGTTGAGTTCAAGGCTCGAAGCATTTGTTTGCTAATTTGAGACTCTTGAACTACAGCCAACAGATCTAGTTTGATGATTTCCCAAAACTCCTGAAAAAATTCAATCAGAAATCCATCTGGGCCTGGCACCTTACCCTTTTTCATCATGAATACAATCTTTTTAAGCTCCTCGATGTTAATTGGATGCATCAGTTGCTCCTTCATCTCCCGAGAAACTAAATTGGGAATACAGGAGAGTATCTGATCCTCAGCAGTAGTTCCCCTCTGTCCTTCTTCTCTGAAAATAGAAGCAAAATACTGTACAGCTTCATTACACATATCCCTCGTAGAAGAGATAGTCTCTCCGCTGTTCAAAATTAAAGATGTTATCATATTTCCATGTTGCCTGGCTCTAACCAAGTTGAAGAAGAAGGTTGTATTCATGTCACCCTCCTGCAGCCACTTGACCCTGGCTTTCTGCTTCCAAAAAATTTCCTCCCTCAACTCCCATTCTTCCACCCTCCTAACAGCCCTCGCTTCATCCCTCAACAAAGATTCGGACAACCCCTCCTCTCTAATCATCCTGGTAATGATATTTAACTCCTCTTACACCTCTTTCTTTTCCTGGAAGATGTTCCCAAAGCTCAAAATATTCCACCTTTTGAGCTGATACTTCACGAACTGGAGCAGCTTAGCAAAAGTATACATTGTTGTACCAGCCGTCAGCCTCCCAATTCTCCACCAATTAGCAACTCGGCCAAACAAAGCCTGGTCCCTGAGCCACATGAGTTGAAATTTGAATGACGGTTTCCTCTACATATAATTTGAAGAAATGTGAAGCTTAATTGGTCAGTGGTCGGAGCCTCTCCAATCCAGGATCTCAAAACTCAAAGACCATAAACTGCCCACCCAATAACAAGAAGTCATGAATCTGTCAATGCGCTTAGCAATAAAGTTATCACCCGTCCTCCTAATGTTCCAGGTGAACCTCCCATTGCAAGGCTTAATATCCACCAGGTTTAGCTCCGAAATTTTGTCTCGAAGCAAAGAGGAAGATGGTTCCAATCTAGCATTCCCTCCCTTTTTTTCTGTTAGGTCCAAGATAGCATTGAAATCACCAGCCATAATCCATGGCAGATAAGGAAAGCCCCTACAAACTAAGTGGATGTTATTCCAAACCTGAAGCTTACCTTAGAAGTCAGTGGGGGCATAGACATTTGAAAGAAGAACATACACTCCCGACTCACTGCATAAGGATACCAAAGAAAGTGAAGACCTGAAGGCAATCCATGACATTGACTGCACCTTGCATGGATTCCAAAGACATGCCACGCCTCCCTCAGAACCTTGTGCCCGTATGTATTGACATAAACCTTGCCTCCATAGCTTGGGTGCAAGACTCAACATATACTCCACTAAAACCTTATTTTCCTGAAGAAAGAGAATATCCAGACAATGATTCCTAATCAAATCCTGAACAGCTTTTTGTTTAGGGCCGTTGTTTAAGCCCCTAACATTCCAAGATATAACAATCATTTTGGAGGAGACAAGAAGTGGGAGTCTAAGGTCTTGATCGCCCCTTACTCAACCAGATTTTCCCCAATCATCTTTATCCTCTCCATGTCTTTCTTTCTTCCCAGATTAACATTTTTTTCGGAAGCCCCTTTTTTCCCCTCCTTCTGAAGAATTCCCATGTGAGAAGGAGCCTTGCCTCTCTTCTCCACCTCTAACACCCCTGCTTGTGTGGGAAGAGTTCCAGCCTCAATTTTTGGAACCATATCAGCATTTGATTCAATATCCTTTTGTTCCTCAACCTGCCCTTCCATAATCATAGGTAGGACAGCTTCCATGGGAGGCATTACTTGTTCCATGGGAGCATCTCCAGCCGTTCCAGACCCTCCCACAACCTGCTCTTCATTGACTAAGCCTATGTAATCCTCCTGTTGTCCTAATTCATCCAGAACCCCAAACCTATTAACTGAGTCCTCCAGACGCTCCATTAGGGACCTCTTATAGCCCCTATTTCGGCCTCGAGACTTAACCTGCACAAAGCCTTCAGAGTCCTTACCAGTACCTGCTCCAATCTTCTTCCCTTTGTCCATTCCAACAACACTACTCGGTGGAGGTGGGGGCGAACGTTGTTGATCACTCATTTTTGCCTTTGGGCATCTTCTCACAAGGTGACCATACTCATGGCATAAGCAGCATTTGAATGGGAGTGTCTCATAGTCCAGCTGCTGTACCCATGAGTATGTACCCGCACACAGCTCTACTACATCCGGCAAAGGCCTACTTAAATCAATTTCCACACAAATTCGGGCAAAGGTCATGATTTTCTTACCTAAAGTTTGTGTGGAAGAACCCACAGGTTTTCCTAGCATTGAAGCAATCATCTGAAGAACATCCTCATGGTAGCATTCAATAGGCATTCTGGGTAACTGTACCCAAACTGGAACTTTATTTGGCAGTTCCTCAGTAGGATTAAATCTAGCATGCCAAGGTTTTACAAAGAGCCCCACCTAATTGTAGAAATAAGGACCCCCCTCAAAGACCATGTTCCTGTCAGCCAAACATACGAATGTGACCATGAAGAAGTTATTGGCCAGCAGCGTAACCTCCATCTCACCCTCTGGCTCCCACACACGTCTAGCGCAATTCTCCAAAAAAGAAAGGGAGACACGTAATCCCAAGAATTTGCAGTATAGTGAATGCTTGGAGTAATACTCCACATCTTCAGCAATCATATCGAATGGGATAATCAGCTTTGGTCTTTCCTTACAATGCTCCAGGCATCCATTCACCTTGGTAATTCGTGATCCCCCAGCTGTGCTTGTGTCAAACGTTCCTGGAATCTGATTAAAGTCAAAATTTACCTCCATTTTGGGGTCCAGCCCCTGTCTATTCTTCCCAATAGCCTCACTGTAGCTCCTTTCCAACCTGGCCTTAGTCGACCCCTGCAAAGCCATAGTCGCTTACCCCTAATCTACACCTTCCCTTGTGAAACCTCCTTCTGCTGCTGCTGCCCACCCGCGCCCAACCGACATCTCACTCTACGCAGACCACAAAATAGCAAAAACAAGCCAGGGCCCGATGCCCTAGCTTGGCTAAGAGTCGCAGCACTCAACCATTCCACCTTCGCTCTACCAATCCCCTCTTTTTCTAGTCAGATCATTATTCATTGTTAATGAAATACTGTCATTTAATGGAAATATAAACTATTTTGTAATGTTCATCGTAGATATATAATAATTAATGATTTTTTCTAGTTCTCGTTAACAGAGAAATAAATGTAAGACTACCATCCAATCAGAGCCTTTCTTTGCATTATACAAGGCATTAAAAGGATCAAAAAAAATATTAAACAAAAATCGATTTTGCATGTGCATTAAAGATTATTTTTTTCATTGTGACTAAACAATGAAAAATATGTATTCCTGCATTTAATGAAAGTGTTTAAAAGATGAGTCACGTGTCTTCAAGTTGCAATAACAGTTACAAATTACAATGATAGTTGCCAAGAATAAGTGAAAACAAAGACACCTCACTGCAATTTATCGTATTGTTTAAAAATCATTAATATTTGAAAATTCTATATTTTTACAACAAGGCAGGTATTTCATGGAAGGGGTTGTTGCTCCTATTTTTAATGGGCGGGTAGCCTCATGAAAAATGAAAGGTATGGTAAAAGGAAAGTTTAGAATCTTTTCCTAAAAGTGAAGCGCTGGCTATTTTTAAGGGGAAAGTTTGAGGGAGTGAAAAAAAGGGCGCTGGAGTTTCCCATATGTGTTTCTATTTATAGGAAGATATTTTACTATTTGTAAATATATGAGTGGTCAAACTCAAGGGCTTGGTGTATTGGTGAGGTACAATTAGTGTGTACTCATTAACCCAAGTTCCATTTTTATTGAATACATGAGGACTCTTTCAACAAGTGACCATGTGGACACCTTGAGGTAGGGGTCACACTTCTCCTTGTGGACTAAGTGGAACACAACGGGGCATTTCAGATGCGAATCGTTCGACGAACATTACAAACCCAAGCCTACCCACATGTCCCATTTCGAGAAGGTGTTCTCCCATTACTTCGGTTTATAACTCTGGTATATGAAAAGCGTTTATCCCAACATTTGTTACTCAAGGGCTTGGTGTATTGGTGAGGTATAAGTAGTTTGTACTCATCAACCCAAGTTCCATTCTCATTGAGTACATGAAGACTCTTTCAACAAGTGGCCATGTGGACACCGTGAGGTAGGGGTTGAACTTCTCCTTGTGGACCAAGTGAAACACAGCGGGGTGATTTGGATGCGAATCGTTCAGCGGACATTCCATGTCCCACTTCGAGAAGGTACTCCCCCATTACTCCGATTCATAGCTCTAGGATATCAAATGCGTTTATCCCAATATTTTTGTCCCTGTGACGGTGACCAAACGGTAAGGAAGATGGGCTTTACCCATGAGATCCCGTGTTCGAGTCTCCCTTGCCATTGGTAGATAACTCCTAAAGTGGCACTGCTTCCCACGGGTATAAAAAATTCCCCCAAGTCAAAAAAAACCGGTTACCATCAAAAAAAATATATGAGTGGACAAAATTTATGAAAATTTTAATTATAAATAAAATAATAATAATTTTAAATATTATCTCCAATAAAATAGGAATATACACTCAGAATTTTTATTCCATAAGACCACTTTTGCTACATATGCTTCTAAATTCACTTTGCACTACCCCTTAGAAAATTTAGGAGCCCCCTCCCACAGGACCACTTCCTAAAGATGTGCAGTAGCAAAGACTTCTGAAATTAAACACAGTGGAGTTTACACTTCTCTGGGTTTCAATTTGCTAAATTTGTTTTCCCGGTGGAGTTATTTTCTGGGTTTTGTTTGACCTGTAAATGTAGCGTTTTTATCTTTTCTTGGGGGGCGGGGAGGAAGGCGGAGCACCGCACTTTGAATACATTGAGATCTGGGTTTGCACTTCATGTGTGCATTCTTAAGAGAGGATTTTAATATTTATTTGAGTCATTTTTCTGCATATCCTACCATCATTGCAGTGAATTTGATTTATTTTTAATTTTGTTATTTTATTTAATAATGTTGTGAGATTGAGATTGGCAGAAGGCATTGACATTAGAAATTACAAGGTTTTCATTGGCAGATCCAATCCCACCATTTCCCTAAATCAGTAGTTGTTTTTCTTGTCATATACAACAGAAGCATGTCAGTATAGGACTTTGCGAAATGGACACAATTTGGCCATCACTGTAAATGTAAAATTTCGGTACCTTCTGTTAGTCCTAGGGTTTACTTCCCGGCGGTTGACAGACATTACAAACTGAAGAGCCAGGTTTTGATCCAGCCGCTCTACAATTGTTTCCACTATTTTTTAAAAAGTGCTACTTTTTATGTTCAGAAAAACTAAATCTGTTTTGGTTTTTTCTCTCAAATCAATATCAAATATTGTAGGCAGAAAGTGACGCACGATCTGGAATTTCTTGTTTTTCAACATAAATTTTTTACAGTCCTCCGAAACTCTCTTTTCGAAAATAACTGTAAAAATTATTTATTTATGCTTGCTCCCATAGGCAGGTACTAAAGCCGTCCCTTGTTTCCCTTGTAACGCAGTTATTCGATTTGGAAACAATGAGAAATCTATTTTTCAAAAGCCTTCTATTAACTATAAAATAATTTATTCCATTGGCATTAGACATTGTGTTCGAGTGTAGAGACAGGATTGATGGAAATATAATTTTTAATGCTTCACTCATGATTACACTTACTTCATGCAACATACCTCATTGGTTGTTTTTTGACAAAGTTCTACTTGATGTATTAACTAAGCTTTATGTGTGTTTGTAATCAGGATGCTAAATATTGGTTAAGAGTTATAGACTAAAATTTAAGCATCATGATTAGCATTGATAAACTGTAGTTTCTATTCCTGCAGAGTAGAACAAAATTCATTAAGAGAGCACAGACTAAGATTTTGAATTTGTTTCTTCTATTTTTTTCTTAGTAATGCATCTCATACAAAATCCTAAACAACCTGAATATCTTCTAAGGATAATTCTGAGATTATCCTTGCTTTCAGATTCTTTTCCATCTTGTCGAAAACATCTTTGCATATCAGTCTCTTGTTTCTTTAAGTCATTATTAATTTTGGCATACATTGGATTATTTTGGGATACCATTATGTAAAAGTAAACTGAAATAAACTTAAACCACAATAGACTCCTAGACAACCTCTATCTTCTCAATGATAGTGTTACAGCTCAGATATTTCAATCATGCATTTTTAAAAATGCACTAATGAATCGATTATAGACAATCTCAAAAGAGATAAAAATGACTTTTCAAGCCATTATGATTAAAAGTGATGAAATACACATTCAATTCTCAAATGTGATTTGAAATTCAAGTTCAACTGATAGCATTAATTCTCTACAACTAAGTTCGTGCATTCCAGATCATCATGTATCTAACAGACAAGTACATTATCAGTAATTAAGTAGGAACATTGCAAATCAAAACTATTTTCATTTATAAATTATATTTGATTCATAATTTTATGAGAAAACCAAAACAGATCCAAAACTATATAGTTTAAGATTTTTTTATGTAAAGATTCAATACTAGACTCCTAATGATAAAAATATTAAGTTACAATTTAAATGAATGAAGCTTTGAGATGCAACATACACACTGCACTGTTTATCACTACTTTTATCTTTAGGACCAAGGATGTAATTACCAATTTTTTAAAATGAAAATTAATTTTGTTTAAAAAACTATTGATTTGATTTGTAAAATATAATTTAATAAAATTTGTATTAATTAAATTTTTATTTATTTTTTAAATTATAATGGAATAATTAGAATAGTATGAGTATATTCTTATTCCATATTATTTCTTAAAAAAAATATGTAAGTGACTCTCACTTCAATTATCAATAATTGACAATTTTAATGTTTAATGAGATTTCTAATCCCTTATTTATATAAAGCACAAAATATTTTAATATTATATCAACCTACACACTTTGCTTAATTCCTATCTTAACAAGGATTGCTTTTTGACATGCCCCCTATACCACTACGTGGCATTAACCAAATGTCCATTTTATAACTATATTGAAAGTATTGTGCAAAGTTTTATTTATTTATTATATGTTAACTATTAAATTTTTAAAAGAAAATTAAATAAGCCTCGATTTAATAGAAATATTAATGAAAAATATTATATCGACATGATAAATCTGTAACTGAAATTTAAGGAGATAACAAGGCAAAACAAAAATAATTCTATTAAAAGAGATCATATTTCTTATTATACGGGTAGATCAAAATACAGTCAATAAACTATGTCATAAATATTCATAAACAGTTTGAGAACAAATTTCATAGCAAAATACCTAGTTTAAATTCCAGCTGTGTTTTTCCTCTGAAAGGCATCTTAAATGTTCCTCAAATGCATCCTATGTTGGTTAATGGCTTCTCTTCTCCAACTAATATGTGTTCCTCTTTGAAAAGGCATTCTAAAACTGGTTGAATCCCTCCTCTTTTCTTCCAAAGTTCTCCTTTTCTCCAACATAGTGTGCTCAAAACAAGGAAGAATGCGTCATAAAAAAAATAAAACTTCCATTTACCGTATTAACTGAGTTCGTTGAGTATCATTCCCAAGGTGGCCCAAGATGGGTGGAATTCATTGTTGTAGGTGAGAGAGTTAAATCTTTGGAAGACTTTTGTTTGACTACAACCTATTTACTTCCATGGCGTGGTCAAATGCCTAATATCTCAATAACTCCATTAACAATAAATCTAAAGGATCACAAGCTACCATGTTTTCATTGATAACCCTTCTTATGTTAAATCTAATACTTGAGATGTTTAAAACACAACTCCTAGTATAATTTTGATGAGGGTCTTATCATTCGCAAGAGTTTAAATATTTAAATGATAAATAATTGTTTTTTATATTACTTTATATAAAATAAATATAAATATATTAATTCTCAAGGTAATATATTAATTCTCAAGATGTTCATAAGAACTTTAAGTTCATGGATTTTCAAAATAATTTAACCAATTCAATTCTAAATCTCAAAATTATGACTAAATATAAATCTTTCATAATTTAAGAATTACAATATTATTGCATTCCTTTCTTTTCTTTTCTTTCTTTTTAATATGTTTGCCTTAGCAAATAAAACTCAAACAAATGTTAAAAGGGAGATGTTTTACTAGCATAATTATCATTCAAATTTAATAAAACAAGCATGATCCACTTAAGGCCTACTATTTGATGTCCATACGAAAAACATAATTATTCTCGACCATAATAAAAGCAAGGCAAAATTTTAAGCAAATTATATATATATAGATAGATTAATGTTCTTTCTTCCAATTATAAATTATATTAGCATTTGAAAGGCAAAGTTGAATGAGTAACCGTCATCAAATAAATTCATGAAAGGCCCAAGTTAATTTCCAAATCTAGTGAACGAGGACAATCGACATCACTCTAACTATTATGTTGTCTTGGGTTCAAGATTTCATGCATCCAAAGACACCAAGGTACAAAATACTACCCAAATAATATAGACTTGAAGACACTGTTCACAATGGCCGATAGGGAATTGCATCTAAAATACAAGCACAAAGGAATCGATAATGTATCAACTGTAAAGGATAGTTAAATGATCAATGAGGGATAAAATCCCTATATGATGGGTGTTACATTTTGCCCCTCTTAAATAAGTATCATCCTTGATGCAAAAACTACACTTAGGGGTAGTAAACAAACATGCCTCCATGACAACTCCAGATAAAATGAACAATTAGACACAACAACATAAATCAAGGTGAAATGTGTCAAACATATGACATCAATTCCTCCTACATATCCCACTAGAAGTAACTGATAATACCCATAGTTCCACTATAGAGCAATTAAAACATGAATAACCTCTGATATGAAGTATGTGAGTATGAGTGTCAATCTTATGTATATCATAATGAGAAAAAGGATGAACACCACTCTATGTTGAAAGTAAAATGTGCTTAGATAAGTGTCATTCCATTACAATACCACACTAATCAATGTTGAACAATATTGAGTTTTATCTAATGGCATATGCAAGCACTGGAAGTAAGTACTATAGTTGATTGATAGGACCAAAACTCCCCAAAGCTCTGACACAACTTGTCAGAATTAAGAGCACACATGATTACCAATGTATAAGCAACTAAACATGCAGAATCCAGAAGAACAAATAACTATCAATGAGAAGACACACAGAATATGAGAGGCAATATACAATTATATTCAACTCATTACAAAGGAATTTACAACAAAGAGGTGGCACTCTTTCTTCCACTTCGTGGGCTTACAGTAAACTTCCCTCCAGAGTAATCTTCTCTCATAGGTCACAACACACAGCTAACACAAGCTGTTGTTCACCTCATTGCACATCTGTACAATCGAGTACACAACCGTACTCCAAGTAGATCTCACCATGATCCTGTGATGTATTGCTGTCACCTTGGATCTAGCTCCCCCGCTGATCTCCTTTCTGACCCTCGCATCCATACACCCCTGCAAATCAAACATGATCTTACTTATACCTACATGGGGAATCCTACTTGATTCCACCATGGGAAGAACTCTCCAAGCTTCACATAGCTCTTCTCCAAATTCTCCACTTAACAATACAGCCCATGAGTCTATTATATAGATCTCATGCATACACTGACTAGACTTGCGGCTCAAGGCTTCGAACAAGCCTTTAACATGCAAACTCTGCGTTCACTTAACTGATTGTTCGTCAACAGCAGTTCAGACCGCTACAGGTGACCGACATCGGTCCCTGCCCTCCTGGAGGTGACCGACGCCGACCGATCCTCTGCCGATGTCGGTTTCCTTTCTGCGTCCCCTGACCGTCGTCGGTGTGGCCTGCCGACGCCGGCGACTGCAAACGCCAGAAACCCTCCTATTTGCCTTAAGGTGTAGCTTTTAGCTCCACACCCTAACATGAACACCACTTTATGTTGAAAGTAAAATGTGCTTAGATAAGTGTCATTCCATTACAATACCACACTAATCAATGTTGAACAATATTGAGTTTTATCTAATGGCATATGCAAGCACTGGAAGTAAGTACTATAGTTGAATTTTGTATGGAAGCACCATGTAGATGAATTATGTTTCCACCACCCCTTATCAATACACAAAATAAAACAACACATTTGGTGATGGAAGGATGGTGTCATGAATCTACTTATACAAGTTCCCATCACCCTATAGCTTGTTTGACAAGTTATCTTCTTCTCCCCCATACCCACACAAGGCACCAATTATGAAAATTACTTAACATATAAGAAACCAACATTTACAATCAATGAACAACTCAAAATAAAAATTGATTTTAAACCAAGTAGCCTCAAAAGAGTGTTAAAACTAAAATAAATAAAACTTCATAATTCAAAAAAATTAAGTCAATAATCGGTTAAATAAATTCGAACAAAATTAAATCTCAAATAAGAAAAAAGTGTTGGTTTCAAAACAACTTAATTTTTCAATCAAATTAAAATAAAGTTTCAACAATATAATGCTAGAAATAGTCCACATTACTTGCACTATGTGGCTTAGGAAGCTACTCAAGGGGATAAGGACATAAAATAAACATCAGAGAAGCCTTAGTTACCTCACAAAGGTAAGATAAATAAAGTAGTAGTGTCATCCAATCCACACGACTCAACATAGAATAATAATCAAATGGCTATCTCTAAACAACCACTAAGGGTGAGTGGAGGAACATTATGTTCATAAAGTGACCTTTGTGTATGAATAACTATGGTACTTGTTGACCAATTTTTTCCCCTAGGCCAAAAAGGTCAACCAGTATAGTTCAAAACTTGACTTGTCATGCCTCCTAACCTTGTTGATATCCATCCTATGCCTTGAGAGGTCTTTAAATGGAATTTTTTAGGTCTTATTAATATAGTTTATGGTAAATTTGACAAGTTTAAGGTAATGGCTCATATTGGTTTGTCCTTATCTAGTTATGTCACGTCTTGGTCAAGTTGGTTAAAAAGGTGTTAAAGGTTTAGGAAGCCTTGTGGGTCATATAACATGTGTCTAATTCATCCTATACTTCCTTCAATTTGTACAAGTGTTCAAAAGGTGGAAATCTTTTTCCTTTAATGTATGACTCATTTTAGATGCTTTCTTGATCCATTTTGTAATG
Organism: Torreya grandis; assembly: GCA_037957365.1. Taxonomy (NCBI): domain Eukaryota; kingdom Viridiplantae; phylum Streptophyta; class Pinopsida; order Cupressales; family Taxaceae; genus Torreya; species Torreya grandis. The sequence continues at coordinate 22,539 of JARHVA010001339.1, forward strand.
TTACAAGGAGAATATTGTAAGGTATGGAAGATAAGCATTAGAAGTAGGTTGGGGAATGTCATTACACATCCATATAGGCATGTTTAAGCTTAATGAACACTTGTTGCATTAGTTCAATCAGGGTCTTCAAGCAAGAAGACGATAGTTTTCATGACAAAAGAAAGGTTTTTCAGAGGGTTGTTGCATGTTTTGAAAGTGAAACTCATTTATAGGCACTTCCAAGGCCTCATAAATCTCCCTCAAGCCCAAATCCATGCTTTGGATGGATTTATAGATCCAAAAATGAATAAAACCTATGCATATCTCTTATTTGCTTCCTTGGCAACCCCAAAAGGGTTAGCAATTTTCACTTGGCTTAAAAAAGAGAGAGAGAGAGAGAGTTGGATGGAATGCACTTAGTGGTTGATTAGGTTCCTTATTCCCTTTAAATTATTGGCATTAGTTCTCAAATTTATTCCTCCTCCTCTATGAACAATCGCTAAGAAGTATAGGTAGTCAAAATGCCTCCTCATTCCTGACAGTCAACGGTTTTCAATAGTTTAAGATCATGAGTGAAATAATTAATGGAATGGATAATTAGATGAGGATATGAAGAGATAATTTACCCTATATCATCATTCCCATTCCCATTTAACACATGTGATCCATCAAAAGACAAGAAATCTTCAGTTAGATCAATTTACAGGTTGGTGGCAATGGGGTTTTGAATGAATTCAATGTTTCAAACTACTAAGAGCATGTTGATAAAGTTATTACACTACCTAAATATCTATATAAATATATATAAGGTAATTTAACATCCATTTAATACCTATAAATCCTAAATCCCTTCACAATCATTGTATTCTTTCTAAGTTGCAAGTGTTAGATGAAGAAAAGGGGCAGGGTTTTGGTTTAGTAAGAAGTTTTGAGCATTGAATAGGTGAAGTAAGATATTCAAAATGTTTTAAATTCATAAAGTACCTTTAGACCATATAAAAACACCATTATTCAAAGAGACTAATCTTAGATTCACATAAGGTAACCGCATACATGCTTAGAATGAACACCTATCGTTGCCTCTAAGAACATGAGGAAATCATGAAACTAGTGAAATAGGTTGAAATAAAAAAGGATTTTGTAAAGTGAATATAGTCTTGGTATAGGTCCATATAATGTTTATATGAGGATAATATGCATATGAATAAATGCACTTAGTCATAATAGATGATCACTTACATCTCTCCTAAACTTCTTGCCTTTTGACTATATAAACCTATGAAAAGCTTTCAATAGGCCTCTCAGACCGAGTTGAGATGTTATAACATATGGATAGATCATGAAATGTTCATACACAAGGTGATAAAGGTTATAGGAAGATTTTCATAAGCTATCAATACAAAAATAAACAATGAAGAGACTAAATAGGTCTACATGAAGACCTACAGGCCTATCTTGGATAGATTTGAGGAAAGGTGTACTTGTATTGATAATGGATTAATAAAAGGGATGAAGAAATATTATGATGAAGTAATTGAGGTCTAATTGTATGGATAAATGAGTCATAAGTATTTAATTGTATAATATGTGCATTTTATCAAGAAATTAGGCTTAAGAGATATAGTAAGCATACACAGGCCTGTGTATGCAAAATAAAGCAAACATTGACTGTGTGGTGTTAGAAGGATGTCTATAGGTTATAAAATGGTCAAGATAATAAATAATATCATGTTATTATCACTAAATAACATCAAAGTTTCAATGAAATGGGTAATACTCATATTACAGTCAAGACATGCCTAGTAAAGCACATACAAGTAGATTTTAAGGGATTTGACCATTGATTAAAACATGAAGAGATGAAAAGTAAAAGAGGTATATTAATGTGAATATTAAAATCTCACAATGTTCTATTTGAATTATAAATTGACTGAGGGTAATGAAAGGCCTAAATGAGCATACATAAGCTTATGTACGAGGTATGGAGAAAACTGGCATCTTTTCGAATGGTTGATCAATTGAGGGGTTAAATTGGATGAGTGATAAGTTTGAGAACAACTTAGTGAAGTCTAGAACCAATAAGAAATAAAGAGAATATAGTAAAGGGCCTATTATTTTTGAATGAATATGATTGTGTATAAACCCTTACATAGGGCTTAAGGCAAGTTCCACATATTTTGAAGGGTCAATACACTAAGAAAACTAGGAAGACACTTAAAAACATGTTACACAAACCCTAAAATGAAGTTTACAAACCAAATCAAAATGTTTTGAATATTTTTTAGTCAAATTACCATCATGAGCTCACTGTTGTAGGTCTAGTCACCCGAAATACTAGTTTTCAAGGCTTAGAACTCCACCAAGGAGATGCATAGTGGGAAAATAAGTTTGGAGGTGTTGGAAAGGTCTTCACACTCTAATATCTTGGAATTAGTGGCTCCTTCAAGGTTTTTTTTAGTATTAACCATCATTAAGAGTTTATATCACTTATAGACTACCTAGAAACTCCCCAAGAAGTTTAAACTTTGCTCATATCCCACACCAAGAGATACATGGGGTCAATTGGTGTTTGGGGGTGTTATGGAGATCTCCCTAATTCCATATTATAGCATTTGTGTTAAGATGGTAGACACCTAAAACTCTTCTTAAGCCCTTGAAATAACTTGAGGAGAGAGAAAGTGAGCTAAATGACTTCAAGTGGATTTGTTTGGCTATGAGATGATCAGGATGACCTTCATGGGTCTCATAGGAATACAAATATTCCATTGGTTGGCATGTGCAAGGTACTATTGTATGAAAATTGGCCAAGAAATGACTATTTCAGGCCTATAAATGTAGGTTTGGGTGGATCTTCATGAAATCTAACTGAGTGAAGCCTAATGGAGTTTCTTGAGACCATCTATGACCTTGAGAATACATTATTTGATTCCCTCCAATCCCTCATGAGAGATATCAAAGTAAATTTTTGGTTTAAAAACCAATTGCAGAGAGGTAGAGAAGATAATTTGAAGAGTCTCAAAGCACCTATTGAATTGGTGACAGTTGGATAAGATGTTTCAGTTCCTAGAATGATTAGCACACATACAAACATCAACATAGAAGATTCTCATGTATGAACAAGTGTCCAAGAAAAGGATGAATAGTTAGGAAGCAATAAGGTGACTTGTCATTATTCAAACAAGAAGAATAATAGATTCAAGAGAGAAGGGCTATGTGTCACTCCTATGCCAACTTCATGAAACTCATCATTACTCTAAGTGCACATATGTTGAGAGAGTCTTTAGGACTGTTTCTAACCTCTTTCTTGTCTATAAATTGTTTTATCATGGGTGAAACTTGTCTAGGACCTTCTCTATGGCTCTCGCTCTCCTTTCTCACTTTCTTTATAAGTATGCCTAATTTTGGCATTTTTGGTATCCTCTTTAGTGTAAACAATTAAATGGTTGATGAAACCAAGGGTAGACTCAACTCACCTTAGTTTATTATCGTGTTGTTCTTGGCTTCATGCAGTTAAGCTCACTATTGCAGGTTGTAGAGAGTGTCATCAGGGGTCACTTGTGAATTATAAGTGGCAATAATCTTCCCTCCTAACCCCACAATACCTTACCTCTTTGTAAATCATAAATGTGATAGGTACAAGTTGAGAGTAGTACATGCCTTTCAGTCCTATAGGTCATAGTGCATATGGAATAGATGTTAGTGGTCTTAAGATTTGGTGTATCTCCTCCCCAATTAGGTTTCTTTCATGTTATCCTTCTCCCTTTTCCCTTACAAGCTACTTGTGTAGATTTGTGAGCTTAATTGATACAAATAGGGGAGTTAGCCCTATAACCTAGAGATTCAATCCACCTATTAGGCCACCCACATCCTAGGATTGTCTCCATGTTACTTAAAATTATGAAGGCTTGAACAACCTTCTAAGGGTGAAAATTTGGGTGATAAAAGTTTTGGCACGCCCAATGGGATAAGATTGACAATTAATTGAAGGGTTTTTGGTGTTATTATTCAATGCACCAGCCTTTGGAGGCATGAAAACAAGCACCAATGGTGACTCTAAGCACATTCAGTTGGTTGTAGTAGTCCAAGTATTATTTCTAGCAGGTATTGTCTCTATCTTGTATTTCTCATGAGGTTTCATGGCTAGGGTTGAGGTGGATTTATGTTTTACTCAAGTCAGTGAGTCACATCAATAGTATATTAACCCTTACCAGTAGCCTAATGAGTCATATTAGACTGATAATGAGCCATATCAAACTCATGTTGACCCTTATTAGCAACATGTTGATTATTATTAGCTTTGTTATCAAGAGTATTACCCTTATTCTTCTTTTCCTAAATAAACTTACCAAGATAGTCTACCTCTTTGGCATATTTTTCATCCTTCTAATCAGTTTGGTTAAGACCATGTTGCTCTTAGTCAACATAGTCATATTTCAAATTAATCTATCTCAAGCTTCAAGTAAAGTCTCTTGGGGTATGAAAAGTATATGATAGGGCTTGATAGACAAAGGGAGTATGGTCTAAGTGTTCCTTTTCATCTCATTTAGAGTTAGAGAAACTCATTGCAGCTAATGAAGAAAGAGTGGGAACCTATTGAGAGAGAAATTTGGAAAAGACTCACAAGTGATATGATGGACATAGGTGGCTTGATTCATTATATAGAAGACAAGCTAATAGTTCATGAAGGACAACAAGTTTAGTGATATCAACCTCATGTGCCTTCTCTATACCACCTCAACCCTATTTTGTGCCACTCATTCTTCCTCAAAATACCAAGCCAAGTGAGTTTCAAAGTGTCCCAAGTCATTCACATACCTCTCAAGCCTTCTCATCATGGAAGTAAATCCAAGAGAACATCCAAAAGAGGAAAGAGGTTATTATTGAGAGGGTTAAGGATCAAGACAAATTAGAATGGGATTGTTTAATTACTACTTGGAGGGAAAATAATGAAGCTATCTTGGCACAAAAATCCATTCCCCTTTTTTAATAACCCCCCATAAATCCCCTTAAAATTTCAAGTTAGAATCAAGTGGTGAATTCATGGGATAGAAAAAGTAGAACAAGTTTAGATTGGGGAATTGAGACCAAATAAGAACCTGAAACTATTCAAGCCCCACCCATCCCTCCTCAAGATCCTAATGCCTTCCCATCTTGGAAGTTAATTCAAAAAGTAATCCAAGGTAAAAAAGAAATCCTTATTGATAAGCTTAAACTTTAGTGGTTTTAAAAGAGAATTCAAATGAAGAAGGAATCCCTTGTGGATAAAGTTTAAAACCAAAGAATTTCAAGGTTTGAAGGATTCATTGGTGAATGGAAGGAAGAGAGGGATAAGCTCATTGACAATGAGATCTAAAAACTAGTTTATGAGGTTGAGAAACCCCTCCTTGAGGAAGAAAGTCAAATTGTAGTTGTAGATCACTTCAAACAAGGCTATAAAGAGGATAATTCAAGTGAATATGAGGAATAACTCACCATTGGAACACTTTTAGGTGAGGATAAAATCGTATAATTCTCTGAAAATGAAGGGAGAGATTGTTTTCCCAAGTATGAACAAGGTGGTAAGATGGTGATTGCAACTGAGATGCAACTAGATACCTCTCAAGATGTCTCAATTAGTGAAGAGAGAGGTACTTTGATCAGAAATGAAAAGGAAATCACTGTTTGTAGCCATGCCAAATCAAAAAACTCAGTTTCAGCCTTGGAGAAAGAGATGGATCAGCCTCTTAATGAGGGGAATCTAATTCTTCCTAGTCATGAAATTGGTCATGAAGCTAAGCCTAATCTTTATGTTAAAAAAAAACATTCAAGAACAAGGTGCGCTTCAAGAGGAAGACATACCAGTTGGCCAAGAAGAAGGTGATATTGGAGATTTATTTGATGACATGGCAATCACTCTCTTTCAAAATGACAGTCCTAAAGAGTATGAAGGAAGGTTCCTTGACCAACTTGTAGAAATTTTAGAATAAATGGATAGCCTTCAAGAAGTTTCAAGTGGCAAATAAGAGGTATGTATTGGTTTTGAGACTCCTAGTTTCATTGAAGATGATAAACTCACTCTTTGCTACCAAGAAAATTAACCAATGAACATGGGATTACAATAGTGTAAGAAACAGTAGAAAATGATCTTGATAACATGGAAGAAAATAAGGTCTGATGGCATCTAAACTTATTGAGGTAACAACTGATAAGCATGAAAAAGTCTCTCATGAAGTTGAAATTTCTCCTAGTGAGCATAAGGGGAAGCTTGAAAATGAGGTTACATAAGTCGAAGAGTATTTCCAAGAAGACACTAATTAAAGTATGCCTCAATAAGATCATGTTGAAACATGGGGAAAGGTTTTAGAACCCATAGATGGGTTTGAACAACTTGAAGAAGTTCTAAGACACAATGACTCTCTTCAAGTGGCCATAGACAATTAGGAGTAGCCTAAGGATGAAGTAGAGCTAGTATTGTTTGTGACAAGAATCTAAGCCTGGGACAAATATTAATTGATTCTTGACTCACATATTCAATCTATGTACAAGAAAATGAAGAAAGAGGGTATGATTTCTAGTCAAGGAGACTATGAGTATGCCAACATCTCATAATATAGGTGGAAGCTCTCACTCTATGAATAATACCTTATTAAACTTTATTCAGTATGTGATAGTCTGATTTCATGGAAGCACAATGATATCAAGGTCATTCAATTTGATCATGGAGGAGAATATATGTAGTTTATTTGTGTGTATTAGGTTACTTATGCCTTCTTTTCCCTAAGTGCTTGTTAGCACAAGTGTTGTGTGTTATCTTGTTTTACCCTTGTTGTGTGTGTTGTTCTTTGTCTTTGTGTGTTTGGGAGGGTAAATCATTTATATTTACTTTCTCAAGGGTCTTAAAACCAAGGTAAAGGTTCCATATCAGTCATTAGTTGAGTGCAAGTGACTCCATTGCCCAATATAAGGACAAGGCTATTGGTATATTATCATTGCAGGCATGCTACCCTTGTACATCACCAAACTAATGACCAATTTTTCCCCCAGGCCAAAAAATTTAACCCCTACAGTTCAAAACTTGACTTGTCATTCCTCCTAACCTTGTTGCTAGCCATCCTATGCCTTGTGAGATATTCAAATGGTCTTTTTGAGGTCTTATTAGCATAGTTTAAGGTAAATTTGAGAAGTTTTAGGTTATGGATCATATTGGTTTGTGTTTGTCTATTTATTTCCTGTCTTGCTCAAGTTGGTTCAAAAGGTGTTCAAGGTTTAGGAAGGCTTTTGGGTCATAGAACACATGTCCAAGTCATCCTACACTCCCTTTACTCCGTACAAGTGTCTAAAAGGTAGAAATCTTCTTCCTTTAACGTATGACTCATTTGAGATGCTTTCTTGATCCATTTTGTAAAGTTCCAAGGAGATAATTATAAGGTATGGAGAATAATGTAAGGTATGGCAAATAACATGTGTCCAAGTCATCCTTCACTCCCTTAGTCCATACAAGTTTCCAAAAGTGGCAATCTTCTTCCTTTAATATATGACTCATTTGAGATGCTTTCTTGATCCATTTTGTAATGTTCTAAGGAGAATATTGTAAGGTATGGTAGATAAGCATCAGAAAGAGGTTGTGTCATGTAATTACACATCTTTATAGGCATGTTGAATCTCTATGAACGCTTATTTCATCAGTTTAATCAGGGCCTTCAAGCAAGAAGATGACAATGTTCATGGCAAAAGAAAGGTTTTTCAAAGCATTGTTGTACGTTTTTAGAGTGAGGTTCATTTACAGGAACTTTTAGTGCCTCATCCATCTCCCTAAAGCCTAAATCCATGGTTTAGATGGAGTTACAGATCCAAAAATGAATAAAAACTATGCATATCTCCTATTGGCTTCCTTGACAACCCCAGGAGGGTCAGCGGTTTTCACTTGGTGTATAAAAGAGAGAGAGGGTTGGATGGAATTCACATGGAGGTTGGTGGGGTCCTTATTCCCTTCAAATGAAACACTCTTAGGAGCCAATAAAAACTCTTTAATCACCAAGAAACACTCTTTAATGACCTTGGTATTTCTTGGTGGTTGATGGGGGTCATTAAAGAGTGTTTCTTGGCTTCCAATTAAATGTTGATTCATTTAATTTTTGTTTGTCATGTGCTCTGCATCTATCTGTGTATTCACTTATACTAATACTCACTCCTCTTATAGGGACTTGGTGCTATGTGCACTTGTAAAATATACATTTATAATTCAAATTTACTAAAACATGAATTTGAATCCCTTAATAATTTTTAATTTTAATAAAAATCAAAATTCTAATAATGTGTGTTGTCTATTTTGTTAGAGAAATCAAATTGAGGCAACATGACATTTAAAATAAAGGCTTCAGTGATTCTTCATATGAACTATCTTATAGTTTTTATTATATTTGAGGAGCATTGTAGAATTTTTTGATATATTTATAGCATCTAAGTCTTGTTTCGAATGTGAGTATAAGGTGGGTTCTTTTTCTTTTTTCTTTGTTTTTCTATTCTTTTTCTTTTCCCTTTCTTCTTCATCATACATGCAATTCATATAACACCCTTCAACAATTATTTTTGATATAATATGAATTGTTAACAATTTAGAAGGCTTTTCAGAAGTAAGTAAAAAATCAATTATTATTTTTAATGAAAGTGTAAGAATGTGGAAAGTAATCACTCTTAAAATTGTGTTTATAATAAATGGAAGTGAATTAAGTAAAACCAAAATTAAATATCAAAATTTAAATAAAAAATAGTTATATGAGTAATTTTTTAAATGGTTGTTTTTTTTTTGTTTTTGTGTCTTTTAATCATAATGGTTATTAATTAAAAGTGAATGTACTCATGATATTATAACATTTCAACACTCCTAACTCATAATTAAATTTTGTATTTAATTTGTATAAATATACACTTAAAATGGTTTGAGGTATTTATTAATCTTTTATTTGTATATTTTTAGTAGATTTGTTTGTTTGTCAATTATTGATTTAAATTGAGTGTTATTAATATGTTTAATGCACTTGGTGTTTAATTGGGGGTCCTTATTTTGGACCTATTAAGAGCCAAGAAACACTTTTTAATGACCTTGTTTTTACCATTTTTGCTTAATTTTTTTGTGTTTTGTCTTTGAATATAGAATTATAATTTGTCTATTATAGAATTATGGATTTAGAGCCATCAAATGTGAATTTGTTATAATAAATTGTGAAAACATCCTAGAATTTTGTGAAATCACCTCTGTTTAAACCAGACCTACAGAACTACAAATTTGAAACACTATTTTGTGAATTCATAGGGGTGAACTGTGAAATCATCCTACAATATTTACTACATTTTTCCTAACTTGTATGTGGATTTGCAAATTCAAACTATTAACAGTGAAATCATTGTCAAAAATTATGAAATTATTTCTATGTTTTTTATAGGCTTCTAGAAAATTATGAAATCGTTACAGATTTGTAGTTGCAAATTCATTTGGAAATAGTGGAATTGGTAAGGATAATCATGAAATCAATGAGAATAACTATAAATTCATAAAAACAACTATGAATTCATCAAATATAACTGCAAAATCAGCTAGAAGAGTTGTGAAATCATTCAAAAACTACAAAATTACACTATAAGGTTTTATGTGTTTTTCTATGGTCTGTGTTTTTTTTTTACAATTCCACAGTTTGTGCTTGACTGTGTAATTATGAAATCATTCCAGAGAGTGGTTTTTCATAATTTTGAAGCAAATTTACTAACTTGCAGGTTGTCTTCATCAATTAATCAAACACAAATCAACCCACTAATGCTTTTTGTAGGGGATTAAGTGAAAAAGAGGATTTTTTAAGCATTAACAAGACTATTTCACATTTAATTTGGTGTTTTGAAATCTTGAAAACAACCTTAAAAGTTACAACAAAGGCCAAACTTCATTCGTATTTCAATAGGTGCTTTATAAAGAATAAACACATTAGACCTGGAGCTCTTAAGAACACTTTTATTTTTATTTTTTATTTATCACTTAGTTTTATTTTCATAAAACCTTGTACATATGCTCTCCCCTTGTCACCTTTAGAGAACTTAAGTGACCAAAAACACATTTTTTTACTTTTTTTTGAGTCAAAAACCCAAATAAATGTCGTGTATGCTCTCCCCTCATTCCTAGGGACTTGGGTGACTCGTAAATGACCTAGTTCTTCCATTTATTTATGTTTCTTACATTGGCTTGTGAGTGGGAGTTCATCACCTACTCACTGGTTCTTTAGGATGACTTTCACTTGGGGTTTCATCTCCCATCACTATTCCAACCCCACTCTTTGGTGGGGTCTATAAATTAGGTGTATTATTATATTGGATAGTGACTAACTGTTAGCCTAACAATTCCAACGAGTCCTCGAGCCATGCAATGGTCTAGACATCAGACTTCATTAAAAAGTACATGATTGAAGTCATTGTGAAAAGGATAAAATATTTGCATAACAATCTAGGTGGTTTGGATCCAATTGATGTGAATTTTTTTCCCAAGTGTTTTTAGGAACTTGTGGACCATCTAGATAAGCCAAGTCAAAAATTCAACTTAATTGACCTCACTTACCGTTGAACGTCCGGCCAAATGTCAAGTTTCTTTGACACACTAAGTTCCTTGCCATGTATCAATTATTGAGAAATAGAGGGAGCTTAAAAACTCTACATACACGCACTCTTTTCTTTTTTGGATTAAAAATTAATTCCTTTCAAAATTGGCATATTGATGGAAATTTTGGTGGATAGTATACATAACTCATGTTAGTTTTAGGATAGGAGTGTGCACTTAGGTGTTACTTGTTTTTAATTGTATTTTTTTGAGTCCAAAATTACCTTGACAAAATAAACAAATCAAACAAAACACATGTTACACATACCACTTTGGCATAAAAAATTGTTACGCTGCCAAAATCATTCTAGACCATTTTCCTTATTCAAAAATGAGACCTAAACCATTTGAGCCCTTTATTTCTAAGTAGAATTGTTGTGTTATCCTTTTTACCTAAGATAAGTTGTAGTTACTCTTGACCAAGTTTCAATCATTCAATAATTGTGAAATAAATTTCAAATCTAGCATGGTTATGTTTTTCATATACACCTTCAACCTTTGTGCCAAGAGATAAGTTTTTTTTTTTCCAAATCAAGTCTAAAACTAGCTTTGAAGTATAGATGTAATCAAAACTAGTTTACATTTGAGTCTTACTCACCACTTGGGATTGAATGTGTTACTTTTTTCACTTACTTAGTGATAATTGAGTTGGCTTTCTAACCAATTTTTCTAGAGCAACTTCAAACCTTCACTATCTGATTGTAAGTCCTTTTAAACCAAGTTCACTTTAGACCAAGTTTACCTAGACCAAGTGCACTCTATTTTTTAGACCAATTGCTTTAGATTTAGGTTCATTTCAAGTTTTAGGACTAGATCAAGTTCATTTTCAAGACTAACTTTGTGACTTCTTACCAAGACCTAGCACCATTTTATAAACCAAGTTTATTTTAATTTAGACCAAGACCAAGACCTTTACCATAATCCAATTTCACATTTGCATTTCAAATTTTCTTTAGGCCTAGCATAAACCTTTACCAAGACTAGCTTCATGTTTCACTTTTAGACCTCTTTCCAAGAGTTAAGTGTGTTTTCTGTGAAAGTTTTAAAACAAGACCAAGTTTGTTTCAAGTTTCCCTTTTAGACCAAGTTTTAGACATTTTCAATAATAAACCAAGTTTGTTTATGGGAGATGTTTACCATTACATCAACCATGCCTCGTTATACACATAGCAGGACCATGTATAATTTAGAGAATGAAAACATTATCACAAGTGACCCTTTTGCTTAAGACCCTTATGGAAATGACATAGCATATGTGATGGATTCATATCCCACATACAATGTCCATTATACAAAGTAGTCCCAAGACCCATTAGCCCATTATCTTTCCAACACACCATCTTATCGATGGTAAGACTAAGACCAAACCATGCAATATCTTGCTAGCATACCATTTAGGATAGAATAGGTCCAACAACAGTAGTGTTACTATGTAATTGCTCCAACTCAAACCATATATGATCCTTACTTATTTGATCATGACCTTTTGGAGAATAGGGACAAAATCCATGTTAGAACAGTAGAAGTAGGTGCTAAATTCTTGGCCAAATTTCCCCATGAAAGTTTATCTAGCTTGGTTATAACTCTTAGTAATGCACCTATCATTAGGCCATTTGAACAAGCATTGTCTAGCCACATCCAAGCCCTCGTACCAATGAATACCCAAGAACTTGTTATGCTTTCAAAAGTAAAGGGTCAAATTGTTAAACAAATGACACAAATACCAACAAACATACTAAATATACCTTAAATTGGCTAGGAATCTTAATGCCATGACTATTACGAACACATTGTTCCTAGAGTGAACTCCATCAACTAGGGTACAAACTGACTCATCAAACTATGAAATATAAACACAAACCCATTCACGCAAAGTAATCAAGCTGGGTACATGTTTAATACCCCATTCATTAAGAAATAAATTGTAGCTCCTACATAATACTCTTTGTAAAACATGGTGGATAACACGCAAGTGCATCCCAATCTATACCAAGTTAGGTCACATGTACTATAGAATACCTCACAACAAGTTTTTCCCACAAACACTTTAAGTGGTTTACAATAGCATCAACCAGGAGCATCTAGTTCACATATGCAACAAATGACTACTACACTGGCCTCTTCATCAACTTTACAATAGGTAGAAAATAACCAAATGTAGACCAACATTCCACCCTAAAAAGGGGTAACCAATCCTCCACCTCAATAGGTTGTGAACACTATTCCACCCCAACAAGGGGGAACTAATGTTCCAAGACCATAGATATAGACTAATGTGCCACCATAACAAGTGGTGAATCTATCACAAATATTGTCTAATCAATAATGTATCTTATTTATTCAATAATAGCTGGTAGCTAGTCATCAACAAGTGCCAAACATGCAATAAGTGTTTACCCAATAACAAGCACCTAACCCCACTAAGCGATCATTACCTTTTTCCCAATAAATGCCTTACTTTCAACAAGGGCCAAATACACAATATCTTCAGCAACAGACCTCTAGCCAATAATGGTTACCTTTTATATAGCAAGGTTTGACTAGTCAATAACATGTTCCTATTCAACCCCAACACACGTAGTACATTCCATAAGGCCAAGTACCTCCATCTCAGCCATAGTTCCCTCCAAACCAAAGTCATGTCGCTAATTCTAACTAGAATATTTGCCAATAGTGCATACCATGTTAGTAATATAATCCCAACCAATGGATGTGTATTCTAGGTTGATCAATTAATCAGACCAATATTCTGCAATACCAAATTCTTCCATTGTACCCCATTCAAGGTAATCTACCTTTGACCACCTAGCCTTAAACATAAAAAAATGTACCATCTAAATTTCTATCTCAAGAGATGCAACAAATTAAAGATGCAATTGCATTCATTCAAACTAGGAAGTATAAGAAAAAATTTATAATGGATGAGGTATGTTCATATCCATTTAATAAGGAATACCTTTAAATACCATTTCCAAAGGGTTATGATCCACCAAAATTTTATAAATACAAGGTAAAAGGTGACCCTAGGGAGCATTTGAAGGAGTTATTTATTGCTTTCCATCTAGTGGCCTATAGTGATATTTAATTGCTTATCCTTTTCCCCAAAAGTTTAGCTAGACAGGCCTTGGAGTGGCTTCTCAATATGCCAAAGAATTCAATATCTAACTTTGATGACCTTTCAAATAGTTTTGTACAACATTTCTCCTATAATATTGAACATGAGGTTACTATGGTAGATTTAGGTCAGGCCAGACAAAAGGTTGGTGAGAGATTTACAAGCTACTTATAATGATGGAGAGCGCTTACAAGCCATTTTATGCAAAATTTACCTAATAAATAATTGACAATTGTATTTACCAAGAACTTTCATAGTGAAATATCTTATCAGCTTGAGCTTCAATGTGCTCATACATTTGAGGAGATCATTAAAAGAGGTATACAAAATAAAAAGTCCCTTATCGATAAGCACATAATCAAATTGTCTTCTCCTAATAAAAACCAAAGACAAAATCCAAATAAAGGCCAAAACCAAACCCAAAGTCCAATCTAGACATAGGCTCCTATGCCACTTTAGACAATAATTTTGAGAAACCCAAGGCCTATAACCATAATAATAATGTTATTGGTAATGGAGTTATAAATTCACACCATGTCCAAATGGTGTAAACATAGTCTACCTAACCAACTCCATGTATTCAACTAGCTCCATATAACCAACAACCTCCATATTTGCTACCAATTCCACAACCTCAACCAGCTCTACAAATGTAGCAAATTCCATGTATGCAAGCATCACCACCTCCTCCATTGTAAGCACCTCATGCAAGAATAAAACCTATAAATAGTGTCTTTTATGATCTTGGAGAACCAATTGAGTTGGTATTATAAAAATTAACCACTCCTAACATGATTAGTTGGCCCATATCAAAGTCATTCCTTGAAGATACACCTTTCCTTGATTGGTATAAAGAAAGTGAATTATGTGATTATCATCGATTTAAATGCCATTCTATATGTGGATGTGTGAAATTAAGGCACCGTATTCAAAACATATTATAAAATGGAGAGATTGAATTGGATAACATGGCTTTTACTAACAATTAGAACATGGGTATTTATCATTATCTTTTTCCACAACAAAACACTACCAATCAAAATCAGCAATAACGAAGACCACCTCCACAATAATAACAATAGTGACATTAACAACAATACAATGGTCAAAACCAAGGTGAAAATGACACATCTGACCAAGAATCCTATCATATTGTCACATTTTACTACAATAAAGTTGTAGGCTCTATTATAGGTGGTCATATAGCTACCATCATGATCAACACTAGATAAACTTCCAATTGACCAAGACCATTGTCTAATAATGCCTATTAGCCTTCTTATGCTGATAATCCTCCTTTGACATATGATTGAATCCAAGCATAATAGCAATCAAGTATTACCATCCCAGGCCCTTCTCTTTCTTCCTCCATTATAATTGCCATTTACCTAATCTGAATTGTGTAATCATAACTTGGAGGACTAAATTCACCATTCCAAGACCACATCCACCTTCTACCAATGAGCCTTTTCCATCCACCATATTGGCTAAGAGTAAACCATTTACTAATGCTAAGGAGAAAATGTATGATATTATGAAATAAATACCAAAGACATTCGCACAAATTTCTATTTTGGATTTGTTGCATGCATATACTATCCACAAAAATATCCTAACAAAACTCTTGACATAGTCCCAAATCTTAAATGACATCAGACCAGATAAATCACAAGCTTTATTTTAACACCTAACCCTGAGCCAATAATTAAATTTTGACCAAAGCAATATGTCATCCATGGGCCCTCTCCATAATAACCCATTGTATATTAAATTTATCATAACATGACATAAAGTTTAGTGTGTCCTCATAGACAATGGATCAGACCTTAATATTGTGCTTTTATGGTTGGTTTAGCATCTAGGATATATGATGGCTGATCTTTAGCCAGATACTATTACCATCAAGGCTTATGACAATGAAAAATGAGAATCACATGGAATGATTTGTTTGTTAGTTATCATGGGGCCCTTGACCCACAACACACTTTATCATGTGTTAGACCTGGATTTATCATACAACTTGCTTCTTGGCTAATCATGGATACACAAAATTTGTGCAATACAATCCACGTATCAATGTATAAAGTTCCCCCATTATAGGATGGAAGTAACTATTACAACCAACCTATAGCTATACAAATTCTATAAACATCTAGAGGTCGAGTATGAAAGTTATAATTATCATTTTGGCCTAGACCCTAAGCCTAATAAATACAAATACCTCCTTGTTGAAATGTTGGATTCTTACTATATATACCATGATTTTCTTGCCTCTACTTCTTCTACATCCCCTCTTAAAATATCAATCTATTTTACCATCTCTAAAAAAGGCCTAGAAGAGTACCTCATGCATAATCCATTCCATGTAGCTAACCTTTTACATGCCCCTAAAACCTATGAAAGACCCAAGTCCAAAACAACTCACATGGAATGGTTATAGAAAAGTAAGTTCAATGCCATAGACCCTAATATTTTCACATTGGCTAATGGGCAAGAACAAGACCCACTTACCACATATGATTATTATTTGTATAATGATGACTTGGCTGAGTGATACCAAAGCAAAACATATCCTATCCATAACTAGATCATGGATAATCAAGCTTATGAAGGTAGAGTCTTAGGGGTAGCTCAACAAGGTACTCTTGAGCCAATTTATATGACCAAGTGCAAGGGAACTCATGGTATTATATTTAAACCACCTATGGCTGACCCTATATATCGCATTCATGTTCCTACACCAATGAGTAGTGATGATGATGTTGACAGTGACATAGATTCCAATTACAGCATATACAAAGACTTGGTCAATACGAACGTATTTAACCCACATGTCATATGTACCATCATGTATGTTGTTTATCCCTCACCACTTTTCTTTCATCAACCACAACTCATTAATTGAGACCAATAAGAATCAAAAGTATCACTTGATGATTTCAAATATGAGGAGGTTATTTGTGATTTTTTAGGCCTAAGAGACCATATTTTGCTTCGAGATGATAAATAAGGTTTTTTTTATCCGATTGGATACTACTACTTATTTTGAAGAACAAGTGAACTTCCTTTACCGAAAAGAAAAATAAAATCAAACATTAAGGACCAAAATTGAAAACCTCTTTGAGGTGATTTTGAACCAAGGTAGAAGTAAAGAAAAAGGCCAGTCTCTTGGTGAAAACCTATTTCAAGCACCATTAGATGGGGATGTTCACCCTTATTCAAATAAAGTGCATGATGTCACCAATGCCATAATTATTTTTGGGTCTGAAATTAGTGAAGAAGATTAGTGGGCCTTTGAATAGATTGTCAAATAATTTTTTCAAGTATTTATTACATGGCCTTTGCCACCATTGGGTGATTCTAATTCATCCTATTTGAGAAAATTGTATGAGCTAATCTGACCAGAGGACTTTGATATTTCCAACCAATTCAATCTTTTTTTACACTCTTAGAAGATGGTTCTACACTTCTTGTGGAGGATACTTTTAAGGTCAAAGTTAGAATGTTGGCCAATCCAAAGTAGATCAAATTAGGCATGTCCCTCACCACAGATGAGCATGAAGTCATTAAATCCCTTCTTAAGGAATTTGTCTTATTTTGATATGCCAGGTTTAGACCCTACCTTGTTTTTACATTACCTTATTGTACATCTTGATGCTAATCCAATCAAGCAAAAACTGAAGAAAATGCATCCTCACATTGTCTTCATGATCAAGAAATAACTAGATAAACTCTTAGACGTAGGATTCATTATACCTATTGATTACTTGGAGTGGATCTCCAATATTATGTCACTCAGTAAAAACCTTGAAGGTATTAGATTATCTATTGATTTCCAAGACATTAACAAGGCTTGCCTAAAGGATGACTTTTCTCCACCAAATATCAACATGATTGTTGACTCCATAGCTGGGTATGAAATGCTTTCCCTCATCGATGGTTTTTCAAGATACAACTAAATCAAGATCACATTATAGTTACAACATAAGACAATGTTCACCACTCCTTGGGGCATGTTTTTCTATCAGGTCATGCCTTTTAGCCTCAATAATGTTGGAGTGACATACCAATGGGCCATGATAGTAATTTTCCATGATATGATGCATGATATAGTTAAGGACTATGTCGATGACATCCTGGGTAAATCCAAGACCCATGCCAAAAATCTGGTAATGATTCACAAGATATTTGAATGAATCCAAAAGTACAAGGTCAGACTCAATCCCAAAAAGTGTGTCTTTGGCATAACTTTTGACAAGTTACTAGGTTTAATTGTCTTTCGCAGAGGCATTGAAGTCAACCCAACCAAAGTCAAGGCCATTATCAAGATGTTGTTTCCATCTACTTTAAAATTGCTCCATAGTTTATAGGGCAAAATATAATCAATCATATGTTTCATATCATAATTGGCCGACAAGTGCCACCATTTACACATCTATTGAAGAAAGGCACTATTTTTTCATGGAATGTAGATTACCAAAATGCCTTCAACCAATTGAAATAATATTTAGCTAATCCACCTATTTTGTTGCCACATATGCCAAACAATCCATTGTTACTATCTCTTTACAATCAAAAATGCTATAGGGGCACTTTTGGCCTAGCATGATGAATAGGGGAATGAGTGTGTCATTTATTACTTGAGCTACACATTGGTCATGTATGAGCACAATTATATGTTGATCAAGAAATCTTGTTTAGTTATGGTCTTTATAACTCAAAAATTGTATCACTGCATGCTAAATAATAAGACCATTATCATTGCCAAAGTAGATCCGCTCAAGTATCTACTTTATAAAATAGTTTTACATGGTCATATGGCTAAGTGTATTATGCTTTTGAGTGATTTCAAGATTGAATATGCTAACCAAAAGGCCATCAAGGGATAGATAATTACATACCAACTTATAAAAGCTCGTATTTATGACACTCAACCACTCACATTTGAGTTTTTGGATGAGTCCATTATGACCATAGCATAAAAACCTCCTAAAGAGAAGCAATGGAAGCTTTATTTTGATGGTTCATTCATGTCTCATGGGTCAGAAGTAGGATTGTTATTCATAGCACCACAAGGGGATCTTATTCCCAAGTCCTTCCATATTAGCTTTCCTTATACTAATAACATGGTTGAGTATGAAGCACTCATTACAAGGCTTTATTTAGTAATCTAATTGTTTATGGAGATTCATGGCTTATCATTACTTAGGTCATAGACCAATTCTAGACAAGGATAAGAAGCTGGTACCTTATAAATCCATGGTGGATACTCTCAAGTAATAGATCACCTACATTTAGTTTGAACACATACCTCGACCCAATAACATGATAGAAAATGTTATGGATATAATTGGTTCTATGATTTGCATTATAGACAAGGTAAGAGATTATTAGTTCCTCATTAAACATATTCTTGCACCAGCCCATGAACCATCAACCATTGAAATAATCTAAAATATTATGGGTCCCTATTCTACCTGGTATTCTAAACTATGTAATTACCTTTATAACCAAGTCCTTCCACTAGACATTTATCTTAAATATCAAAAATCCTTCACCCACCAAGCCTCTTTTTATACCTTACTTAGACCTATGCTCTATCATAAAGGCTTTGTTGGAACTATGCTTCATTGTTTAACCTTGATAGAATCAAAACTAGCATTAAGGGAAGTGCACGAAGAGGTTTGTGGGGCCCACACTAGTGGGACCATCCTTGACAAAAATATAATACATACTATTTATTATTGGCCAACCATGGAATCATGTGCAATTAATTATGTTAAAAGGTGTAAACAATGTCAGAATCATGCCAATTTGATACATGTTCTAACACAAACACTCAAGCTAATGATTATGCCATGACTATTTTTAAAATGGGGACTCGACCTCATAGGGAAAATTAATCCTACCTCTTCGGATGGCCATAAACATATCCTTACCACCATTGAGTACTTCACTAAGTGGGTTGAATCCATTCCCCCAACTTACATGATAGGTAAGCAAATTTCCAAATTCATTTTCAATCACCTCATCTGTCGTTATGGTATCCCTCTGACAATATATATGATAATGGCAGTTCATTTAAAAATAAATATGTCAAATCCCTTTGTGTTGAGTTTAACATTACCCAACATTTTTCCACTGCATATTACCCACAAAGTAATGGCCAAGTAGAGGCATCTAATAAGACCATTGTCAAAATTATTAAGAAGATTGTCGATGATGTTGGCCACGATTGGCACTTGAAAATTCTTTGTGCCCTCTGGGCCTATCCAACTAGTTTTTACACTCCAATAGGATCCACACCATATTCCTTTATTTATGGCACTGAGGCCATTCTTCTTGTCGAGGTCGAGTTACCTTCTCTATGAATTTCATTGAAATATATCCTTGATGATGAGGATTATAGAGTAACTCATCTACAAGATATGGAACTACTGGACAAAAAATGTAAACCACTGTGAATAGTCTTCAAGCATACCAAAATTAATTGCATGGTCAATATATTAGACAAGTCAAACACAAAGAGTTCAAACTGATCTTATACTCAAAGAAAACCATAAGGACACCAATGTCGAACAAGAAGAAGGAAAAGTTAAAGCCTAATTGGTTGGGATCTTATATGATTGTTGCTAATTATGGATTTGAAACATACAAGTTAGCTATGCCAGAAGGAGATGAGATTAATGAACCAATGAACATAATACATCTCAAATGTTTTTTGCTTGAGAGACCCAAAGTATGGTCTATGAGGATTATTTAAGTTGTGTCATCAAATCACCTCTTTTATATTATACCATATACTTTTTCCTCCCATACCTTCCCTACTACCTTTTTGACCTTGGTTATGATTCTTGATGCTTCAAACACCTTTTATGATTGGATTCAGATGTAGTTTAAGTGGATGATTCAATCTTATGACTCTTTGAGCACATTCATTCACACATGGGCAATATATTAGGGGCAGTATGACAATGGTCTGGCAATTGCATCCTTCATTTTACAAATCGTTCTACATCTACCCTACTAGGGCATCTTTATTGTACCAATGATTATAACTTCATTTAGGAAAATCATTATTCCTACCTATGGCATTATTTCCTATAGCCTAGGAGTAACCTTTTACCATGTCTTGCCTTACTATTGTTTCATACCCTACCATTTGCTTATTTCATGAACATGCATTACTTAGTCAGATTCATCATTATAGGGTGAACTACATTGGCTTGAGGTCCATTTAGAATATGTGGGAAATGCTCAATGTTTTTTGAGGTTAGTTTGGCCACCTTAATCCAATGCTCTCACTATTTTGTGAGTAATTTAGGCCCACGCTCTTGTCATTTTACAAAACTTTTAAGAAACACTCTCGTCATTTTGCATGTTAACCTGTTTTATATCTCATAATTATCCATTGAGTAGATATGCCTAGAAAACCCAAAAAACATAGGAAATATACCATAAAAATCCCTAAACAAGTCTCCATTACTAGGCCATTTAGATTGTATCCATGCTACACATGACGTGCATCTCCTAGTCATCAGGTATAACTAAAGCTTTCACATGGGTCACGTGATGACCATTTCCATTTTCTTATTCCATTTTTTGATAGTGTTCCCTCCCATTTTTGGGAGAACTACATTCAGCTTGAAGTACATGCTGGACTTCATATTCATGGGACTATGTAGGTGTTAGCAACCCAAGTTGCACCTAGTGAAGTAGATATGTTCAATTCTCCTTCAAACTTGGACTAACATTGGATTGGTTTACAGGTTGTGAGATTCCTATAACTTAGACCAAACCTCTAGATTATGAGGCTAGTTCTTTTGCTATATCAACTTTGAATTAGTTAATAAAACCTACTTATTTTGGGGGTAAAAAGAGTTAGAAAGATAACTTAAAGGGAAAACCTATACTAGTGATGGTGATGCACCTAAATGATTCATCCACTAAATCTTATACTCCTTTCAACACTAACGAACCATAAATGAGATAAATCATTATCTCCAAAACTCTTAAGCAATAATGTTTCATATGAAGGTCTTCATGGATGACTATAACAGGGAGGTGAAAGGAGAGAGGCTTCTCTTGAGGCACTTTCAACCAAATTACACTCCAAACAAGATCACCAAACTTTGACACTTGATACAACCTACATAAGGCAATTAATCAACATATAGGTGTGACAAAGACATGTTAAGGGAATATTTATGCCACTTATACACATCTAAATAAGTATAAACACACTATAAGCCAATAATGGAGTAGCTGTAATAGTTTATTCATTAGTTAAAGAGGTTAATCAAGTACAAAACCTGGGAGAGTTTCCTCATACCCAGGTCAGGGATCTAAAATAAGTCCATAAGGCTTGAATATATAGAAAATGAGGAGAGAAATCATAAGGAAAATAGGATAGAGGAGAGAATAAAAGGTCATGAATCTATCATTAACTCAACATTACTTTATTTAAAAATAATTCTCAAGAAATCTCTCCATGTTTGGTGTTCTTGCATGATCTTTGAATGAGTTGTTTGGCATTGAAATTAGGTGGTGGGCCATCATAAGTGTATAAAAACCTCTCCTTATTTTAATCATAAGACTTAATTCAAGAGAAAGACTCCCTCATGTATTAAGACTATGGAACATGCATTAATTGTTAGTTAAGGATCAGTTATATAGAATGATTGCCACTTACTATCATGTGCATGGATTGACACTTAAGATCAGTTATTGATTAGCACTTAAGATCAATTATTTGTTGGGGATTACCTCTTATTAACTCTCTCAATAGTCTTTTTCACCATTCTTTGGCTTCTCTTTTTGACCAAGTAGGTCTACTAGGCCAATTAGGCCTAGTAGCCTAATTACCTACATTTGATGGCTTTGAAATCCTACATGAAACTTTGAAAACCTATTAAACCATGAGAATTAGACATGACTCAATGACTCAAATCATAACATCGGTCCTCTTGGGTAAGAAACACCTACAAACTTGTCAAACTAGGTGACTAGGTCACCTTGTCCTTCACATCTACAGATTGTTTGATTAGAATAGAGTTGTAGAGGCATTTCTAGTTAATTTTTTGGACATACAATGTTTTTAATAGGTATAACAAGTTTCAAACTTCATTCTCCAATGATTGACATCTTCTTAAATTGTCTTGTACCTCTCTTTCTACACTTTTTCCTCAAAAAAC
Source organism: Torreya grandis (assembly GCA_037957365.1). Taxonomy (NCBI): domain Eukaryota; kingdom Viridiplantae; phylum Streptophyta; class Pinopsida; order Cupressales; family Taxaceae; genus Torreya; species Torreya grandis. Next base: position 45,445 of record JARHVA010001339.1, read on the forward strand.
ACTATTTTTTGATAGGTTCGTATAGTTTCGTACAACACGGTACCATTGTTAGGACCCTCTCTAATTATAAATCATGATTCAAGTGTTTATTAGGTTATTCATGGGTGTTTAGGTGCAATAATCTCCACTTTTATCAAAACTAGTTTGTAGTAGGGTTTAGGGAGGGTTTTGGAGGTTCAATATATTAACAATGGCTCATAAAGTATGGACCTCCAAACCATAAATTCTTTCCATGGATATTTAGTCCATATACCTTTTCAACTTTACTGAGAATCTTAGGTTCCCATGCAAAAGGTGTGTCAAGATACGTACATAAGGAAGTTGACCATGAGCTCTCTACAAGCATTTTGGGTCTATTTATAGTCTTAACAATGGTTCATAAGCCTCAGCTCCTCAATCCAACTCAATATTCCATGGATTTCAAGTGTGCTATGGTTCATAACTCTTCATAAGAACATTTTACTCAAGTCTTATTTTGGTGGGAGATCCAAGCTCTTGATTATGCAACTCAAATTGACTGTTAAGGCTGAGTGATTTGAGTTAGTTCTTAAGATTGAAGTTGACATTTCATTTGTTCTTATCTACTTGAAAAATATCATTTAGGACCTAAAAAAAATTCTCACACATTATTCTAGCCTCACTTTACTTAGGAAAGTTTTCTTATGCTTCCATGGTGGTGAGGGTCTTTTAGGCCTTAAAACTAGTTTCTAGGCTTAGAAGGCTTGAACTAAATTTTTGAGTCCAGGGTAATTTGTAGGTGATATAGGAATGAAAAAACATCATGATACCTATTAACGCAATGGATTGCACCCTCTGAAGGGAGGCTCAACTCTCTTCCTCCACATGGCATAATGGAGACATTCCTCTTGTTGTGGGTTATAAATGTGAGGGATGAATCTCTAGATTAAGGGCTAGCTTCCCTTGATGCACCTTGAAGCCCTAGATTTCCTACTGATAATAATGGGGGGGATGAAAAGGGAGAGAAATACTAAAATCAGAACCTAAAATAACATGGTGATGCACCAAAATGGTTGGTCTACTCAGCTTTGACATACACTTTACACCAAAGAGAAGCAAGCATACACTTCATTCAAATGAGAACCTTTCCTGCATCAGTGTTTCAACAAGGGGTCCTATGGAGATACAGAGAGGAAGAACTACTAGAGGTGTTCTAGGACACACTATGGATAACTTGTTCACATACACCTATACTCTGAGCTGGACACTTCTTATTGACCTGTAAGAGAAGAACTCACAATACACTAGATATGTTGGCATAAACTTATGAAAGCATGAAAATTAAATGACTTAACATAAGATAAAACCATATACATATGCAAAAGTGTAAGCTCAAATGGAGGTAAAAATGCTTCTCTTGATTCAAGGTAAATTCCTTTAGGGCTTTGCCATATAATGTCAAGAGATTTTTTCTCAAATGAGAAGTTACAAATATATAGAGAACTTGGAAATAGATAGTTGACAAATCAAGGGATGGAAACCCACACTGAGTTAAACACTTCTATAGAGACCATAGGCCCATGTTACTACCATATTCTTCCAATTGCATATGGGAGAGCCATGTTATAGATGTCCAAGTCGTTGCCTTTGCTATCTTGGGCCTACAAAAGCATGGGATACTCCTTCTAACAACTAATAAATCCATCCCCAAGTTGTGTTGATTGGACCATGATCTCTTCAATGTTTGGTGCAACTAGTTGTGCATTAATGGCAAAGCATGAAAACATGGGCTACTCTCCTCTATAGTTTGAAAACTAATCTATTTTATTGGTTTTTGGTAGATATATTTCACCAAATGTATTAATTATCCTTGCTGAGTCGTCTATGCCACTTGTCTTGGTCTGAGTGGTCATTGATTATGTCCTTTGTCTTTGTCAGCAGCTAGAACTACTCCTTGTTTTGTCTTTTTTACTTTGTCTTTGCCCATGTTTTATCTCCTTCCTTTGACTTCTCCTTTGCATTGTCCTTTTATTTGCTTGCTATTTGACTTATCAGGCCTTTTGTCGTGCTTTCCTTCAGATAAAATGTTTGAAGGAATTCCTACATTTTTTTTGAATGAATTCTTTCTTTTGATTTGCAAATAAAAATGAGGGGGTGCTGAATTTTGGTTTTCAAGACCAAAAATTGGTCAACACAATTGGCAACTCATAGGGGAAGTATGCCTGTTGTGCTTGGGAAGACTGGTAGCCACATAGTCCATTGGGCATGGATTCAGGATGCATCTTGGAGAATTCAACAATAGCTTTGTAAGGACCTATGAACCAACAAATATTTTACCCCAAATAATAAAGAAAAAACACACACAAAGGCTAAAAACACTACACACATGCATAACAACACTTGAGGAAAATGAGGAAAAATAAAGAAACTATGTACATGACAAAAGAAACCTAGTAACAATGCTTAAGATATATCCCATTGAATGGGATATGTAGCTCTTCACCATCCAACTTGGAGATTTGGAAAGCATTGTGTTGCTTGCATTGGTTGATGACATATGGGCCACTTTATAAATCGTCAAACTTCATGTGCCTTCTAGGCTTAGCTCAGTCCTCATCCCACTTCAAGACAATGTCACCTTCTGAGAAGCTCTTTGCCATAGACATTTTGTCAAAATGCTTCTTTGTTTGTTGTTGGTCACGGGTCATGGAATCCATGGCTTGGTCTCTCACTTTTTGAAGCTCCATTAGCTCACAATACCTGACTTACAGGTTGTTGCTCTCTGTCAACTGTAGCTGATGGGCAAGATCTAAGGCTGGTAACTTAAGTGAGATATGAAGTCTATATATCATTCCATACACAAGTGTGTATGGTAAAGTCCTGATTTCTCTCTTTGGAGTGATCCTATTTGCCCAAAGAGCTATCTTCAACTTGGCATGCAAAGTCCTTTGATTTTTCTCCATTATCCTTTTTATGATCCTAATCAAATTCTTGTTTATGGACTCAGCCATCCCATTTCTTTATGGATAGTAGTTGGAAGAAGTGTTGAGATAGATGCCATACTTTAATGCCCACTCACTTGTCTTTGTTCCCAAGAAAGCCAATGCATTGTCTGAAATGATTGTGGTTGGGACCCCAAATCTTATCACTATGTCTTCATAGAAGTTTAGGATTGCACTCTCACTGGCCTCTTCAAAATATATGACCTCTACCCACCTTTTGAAATAATCTGTGGTAGTCAAAACTAACTTGTGGCCAACACTAGAAGGAGGATTGATCAGCCCTATGAATTCCAAGCCCCATTGCATGAATGATTGTTCCACCTAAATAGGATGAAGAGGCATGGTAGCTAGTCATTGCTTCCCATCAAAGAAGGCACACTTTTGACATTTACTCAACCAAGCATGAGTGTCTTTAAACAAATTGGGCCAAAATTAACTAGCCCTCATAATCCTTTCAGTTGTGGCCTTGGGATCAAAGTGGCCACCAACTGGTCCATCATGAAACTTGGACAGTACCTTGTCGACTTGGTCTGAATCAATGCATCTCAAGAGCACCCTTGAAAAGTCTTTTTTGAATAGCACTCCATCAACTAGGACATAAGGACGAGATTGGAATATAAAATACCTCATCTTGGCCCTATCAAGACCTTGTGGACACTCACCAATTTGAAGGAAATGAACCACATCTTGTGCCCAACTCTTCATGACTATAGGTACAACTATTATAGGTTCATCATGGAGTACCAAAATGTCTTCCTTTGGCTCTTTCAAGTTTGTAGTGAGGTGTTCACACAACCCTCTTCCTCTTCTCAGCTTAGTGGTCTTGATCTCTATGTCATACTCCATTACTTTGGTGATCCAACCTGCGCATTTCTCATTCAAGTCTCAGTTCAACAAGAAGTTTTTTACACTAAGATGTGGCAGCATGATGTGAATTTTACTGGTAGACAACATATGTCTAAACTTCTTCAGACTTCGCATGACAATAAGCACCTACTTCTCAACATACGTGTATCTAACCTCATAGCCTTCTAAACCTTCACTGAAAAAAGCAAGAGGCTATTCTAAATTCTCACCATTTGCTTAAGTGAGCATAGCAGAGATTGCCTCTTCATTCCCAAAGGTGTATAGATTGAAGTCCTTGGAGAAGTTTCGACTAGCCAGGGTAGGAAATTGGGTGATAGCTTGTTTGATGCCTTCAAAGCTTTCTATTTTTCTTGTTATCCACATGAATGTCTCAACCTTCCTTAGCATGAAAGTTAGTGGCTTGACAAGCTCAACAAAGTTAGGAATGAATAGGCCTTCTTTTGAAATGGCATGGCCCAAGAGCTTGCCTTCATGGATAACAAACACACATTTCTTTAGGTTGAGAGAGACATCAAACTCTCTACACCTTTCAAAGATTTGCCTCAGGTGCTTCAAATCTTCACTTGCCTCCTTGGAGAAGACTGTCACATCATCAACATAAACCATCATAATGTCATTGATCAAACCTTAGAAAGTTATATCCATATCATGTTGGAAGGTAGCTCCAACATTTGACAATCCAAATGGCATCTTCTTGTAGGCATATGTTCCCCACTTGGTTGTAAAGGCTATCTTGTATTGGTCACATTCTTGTACCAAGATTTGATTGCACCTAGAATAGCCATCTAGGAGAGAGAATATTTCACTGCCTATCACCATCTGAAGAATTTGCTCCATACTTAGAAAGGGATAGTGATCTCTCAGTGAGACTCTATTCAGGTCTCTAAAATCCACACACAATTGACCTCTCCATTCTTCTTCCTAACAGGGACCAAATTGGCCAGCCAAAAAGAGTGTTTGATAGGGAAAATGATCCTAGACTTGATCAGTTTGGTGAGTTCCTTTCTCATGAGAGGCTCGATCTTTGGATTGATTGGCCTTTGCTTTTGATTGATGGGTTTGACATTTTCCTCCAGCTCAATGGTGTGTTGGGCCAAGCTTGGATTAAATCCCTTTAAATCACCATACTCCCAAGCGAAGACATTAACAAACTCTTGACATAACATAATGAAAGCATGATTTTCTTCATTGGTACACACCTTCCCAAGTAAAAGTAGCTTATCCTTATAGATCTCTACCCTTTCATAATTTTTCTTTTTGGTTGACATGCTTGTTTTGTCTCTCTTGAGTTGGTCATCTTCATTGAAAATTCTCTCAAGAGTTACCAAACCTTTGGGAAGCCTGATAGTCTTTAGTTGAACAATCTACCCATCATACTGATGTTGTAGGTTGGACTCATTTTTGGAAGCAAACCCAACTTCTTCCTGCAAGAAAAGTGTTATTTGCTAGTCACTTTCAAACACCTACCAATTGGTGACATTGTCTGGTATGGAGGGCCTCATAATCACCTTTAAATGATGTTGATTCTTACTTTATCTCATCCCCTTTGGGATATCAAACTGAGCACCAACTACTGCTAGTCTATCTGCATGCTTGTTTTCCTCTCTTGGAATGGAAGTGATGTTGAAAGTAATGAAGTTCTCTACAAGGTCACACACTTTGTGCTTGTAAGACTTGAGTAAGGAGTTCTTGGTCAAGCTTTGACCTCTCACTTGGTTCACAATCAACTCGCTATCTCTAAACACCTACATTTCTTTGATTACTCTCTTCCTTGCCCATTCTAGGCCATGAACAAGGGCCTTATACTAGGTTACATTATGAGTGGAGGAGAACTGAAACCTAAAAGTTGAGAAGTATTTATCCTTTGAAGGTGAAACCAGCATTGCCCCACCACTAGCTTCCAACTTACTTCTAGATCCATCAAAGAATAGCTACCACAAACCATAGTCCTCTTAGTCTGTCTTCATCAATTTTGGCATGAAAGCATCTTTCTCATGCATACAATAGACTCCAATACCAACTTTTTTAATGAACTTGTAAGGATCATGCTCAAAGTTGTCATTTCCCCATTCATTTAAGAGTAGGTCAACAACTCCTACAAGGGAAGATGATGGAGATTGGTCCACTTGGAGCTCTTCTTTATCAATGATTTTGTAGTTCACATTCACCACTTTGGCGAGTATGTATCCAGGTGATCCTTGTTGATGGGCTCTAACTCAATTTTTACTTTAGTTCCATACTTTGTCCTAAAAACCATGTAAGACCAATTGCTTGCCAAGTATCCACCTATCTTGGATGTGAAATCTCTTGACTAGCAAAGAGCGAAGTAAGGACGAACATCTACCACTGCCACATCATGGGGAATTGAGAAGGTTGGATATGCATGGAGTGTCATATTCAAGCCTCTTTCCACTCCTAAGGTCTTAGCTAGTGATCCATCCAACTATAAAACTCCTTTGGTCATTTACTCGTACTTGAGGCCTAGCTTATCATCTATGCATTTGGGCATAAATGAGGTGCTTAATCTAGTATCAATTATGTAATTATGGACCAAGAAATCACAAATAATCAGGGACAAATAGAAGGGAGGGACCTTCTCATCTTTCTTTGCTTGACCTCCCATGGGAGGAGCCCCATTTACTATCAACACATTATCATTTCTTGTTGCGATAGCTTGCTCACCTAGCTCGTACAATTCCTTTTGGAGTATATCCTTTTATCCTAGCAGTGCTAAAGAATCCCACAATGAGATGTTCATATGCAGCTTCTTCATTTCGTCTATTATATTGATTGAATAATTTCCCCCTTTAGAGTTCTCCTTGGGAACATTCGCAACCTATGGTGCAACCTGAGGAGCTAAAGCTGCAACCACTAGCATATAATTGAGAAAATTTTGATTTGTTTGTGGTAAAAGAGATGTTATAGGTGCTTGAGTGGCTGATTGAGCTTCATCAATGCTTCTCCTTTTAGAACTAGTGTTGGTTGCAACACCAACATTCTGATTACTTGTGCTCTCCACATAGTTGACTGTGTAGAACTCTCCTTCCAAGTGATTCATAAGAGTAGAATCAGATTGAGCTTGCCTGCTGTCCATCCCAAATTGTGTTGACATATCAAAATTTGAGAATTGGGTTGTCTGATCACCTTATGCAATCATGCTTTGATTTGGTAGCTCACTAGCATAAGCAACCTGTTCTTGGCCATGCTCCAAGGGTGGATAATTGGGATGCTCCTACACCAAATTATTTTGTGTGGGGACAAGAGCCTTGGAAGATAAAGGGGCATTTGGATTATAGATTTGATAAGGCTTGACATGTGTAATATAACCTTGCCCTTGATTATAATTCTAGAAGGGAGGCCTATTTACTTGCCCAAACTACTGGTAGCCTTGATTTGGCCTACAACTCTAGGATTGTTGTCTCTTGAGGGCAACTAACTCATTGGTAACACTCTGTAGTAGGCTCTTAAATTCATGGATGTCATTTATAAGGGTAGCAATCAACTTCTCTTGATTAGGTAGAAGAGCTAGAGTGGGCACAGTAGGCTTGACTGAGGGCTATAAATTAGGAAAGAGTGGCATATGAGGTTTATGAGCTATCTTTCTTGTTTGAACAAGGCAATTTTAGCAACTATGGCTATCTCATAAGCAGTGGGCAGAGTGTTTCCACCCATCGATTGTATCATAATAGCAATGTCACTATTCAAGGCCTTCAAGAGTAAAGAAAAGCATAGCTTGGGGTTGGCCTCACAAGAATTGGGATTCTGTCCTAAGTCTTTGGAACCTAGTGTTAAAATCTTGCATAAACTCATGTGGGGCTCTCTTCATGGTGGTTAACTACTCAGCTAGAGACAAATGGTCACTTTTTTCCCCGAACCTATTGGTCAAGAGGGTCCCTAACTCATTCTATGAGCCAATTGAGTTCATAGGCAAGGTCCCATACCAGTCTAAAACTTTCTCTTTCAAGGACAAGGCTAGAAATCTAATGGCTACATTTTCTTTAGTGATATTATGGATGTTGCAGAGGTTGTCTATGTTTCTAATATGCTCGACAGTAGTTATTGGGCCCTCTCTACTAAAGGGAGGAACACTTTTGAGATTTGTCCCTATAATTAGGTCATATTGTTGAAGGTTCAATGGACTTTGACCATTGAAGACCATAAAAGGGAAAGCCCTAAGGGCTATCATGGTTGTGAAAGGATTCAACCAGGGTCTCCTTGAGTAGGTATATTTTATGGCTGGTTTAGGAAAGTGGCTTGCTATGTAAGAGTGGGTATTTACAAATCTTAGCCTTTTTATCGAGTTCAAAGGCAACTCAACAAATTCAAAAGGGACACCCCTAGAAGAAGATATTGTAGTGACCTTTGGCATGGGATGTCAGGTTGATCATTAACCAGAGACTGAGTTCTTGAATGGAGTCACCAAGTGCTGAATATAGCTCTTTCTTTTAGATTTCTTAACAATATCAAGACCAACACCAATCCTAAAACTTGCAAGACATAAAAATTTAGTCCCATCGAGCGTGCCAAAAACTGTTGACATAGTGGATTGTACCCTCTTAAGGGAGGCTTAGCTCTCTTCATCCACGTGGCACAATGGAGACATTCCTCTTGTTGTGGGTTGCAAACATGAGGGTTAAATCTTTAGATTAGGGGCTAGCTCCCCTTGATGCACTTTGAAGCCTTAGATTTCCTACTACTAACAATGGGGGGGATGAAAAGGGAAAAAAGTACTGAAATCAGAACCTAAACTAATGTGGTGATGCACTAAAATGGTTGGTCTACTCAGCTTTGAGATACACTTTACAATGGAGAGAAGTGAGTATACACTTCATTCAAATGAGAACCTTTTCTACATTAGTGTTTTAATAGGGGATCCTATAGAGATAGAGGGAGGAAGAACTACTAGAGGTGTTCTAAGACACACTATGGATACCCTGTTCACATGCGCCTATACTTTGAGCTGGACACTTCTTGTTGACCTGTAAAATAAGAAATCACAATACACTAAATATGTTGGCATAAACTTATGAAATCATAAAAAGGAAATGACTTAACATAAGATAAAATCATGACACATGTAAAAGTGTAAGCTCAAAGTAAAAATGCTTCTCTTGATTCAAGGTAAATTCCTTCAGGGCTTCGCCATACAATGCTGAGACATTTTTTCTCAAATGAGAAGATATAAATATATAGAGAGCTTGGAAATAGATAACTGAAAAATCAAGGGATGGAAACCCATGCTTAGTTAAATACTTCTACAAAGACCACAAGCCCATGTTACTTTCGTATTTTTCTAATTGTGTATGGGAGAGCCATGTTGTAGATGTCCAAGCTACTGCCCTTATTGTCCTAGGATTGCAAAGCATGGGATACTCCTTCTAGAAACTAATAAATCCATCCCCAAGTTATGTTGACTAGACCATGCTCCCTTCAATGCTAGGTACAATTGGTTATGCATTAATGGTTAAGCATGAAAACACAGGCTACTCTTTTCTACAGTTTGAAAACCAATCTATTTTATTAGTTTTTGGTAGATGTATTTCACCAAATGTATTAATTCTCCTTGTTGAGTCATCCATGCCACTTGTCTTGGTCTGAGCGATCATGGATTATGTCTTTTATCTTTGTCAACAGCTGAAAGTATTCCTTGATTTGTCTTTGCCTGTGTTTTGTCTCCTTCCTTTGACTTCTCCTTTACCTTGGCCTTTTCTTTGTTTTCTCTTTGACTTAGCGAGCCTTTTACAATGCTTTCCTCCAAACATTTTGTTTGAAGGAATTCTTTCTTTTGATTTGCTTCTTTTCTCAAAGGGCACGTGCCCTTCAGGACTTTACAATTTGTCTCTTTTGACTGGTTGCCCTCTGCAAGGGTTTCTTTCATCCTGTTGTTCCCAAAATCTGCCACTCATTTTTGGGACAACATATGAACTATTTTGGTCTTAAAAACCAAAATTATCTCTTCCCTTCTCAAAAATTTGTTCTGAGCATTCAAATTCCTCATTTTTCAAGCTTTTTTAGTTAAAGGACTAACAGGTTCAACAAGTTCAATGGCTTCAACAAGCAAATTCTCACAAAAGGAACAAGTTCCCAACACTTCGACAATTTCAAGATTAGTTCAACGCCTTAGTTCAATAAAAAATGTTCATCGGCAAGCTTCAAAGGAAGGATTGAACCATTGAACCATTGAACCTTGAACCATTTCGGTTTAAGGGTTCAACAGTTTCAAAGGTTCAACCACGTCGGCAAGCTTAAAGAGTTAAGCGCTTCGACAAAAGTTCAACCACTTCAAGGTTCAACGGCTTTAAAACACTTAGAAAAAAGGAAGGCTTTGAAAAACAAAAGAATGAACCGTTGAACCTTGAACCAAACGGTTCAACGGGTTCAATGGGTTTGAAGAGATAAAAAGACTTAGAAGAAAAGAGGCTTCAAAACGCGAGATTGAACCGTTGAACCGTTGAACTAAAGTTGGTTCAATTGGTCAGTTCAATCGATGCGTTCAAAGGACTACCCTAAAGCCAAAGGAAAAAGTGCCCTTGTAAAGGGCCGTGAACCAAGGCCAAGTGCCTTTGTAGAGGGCAGTGAGCAAAAGCGAACAAAGAGATTTTCTTCAAAAAAATGAACAAGGCAGAAGAGTTGGAATTCCTTCATAAAAAGGAACAAGGCAAAAGACAAAACGAATTCTTTTAGACAAATTATCTGAAGGAATTCCTTCAGACTTTTGTCTGAAGAAATTCACCTGAAAGGAAAAGCAAAAGCCTGATGAAAAAGTGGACAAGGCAAAGCCAAGGAAAGGAAAGGTTTCCTTCAGACAAATTATCCGAAGGAATTCCTTCAGACATTTTGTCCAAAGGAATTGGAGCCCGAAGACCTAACGAAGGAATTGAAGCCTGAAGGCCATCCGAAGGACCCCGAAGGATAGGTACCCTTGCGGTGGGATCTCGGCACCCACAAAAAGGACCTTTCTCAAAGCCCGAAGGGACACCTTCCCTTTGGGGTGTTCCAAAGGCTTGATAAAGATGAAGGAAAAGGCTTCAAAAAGACTTTGACAAAAAGGAGACTTCAAAGAACAAGGATTGAACCATTGAACCTTGAACCAAAAGAGTTCAAAGTTTGATGGTTCACAGGTTCAATGGTTCAAAGACAAGCCCCAAGCAAAGGAAGGAAACGAAGATTTCAAAGACCAATTCAAAGGGATGGTTCAACCAAAGAGCAAAAAAGCGATGGTCCAACTAGAGAGCAAGGAAGCAAATGGAACAAAGAAACTAATAAAGATCACCTAAACTGTTGAACCATTGAACCGATGAACTTTCAAAGGTTCAAAGGTTCATGGTTCAACATGGTTCAAACAAACAACAACCATTGACGTCCTCACGGATGTCAAATTTAAGGTAAGGGATTATCCATTGAAATTCAAATATAGCGTAAAACTTAAATGATGAATCAAGTGACTAGCTAAAAAGAGAGCCCGAGAGCTCAAATTGCTACAAGGAAGAGAGAACAATACAAAAAGATTATAAATATCTACAAGGGAGTTATTTCCAATAGGTGAAACAGTGGACCAAGTAGACTTCTGAGCACGCCAGATCAAGGACACAGCCTGTTTTTATTCCATGAAGTAAAGGCAAAGTAGACAACTTCACAAACATTAGGAAAAGGACCAGACAACCCATGCTAAGGAGGAGACATATAAGATGAATGGGCACACCATAGTTAAGGCAATGTACTGTTCTAAGCATGGCCTTTCGACAGAACTAGAAATGTATTCAAGGCATTAAATGTAGCATGGGCCATCCCATGGGAAAAAGTGCCAAGCCTTTCTTAGCTGCTATACATTGTAATTTCTCTTATTATGCAAAGGAGATCTTTTCATTATAGAAACAAAACTTTGCCCAAATTAAAAGGCGATTACTGAGATTTTGAGCTCAGATTGTTGATCATATTACTTTATTTGAATGAGAAAGCAAGCACCAGCAGACTTTGTTCTGTTATATCTTGTGTTATTCTAGAAAATTGTTCTTATGTCTATTTTCCTAGAATCATTCTTATTTATTTAATTTAGAAAGCAGAACTAGTGAATGTAGTCAGGAAGGTGTCCTGAAACCAATTATTGAAAGACTTTGTGCTCTTGCCAATTATTTTTAGTGTGTGTTTTTAGTTTTTTTCTGTGTAAAAGAGCTTGGGATGACTTTGTGCCCCCATTATCCTTCGTATTTCACTCTTTGGGTAGCTGAGGTGTAGACTTTGTGTTACACATCACCCTGCTAGTTATTGTGCATGTGTTACTAGTTACTTGTCACTACCTGAAAGAACTCTTGTTGTTTTCTACAAGATCACTTCTAAAAAAAGAGAAGTGCCTTCAGTGTTTTTGCCAAGATTTTTTCCTTTGTTTGTAAGCATCATCTCTAAAAAAAGAGAGATGGATGGTGTAGTCCTACCCCTGAGTGTTACTTTTTGCTTATATATATAGTTTATAGCTCCATCATATTTATAAGGAACCTCCCCTTGATGAGAGGAGAGATTGGTCCACATCTAATGTGGTAAACTTGCACATTTGGCCGACCCATCTCCCTTGATGTGGTTAAAAACACCTATTTTGCTATCAGTTAACTAGTTGACAAAATATTCACCCAACAGCTTTTTGGCGACTCTGCTGGGGAAGAGCACGTAGTTTGAAGCCTCAAGCTTCAAGCTGAAGCAAGACCAGTTCTTTTCCTTTCTTATTCTACAATTTGGCAACTCCACGCTATACTAGAAGCTAGAGAGCTCAAGGTGTTGTTGACCCTATTTTTGAATTGGTGCAAAAGGGCAATTCTGATTTGTTTCCTCCCTAACTTCAAGTTTAATGATCCAGAAGTGTTCCTCCTACCCATACCAGGACACCAACACAAGGTAGAGCTTTTTTTTTTGCTGTTAATAGAGCTTTTCCTATACATACTCCACCTAGATTTTTTATCCCCCTTTTTCATAATCAAATCATGGTAGTTCAAGGTCCTTGGGGTAATTCTTTCGATGCACTCAATCTTACTCCACCTCTACATGAGCTACTACACAGTTCAAGGAAGAATTTTCCCAAATTCTTTGGTGATGGGAGAGTTCATCCTGATGAACACATTATAGCTTTTAGCATAGCCTGTGGTGTGATAGGTGTGGAATTTGAAGACGTGACAGTCAGGCTATTTGTAGAAACACTACAAGGCGCTGCTGCAAACTGGTTCTACCATCTGCAAGCTTGGTCAGTGATTGACTGGGATACTCTTAAAGCTAAATTTAAATCCAGGTTCAAGCCTACAGAAGATGCACATGCCTTGTTGGCGCAGCTCACACAGATGAAGAAGGAACCTCATGAACTTATGAGGGATTTTATTGCCAAGTTAGACAAGCTTAGGAATCGGATTCCTACCATTGCTTAGCCAACACCTAAGAACCTTAAATGCTTCTCCATCAACTCATAGCTATCTGAAGTGAGTTTTCTATTGAGATGTGCTAGTCACATAGACCTTTTTACTGCTCAAGACTTGGCTACTGAGGTAAAAGATGACCTTATCTTGGCAAAAAAGATAAGGAGAGATCAAAATAGAGGTAAATCCTCTTCATCTTCTGAATACTCACCTACAACCACCACTGATCCAATAGTGCAAAAGCTATAAAATGAGTTGCTGGCTCTTAGAAAGTAAATAGCATAAAGGATGTCATCTACTCCTTCATACAGAGATGTACCAAGGATGACATTTCCCAATCAGTCATACCAAGGCAATGCTACTAGAAATCAAGGGCAAACAAATCGTCTTCCTCCCCCACGGGGAAACCTTGCCATTGAAGCACCTCTAACCAATTCAATAGTGAGATATCTTGAAGCTGAATCAAATTTCTCCCTCTAGTTTGGTTGAACCCAGAAGATGATGCTAATCTCTTCACAAAGGAAGAAGAAGAATTAGCTAGCAACTCCAACATTGGTTTTTTGAATTACCAAGATGAACCAAGAAGTGAAGGTAAAGCAGCTAAAGGATCATATGCTGTGTTCACCCAGTCCAAGAATTAGTCAGCCCAACAAGCTAATAAAAAATAAACATAGGAGCGACCTCAACCAACAATTTCAATTGCTAAGCGGGGAACCACTCTACTTTTTCAGCCAAAGGACCTGGTGATTGCAAGAAAGGTAAGTACATCAAACATCCCTACACCTTCTACTTCAAATTTGCAGACTAGTCGTCCTCCTCCCAAAAATCAAAAGGATGAATTCCCATCCTCTATACCTAGTTCATTTCAAACATTTGACATAATTGACCATATAAAGAAAACCAAAATTCAAATGTCTGAATTTGAATTCCTGCAGTCTAATCCTGAGCAGTTAGATAAGTTGGTTCAATGTGTGAAGAACCAAAATGTCCCTGTAGGACAAACAATTTTGAAGATAACTCGTGATCCCCCCAAGAACACATCCATAAGGAATAACCTTATCATTACTCCTGCTGCTCCCGAAAGGATTGAACCATTTTATGTCTCCTTGCTGATAAATGGACATCAACTGAACAACTGCATCATTGATTCTAGTGCATCTAACAATGTCATGCCTGCCAAAGTAGCTAAATCCCTTGGTCTCACACTGACCAAGACATTTAGAAGATGTTTTTCCATGGAGAACAAACAAGTGCCATTGTTGGGATAAATCAAGGATGCCCAATTTGCATTTGCAACATTCTCAGATAAGAGAATCAAGATGACTATCCTAATGGATGATGTCCCAGCATCCTATGGCATCTTTCTTGGATGAAATTTCTATAAGGATGTTGGTGGTGAATTGAGCATGGACTTGTCTGAGGTAAGGATCCTATTTAAATGCATTATGTATAGATTACTTCCTGAAAAGGAAGCAACATATGTGGTCACTTTGACATTAGCACTTGAAGCTCAAATTTTGTTTGAGTCTTCAGGCATGGGTAGCTACTTTTTATCCATGAAGGGATTCCATGAGGTGTCTGATGAAGCTCCTGAAGGTGACAATCTAAAAATTGGTTTAGATGGAATAGCAGAAGGATTGGAAGAATGCAGTGCAAGTGTAGAAGGACCTCCCCCTCCAAACGAAGAAGAATCTAAGGAAAAATTAGTGTCTAATGAGCCATGGATTCTAGAATTCGATGGCAGTTGCTCCTTTACTAGTTCAGGAGCTGGGGTTGTGTTAATATCTCCTCAAGGAGATATTTCTCCTTCATCTTACAAGTTACAGTTTAGCAATACCAATAATACAATTGAGTATGAATCTCTATTGTTTGGATTGAGACCTGCTCGAGACAAAGGCATCAAACTCTTTCATGCCAAAAGAGATGTTGAAATGGTGGTTTATCAAGTGAGAAACCTGTATCAAACCAAAAATGAGAGATTGCGCCACTACCACAATCTAGTTTGGGACCTAATTGAAAGCTTTGATGCTTTCAACATCTCTGCCATTCCTAGGGAATTCAATGACCGAGCTGATGTAATAGTTATTTCAGTAACTCTCTTGATTTCTCACCCTAATTTTAAGGAAGATAGGTACACTATTAAACTAGTCTTTTGACCAAGTGTGCCTGATAATGCCAATCATTGGCAAGTGTTCAATGGTGACAACCAAATAATTGCCTTCCTAGAATAGAAAGATACCTTTCAACATCTTCATTTCGAAGGCAGTGAGCCTCAGCAGCTTGAACTAGCCCCTGAATCAAGTTTAAACGCAGGTGAGGAGTTCCTACAACTGAAAGAAAAAAAAATCCCAAAAGGCTTGGTTTCCCTTGAGAAGCTATTTGATAAACATGACAGGTTCATCAAATAGCAAAAAATGGATTCAAGCTCCTCTCAGGAGTTTGATCAAATAAACTTGGGTACTAAAAAAAATCTCAAGATGGTGAACATTGGGAAGTGCTGCACAGAGGAAGAGAAGTTCAAGTTCACTACTCTGCTCAACCAGTACATAGATGTCCTAGCATACTCCTATGATGACCTGAAGTCACTCAGGCCTAAAAAAATTTGCCATGAGATTCCTCTCAAGACTGACTCGGTGCCTTACAAGCAAAAATCTAGGCAGTACAATCCAAATATATCAGGTACTATTCTATCTAAAATTAAAAAAATGTTAAATTATAGAATAATTTTCCTAATCCATCATTCCACATGGATTGCCAACATAGTACATGTGAGGAAGAAGAATGGCAAAATTTGCCTCTACGTGGATTTTAGAAATTTGAATCAATCATCCTTAAAGGATAACTATCCTTTGCTCATCATGGACCAAGTTTTTCAGACAGTGACTGGTTCAGAGATGTTATCAATGCTAGATGGCTTTTTTAGATACAATCAAGTTGAAGTTGGTGAAGCAGACCAGCATAAGACTACCTTCAGCACACTCTGGGGCACCTTTGCCTATCAAAAGATGCCATTTGGCCTAATAAATGCTGGTGACACCTTTCAAAGAGCAATGGACCTTGCTAAAAAAAATTTGAAATGGGTAAGTTCATTGTAGTATACCTGGTTGATTTAACAATCTTTTCTAAGCATCGCCCTGACCATATGTGCCATTTGCAACAAGTGTTGGAATGATGCCGCTAGAATGACATTTTTTTAAATCCCAAGAAGTCTATTTTTAGAGTAACAGAAGGGAAACTTCTCAGACACATTGTATCTCAAGAAGGTATAAAGATTGACTCAGACAGAGTCAAGTCCATCCAAGAGCTTACTTTGCCCACAAGTAAGACTGCAGTTCACTCTTTCTTTGGAAAAGTGAATTTTTTTACGAAGGTTCATCCCCGAGTTTGCTGAGAAGACTCACCATATTGTAAACATGATGAAGGGAAAGGCCACTTTCAACTAGATTGAAAAAGAAAAATTGGCATTCTAAGATATTAAGATAGCTATTGCCCATGTCCTAATTCTAGTTTCTCCAGATTATAACAAGGATTTCACAATGTATAGTCATGCATCTGAGCACACACTTTCAGTAATTTTGATTCAACAGAACCAAGAAGGTGTGAAATCTCCCATTTCTTTCATGAGGTGTCTTCTCAAAACTCATAAGCTGAAATACTCAAACATGGAGAAGCATGCTTATGCAGTGGTAAAGGTAGTGAAGCATTTTCACTTCTACATCCTGAATTCACACACTATTGCCTTGGTTCTTGACACCACAGTCAAGTCCATATTAACTCAATAGTAGTTTGGGATGAAAAGAGGCAATTGGATTACTAAAATCTAAGAGTTTGATCTAGTCATCAAACCAACGAAGCTGGTGTGGGGAAGGGGCCTATGCCAATTGAATGCTGACAACAAACCAAAACAAACAGAGCATGAAAAATTAGAAGAAGAAGACACGCCAATGGTCCTTTTTGTCTCCACCATGAATGAGTGGTATTCAAATATTGCTCATTTCCTTACTTATGGTGAGTGTCTTGCTCACCTATCTCATAAAGAAAGGAGGACTGTCAAGTTAAAAGCTACCGATTTTGTCTTTTGGGACAACGGCCTATATAAGAGGAGTTTTGATGGAGTGTTCCTTCGCTGTGTGGACAAAGAGCAGCAGAACCAACTTTTGAAGTCCTTACATAATTTGGCCTGTGGAAGACATTTTTTTGTTCATGTAACTGCCCATAAAATTTTGTGAGTTAGGTATTACTAGCCTACTCTATTTCAAGATGCATACTAATGGGTAAGAAAATGTGAACTATGCCAGCAGTTTATTGGAAGACCCAAATTAGCTGCCTTGCCTCTCAAGCTAGTGGTGATAGAAGAGCCATTTCAACAATGGGAAATTGATTTCATCGGTGCTGTAAACCTATCTTCAAGTGTTGGATATAATTATGTTCTCATAGCCATAGATTACTTCACCAAGTGGGTGGAAGCTATTCCAACCAAACATGCTACTTTAGAAGTAGTGTGCAATTTCCTCAAAGAGAACATCATTTCTAAGTTTGGGGTCCCAACCAAGATTATCACCGATAACACAACTTGTTTCACTTCCTAGGAGATCACTCAGTTCTATTTTTACTATGGGATTACCCTCTCCCACTCTTCTGATTATTTTCCCTAAGGAAATGGCCAAGCTGAATCAAGTAATAAGAACCTAGTGACTATCATCAAGAAGATGGTAGATGATAACCAACGAATATGGCATAAAGCATTGGTTGATGCTCTATGGGCAAACATAATTACACCAAAGAGGGCAATTGGTATTTCACCTTTCCAACTTCTTTATGGTCTTAATGCTGAGATACCAATAACCCTAGAATTGCCAGCACTAAAATTGGCTAAAGCAGTCGAAGATCAGACATATGAAAGCTCCATCGATAAGAGGATCATGTGCTTGACTGAACTGGATGAGCAGGGAACTATGGTGGTGGACCGAATTGCTACACATCAAAGTCTGGTGAAGAAGCTCTTCGACTAGAGAGCAAAAAATTGTGATTTTTAGATTGGAGATCAAGTCCTACTGTGGGACTAGAGAAGAGAACCAAAGGGAACGCATGGAAAATTTGACTCCCTTTGGAGGGGCCCTTTTATTATCCATCAACGCAATGGTGAAAATAATTTTCTATTGAAGTATCAAGATGGCACACCCTTTTTTTGCCTCAATGGACAACATCTGAAGCACTTCAATTCTTGAAGTATCAGATAAGTTCACCTATAAATATGTATATTTGTATAGTCTTTATTTTTGTTTGTGTTGTTCATTTTAATTTTTGGCACCTTTCTTTTTGGGTAGCATGACTCCATAGCCCAATGGCATAATTAGAGGCACTGAAGATTCTAGTTTCTACTCCCCTCAGCTATTCCAAGTTTTCAACTGAAGGAAGTTCCCCAACTGGAGCCAGCTATTGTTCCCAAAAATTTCCACTCATTTTTGGGACAACATATGAACTATTTTGGTCCTGTAGACCAAAATTATCTCTTCCCTTCTCAAAAATTTGTTATGAGCATTCAAATTCCTCATTTTTCAAGCTTTTTCAATTAAGGGACTAGCAGGTTTAATGGCTTCAACAGGCAAATTCTCACAAAGAAACAAGTTTTCAACACTTAGGCAATTTCAAGATTGGTTCAACGCCTTGGTTCAATCAAAAATGTTCATCAACAAGCTTCAAAGGAAGGATTGAACCATTAAACCATTGAACCTTGAACCATTTCAGTTTAAGGGTTCAACGGGTTCAAAGGTTCAATGACGTCGGCAAGCTTAAAGAGTTAAGCACTTCAACAAAAGTTCAACAAGTTCAACCGCTTCAAGGTTCAACGGCTTCAAAACACTTAGAAAAAAGGAAGGCTTCGAAGAACAAAGGAATGAACCGTTGAACCTTGAACTAAATGGTTCAATGGGTTCAATAGGTTCAACGAGTTTAATGGGTTCGAAGAGATCAAAAGACTTAGAAAAAAAAGAGGCTTCAAAACGCGAGATTGAACCATTAAACCATTGAACCAAAGTTGGTTCAATTGGTCAGTTCAAAGGACTGCCCCAAAGCCAAAGGAACAAGTGCCCTTGCAGAGGCTAGTGAACCAAGGCTAAGTTCCCTTGCAGAGGGCAGTGAGCAAAAGCAGACAAAGAGATTTTCTTCGAAAAAATGAACAAGGCAAAAGAGTTGGAATTCATTTAAAAAAGGAACAAGGCAAAAGACAAAGTGAATTCTTTTGAACAAATTGTCTAAAAGAATTCACCTGAAAGGAAAAGCAAAAGCCTGGCGAAAAAGTGGACAAGGCAAAGCCAATGAAAGGAAAGGTTTCCTTCGGACAAATTATTTGAAGGAATTGAAGCCCGAAGGACCTCGAAGGGTAGGTACCCTTACAGGGGGCTCTCGGCACCCATAAAAAGGACCTTTCTCAAAGCCCAAAGGGACACCTTCCCTTTGGGGTGTTCCAAAGGCTTGATAAAGATGAAGGAAAAGGCTTTAAAAAGACTTAGATGAAAAGGAGACTTCAAAGAACAAGGATTGAACTGTTGAACCTTGAACCAAAAGAGTTCAAAGTTCAATGGTTCACAAGTTCAACATTTTAAAGACAAGCCCCAAGCAAGGGAAGGAAATGAAGATTCCAGAGACCAGTTCAAAGGGATGGTTTAACCAAAGAGCAAAAAAGCAATGGTCCAACCAGAGAGCAAGGAAGCAAATAGAACAAAGGAACCAATAAAGATCACTTGAACCATTGAACCATTGAACCGATGAACTTTCAAAGGTTCATGGTTCAAACAAACAACAACCATTGACGTCCTCACGGACGTCAAATTTAAGGTAAGGGATTATCCATTGAAATTCAAATATAGCAGGAAACTTGAAGGATGAATCAAGCAACTAGCTGAAAAGAGAGCCTGAGAGCTCAAATTGCTATAGGGAAGAGAGAACAATACAGAAAGATTAGAAATATCTACAAGGGAGTTATTTCTAGTAGGTGAAACAGTGGACCAAGTAGACTTCTAAGCACGCTAGATCAAGGACGCAGCCTATTTTTCTTCCATGAAGTAAAGGCAAAGTGGAAAACTGCGCAAACATCAGGAAAAGGACCAGACAACCCATGCTAAGGAGGAGACATATAAGATGAATGGGCACACCATAGTTAAGGCAATGCATTATTCCAAGTATGCCTTTCGATAGAATTGGAAACACATTCAAGGCATTGAATGTAGCATGGGTCGTCCCATGGGAAAAAGCGCCAAGCCTTTCTTGGCTGCTATACATTATAATTTCTCTTATTATGCAAAGGAGATATTTTCATTACAGAAGCAAAACTCTACCCAAATTGAAAGGCAATTACTGAGACTTTGAGCTCAGATTGTTGATCATATTACTTTAGCTAAATGAGAAAGCAAGCACCAACAAACTTTGTGCTATTATATCTTGTGTTATTCTAGGAAATTGTTGTTATGTCTATTTCCTAGAAGCATTCTTGTTTATTTAATTTAGCAAGCAGAACTAGTGAACATAATCAGGAAGGTGTCTTGAAACCAACTGTCGAAAGACTTTGTGCTCTTGCCAATTATTTTCAGTGTGTATTTTTAGTTTCTTTCTATGTAAAGGAGCTTGGGACAACTTTGTGCCCCCATTATCCTTCGTATTTCACTCTTTGGGTAGCTGAGTTTTAGACTTTGTGTTACACATCACCCTACTAGTTACTGCGCCTATGTCACCAATTACTTGTCACTACCTGAAAGAACCCCTGTTGTTTCCTACAAGATCACTTTTGAAAGAAGAGAAGTGCCTTCAGTGTTTTCGCCAAGATTTTCTCCTTTGTTTGTGAGCATCATCTCTGAGAAAAGAGAGATGGATGGTGTAGTCCTACCCCTGAGTGTTACTTTCTGCTTATATATATATATATATAGTTTATAGCTCCATCATATTTATAAGGAACCTCCCCTTGATGAGAAGAGAGATTGGTCCACAACTGATGTGGTAAACCTGCACATTTAGCCAACCCATCTCCCTTGATGTGGTTGAAAAGACCTATTTTGCTCATCAGTTAGCTGGTTGACAAAATATTCACCCAACACATCCAAAAGTGCCCTTTGGGCTTTTTGAAATGGTCTTCATCTTTCTCAAGGTTCCCCCCATAAGGGAATTTACCCTTTGAACTTTTTGCAAACATCCTTCAAGCCATCAGAATGCCCTTCGAAGGAAATTTTGTTACCTTTTGTGAACTGCTTTAAACCATTTCGAGTCCTTAAACCACTTCTACTTATAAAATTAGACTAGTAATGTACTTACACAAACCCGATTTGCACTAGACTAAGCAAAATGACAAAACACTTGGCTTATTCATTAGAAAGGTCTGGTAGAGAACATTTTTTGCACAAAGAAGCAGAGGGATGATCTAGCCAAAACATGGATTAGATGACCTTTGTAAAGAAAAAGGAGGGGGTGCCAAATTTTGATTTGCAAGACCAAAAATTGGTCAATAATAACTTTCATTCTTACCTATTTCTCAACCTCTACCACTGATCTAACTTTTCATAACCCCTTATGTCTCCATCACCTCATGAGGCTGCCTGTAGGATTACACTACTAGTTTGTGTGTTTGGGAAAGATAGAGGTTTGCATGGTTATTCCTCACTCAAATGCAAGGTTAATGAATTTTTAAATCCTACCACATGAACCTAGGATGATAACATTATTTGGTCTACCCTAGGTTTCCTTATGCTCTGTATACCTTGATTCCTCTACCCTAGGGTTTCAAGTAGTCATAGCTCAAATTGCCCTTAATGACCAAGTTTGATCATTGCCTCATATAAACTAAGTTTATTATCATTATGACACCTCAAAAAATATTTCAATATCTCTGTCAAGTATATGACACTTCAAACAAACCTTAAAACAAGCAAAAACAAAAGGTTTTAGGATTATGCACACATGCCTACTTTATATCTATCTTATTTAGCTAGCCCTCAAGGGCTTTTAACTTGAAACACTGAATATTTTATACCTCAAAGAGCATTTGATAACACTTACAATCATATTTCACTATTTCAAAACTCCTTCATTAAGTCTAAACCATCTGCCTAGTCTTCAAACCTCTAAATAGCTCATTTGGTCTCCAATGATTATCAACATACTAGGGAAGTTTTGTGACAAAATTGTGACTATTTACACTATTTAAATGACCTTTAGAATAACATTAATAGTTTTATATATCCATAATTATCATTTGTACCAAAAATGAGAACCTAACTCCACTTGTAGATGCTCTAAAACCTTAAATTTACCAAAACTACGTATGGTGTTGACTATGTATTAATGAGGTTTTGAGTCTGGTCCTTACCATCCTCCACATCATATCTTTTGGATTAAAAATGATTTATAAACCATAATGCATTTCTATGATAGAGCTTCAGTGTCTTCATATTTCATACTAGCCTTCTTTTTAGGCTTGATTGCCTATCTAGAATTGTAGCCTGTGAATGCCTTTAAGGAGTGACCAAACTAAGTTCCTTAACTTTGAATGGAGGGAATGAGTATGGTTAGGACATTTATTAGGTCTAATTAGACCTTCCTCACCATTCACTACTTCATTTAAGTTCTCTCTATTCATCAAGGACCCTTACATATCTAAGTGAGGCAACTTCTACCTTGAGAACCCTATACCTCTCTCACATCCCATGAATTGGTTATAGGTCGTCAATCTACATTTTTAGCTATGAGAGAGGTGAGTTTCCCCATATATGTGTTCTAAGAATTTTTAAATTCACTCTCACCTTGAGTAGGTGTTTATAGACTCCACTCATCCACCAACCACCTTTAAGCAATAATATTCATCTCATACCTCTGAGTGATCCAAACAAGAATGGTTGTAGGTGTTTACTTAAGCCTTGTATGGGATAGTAGGATGAAGAAGGATATGAAGTGAGTTTGACAATTATTCAACTTTGAGCTTCCACTATTCACCTTGAAACCTTTCCATCATTCATTCTCACCTCAGATCAAAACATTGATCTTCAACCTTGAAAACTCAGTCATTAAGGGTTTTTGGAAACTTTGTTGTATGAACATAAGTAACATGTCACTATCATCACATTAGAATATGTGAAATAGAGACTGGAATGAGAAATTATATATCATAATTGTTTTTAAAATTGCGTATTCACCTTCCATAGACTCCTCCACTATTAATTACATTGAATCCAACCTTTAGTTCATACCACTATCTAAGCCAAGGTGGTATGGTTGTAGGTTGTCTTCTAACTGTGTGTAGGGACTGATGGAAGATGGGATATTGATAGGTTAGCCCTGAATAAACTTAGGAAACAATCTCCCTCATTATTTAAATCTTTTCTCTCTTGAATTTTTCACTCAAAGTGAAGGTTTGAGTCACATCAAACCATTTAGCTCCTAAAAATCTCATTAACCACACTGTACAGACTATGACAGAGTACACGCATGGTGTATGAAGAGTGAGGTTTAGAAGGGATTCATGGTTTCCATTGGATATTTTAATGTCGCCTCATTTACCATATAAATCTTGTCTCTCTCACTTATCTTGATCTCCAATAAACTCCTTAACCATACCTTGAAGTATCCTCATAATACTCAATTGTAGATAAAGATCTATTATTTCAACATGGGTAAGACCATGATGGTCCCCAATATCATTGAAATGCACCAAAATATTATATCCATAAGGTGGATGAATAGGTATTGATAGGTGTATGGATGATGTGATATATGAAACTGAGAATAAGGTGGAATGATAAGCTTATATAATGATGAATGGCAGTGATAAGACTAGGAAGATGGAAAGAAACATGATGGAGTGAAAAGAAACATGAATCCAATGTCAAGAACATGATGAATATCATTAGGGAATAATAATCATATATATCAATAGAAATACCATTTTGGAGGCTTTCTAGCTAGTATACACTGTCAAAAATGAAACCTAAGAATCATCAAAATACCTTAACAAATGCTAAGTTTCCTTAA
The DNA here is from genome assembly GCA_037957365.1 of Torreya grandis. NCBI lineage: Eukaryota > Viridiplantae > Streptophyta > Pinopsida > Cupressales > Taxaceae > Torreya > Torreya grandis. The sequence continues at coordinate 69,680 of JARHVA010001339.1, forward strand.
CATTTGCTAAATTGGGATTGTGAGGATGTTTGAGGATGAGTGAGGGTAAGTGAGCCATGAGACCTTGAGTAACCTTTAAGACACTTTAATTAAGGACCCTTGCTATAAATGAAACATAGAAAACTAAGTCTTAAAGAGTCTTGATATCTTTGGATCCCTCATGAATCGTACAACGTCTTGAACTTGCTTGTAAACTTTAGATTTGGAAGTGTATGTCTTCTTGAGATATATATAACCTCACATCTATGGAATTAATCTAAATAATGTCATGTAAAGTTATTTTAGACTCCTAACAAGTACCATAAACTTCCATTTTGGGTCACCATGCTCAAGAGAGGAGAAAACTCAGAAAACCGGTTGCTTGCCTAAATGAAGAAGCCATTATGAGGGACTTAAATTGTAATGGATTTTTCATAAATGAGAGAGAGAGAAAATGATAACCAATACCCAAAGATTAAATCTCTCTCAAACCCCTTCCTCTACCCAAAATTCCAAATCCTGATATTCTCTCTCATGACCATACCATCTGCAAACCTGAAGGTCTCTCTTGAGCTACAAAGAAATTAGGTGGTGTTTGAGGACCGATTTTGATTCTGTTTAAAACCTTATTGCCATGAATCCTTTGTGAACACTTGTCATGTCTCCATATTAAAATTTCTAACCTCTATTATACGAAAAATTTCATACAAATATGTACTTATTGCATGAAAAACATGAAAATACCCTTTCTTTTGTATTTCTTCCACACTTTAAGTTTTGAACCACCAATTTAGAGCAACTTGATGAAGAGTATGAGTCAAAACAAAGATTAAAACAAGTAATGAGTATTTTGAGATTAAAATGGGGGCATATTTCACACATGAGAACTCTTTGGAAACCAAACAACGCGTTTGACATGCATGAGCAGATACTTCTAAGGCATGAAACCATTTGATTAAAGCAGCATCATGATCATGAGGGTGTTTAGAGATATTATTGATGCTTTAATAGCCTTTAGACTCAAAATATATCATTTAAAGACTTAAAACCTTACTTTTAGGCAATATACACAACTTTACAAGGAAAATTGTTAATGAGTATCATATTGAATACCTTATAGCCTTCCTAAAAGGATTGAATGAGGCTTTTATATGCATTCAAAACACCTTCAAATCTTATAGTTCATTTCATACCTTATATATACTGAATATTCTAGAGAATATCGTGATGAGTCATCAGTTTCCCTCTTAACCATCTTCATTAAGGCACTTTTAGACCATAAGACCACTTTAATTCCTTGTCAAAGACCTTCAAACATTCTCAAACATCATGATGATACTTGACACCAATTGAAATGGAAACATGACAATGATGAAACACTGAGACATACTCCATTCAGTTGATAGTCAATGGACACTATGATGATCAAGCACATCACCTAAGGACCAAGGACATCTAGGACATATGGTGGTCATAAACAGACTAAATGACATCTCTAAGAGTGTTTGAATGACTTCAAGAAGCAAATAAGAGACATCATGACTCAAGATAACACCATGTAGAGGCTTAGGTGAGTGCCATGAAAATTTTTCAGTTGTAGGGGTTGGCATTTGGTCTTGGTAGTCTAAATTACCAGTATTTTTGGTGACTCACAGGGGTTGACCAGCTTGCTAGTCAAGAAAATTCATAATCTCATTGCTTACCATTCATGACTACACAAAACATGATTGCTTTATAAAACTGTCAAAACTAATTTTGTACTTTGTGACACCTCTTATGACTGTAACAAAAAATAAGACTAAAGAGAAATAACACAAAAAACACACCTAAACTAAAATTCACACCTAACATAAGGAAAACAATAACAAGACAACAAAGCAACAAGGCAACAAACTCTACTAGTGATAAACATTTATTGAAACAAGACAAACAAACTAAAATAACTAACTTGAGATCAGATTCTTTCCTCCAGGGTCAAATGAAAAACTTAATTGACCACCATGGCATCATGAAGTATGATTTCCATATCTTAATAGTTCCCACTTGTAGCCAAGAGAATCAACATGTTCATGACCTCTTGGGGAAGCATCTAGGTCTTATAGTTCCACTTTTAGGGGCATGGATTGTACATGTGAGTCCAAAACCCAATCATACTCTTCCCATGTCCATATTTCTTACATCAGCAATATCAATTCTTCTTCAGTCATAAGCTACTGATGGTCATGTTGGAAAACTTGAAGTGGCTCTTGTGTTACGGCTATAAGGCTGGCCTCTAAGAGAGATGTATCTAGTTTCATGATTTATTAATGTATGTCCTCATAATCAAAAGAAATATCATCTTCTATAGTTTTTCATGTGTTGACCACTGATGCAAAATAAGAAGGCTTTGAATCAATGAGCATATAAGTCTGAGTGAGTGCCTAATAAAGAATGTCCTTGAACACATTGGTTTTTTGAAGTAGTTCTAACATAAAAATCTTAGTTGGTGTGTTTCTCAACTGATCAACAATATCATATGCCATGTGCGGATCTGCCTATGCAGGTGGGTTGGGCCTAGGATATGAAGGAATATGAGGGTGGTAGGACTCCTAACCAGGTGAGGGAGGCATGGTGGCATGTCAAGTAACAATTGTGATTGCATTATCTACTAGTCATATAGGGCTAGTAGTAGCTACGAGAGGAGAGTGTAGATAATCGATAGGTTGAGGTCATGGAGGGACAAAGGGTGTCAACTGAGCTCTCTGGCCATGGGTAGTGACCTAGGGAAGAGTAAAATAGACCATGCAACATGACTCGGCATGGATAAAGGCTCCAAGGGAGGTGAGGCAAAAGGTATCTTAACATGTTTAGCAATGGATTTATTATTATCATCCCATATTATAAAAAGCAAGCATGAAAGGAAAAAAATGAAGCTTTGCATTAACATGTAGTAAACTTCATCATTCATGTACATGATAGGACCAAGTATGGACTCCTTATTATTTGTAAGAAATGTTATGAAATAAGTGAAATCCATTTTTAATTTTTACGTGAATTTTGATGTGGATGTAAGGTGATACCTCAAAAGCAAAGGGACCTAGTAAATTTAACTAGGGTTTAAAATAAATATTTTTAAAAATTATTAAGATAAATTTTAAAAATTAAATGTGAATTTTTTATTTATGTGTAAGGTGACACCTCAAAAGTAAAGGGACCTAGTAAATTTAACTAGGGTTTGAAAGAAATATTTTTAAAAATTACTATGGTGAATTTTAATAATTAAATGTAGAAATCTGATTTAAATATGCAGGAAAAATTAAAAAAAATATTGGAAAAATATTGAGACCTAGTATAGGCAACCAGGGTTTGAAAGAAATAATTTTTAAATTTACTATGGTGAATTTTAAAAATTAAATGTAGATTTTTTATTTAAATATGCAAAAAAAATTAGAAAAATACCAGGACCTAGTATAGGCAACTAGGGTTTGAAAGAAATAATTTTTAAAATTACTATGGTGAATTTTAAAAATTAAATATGAATTTTTTATTTAAATATGCAAGAAAAAATTTAAAAAAATACTAAAAAATTTAGCAAAGAATTTTCCCTAGGGTTTATAGGGTTTTTATGTGCAAATGAAGTAAGTCAAGGTCACCAAATATGTATACACAAATATAATATGACTGAGTTTTGTATACATGAAAACATAAGCTTCTATTCAAGTAACTAGATATAACGAATCAAGTCATAGTTCCCACAGAACACAATAATATACCATCATAACATTCGTTAAACTCTCAAGGTGGTATGCACACATACATAAATTCATACTAACTGTCACAAAACATACCATTCATAGTAATAACTAACACACATACATTTAATCAGTCAAATATAGGTGTGAGTCTAAATATATCAATTATAGTATGTACCATCTAGGTTTAACATACATTTACACTCTAGTACTCAATGATATCCCATATTATCACAGTTCATAACTACATAAACACACAACCAAACTTATAATTTCAAGAATCAAACGACCCACGTACATAATAACAATTAAGTACAACATTATACCACCCACGTATACCCCAAGTTTAAACTACATACTAACATCTAAAAAAATATAATTTATAAGCACATATCACGATGCACCATTATATGTTAAATATAACCAAACATTTATAAATATCAACACTCTCATAATATGTACTACACACAAGTATTCAATTATGAATACACATACAACTAACAGTCAATCAATCATTTGCAGGGAAACAAAAAAAGTCATAAACCCATTAAAACATTTATTTAGACATCTCATTCCATTTTCTAGAAGACCATTTTAATATAGTTATAGTTTTGATCCCTTAGACACCTGATGACTAGATAAAATCATAGTTCTAGCTACAAGCTTAGGCATACAACCCAACACAACCATTTACATTATGTATTTATGTTACATACTTAAATCCATGTGCAAATATAATAAAATAAAACTCAACACACATGAAACATAAGATAATTCAACCTAGCATATGTTATACATTTTAAGGGTTTGAATGTACATATTCAATAACTTAATTATATGTAATTCTTTAACATAGTTAATATTCCACATTTGGAAATATAACCATAAGAATACACCCCTCTATACATTACACATTATTAGTCATATTAACACCTACATATATTGATATTCTCTAAAGATATTTCTATGAAGTTATTCAACCATTGTAATATCGTGTAAATTGACTATGTTTTAAAATCTCGCAATCATCCTTAATCAATTTTGAGGTTTCTATATGAATACTAGGTTGAAAGTTCATAGTTTTAGGCCCGCATAAACAAGAACTATCCTCATATTATTACTAAATGCAGATTTGACTATTGTTTAGGTTTATGAGTAACTTGATCCATTAATGTAAATAGCCATATTTCTAATTTCCCAAAAGCTTCCCTTAATTAGTATGTTATATCAAATAAAATACTTATATAACCCCTATTACAAAATTAATTCCACTTTTTTTATTTTAAAAAGCCTCCAATTCCTTGTTATATTGTACTTATAAAATAGCTGTCCAAAATGAGGGAAATTCATTTATAAATAGGTGATGACTCTTTATAAACAACAAGCAAAATAAAAAGTATATATACTACAATGATCATGAATGCTAGGCTCTATGTAATGAAAACTAACTCATAATTATATGTAAATTGTATAATAACATTAGTTATACATGACAACAACAGTTCAAATAACATCACTAGACGTATAAACCCATTAACTATGAATAGTTCATCACGTATTATTAACTATAAAACAAGGAGTAATAGCATTCATGGTTATGTATTATAAATCATAGCATATCATCATTAGTAAAAAACCATGATTAATAGAGCTGAGAATGCATACGTAAAATGTATAAAACAAAGAACAATTACATATAATTAAGACCGAGAATGGGAGGTTCAAAACCTCATTGCAAAATGTATATGTTGCCCAATTGATATAGGTCAATGCCACACTACAACAATTCCTTGAAAATTAAATGTTGATTAAAAGAATATATGTCGACTTGATAACTTTGTAGGGTTGGAAGTCATTATATATATATATATAATGACTTCAATATTATGTTATACAAGCTAAATGCACAATGTTTTGACTCATAGTAGTGGTTCACTTATATGGTAAATAATCTTACTCCCCTAAATACAATGATTCCATTTGTCAAAGGCATTGACTCATTAAAAAAAAACATAAACCACTCCCTTCTTTTATATATTGTATTGCTGGTATAACAACGACACCATCAACATATTATAGATATATAACAAGATATATACACATCATTATTAACCAACAACTCAATTTTTTAATGACATCTTAAAGCATGTAGCGACTTAAAGCACATAAATGGATGCTAACATTAAGGATTAAAATATTATAAGGTATCTCTTATGTTGCATGGATATTATATAATACATAAACCACAAACCTCCAATGATCTACTCACTACAATGATTCATATTGGCTATAAATTCAAATGAATATAGACTCCATTATATAAATTGTTTTACACAGATTGAAAGTACAAAATCAACAATTCATAAATCAACTAGATGAATGTAATGGCTTCCATTATTTTGATGTTACTTAATTTTACTAGTCGATTTTCTGAGATAGTGCCTTACCTTATAAGGTGGTTATGTGTTATACTACTATTGTTTGCACCATGAGGTGGCTATGCAGGGTTTCACAGCCAGTACTTATGTAATAAATACCCAATAATGTGACACTGGTGAGTCTCATGAGGATTCTGGGTAGTCTTTTTTTTAATATCTGATCTAAATGTTATTTGATGTAGCTAACAATCAATACATAGTATTGCGATGCCTTTTTTAATTGGTAGTTATCTACTAAGTTTACATTGTTTCCATTAAAGCCACTTCACACCACACACATTGGAATTATCAAGAGTATAACCATTCATTTCCTATAGGCTAATAAATCTAACAAATATAAATCTCTAAATATGAATCAAACAATAAATAATGCATAAAATTTTGTTCTTTCTACAATTTTATTCTTCCTTAACCATTTTAACATTCAGCATAGTGTGACAAATTGAAAACAATACCTACTTGGCAATTTAGAATTTTTCTTTTGTTCATCTGTCCTTGCTAACATGCCTCCCTCCCAATGCCTCTTTTCTCCTCTTAAATTTCTTTTCTTATTTTCCTCCCTGTATGAAATAGGCATAGCCCTTTCTTCCTTTGTTTTAGATTTTTGTTTTCCTCTTTTTTTTATTTTTATATATATATATTTTCTTAAATTTAGACTTTACATTTCTTTTTATTCTTTATTGTCTTTTTTCATTTTTTCATTTTTCCAAAATAATTTTTATTTTTTATATATTTTAACACTAATGTCAAAAATCTACAATTTTATTAAAATTAATTAACATCCACAAATGTTATAGCAATTTAAATGACAATTTCATAAATTATTAATAATATTTTCACTAGCTTAAATGATAAAAAGGACTAAGTCATTAACCTATTAAACTATACTAACTAACCATAGAAATCGACTTTCCAAAGTAAGTAGAAATAAACACACCATGCACAAACCATTGTTAATGCATTCTAACATGTGTTAACTACTATGTTGTGTGCAGGGTTCTTGTCAATTCTCTGTCATCTTTTGACATCTCCATCTACATTACCTTTTCTGATGATGCTCTCCTTCCATCATGCTCTGAGGGATGAGTTATCCTACGTCAACCTCACAAGAAGTAGGTAGTTAGATCATATCATCATGATAACCATACAACATAAAATATAATTAAAATAACACATTCACATGTTCGTAATGTAAACACACACTATGGCTAACTCAAACCAATGCAAACATGTACCTGAGCAATATCCTATTGTCCCATAACAACATATATCTCAAAGATTAGTCCAAAAATATAACTCAATCAGATGTATCAACTATAAATATCCACAGATAGTCAAATAGTTTACTCAACAAGGAATTGGGATGTAACAATTGTGCTCTAAAGGAGGTAGCAAACAAAATTTGAATCCTTCCTGGTCAATGATAGCAAAACAACTCTTCTTAATATAAATATTATAATTCCATCTTAAAATTTCGAGTAGGCGAAGTTACATTTTTGGATCCTTTCTTCCAAGACGTCACTATTTTTCCTTTTGTGTTGTGATTCTAGTTTGATTTGGAGTGAAAGGTAAAGTTTTATTTATTTGTATTAGAAAAAATATATAAAATGAGTGGCATGACAAAGACATTTATGTATTGTGGAAATGTCATTGGAGTTACAAAGAATCTTGTTATAGAGGACACGATGGAGGAGTTACAAGGAATATTGACATAAGGGTTACAAAAGCAATGAGTGATTTTCAAAGCAACTTAAGTGTCATAGGCAGTCACAAGGAATTTAATTTCCCATATGCAAAAGGAACAAGTAGGAGATGTCTTGGATATCTTGGAAGGGTAATGTGGATAGTCTTTGGAAAGACTATTTGTAGCCAAGTGTAACACCCTTAGTTGTCTTACATTGAGCTTGTGATGGCACCCATACCTTCTCCATAAATATTCATATCTCATATGATGTCTAAAAATACTATTTGAAGTATATTAAAATTCAATTGAGTTACTTCTAGACGTGGTGTATATTTCTAATTTTTTTAGATTGATGTCAAAAAAATAAATTTCAAACTTTTTTTCATATTATTCACTTTTTACTCAAGTTATTTTTTGTTCATTGCTAGCTTCCAAATTTAGGAACATAATAGTGGGATAAGAGCCACAACATTTTGAACTGTTGTGTATGCTCTCTTGTCAAAGCTAACATCTAATCCTTTATATCTAAGTTGCATGCTTTGTGGCCATGTTATAAAATCTTGGTTCATTGGAAATGGATGCTCAAATCTTAAAGACCTTGTATATACCTAAATGTATGCTCTAACGGATTTGTTATTTTAATCTTAGTCCATGAAAAAAGAGTTTAAATATGTATTCCTTGTAAGGGTTTGAAGGTTGCTAATCAGGTCATGACTTAAACAAACCCTTATTTCAAAATTTCAATATAGTAATTAGACTTGTTCCCAATTTAATTCATACTACATAGATTACCAATAGAAATTTGGATCAATAAAACAATTGAAAGTATTGGAAATGTTCTTATAATATTTATCTCAATTTCAGAACCTTTGATGGGTGGATAAATAACCCTGGGGAATTTCATAAAACTTTTCGATTGTAGAAATAATCTCCTATCTAAATAGGCTCTATAGACCAATTTGACCTAAATGAGTTATAATTTATTATCATCATCATATATAATAGCAAGTGTGAACCTAGATCTTCATAAAATTTTACCTAATGGGAGTGACGTCGCAAAGGAAGTAGCCATCCTACCAACATAATGGTTGATTAGTTGTGGAAGAGCATGTTTGCTTGCTGAACCTCCCCTCTCCTCTACATTGGCTTAAAAAATCCAAAAAATTACCTTGCAACAAGCTTCTAAAAAAGTTTTACTGCCTCAAGTTGGATACACCTAATCTGTGCATCTTGGTATTGCTTCTACGATTCTAAAATCCTCATATCATATCATATAGTGTTTTATAAATTAATATTGATCATTGTGTGGCCTTACTTGTGTGGATCCAATATTTGAAATTTAAGAATATACTCTTTCATTACATAGCCTAACACAAAACATGAACATCTAGTCACAAATTTGAAATTTTTGTTTCAAGTAGACTAGCAAAAAGAAGCATGAAGTGTTTCAGGATGAGAACTTTAAAAAGGTTTGTTACATGAATAAATAAACATAGTTTCCCCCAAAAAAGTATTAATTTAAACTTTAGGAGATTAAAACCCTACTCTAGATAGACAAGCAAACAAATGGGTAGTGAAAAAACTTAAAATTTTGACCACCTATAATTAAATTGGATTGAAATCTCATTCTAGTGAGATAAGAAGATAAATGGGTAGTGAAAGAACTTAAAAATTGACCACCCATGATCAAGCTAGACAGGAAAAAAATCTCAGTATGATGAAAAGGAAAATAATAAAAAGAGATGTGTACGTACCTTGACTTTCAATATGAAATATTTTCTAAGAGGATTGATGGCATCCAGATCTGCTTGTTCTTTCTTAGTGTTTGGTGTGCTTTTTGGTTCTATCCATAATGCCATTTTTGATAATAGGTAGAAAATTTTGTGACATAGACAAAAAATTGCAGTTTCAATTAGTTAACATTACACAAGTTATGAGTCAAATCATTGGTTTGCATTTCATATGAAACAATTCTTAATGCTATGTCAATAACATGTGCTTTGATTTGAAAATAAATAAATAAATTATAGGGAAATGATCTTCGACTATCAATCTCAGTAGTAAATTACCTCATAAGAGTCTAAGGTGCTAGACCATATTACTTCATCATTTGGGTCTGCTGCTAAGGAAACAAACTCAAATCAAATGGCAGTCTCATAGTTGAATCCTTGGAATTCAGTACACCTACACATTTGTTGCTACAATATTGAGTCTCAAACTTTCGACTTCCACATACATAGATTTAGCTTTAAGCTCCTTTTTTATTGTTATTAATATATTTATAAATCCCTTTTTTACAAATCCTAATATTTTATCCCATTTGTGGTGGATTTTCTATTAATTCTAGAGGTTTATCGTGTGCAATGGAGACACAGTAAAGTAATTCACTATAGCTGACTTTTGAGATAACAATGGCACTTGCATGGAAAGTAGAAGGGGTTTGAGCATTTACATGTAAATTATTTCAAAATATCTGAGTTGCTGATAATAGAACTCTTTAGTAAAAATATTTTTTCCCTAACCCGACAACTGCAACAATACCATGGTCTTGACATTCTAGACTCCAACCAAAAGTGGTTAAAGCACTCAATTGTGTGGTTCATGATATCAACATTGATAGGGTTTTATTTTGACATTAAAAAGACAGATACATCCTCTCACATGATGAGATTAGACAATTGTCTGCCACTATCTTTGCTTTAATATATAAAATATTTCATCTCTTGAAAGGCCAACATTAAAAATGTTCTATCATTTTTTTTAAATAACAGATTTTTCATAGAAAAATCATCACTTCACTCTATAATAACCAATTAACATGTGCCAAAATATATTTATAAATAATATTTTTAATAGTTTTAAAATTATATAAGTGTCACGTAAATGTATTAATTTTTCTCTTACAAAACGTCCAATGCAGGTGATTACATTATTACTTGCATGACAACTGCTAAAAATGAAACATTTGTCTTTTATATTATTAAAAAAAAAAAGGGGACTCTAATTTATTTTTTAAATCCTTTAATATTTCAACTAAAAAATATCGACACAAAATAACACAAGGAGGTAATAAAGTTTAAGGGCAGTAATATGTGGATGCTGACTTACAAAATTACAAATGTTTATTTTAAGGGGCTAACTTGTACAATGTTGGTTTTGGTGAAGAGGCAACTTCTAACACATATATCATGGAAATTGAAGTCCACTCTTAAGCTCTCTTATTTGTAATAATGCTTGCGGTGACAATGTCTACACTTATTCCTCTAATAGGGGCTTGTTTTACACTTACAATGTTGGTAAATGTTGCTACAAGGACACCAATGTTAGTGCCAATAGCTATGGAAATGCTCGCAACACTATCACCACTAACAGTACTAATATCAGTAGTGTTGTTATGTTAGATGTAGATGTGAAGTCTATGATTCAAGATTCTAAACAATAGCATTGTTGACAAACTTGTACATGAACCGCAACAAGAAAAAAGTGGTTATTGCTATTATTGATGAAGATCATAAAAACATGGCAACGAATAATGAATTTTATCATAAATATTACATTAACGAGGTATGGCCTCCCATTTCACTCCCATAAATTTGTAGTAAATGACATTGATTATGCATTAAACAATCCAATAAGTGACTATATATTTTTATGTAGTATTAGAAATGTAATTTTTTTTGAGTCTGACAAAGAGTGATTTTATCCAAAAAAGGGTCATGGGATACTACCATACTATAAATATGTATATGTGGTTGTAGATCATAAGAGGGAACACGTGTAATGTATCCACAATATTCATCTGGTCCCGAGTTATTCAAAACAATCATAATACACTTTCTAATATAGTATCCGATATACTATGCAAATCACTATGTGGCTTTGGTCACTGCATGTTAGCTTTATTGTGTACGGGTCACATGAAGACTCTTTTATAATTCTATCATGAATATCACATTAATGAGGATGACACTGTTTTTTTTATATTAACATTATAAATACTTTTTTTTAAAAAATATTTTGTCTGACAAATGGTGATTTTACCTAAAAATTTACTCTTATCAATATATTTTAATCAATAACAAATTAAAAAAAATATAGTGAATTTTTTATTTAACATTAAAAATACACTATTTTATAAAGTAATTTATTAAGAAAATTAATTTTGTCAATATGTTTTAACCAATAATAAACCAAAAAATAAGACACATCTTTTAAGATTATACTCTTAAATAATATCAATATACAATCTTATTTTATTGAATTTTCCTATTTAATTATTGTTCATATTTATATATAATTTAATATATAAATATTTACGCTGCTTAGTATTGCAACTGTAAAAATATTTAGTAGATGTTGTAGAGATTATTTAAGAGTAGATATTCAGTGAAATAGTCTCATATATTTTAAAAATTGCAAAAATTATCTATGTACCGGGAATATAAGAAGTTTGAATGTAAAAAAATTATAAAATCAAATTTTTATTGGTTGTAAAATATTTTTTTTTACTTAAATTTTCTTTGTGGGTGCTGTAAATTCTTACCCCAAGCTCTATCCATATTTGAAAATCTCTTTCCTATACAATCGTTACTTCTATTTTCCAGGGAAAGATTATATTTTTTGCAATTCAAGAAAATTAAACTTACATGAGACCCTATGTAAATGCAAAATAGTTGTTACTTAAATAATCCAAATGATATGTTTCCTTATATATGAACCCACCTTAACAAGTAGCTAAAAGTAAATATTTGTTGGTAGGGGAAAGAATGGTGAATATAATTCATCACTTTTAAATTTTCTCTTATAAAACTTTTAGTGAATGTAGTATCTAATAAATCACCCTTATCTCATAATTATTACTAATATAGAATTAACCCAAATTAACAAATACTTACAATCATGATATATTATTACTAATATGAAATTAACTTAAATTAACAAATACTTGTAATTGTTGTATGTTAAAATGTCTCACTATTTTATTCAAACAATAATTCAAAACATATAAAAACAAAAAAATTAATAATAACCACTCATAAAAATCATTTAAATAATAACTATAAACATCCACAATTTATTTAAAAAAAAAAAAAACCTAATTAAAATTGTCGGTAAAAACATTGTAACTTAACACTATATAATCATTGTTTAATTTTAAGAATACAAGTTAATTTTTAGTTAAAAAATAATAACAATAGTTATCTGCGCTGCAGGTACTAATAAACGCACAAATCGTTGAATTGCCTAATCCTTCCACTTTGGCAGGCCTGCTCTATGAAATTTTGTTGCATTTTTATCCTTGCTCAAAAATTGTGAACAAACATTTTTATGCTTGCTCATTCATTAATCGTCTGTACAATAATCATCCAGGTATAAGCAAAGCATATACAAAGCGGGAGGAGGAATAAGAAGGAAGAGGGAAAATGGCTCACAGGCTGCTGAGGGACACAGAGGCAGATGGATGGGAACGATCTGATTTTCCCATTATATGCGAATCCTGCTTAGGCGACAACCCTTACGTCAGAATGGTGTGTAATTCTTCTCTGCACTATTTTTTTTTCCTTTTTCAGTATGTTTCTTACTGTTTTGTGTAAGTAGGGTTCTATTGCCAACATTTATTGAATTACGTGCAAGGGCAAGGGTTTGTGGGCAGGGGCGTGGTAAGAGTTAAATGGGTTAATAAAATTGTTTTGCAAAAGGTCAAGATTATTTATAGGTCACAGGGAAGTGAGCCGCCATATGATACCTCCCTTGTGAAAGGCTACAAAAGGATTTATTTCGATTTACTTTTTATATATATTTTTCAACTTTGTTCCAAATTTGATTGAAAGCCCATTCCCTGGTTGCTAGGGTTCCACTTGGGGTTCCCCCGAATGAGATTTCGCGGAGTTTGATCCTCTCTAACAAGGCAAAAGGCATTCACCAATACAAAAAAGAAAAACCCAGACCAACACCTTTCAATGAATGTCATCATCGAATTTGATGAATATAGCTGTTGAATGGAGCTCCCAACTGCAAGTCAGAATTCACTTTTGGGGGAGAAGCACACGTATGAGTGTGATTGAAAGTTTTGGAAAAGGAAACCAAAGAACTGCAGTTTACATACGAGTGTGATTGAAAGTTTTGAAAAAGGAAACCAAAGAACTGCATTTTCACAGGTTGGCTGCATTCCAAAAAAGGAAAACCGAAGCATCACTGGAGGTTTAGAGAGGAAAAATGCATTTTCTTGAATCTTCAATAAGATTTTCAAGTTATATCATAAGAGTGAATATTTTTGCGACTTACCCATCTCTGTTATAGTTTTTTCCTTAAACTATTATTTTGAGCTGGTGAGGCTCAGGGCTCAAATGTTATTCTACACTTATTAGGATGGCTGACCATGAACGACCAAAATTGGACATTAGTACTGTAAAATAAATAGAAGTTAAAATGAGGCGAGAGGAGTTTGTAAAACATCTCTACCACAAACAGTAAATGGAAGGGGTGGTGAAAACGCGAACCCAATTAAATGGCCAAAATGAGACTGGATGAAATAAGAAGAGCAGATTAGTTCAAGTAGGTGGGGAAATTTGATGGCCAACATTAACCCAAGAAAGAGGGAAAAACTTGACTGGAACCTAGATCAAGGATATCCTTTAAACATAACTAATTCTTGCAAGTTGCAACTATGAACTGTCCTACCATCCAAGGTTGAGAAAAAAGATTGGTAATGTGCAACACACAAGGTTTTCTGTACCCTTGTTACCGAACATATTACCGCGAGTAACCTTATTTCCAAACTGTTTGCAGGCAGCACCGAACGATGGTCAAAACGACAATTTGATGAGCTTCAAGATGTTAGTATATTTAGATTTATCTTGGACTAGCCTTTGTCTTTGATGAAGAGCTTCACATGCAAACAGAGCAAGGCATTTCTTGGTTCTCGCTTTGCATGGATTCCTTAATTACCATTGGAGTTCCAAAAATGCAATGGAAACTAGACTCATACCTTGTAGTTTAGAGAACAGCTAAAGATGAGTTGTCCTTTTAATTTTTGTCTTGGTTTATATAGTTTACAAATGGTTTGCTCTTGTTTTACAAATGTGTTTCTTATTCAGAAGATGATGATCTATCTTCATACAAAACTAATGAGAGCAAACCTGAACTTATGCCAAATAAAATATCCAACCATAAGTTAGTTGCATTTGTGTCTTGGACTGTAGTAAAGCCATGTTGAAAATGAAGATACGAGCTTGTCAAAAATAAATTTTAGTTGGTTTCATATTCCTTGTGTCCTTCAAGTCTGGTTTAAACTTTAGGGAGAACAATATTGCATATTTGCATAGTTGATGTAAACCCTCCTTGTCGAGCCTCTCAGATCACTGGGTGTAATTTGGGATGCTCGGGGTTCATTTAGACCCTTGAGAAACTAGGTTGTGGTATTCCTTGGGATTATTGCTTATTGGACACAATTCGTTTTATGTTTGTGGTATTTCGGGTTCTAGGTTTATTTGATCCTACATTGGTATGGTAGAATCGCTGCGGCCTACCTTTGTGTTTGATAGAAGGCTGACATGCATTACAACTATTTTCAATGTGTATAAATAGACAAGTGTTGTGCCCGGTCTAGATTTTCTTGATCTATTTTGCTTCAGTGATGATTTGGTTCATTGTGTGTACCATCCATATCTTGTTTTCACTCATGTTATCTGCTCCCCCTAATTGTCACACTCAGATCAATGGAGGAAACCTGTCAAAATTTTTGTAAACATGCAAACACCCTCGGGCAAGGAAAATGGTTAAGTGGGTGAGAACTAGAAGTTCAACCCCCAGATGCCGCTGCTCAAAGCTTCTTGCAAAAAAGTGTCTGCTTTGTTTACCAAGGTGATGATTCCAATTTTTTCCTTTTTTCTGTTTCAAACATTTCATGCCTTCCCTTCCCTGAGCAGGAAAACAGGAGCGGTAGGACCCTTTAGGGACTGTATCCTAAGGATTGGGTGCAAAATTTAGAATCTTTTTATAAAAGCCACGAGTGATTATGCTTAGGAATGAGAATATCAGTGTTTGCTGAAGAGGGGAGATCGATAGTTTGCAGAACCTGCTTAATATATTTTTTTGCCATGTGCCTGCCCCCATTTGATTGAAGATGTGAAAAAAGTTGTGGCTTCTTGTGAAACTGGTCAAGGGAATAAAACAGAGAATCTGAGAAGTCCAGGTCTGTTGTAGCGGGAGGAAAGTCCTGTATTTATGTTCGAACACATTATTCCCAATCCATTCCCTGTCAAATATGGGAACCTATTGGCATGGACTTAATAACAATCTTGCTATGTGTTGAGGTGTTGTCGATAATGTCCCTAAGGTGTCCAAGAGTGTTCATGACTTGATTTGTATGCATGGTTCCCAATGACAAAGTGTGCTTTAGTGATCATGCATGGACCTTGCAGTGTTTGCTTAATTAGGCAAGATGATGGATGTTGGTGATGTGTTGACCATGTTTGAGGGGTCATACGAAGAGTCAAGAGTGCTTGGTATACTTGTGGAAGTGAAAGGAATTCATCTATGTAGTCTTGTGAATGTCTAGGTTATCCTAGTCATCTTGGCAGAACTACCTGAGTAAGCAGATTGATGACATCAACATTCGCATGTGTGAAGGCGTCAGAAGAAAGTGGTCACATGGGTTTGTTCAGATTTGTGCCTAGATCATGTGTGTCAAATTTTAGGTCTTGACATGATGTCTAACAAAATTTATGGTAGTGCAAAGTTGGTCTCTCAGGCAAATTTCACTAGTTTCCATAGTCAAATTTGCATTAAAAAGTGACCGTTGGAATTCAAATATTTGAATTTACAAAGGAAAATCAGTTTGCAATGTTTTGTTAATAAATTTTGATGATGGATGAATTTGATGGTGGTATAAAAAGCAAAGTGGTAGAGATCTTCAAGGGCAATCCAGGAAAAATGATTTGGAGGTTTGACTGGTCGTACACCTACATTTATTGTGGTTCAAAGTTGACTGAGGGTTTGACTATATTCTGCAAGTAATCTGAGAAGGATGTTTGAGTTTTTCTTGATGGTGTTTGGATGTTTCAAGTTGAATTATCTATTGGAGAGTGTTGTAGACTCCCTGAGGATCATCTATATGGATTTTGGAGGTTTGACCAATCCATCTTCAGTATGAACCATTGCTTGGAAGTTGAATTTTGGTTCGTTCACAGTGTTTTCATGTACAAGGCAAATGTTTGATAGGTTTTGCATATGCAGAGGTGTGTAGTGATAAATGTAGTCACTTGAGGGTGTCTTAGGGGTCATATGGCGAGGACCTATGTGCTTTGAAGTGGTCTTGTGTTCTTAGTTTTGCTTGGTGAAGTGTTAAAATGATGAATAGGTCTCCATGGACCAATAAGGGCTTCTTAGGCCTAATTGAAAGATGTTATTGCTTAAGGGTGATCAATCAAAGCTATGGACGACCTATGTATGTGAAATTGATCTTATTCTAAGTGTGATAGAAGCCGTAAGTGTTAAGGTATGTCTTATAGCCGACCACGAAGATGGTGATCGTGAAGGCTTTATACAGAGCATAAACAAAGATGAAGGCTTCTAGAGTTGACAAGCGAAGAAAAGAGAAGGTTGAGTGTGCTTGGTGGATGGATTGAAGAGCAGATCAGTGTGAGGAATATGTGTGTGACCTAGAGGTCATATATATGATGTTATTATAGTGTTATTTCAGGGTTGAAGATTGAGGATGAGCGAAGAAGTGTAGAGTGATCCAAAAGGTTGTTTTGGATGCATTGCTTGTGTGTGAAGGCTTGAAGGGTTGAAGGGAGTTGCTATTCATTGTTTCTCCATCAAATTAAAAGGCAATCAGAGCTCTGGAGGTGCTAATATTAGGTGTTGTGTGGGTGCTCAACATCTAGGACAAGTGGGTGCTTGTTCATGCTTAGGGGTTGGTGCTCCTTGTGAAGTGGGTGCTTCACTAAAGTTTCTTGTTTGTAAATCTCTTATAGGACTGTAGTCCACTTGTTTGCAGACTTGAGAGTGGGTTTTATCCCCCACGAGGTTTTCCACATAATCCATGTTTTATGTGTGTTGATCTTGCATAGTTTCCTTTGTTCTTTGCAATAACTGGTTTATATGCTTCATGAATGCTTTTGTTGATTGGTTAAGAGTTTGAAGTTTTGGAATTGGATTTGAATTGCTTGCATCACTGATTCACCCCCCCTCTCAGTGATTGTACCTCTAACACTATGGGTGAGAGGAAAGATCTGTATGTATGTAATGGTTGATTGACAGACCAAGTACACCCATTTTATCTTTATTGATGGCATGGGTATTGACTAATAAATCTTCACAAATTGCTGAGATATTAATGCAGCATATTTGTAAATTGCATTGACTTCTGAAAACCATTGTTAGTTATTGAGATCAAATATTTATGAGTAATTTCTAGAGAGTAATTTAAACGTGATGGACAACCTTAACCCTAAGTACCACCTATCATACTCAAACAAATAGACAAACTGAGATTATTAACAAATGTTTAAAAGGGTACACGGGGGATTATGCTGTGAATCAGTAAACTTAAGGGCCAAAATGGTTGTGTTTGGCTGAGAATTTATATAAAATGACAAGATACAACCATTGGAATGACACCATCTAAGGGCTTGTATAATTATTATCTTCCTTTGATGATTAATTGGTCTATTGAAGACTTTTGAGTGATTGAAGACTTTTGAGTGCTAGGTGTCTGTGTTTTACTTGTAGAGGGCCAAGGTTCTTGAAAATTCAAAGGAGAACCTTGAAGTAGCCGGAGATAGGATGAAATTTCAATGCTTGAAGAAGACACCCTTGTGTTAAGCATCAATATTTATATATAGTTGTGCAAAAATAATCAGTTTTTTAGAAATAAAACACATATGGAAGAATGTATCAGTTATGCAGGAATAAATTACTTATGAAGGAATATGTCACTTATGCAAGAATAAATCAGTTATGCAGGAATATGTCAATTATGCTTTCATGCCATCATCAGTCACTCATAAGTTATGCAGTCATTGGTTATTTAGTCACTTACTCATTGGTGCCATCATCAGTCACTCATAAGTTATGCAGGCATTGGTTATTTAGTCACTTACTCATTGGTTGCAGTCATCATTAGGAATATGCCAGTTACAATATATTGACCCTACAAGTGACAATAGCAATATGAAGTTATATTAAGGCTTTTAAGCCTAATGGAGTTATTAAAGGCCTTTAAGCTTGTACGAGTTACAAGAGCCCTTTAAGCTTCAAGCGATTGTTTTCTGGCTGAAAATATTGATGGGGAGCCTGGAGTATTGTTTGTGGCCAAGTGCAACACTTATACTGCTCTTGGATTGCGCCTGATTTGGCGCTGTGGAAAATTTATTTTAACTTGTATGGTATCTGGGTTGTTCATTGAAGTGCAATAGTTTTTAGGGTCTTTTCCAGGTTTTGGTGTCCTCGTCTTTGCCATGCAAACACAATAGATTTTGTTTTTTGTCCCAAGAAGAATAAGACATTTTTCAGATTTTGTTCAATCTTTTATTTTAGTTGTTTGTTAATTATCAGTTTCAGATTACTTTCATAAACATGGCATTGAACAAAATTTCTTGTCCTTGTAGGACTGCCAATAATGGCTGTGGTTTAGGTCACGGAAGAGGAAAATTAGAAATTGGAAGTAGCATATTATGGAGGAAGCCAGCCATCACTGGTTCAGTGGACAGGAGACCATGAACCAGATGAACAATAATTTTATAGCTGTGAATAGGACTCTAAATGCCTGGTTCTATCCCTGGAAACAAGAGAACGAAGAGATTGACACGATAATGAAGAGGGCTGCCATGTGCCCTAAAGCAGAATAAAAGAGTTTGGAAGGTACGATTGATGGGATAACCCTCTTGCAAGAATTAGGAAAGGGGAACCTCATTGATATCCACAAGAAGATCAAGAAGGGACCCTCATAAATCAAAGGTTGATAGATAAGATTGCTATTTCCATGTCTGATGGGGTGATTGGCCTTGTTAGCCCTAGGCTTGGATTGGGAAGATGGATCATTTGTTTAAACAAAATCCGACGGTAGATTTTCGAAAAATCAAGTTTGCCACATTACATCCTGAAAGACCAACTTTTGATTGGTGGCAAATGGTTGAGTGTGAGACTGAAGTTGATGTGAATGATGGTGGTCGCCAAGACATAAACACTAGGGAAGAGTTTATAAGTGCATTTTTACATAATTTGAGGGTTTCAACCAAGAATATTTTGTGGACATCTAACAACAGGGCACAGTTGTCAGTGGCATATTACTGAATAAAATTTTGTCAAGCAAGTTTGATGTTTGAAAGGGTCCTCCCTTGGTGGGTAGTTGCTATATGTATATTGATGGTTTGAAGGAGTCCATTAGTGGGCATGTCAAGGTTTTGAATCCTAGCACCTTAGAGGAGTCTTTTCAATAGGCAGAGACCTATTCAGAAGCTGTTAGGAGTCAATTTGCCACAGGTTGGCTCCAAACTCCGCTTGGCAGTGAAGGTTGGCTTTAAGGGCAATGAAAACACCGAATCCTCTTCGTTTAGAATATTGGCCGGTCAAAAGCTAGGCTTATGGACCATACTATTCTCGCTGGTTTGGATTTGCAGGGATGTTCCTACACTTGCAAAGAAACATGGTCCAAGAGTTGTAACACAATGATTTTAGAACGATTCATATTATTGATATTGTAGATCAAGAAGAACCTGAAGTGGTTGATAGTGTTAAAGAGGAATCAATGCCCATGGAGGAGCACACTGTGGATGAAGAAGTCCAAGAGTAACATCAATGAAGGAGCACTCATAACTTCATAGATTCAAAGTTGGTGACTTCTATGGGCCTAAAGTTGTCCCATTACATTTTTTTTAGTGCAAGTGGTCAAATGGTATGATGAGTCAAGCTGGATGACTGTATGAGTTAAGCTCTGATTTTTGTGTTGTGGCTCTGGTGGGGGCTAATTTAGTCACAGGATGGAAGAGCCGTACCTGAAATTTTAGGAAGGATAGCAGCTGATAATAGTTATAGGACTGCAACCCAGTGCGAACAAACTGATCTCAGCAAAGAAAATGTCCAAACAGCTTGCTAATGGCGAACCTTGTTTAAAATTTCAATCTAATTACTTCATTGATGGACAAGGACTGCAACGTATGCATTTTCCTTGATATCTTGCACTCCATCTTCCCTTTTTATGACAAGTTTTGATCTGTGGCTCAAATTTATGCCTTACAATGGTTTAGATGCTACAACCTTTCCAATATTGCATATGGTGTTTTTCAACCTTAATTTGCTTTGATATAGCTTCCTAGCTCCCTAGGTGCCATTACAAAGAGATGGGACTGCTGGTGCTCTCTAACAGTGCTGCTAATGAGGAACATGACTTTTGGCACGTTTAGATTCAGTTTCATTCATCACTTTCTGAATTGATTGGTTCAGAGATTCACAAAAATGCTTTCTATGAGCCATTTTTTGTATTCTTTACCTTTGATGTAAAGAAACAAAATGTAATTGTCAAATTGGATGAGCTCAAGTGGTAAAATACTGCTCCTTTCAAAGTGGAGCCCCAGGTTTAAATCCATAGGAAACATGATAAAGTGTTGAAACTGGAAAAAATAACACGTCCAACGTGTTGGGTGTGGCATACCCCAACGGATGAGGCCGGGTACAAGTCCTGGGTGAATTCGACAAGGAGATGCCCTTCGGTTGTGGCATCTTATAAGACGAAGGGCACCCCCCATGGGGATTTCACCAAATTTTAAAAAAAGAATCAAAATCTAACTAGCTGAAGTCTAAACCTGGCAGGTCATATGTAGCATGAAAGTAACACATCCTCCGTCTGGACCCCAAACACACAAGAAGGTGGTAGCAAGAAAAATGTGGGCACAAAGGAAGTCATATTAGATAAAAGATAGAAAAGGAGTTAACATGGCTATATCGAAATACAAGTAACAGCCTTTTTCCACCAAGAACATGACTTATTGATTCAACACCTTGTCAAATTTACTTTTAAAGATAAATTTTGATTCGAAAGCCTATTGCATTAGACTCATTCTCTGAGCACACCTTGAGAAGGAAGCTCCACAGAGAAATTGAAAATGCAGTTCTTCTGTTCTCTTCAGTTTTGTTTGGATACAACCATATTACAGATGGTGAATATACTGCCACATTCTTTTGAAGAGGTACAGGTGCCTTGACAGGTTTTTGCTGGTGGGGGTGTGGAATCTAGGGTACCTGTGTTGCTCACATGAAGATAGGGTAGTGAAGGCCATCATTTTTTGACTGTGAATGCAATCTGATTTTGTATTAGAAACTTTGATTATTTCATGTTGGAAGAAAAGGATGAATATGTTACACGTGGGTTTGTGGAATCTAGGGAATCGTTTCACATTGCTACAAAGAGGTAAAGGCACCTTGAAAAGGTGCTGCTGGTGCGCATGTGGAACCTAGGGCACCTGTGTTGGTCACATAACATATATGCTAGTGAAGCTCATCATTTTGCGACTGTGAATTCAATCTGGTTGTGAATTGGTTTTATCATCCTGTGTTGGTCACATGGCAGATATGCTAGTGAAGATCATCGTTTTGTGAGTGTGAATTCAATCTGGTTGTGAATTGGAAAGTTAGATCATTTCACGTTGAAAATCTAGTGTAAATATGTTCATGTGAGGACCAAGTTATCGGTTCGTTTTTGGTTCTGGTGTGGGTTCAAAGAACCCGATTTGCTTGTATGGTGATTTTTTTTTCCTTGGGTTCGTTTTTGGGTTCGTCCATACAAAAAATATATAAAAAATAAAAAAATATAGAAATTCTAACTTGCTACATGGGAAATTAGTGCCATTGTCATTAACCACATAGTATGCATCTTGATAAGTTGATAACTATTAAACAGAAATGATAAATAGTAAAATATAAAATATCAATAATTACCCTGGGACTGTAATTAATTACATCAAACTTTAAAAGTTAATTTTCAGTCACATTGCTCTTCATTGAGAGCATCAACATCAACATCAACATCAACATCAACATCAACATCATGTTGTGGTTCATCAGAACCACATGGACTATCATTAATAATAAATATATAAATTACAATGATGATCATTGATAATTAAATAGGCCTGCCCATAAATTGAATTCTATTTTCAAAATCTATCTATTCATGTTTCAAACCACTCCTAAGCCATTGCCATTTTGATGTTTTCTTTCAACATTCAGAAACAACTTGTTCCATGCGATATAGTACATGTGATGTTTGAATAAATAGATATACATTAAGGATTTTGTAATTCCATTTGAACTAAATTTGGCATGAACTAAAGCCTTTGATATGAGACATTGGCAGTTTAGGTTTGAAGAGTGATTGAAATGACAATAATTATAAGGTCTTGGAGTCAACTTTGCAGTAAGAGTTAGAGAGATGGATCATTTATGGCTTATGAAGGGGTGATTCACACCCAAATTCAAATCAACAAGCAGCATGCAACATGGATACAAATGCAGCCCAAAAATATTGGTCCTTTGATTTTGAACCTTTCCATCTCCAAACTAGTGATGTTAGATCAAGCCTTGAGTTGATCCATTTTTTTGGAGGCCATATTTTGATAACAAATATAGGGTTTAAGAGTCTTGAATGGCATCTAAGTTAAATGCCTCTGAAATAAAACTTACACACTCATTAGAAAATAATTAAAAAATGACATTTTTGACTGTTTTTTTCTGCAGTAGCCTGCTGGTGCCAGAAGAACCCCCAACGCATTCGGGTGCCCAGGGACGAACCATGGGCATTGGGGCAATGCACCGAACACCGAACCAGAACCCGGTTCGCACCCAACCTCCCAACGTAGACAAATTCCGATGAACCTGTAACATTGTGTGAGGAATACATCGGGGAAATTGTATTTTTCTGATTATGCAATTCTATCTGGTCTAAATGGAAAACTTTGGCAATCTCACACACCTAATAGAGTCATTTAACAAAAGAAAATTTGAATATGTAGAAGTTCATTAAGCTATTATATGTTTTTTGAATCAACTGTAGACAGTTGTCTAGAAGCACCACTTCATGTTTAAAAAATCTTCCAAAATTTGGTTACTTGCAATCTTTTTCTGCACTGTTCACAGGCATATATTTACAGAAACCTCCCTGGACGTTGAACCTGGCTATGAGCTGACAGCAGCAGACTGTTTAAAACCATTTGGTCAGGCGTTTGGGACACAAAGAAGCAACTGTCACGTGTTTTGATTCTTTGATATAATAGATCAGATTTTTGGTATCTGTTATTTGATAAATGCCCTGTTTGCTTAAAAAATCTGAATAACTATGTCTTCTACTAGTTTTGATTTCAAAATGAAATTGCATTAGGCTGTGTGGTTTTTTTTCCCAGTTCTCACACTGTGCTTGAAATGACATTGTATTTTTTTTTGGTAAATTCAAACAATTTTCATAAAGGCAGCAATTAAGCTTAAGCAATTTTTTGGTACCTTGCAGACAAAGGCAAATTTTGACAAGGAGTGTAAAATTTGCACCAGACCATTTACAGTTTTTAGATGGAGGCCAGGCCGTGATGCAAGGTACAAGAAAACAGAGGTTTGTCAAACATGCAGCAAGCTGAAAAATGTTTGTCAAGTTTGTCTGCTTGATCTTGAGTATGGATTGCCGGTCCAAGTTCGGGATACAGCCTTGGCCATTAACACTCATGATGCTATTCCAAAGAGTGATGTTAATAGAGAATATTTTGCAGAGGAACAGGATCGGAAGGTGCTTTCTCATTCCTATTGATTTATAAAGTCCCCAAATGGTAGATTGTGAGTTTATTATCCTTTTGTTTGTAAGCTTGTAATAATCTATGGATTTTACTAAGATATATTCTGTTTTGTTTTAGGTTCGTTTGTATCTCAGATTCTGCCTGTAACTCAACAGGCTCTAAATTTATATAGTTCTGCAAATATATGTGGCCATTTCTTAATTTAATGCCTAATGTTTTAAACTTTTTTCATGAAGTTCATCAAGATTTAAGAGTGTCTGGAACTATATATTGCTGATTTTACAGATTATGTATTTTGATACATTTTTTTGTGGCTGTATGGACAACTGTATTCAAGTATTGCCATACAGTATAAAATTTCCAATCAAATATAATCGGTTTCTGCTTCAGTATTTTTTATTAATTTTATAGAAGAAACTAGTAGATGAGTAGCATCTTTTCCTTTCGTTCTCCTTCAATTGTTGAAGATTTTTAATGTATAGAAGCAAGATTATTAGTGTTAAAGTGGTGTTTTTTTCACCTTTCTATTTAGGAAGTAATTTGTTTACCAACTGTTAATCATCCATTACACTTTTGTGATTCCAAGTGTCAAAATCTAGACATAAGTTTTATCCTTCTCGTGTATTGAGAACTTCTGGTATTTCTTCCAATTGGTAGACAAGAAAAAGAAAGATGCAGCAACTACAATATCCTCCAAAGCTGATAGCAGCTGTAAAGATTCCAAAGGAGTTCCTTGCAGCTGTCTTCGGATTGCTGCTCAAGGAGAAACAAATAAAGTGATTGCAGACATTGTGGTCATTGTACGGGATTAAACTCTAACGATGCCACCAAACACAATTTCAAAATTGCTAAATAGATGATTCTTTACTAGTAACAACTTGTTAGAGAAGCTACTGCCGAATATGATTTAAATCTTAGAAGTTTGCATCTATCGAGACATCAACCAAAATCTGAATCATTTGGACAGATTAATTCACATAACGAGCTTGTTCCAAACAAAGTGGCTAATCCAACTAGATGAGGATTTTGTTCCATCGTGATAGCTAAATATATGTCTTATTCCCTATTAAATGTGAAATATTAGTAGTATGTTCATTTCATTGGGCATGAGTACTCCATAAAGGGTGCACAGGTTTGAGAATCTGGAAGGCAATAAGGTTGGACAACTCATTGAACATCATATAAGGTAAATGGAAAACAATCCATTTGTGGGATTCCACGAGGGACTCTCATAATTGGTGTATCGCTTGGCTGTGACCCAAAAAATACCTTTATCCTTTTTTAGTAACAGTTCCATAACAACTACATTTGTAGTAATTTTTGTAAACCTAATATTGTAACATGTGGGCTGATTGCATGCATGGACCTATGCACAGAACCAAAGCACATATTATCTTCATCCTTTTACTGAGCATAGTGCAGAATTCATGCAGGTTGTGTCTCACCATTCTGTTACCAGAAATGTGGTGATTTTAACCGCTTTTGCCTAAAATCTGATGAGGAGGAAATGGTGAAGCAATGTCATTGCAAATGACAATTTTCATTTTGAAGGGTTTTTATTGAGAATTTGTTTATGGTATCCAAAATATGTACCCAGAAATGCTTGTTTCTCGTGTGTGTTTCTTAACAAATTCGGTCATAATGAAAAATGGCCAATGCTATTTTAAAAAACTCAAGAAGTGAAAATAACAAGAGTTATGCTTTGAAAGCCATAATTACCTTGCTCTGATTCCTATTTTTGAACATGCAATTTGGAGATCAAACCTTGAAGTGAAATTAGATTGTGCCAAGGGTGATATGCTGGAATTGCAAAGAGTAGGATGGAGTTACTGTTGATGCTGTGGATTGCACTCTTGAAAAGAAGGCTCAGCATCTCTCTTTCATGCGGCACAATGGAGACTTTCCTCTTGCTGTGGGCTTGGCAAAACTGAGGAAAAAATCTCCAGATAAGGGCTAGCTCCCTTTGATGCATCTTTGATGGTCCTTAACTACTACTGTTGATAATTGGGGGGGGAGGGGGGTGAAAAGAGAGAAGGATACAACAAAATAGAACATATCTAAAATGGTGATGCACCAAATGATTTGATCTACTCAGCGTATATCAACACTTCAGACCAAAAGGGGCGAACAGACACTTTATTTGAACGAAAGACCAGAGTGCTTGGGCGCTTAACAGGGGGCTTAATGAAGATACAAAGAAAAAGAACTTACCATAGCTGCTGCAAGAGCACACTGTCAGATAACTGCTCTTTTGCCTCTATGCTCCAACTTGGGCACTCCTTGTTAACCTGCAAAAATATTCTTGGATCTACTAAATATGTTGGTGTCGACCTATGAAAGCATCAAGATGAAAATGACTAAGTACAGAGTTGATACACAGACACATTCAGAAGTATAACCAGTCAGATAGAGGTAAAATGCATTCTATTGATTCCAAGGTAAAATTGGCAGGGCTTCGCCTTACACAAGTGAGAGATACATTTCTCAGCTGAGAGGTTATAATATATAGCATGAAGAGAAAGACTTTTGGCGCTCTCAAGAACAAGCGGCCCATGCTGTATTAAACACCTGGGGAAGCTGAAACTGCTCATGTTGTTGTCATCTTCCTATAAATGGCTTGAAAGAAGCATGCTGTAGATGTCATAGGCCTTGACTTTGCAATTTAAACCGTATTAAACGTTCTTGCTAAGCATGGGTCGCTTTGTTTTCTAAATGACAAAGCCGCTTCTCTGCGAAGTTTACGCAACTGTCTGCTCATTAATGTAAAATAAAGAAAAACGGGCCACTCTATTGAATGCATGCGCTCCCATTGATGACCACTTGGTGGAGACTATTTCATCTGCAGCAATAACTTCACCTGTTGATGCTTTTTGTGCCACTTGGACTATTCTATTCGTTTCTGCGCTTGGCTTCTGTCTTTTCCTGGCTCGTCGGCTCCTTGGGGCTATCTTTCGTCTTTTCCTGGCTCCTCGGGCTCCTTTCTCGGTGGGTTGTTGAGTTTCCTTTTGGCCTTAAGCCTTTGAATTCTTTTGGGTCCGCGCTCATGAGTTCTTTCGGTCACTTATCATGAGTTCTTTCGGGCGCTTGTCCAAAGGAATTGGTTCTTTGGTTTTTCTTCAACGGCCGACGCATCCCATCAAAATTGATGTCTATGGGCTTGTCACTATTTGAAAACCAACGGCTATTTTGATGCCTGGAATTTGACGTTCGTGCGCACGTCACCAGACGTTTGAACCTCCAACGGCTAGTTCACCATGTTAAAGTTGACGTGCTCGGGCCCGTCATCACTTTGGTAATTCCTTCAGCCTTTTGCAAAACGAACCCTCCTGAAGGGAAGGTGATCTTTCGAAAAAGAGGAGAGGGTCCCTTTTTGGCAGTCGAGAGTCCTTCGCAAGGGCACTTGCCCTTTGGA
Organism: Torreya grandis; assembly: GCA_037957365.1. Classification (NCBI taxonomy): domain Eukaryota; kingdom Viridiplantae; phylum Streptophyta; class Pinopsida; order Cupressales; family Taxaceae; genus Torreya; species Torreya grandis. Next base: position 97,705 of record JARHVA010001339.1, read on the forward strand.
GTCTTGTGAAAGACTTGCATCTCTTTGGAACTGGGTCATTCCTTTGCCAAAAAGGCTTGTCCAAGGCAATTGCTCAAAGCGAAATAAGCCCCATATCAAATTGAAAACTTATAGGACTTAGATCACTCAACTCTTTATAAGAATAGGGCTATTGCAAAGGGAAATGGCACAATTGTAGTAAGGTGAATACATCCAAGACCGGCTCAGGACAATAGGGAAAGAAAGGAGACCGATTTTTTGGCTTGCAGGACCAAAGTGGTCAACAAATTTGGCAATTCCCAGGGGAAGCATGCCTGCTATGCTTAAGAATACCAATGGCTTACAAATCCGTTGGGCATGGAGTCAAAATACACCTTGAAACGTTGGCAATAACCTTGAGAGACTAAAGAATCAACATGAAGCTTTTACCCCCAAACGGTAAACTAGAACACACACAAGGCTAAAAAACTACGAACATACACAAAAACACTTAAGAAAAACAGGGAAAATATGTACATAATGAGAGAAGGCTTAGTGACAATGTTTAAGATATATACCATTAACTGGGATATGCAGTTCTCCACCATCCAACCTGGGGAGTTTGGAATGCGTTACGCTGCTTGCACTGAGTGATGACATATGGACCACTCATAAGGCATCAAACTTCGTGTGTTTTTCAGGTTTAGCTCGGTCGTCATCCCATTTTAAGACGATGTCGCCTTCTGAGAAGCCTTTTGATGAGGATTTCTTATCAAAATGTTTATTCATTTGCTGTTGACGGTTGGTCATGGAAACCATAGCTTGGTCTCTTGCCTCCTGAAGCTCCATCAATTCACAAAGTCTGACCTCCATGCTATCGCTTTCTTCCAATTGCAGTTGGTGGGCAAGGTCCAAGGCTGGCAATTCAAGTGAAGTAGGAAGTCTAGCTTCCCCTCCATACACAAGTGTGTATGGTGAAATGCCAACTGCTCTTTTTTGAATAACCTTGTCTGCCCACAGGGCTGTTTTCAACTTGGCGTGCCAAGTTCTCTGATTTTCTTCCATTGTCCTCCTAATGATTCTGAACAGATTCTTATTGGTGGACTCAGCCAGCCCATTTCCTTGTGGGTTGTAATTGGAAGAAGTGCTAAGGTAGATGTCATATCCCAACGCCCACTTGCTTGTTTTGGTTTCCAAGAAAGCCAATGCGTTATCTGAGATGATGGTAGCTGAGACTCCAAACTTTGTCATCAGGGCTTTGTAAAAGTCTAGGACTGCACTTTCGTTGGCTTCCTTCAAAGCAACAGCTTCTACCCATCTCTTGAAGTAGTCTGTAATAGTCAAGACCCATTTGTGGCCAGCACTGGAAGGAGAGTTGATCATTCTTATGAAGTCTAGGCCCCATTGTATGAACGACTGCTCTACTTGAATATGCTATAGAGGCATTGCAGCCAGCCGTTGCTTTCCATCAAAGAGAGCACATTTCTGGCACTTTCGTAGCCAGGTATGAGTATCTCTGAATAAAGTGGGCCAGAAGTAATCAGCGCTCATAATTTTTGCAGTTGTAGGCTTAGGAGCAAAGTGACCACCAGCGGGCTCATCATGAAACTCGGATAGTACCCTGTCGATCTGACTTGAGTCTATGCATCTCAAGAGTACTCCTGAAAAATCTCTTCTAAACAACACCCCATCAATCAGGGCATAAGGAAGAGATTGGAGTCTGAAATACCTCCTCTTAGTCCTATCAAGGCCCTGTGGGCACTCACTGGTGAGAAGGAAATGTGTCATGTCTTGTGCCCAGTCCTTCTTGACTGCTAATTCCTCTGCTGCAGCTTCACTATGGAGTAGCGAAATGCCCTCTTTTTGTTGTTTAAGGTCTGTAGCGAGGTGTTCACACAGCCCTCTTCCATTTACCAGCTTGGTGGTTTTGATATCCACGTCATATTCCATTACCTTGGTGATACATTCTGCTCTCTTTTCATTTAGATCACGGCTAATTAAGAAATCTCTAACACTGGGATGTGGCACCATGACATGGATCTTGCTGCTTGACAACATATGTTTGAATTTCTTCAGGCTTCGTATGACCGCAAACACTTGCTTTTCAACATATGTGTACTTGATTTCAAAACCTTCTAGACCTTGGCTAAAGAATGCAAGAGGTTGTTCAAGGTTTTCATCATTTGCTTGAGTTAGCATGGTGGAGATTACCTCTTCATTTTCGAAAGTGTAAAGGTTGAAATCCTTGGTGAAGTCAGGACTGATCAAGGTGGGAACCTGGGCAATAGCTTGCTTAATCCCTTCAAAACTATCTTTCCTTTATGCTGTCCATGCAAACTTCTCGTTTTTCTTCAGCATGGAAGTCAGTGGCTTGACTATCTCGGCAAAATTAGAAATAAATCTCTTAATAAAATTTATTCTGTTAAAGAAGCTTTGCAGACCTTTCTTGTGCTTAGGTAAGGACAGTACTAGGATGGCGTGTACTCTTTTCGGATCAAGAGTCAAGCCCTCTTTTGAAACATGGCCAAAGAGTTTACCTTCGTGGACAACAAAAACACATTTTTTTGGGTTGAGAGAGATACCAAAATCTCTATACCTCTTAAAGATTTGTCTCAGGGGTTTTAGATGTTGGCCTGCCTCCTTAGAGAACACTGTCACGTCGTCAAGATAGACCAGTACAATTTTATTTATCAGGTCTTGAAAAGCCATGTCCATGGCTCGCTGAAAGGTAGCTCCAGCGTTTGACAGTCCAAATGGCATTTTGTTGCAGGCAAAAATTCCCCATTTGGTAGTGAAGGCTGTCTTGTACTGATCATAGTCTTGCACTAGAATCTGATTGTACCCTGAATATTCATCTAGGAGGGAGAAACGTTCACTTTCTGTCACCATTTGGAGGATCTGCTCCATACTTGGGAGAGGATAGTGATTTTTTAGCGAGACTCTATTGAGGTCTCTAAAATCCACACATAGTCTGATCTCCCCATTCTTTTTTCTAACAGGGACTAGATTAGCCAGCAAAGAAGAGTGTTTGATAAGAAAAATAATTCTGGACTCAATCAACTTGGTGAGTTCCTTTCGCATGAGAGGCTCAATCTTCAGATTGATAAGCCTTTGTTTTTGTTTGATGGGTTTGGCACCTTCCTCCAACTCAATGGTGTGTTGGGCCAAGCTTGGGTCAAAACCCTTCAAGTCGTTATACTCCTAAGAAAAAACATCGGCGAACTCTTGGCATAGCAAAATGAAAAAATGCCTCTCATCATTTGTACATACCTTCCCAAGTGCAAGTAGCCTGTTCTTGAATATTTCAACTCTTTCGTAGTTTTCTTCCCTGGTTGTGATGCTTGCTTTGTCATTTTTCAGTTGGTCATCTTCATTGAAGATGCTTTCGAGGGTGACCAAACCTTTGGGAAGTTTGTTGTTCTTCAACTGAACAATCTAGCTGTCATACTGCTGTTGCAGCTTGGCTTGATTCTTAGAAGCAAACTCAGCCGCTTCTTGTAAGAAGAGCGCTATCTGCTGATCACTGTCAAACACCTGCCAATTGGTGACGTTATCAGGCATAGAGGGTCTAATTACCACTTTTAAATGGCGCGGATTGCTGTCTCGACTTATCTCCTTGGGAATGTCAAATTGGACACCAACTACTGCTAGTCTGTTTGCCTGCTTATTTTGCTCTCGTGGAATGAAAACAATGTTGAAAGCAAGGAAACTCTCCACTAAGTCCCACACCCTGTGCTTGTAAGACTTAAGCAAGGAATTCTTGGTCAAGTTTTGGCCTCTCACCTGGTTTACAATTAACTCACTATCTCCGAAAATCTGCAACTCTTTTATTCCCCTTTTTCTTGCCCACTCCAAACCATGAATGAGAGACTCATATTCTGCAACATTGCAAGTGCAGGGAAATTGGAACTTGAAAGTCGAGAAATATTTCTCCTTTGAGGACGAAATTAACATTGCTCCACGACTAGCTCCCAATGTGCTTCTTGAGCCATCAAAGAAGAGTTGCCCTAAACCAGAGCTCTCTTGGTTTGCCTTCATCAAATTTGGCACAAAAGTACCCTCTTCATGCATGCAATAAATTCCAAGACTTGCCTCTTCGATGAATTTGTATGGGTCATGTTCAAAATTGTCACTTCTCCATTCGTCTAAGAGCAGGTCAGCGACTCTTTCAAGAAAAGAGGGTGGAGATTGGTCCATTTGGAATTTTTCTTCGTCAATGATGGCGTAGTTGACGTTTGCTGCCTTAAGTGAGTATGGCTCCAGATGATATCTGTGGATTGGCTCCGACTCAATCTTCACTTTAGTTCTATATTTGGTTCTAAAAACTATGTAAGACCAGTTTGCAGCTAAGTACTCGCCTATCTTAGACGTCAAATCCTTGGATAAGCAGAGAGCAAAGTAGGGAGGAACATCCACCACTACCACCTCGTGGGGAACTGAGAAAGTTGGACAGGCGTGCAACGTCAAATTCAAGCCTCTTACCACTCCTAAGGTCTTAGCTAGTGATCCATCTAACTGCAGGACTCCCTTGGTCATTTTTTCGTATTTGAGTCCCAGCTTATCCGCTATACATTTGGGCATTACTGAGGTGCTTGCCCCACTGTCAATAATGCAATTGTGAACCAAAAAATCTCCTATGACTAAGGATAGGTAGAAAGGGGGAACCATTTCATCTTTCTTAGCTTGGCCTGCTATGGAAGGGTGCCCATTCATAATCAAAACATTATCAGCGTTTGCTGGGACAGCTTGTTCATTCAGCCCGTGTAATTCTTTCTGGAGTATATCTTTTTGTCTCGACATTATTAGGAATCCCACAATGAGATATTCAGGTTTAGCTTCTTCATCTGGTCCACCACATTGATTTGAGGGTTACTCCCTTTTGAATTTTCGTTGGGGGCACTTGCAGCCTGAGGTGCAAGCCGCGGCATTGAGGGTGCAATTGGCGGCTTGTAATTTGGGAACTTCTGATTCACTTGTGATGAAGAAGATGGTGCAGATGTTTGAGCAACTGTTTGTGCTTCCTCCATAGCTCTATTTTTGGACCTAGTGTTGGCTGCAACATAATCACCTTGGTTATTCAGGCTACCCACATAATTAACTGCATAGAATTCACCTTCCAAGTGATTCATGAGGGTGGAATTAGATTGAGCCTGCCTATTGTCCATGCCAGGTTGTACTGACGCCTCAAAGCTTGGGAATTGGGTTGCTTGATTGTCTTGTGCATTCATATATTGATTTGGCATCTCATTAGTATCTACAACTTGTTCTTGGCCATACCCCAAGGGTGGACGATTAGGCTGTTCCTGTACCAGATTATTTTGAGTGGGAACAAGAGCTTTGGACGATGAAATAGCACCTGGATTATAACCTTGATATGGTTTGGCTTGTGCAAACTGACCCTGTCCTTGATTATAATTTTGAAAAGGGGGTCTATTTGTTTGTCCGAACTGTTGGTAGCTCTAAATCGGCCGATAGTTTTGAGCCTATTGCCTCTTGAGAGCCACCAATTCATTGGTTACACTTTGTAACAAGATCTTAACTTCATGGAGGTCATTGGGCGAGGTGGCAGTTGGCTTTTTTACGTCAGGTAGAAGAGCTAAGGTGGGTGCAACAGTCTGAATTGGGGGTGGCAATTCAGGAAAGAGCGGCATATGAGGTCTAGGGGCTATCTTTCTTGCTTGTACCAAGCAATTTTCAGCGGTTATGGCTATTTCATAGGTAGCAGGTAACACTTGCCCTGCCATGGATTGTATCATGACAGTATTGTCACTGTTCAAAGCCTTTAAGTAGTAGAAAAAGGCATAGCTTGGGGTCGGCCTCATTAAAATGGGGATTCTGTCCTAGGGCTTTGGGAACTTGGTATTAAAATCTTGCATAAACTCATGCGGAACTCTTTTCATGGTGGTCAATTGCTTAGCAAGAGAGAGATGATCACTCTTCTCTCCGAATCTGTTTGTCAAGAGGGTGTCTAATTCGTTCCATGAGTCGACTGAGTTCATAGGCAAGGTCCCATACTAGTTCATAACTTTGCCCTCAAAAGACAATGCCAGTAACCTGATGGCTATGTTCTCTTCAATGACATTATGAATGTTACAGAAGTTGGCTATATTCCTGATATGCTCAATAGCGATAATAGGCCCCTCTCCATTAAAAGGAGGAACACTCTTAAGGGCTGTCCCTGGGATTGGGTCGTAATGCAGAAGGTTTAAAGGGCTTTGACCATGGAAGGCTACAAAAGGCAAAGCCATGGCAATGACAGGGTTCAATCGGGGTCTTCTTGTGTAAGTATATTTTATGGCAGGTCTGGGAAATTGGTTTGCTGTATAGGGATGAGTCCTTGCAAATCTTAGCCGCTTTGTTGAGTTTAAGGGCAGTTCAATGAATTGAAAAGGGACCCCCTTGGCAGAAGATCTTGTGGTGACCTTAGGCATGGGATGTCAAGTTGATCTGTGACCAGAGGTTGATGTTTTTGAAAATGAAGTCGTCAGATATTGGGTTAATTGTTCATTCTTACAGTAACAGGGCCAACACCAATTCTGGAACTTCTCTGAGCATTAAAAATGGTCCCACCGGACGTGCCAAAAACTATTGACGCTGTGGATTGCACCCTTGAAAAGAAGGCTCAGCTTCTCTCTTCCACGCGGCACAATGGAGACTTTCTTCTTGCTGTGGGCTTGGCAAAACTGAGGAAAGAATCTCTAAATAAGCACTAGCTCCCTTTGATGCATCTTTGATGGTCCTTAACTACTACTGTTGATAATGGGGGGGTGAAAAGAGAGAAGGATACAACAAAACAGAACCTATCTAAAACGGTGATGCACCAAATAATTTGATCTACTCAGCTTATATCAACACTTTAGACCAAAAGGGGAGAACAGACACTTTATTTGGACAAAAGACCAGACTGCGTGGGTGCTTAATAGGGGGCTTAATGAAGATACAAAGAAAAAGAAATCATAGGTACTACAAAAGCACACTGTCAGATAACTGCTCTTCTGTCTCTATGCTCCAACTTGGGCACTTCTTGTTAACTTGCAGAAATGGTCTTGGATCTACTAAATATGTTGGTGTCAACCTATGAAAGCATCAAGATGAAAATGACTATGCACAGAGTTGATACACAGAGACATTCAGAAGTATAACCAATCAGATAGAGGTAAAACGCATTCTATTGATTCCAAGGTAAAATTGGCAGGGCTTTGCCTTACACAAGTGAGAGATACATTTCTCAGCTGAGAGGTTACAATATATAGCATGAATAGAGACTTTTGGCGCCCTCAAGAACAAGTGGCCTATGCTGTATTAAGCACCTGGGGAAGAGGAAACTGCTCATATTGCTGTCATCTTCCTATAAATTCCCTGAAAGAAACATGCTGTAGATGTCACAGGTCTTGACTTTGCAGTTTAAATCGTATTAAACGTTCTTGCTAAGCATGGGTCGCTTTGTTTTCTTAATGACAAGGCCACTTCTCTGCGAAGTTTACGCAACTGTTTGCTCATTAATGTAAAATGAAGAAAAACATGCCACTCTATTGAATCCCTGCGCTCCCCTTGATGACCACTTGGTGGAGACTATTTCATTTGCAGTAATAACTTCTCTTGCCGACGCTTTTTGTGCCACCTGGACTATTCTATTCGTTTTTGCACTTGGCTTCTGTCTTTTTCTGGCTCGTCGGCTCCTTGGGGTTATTTTTTGTCTTTTCCTGGCTCCTCGGGCTCCTTTTTCGGCGGGTCGCTGAGTTTCCTTTTGGCCTTAAGCCTTTGAATTCCTTCGGGTCCGCGCTCATGAGTTCTTTCGGTCACTTATCATGAGTTCTTTCGGGCAAAGTGCTCGAAATAAATCTTTCGGGCGCTTGTCCAAAGGAATTGGTTCTTTGGCTTTTCTTCAACCGCTGATGCATCGCATCAAAATTGACGTCTGCGGGCCTGTCACTATTTGAAAACCAATGGCTATTTTGCTGTCTTGAATTTGACGTTCGTGTGCACGTCACCAGACGTTTGAACCTCCAACGGCTAGTTCACTATGTTAAAGTTGACGTGCTCAGGCCTGTCATCACTTTGGTAATTCCTTCGGCGTTTTGCAAAACGAACCCTCCCGAAGGGAAGGTGATCTTTCGGAAAATAGGAGAGGGTCCCTTTTTGGCAGACAAGAGTCCTTCGTAAGGGCACTTGCCCTTCGAAGTCTTGTGAAAGACTTGCATCTCTTTGAAACTGGCCCATTCCTTTGCCAAAAAGGCTTGTCCAAGGCAATTGCTCAAAGCGAAATAAGCTTCATATCAATCTGAAAATCTACAGGACTTAGATCACTCAACTCTTTATAAGAACAAGGCTATTGCAAAGGGAAATGGCACAATTGCAGTAAGGTGAATACATCCAAGACTGACGGCTCAGGACAACAGGGAAAGAAAGGAGACCGATTTTTTGGCCTGCAGGACCAAAGTGGTCAACAGTTACTTGATAGTGAGTGATGGATGGGGGGCTTGCATTTGCAGAGGTATTATAGTAATGCATGTTTGCTAAAAGAATTGTGCTTATTTCCGTTATTGTGGTAGAAAGCTCTGGCATTTATGATGTGCCAAAATAATCCCCCTACCTCTCTAAATTATTCTTGATTGAAAGAATATTTGAGAAGCCCAAAGGGTTTTGGATGTGCTAGGTTGTGGGTGGTTGACTTTGTAGGAAATAAACAAGCTTTACCTACACAACAAAACTTGTAAATTCCAGAATACTTTGTCTAAACTTTATAGATGCAAAAATAATATGAACCTGTAATGTTTTAACTAAAACAAAAATCCTTTTATTTTTTTTATGGTTATTTTATGTTCTTTTAGTGACCTAAGAGGATTGAAGTTGTCAAGTCATTTTCCAGCTCATTTAATGATTTGAAAAGGAGATTTGTTGGGTCATTACACATGTTAGCGCTCTAGATGCCATTTGAGCATGGCTGCATATACCAAGGGTAGCCCATGACGACGTAGATGAAGTTTTCACAATGTTTCAAGGCAAAAATCCTTTAGATTTGTTATGGTTATTTTATGTGCTTTTAGTGAGCTAAGAGGATTGAAGTTGTCAACCCATTTTCTAGCTCATTTGATGATTTGAAAAGGAGATTTGTTGGCATCCTTACACACATTAGTGCCGTATATGCCATTGGAGCATGGCTGCATATACTTAGTGAAGCCTATGATGATGTAGATGAAGTTTTCAGAATGTTTCAATTCACTTTATTTTTCATTATAACCAAAGGAAACTAGAACCGTTATTTGGAACTTTTTCCAATTATAAGAAGTATCTCCTAATCTTAGAGGAGTTACTAGTGAAGTGGATGCTAAAGAAGTTTCAACTTTCTCTGAGAATTCAATACAAGGATAATGGTCATATAGGAATATTTTATCATTTGCATCTATAATGAGCCAAAATAAATCCCCCACCTCCCTGAAGTAATCTTGATCTTGAGAATATAGCGAAGCACAAAGGGTATTGGATGCCAGGTTGTGGGTGATTGTGCAATTTGCTCATTCTGATGGTGGGGGAACAGGGGAAATTTGTCAGGATTTATAGGAAATCAACAATTTTTACCTACACTAAATGAAATTTGTATGTTCCAGGTTACTTGTTACGCCGATAGGCATTCTACAATGGCAGCCAATGGGGGTTGGTGAGCTGTAATGTCCGTGAGTGCATCACAGTTAATTCTGACTTTAAATTTGACGTCCATTTGACCGTCATATGAATGTTTTTTCTTTTTACTTGGAGAAGTTGATCGAAAAATTGTAATATAGTGGGGATACGGTGGAGTTTGGAGACCCCTTTTTTTGCCACAGAATTTTTCGAGCTTGACACAGTGGTGAATCTAAATTTTGGTCATCTATTATCAGTCAACAGGAAATTTGTGGAGAAGGTAATGGAGTCCTTAATCAATGTGGTATGTGACAAATCCAAGACAGGTGCCTTGAGATTGATATCTTTCGGCATTTTTCAGATAGTTATATTTAAGATATCTGTACTAGTTAACTTGCCCCATAGTTGGTCGCCTCAATCAATGGGTTGTGTGAATAATCTGATCAATGGGTTGTGTGAATAATCTGAATCCGTAATGCCTTAAATCTGTTCACTCAAACAAAAATCTATTTAGATTTGTTTTGGCTATTCCGTGTGGTTTTAGTGAGTTGAGAGGTTCGGAAGTCATTAAGCCATTGTAAAGCTCATTTTATGAAAATTAAAAGGAGATTTGTTGGCATTGTGACACACATCAGTGCTAGAGAAGCTACTGGACCACGAGCCACATATACGAAGGGAAGCCTGCGATGATGTAGATGAAGTTTTCACAATATTTCAAGCTAACTTGTTCATTGTACCCTGAGGAAACTGGAACTGGTTTTTAGAACTTACAACAAATTTTAAGAAGTATGTCCTAATCTTGGAGAAGACATCTTAAGAAGCGGAAGACGAAGAAGTTGTAATATTCTCTAAGAATCCAATGCAAGGATAATTGTCATATAGGAATCTTTATCATTTGCATCTACAATGTGCCAAAATAATTTCCCTACCTCTAAAGCAATTTTGATCGAAAGAGCATTTGAGAATCCTAAAGGGTGTTGGATGGTATGTTGAAAGATGCAATTTGCAAATTCAGCTAGTTGGGGAGCAGGCAAAATCAGTAAGACTTTGTAGGGTTTTAACAAGCTTTACCTACACACAATTAAACTTGTAAGAATAATATGAACCCCTGATTTGTTAATGATCTCACTAAACAAAATTATTTTTAGTTTTGTTTTGGCTAGTGAGATGAGAGGTTCTGAAGTCATCAACTCATTTTAAAGCTCATTTGATGATTTGAAAAGGAAAATTGTTGCCATCCTGGCACAAGTTAGTGCTCTAGAAGCTATTGGACCATTGCCATCCTTGAAAGTCTGGAATAATGTAGATGAAGTTTTTAAAATTTCAATATGTTTCAAGTCAACTGTTGTTGATTATACCTATAAAGGAAACCGGAGCTGTTATTTAGAACTATGGCTAATTGTAAAAAATATTTCCTAATCTTAAAGTTGTCGCATTACGAAATTGGAACTGTTATCAGAACCATAGTAGAAAAACTCGGGAACTGTGGTTACTCAGCAGCCAAAAATTGGGACCCGTGTTGGGGACTTGGCAATTACTTGGCACTTTTATCGCTACTTTAAAAATATATATAAATTCATAAAATGCACTGAAATACATAAGAAAATGAAATGAATGTAGAGAAACGATTGTAGAGAAGCTAAGAGAACACATAACTCAGAGTCATAAGTATATTTTATATTGGTTTTTGAGCAAATAAGTACAATGCTTAATTTTAAACAAAAAGAAGAGTAAGTTTTCCCAGATTTATTTTTCAAAACATTATGTCATAGAATCTCAAGGATGTTATGTCATAGAATCTCAAGGATTAATTGAAATAAGGGCTGTGTGCCACTGATTGTTAAATGAAGATAAAGTATATCTGATATGCTTCTTGATTTGTCAGAAATATTCTCTTTAAAACAATTTTGGCAAGAGAAAAAACCAGAACACATCGAGGTATTCTAATAAAAACTGTATGAAAGTAAGGACCTATAATTAATTGTGCCTGTGGATTGTTCTGTTGGAATTGATTTACTAGTAATGTGCCATTGTATGGGCCAAATTCAAAAGCTTATGTTTTCCCCAATAGCTGGGAGTCGGGACAGCTCCTTTTATGAAAGCATGAAGCACCTGAAGCAACCTTAATTTTATAAATAATGGGCACAGTATTTTGATTCAAAATTGTAAATCTTTGGTATTATGTGATAGAAGTGGACTGTGGTAACTTCTGATAAATAACCAGCACAATCCCGACTCAAATCTATGTGTTATAGCAGTCTTACCATCATGGCGTCGCAGTGAGTTAAAGTGCAAACAATGGAAACCCTGCTGCAAAATATACACTGTAAACCGACAAAACCCTACTCGATGCAGATGCAGTGAAAATCGCGATTCTAATTAACGGGGGTAAATGACGTTTATATTCTTCGACTCCACCTCTGTTTTCACGTTACCCAGGTCACGGGAAGGTAGGGACCCAAAACCCGCGGATACCAGCAAGGGTACCTGCGTTTTTTAATACAATGATCAGAACTATGACAAATTTAAAGTATTTCCTAATCATAGAGGAGACATCCTTATGAAGCGGAAGAACAAATGTTGCAACATTCTTCAAAAACTCAACACAAGGATAATGGCCTTGTAGGACTTTTTGTCATTTGCATCTACAGTTTGTCAAATAAATTCCTTACCTTCCTAAAGCAATCTTGATTGAAAGTATATTCAAGAAGCCGAAAGGGTGTTGGATGCTAGGTTGTGGGTGATTAGGCAATTTCCTCATTCATATAGTGGGGGAACTGGCAAAATCGGTTAGACTTTGTAGGGAATCAACAATCTTTAAAGTTTACCTACGCTCAATGAAGCTTCTAAGTTCCAGAATACTTCTTCTAAACTTGCCCCAGATTCAAGTATGATATTAACATGTAAGGTCTTAATGTTTTAAGTCAAACAAAAATCTTTTAGATCTGCTTTGGCTTTTCTGTGTACTTTTATGCAGCTGAGAGACTTTGAAGTTGTCAACTAATTTTCGAGCTCATGTGATGATTTGAAAAGGAGACCTGTTGGCATCGTGACACACTTCAGTGCATTAGATGCTATTCGATCACCAGCTGCATGTACCAAGGGAAACCTGCGATGATGTATATGAAGTTTTCATAAAGTTTCAAGAAAACTTGTTGTTCATTATACCCAGAGGAAATTGCACTGTTTTCTAGAATTATGGCTAATTGTAAAAAATATTTCCTAATCTTAAATTTGTCATATTACGAACTTGGAACTGTTATCAGAGCTATGACAAAATTAAAGTATTTCCTAATCATAGAGGAAACATCCTTATGAAGCGGAAGAAAAAATGTTGCAACATTCTTCAAGAACTCAACACAAGGATAATGGTCTTGTAGGACTTTTTGTCATTTGCATCTACGATTTGTCAAAATAAATTCCTTACCTCTCTAAAGCAATCTTGATTGAAAATATATTCAAGAAGCCGAAAGGGTGTTGGATGCTAGGTTGTGGGTGATTAGGCAATTTCCTCATTCTTATAGTGGGGGAACAGGCAAAATCGGTTAGACTTTGTAGGGAATCAACAATCTTTAAAGTTTACCTACGCTCAATGAAGCTTCTAAGTTCCAGAATACTTCTTCTAAACTTGCCCCAGATTCAAGTATGATATTAACATGTAAGGTCTTAATGTTTTAAGTCAAACAAAAATCTTTTAGATCTGTTTTGGCTTTTCTGTGTACTTTTAGGCAGCTGAGAGGCTTTGAAGTAGTCAACTAATTTTCGAGCTCATTTGATGATTTGAAAAGGAGACCAGTTGGCATCGTGACGCACTTCAGTGCTTTAGATGCTATTCGACCACCAGCTGCATGTACCAAGGGAAGCCTGCGATTACGCAGATGAAGTTTTCATAAAGTTTCAAGAAAACTTGTTCATTATACCCAGAGGAAATTGCACTGTTTTTTAGAACTGTCAAATTTTAAGAAGTATTTGCTAATCTTAGAGGAGTCATCTTATGACGTAGAAGACAAAAAGTTGCAACATTATTTAAGAACTCAATACAAGGAAAATGGTCATGTAAGAATCTTTATCATTTGCACCTAAGTTATGTGTAAATAAATCCCCTAATTCCCTAGATTAATCTTGATCGAAAGAATATTTGAGAAGCCAAAAGGGCTGTTAGATGCTAGATTGTGGGTGATTATGCAATTTACTCGCTCACATCGTGGGGGAGTAGGCAAAATCAGTTAGCCTGTGTAGAAAATTAACAATCTTTACATACACTCAATGAAGCTTATACGTTCCAGAATACTTTTTTCTAAACTTCCCCGATTCAATTATAATATGAACTTATAATTTTTTAATGTTTTCATTCAAACGATATTCTTTTTGGATTTGTTTTGGATATTCTATGTGCTTTCATTGATACGAGAGGTCTTGAATTCGTGAACTCATTTTCATGCTCATTTAATGATCTGAAAAGGGGATTTGTTAGCACCCTGTCAAATGTCAATGTTCAAGAAGCTATTGAACGACAAGCCACATGTGCCAAGTGAAACCTGCGATGACATAGATGAAGTTTTGACAATATTTCTAGTCAACTTCTTGTTCATTAAACCCAGAGGAAACTGGAACTGTTATATAGAATTATGGCATATTTTAAGAAATATTTCTTAATCTTAGAGGAGATATCCATTGAAGTGGAAAACGAAGAAGTTGCAACATTCTTTAAACACTTAATGCAAGGACAATGGTGATGTAGGAATCTTTATTGTTTGCATTTATTTGTGTCGAGGGGGCCTGTTAGATGCTTAGAACTTACATGATTTGCTTAGTTTTTTTTTTTTCTCATTATAATTGTTTTACACATATTTGTAAGAATGGTGATCCTTCTCTACATACTACAGTCGCATATCCCCTCGATGGGATCGTTCCACATTAATACTCTCCTTGAAATAGTTTCTAAATTTGGGATTAAAATTTAAAACTCGTTGATATGTAAAACTACCAGCTCCAACAAAGTCTGAATGATAACTGAGCTAAATATCAGTGGTTTGATCATCTTATATCTTTTTCAACTGTACTACTGAGAATTTCTGTTGGTATATTTTGTTTAATTTTTTAGGAGCCAAATGCCAAGTTCTAAGAAAGCTGACATTAGATCCCAGTTTGTGTTTTACTTAAATGTTCTGTTTGTCAGTTGTTTTTGAAGCAAACTATTGACTGTGGCTTTTACAGGCTCGAGCAGGTATAGATTATGAGTCATCATATGGAAAGGCCCGTCCAAATGATACAATATTGAAGCTTCAAAGAACAACACCATACTACAAAAGAAATCGGGCTCATGTTTGTAGTTTTTATGTTCGTGGTGAGTGTACACGAGGTGCTGAATGTCCATATCGACATGAGATGCCCGTTACAGGGGAGCTTTCTCACCAGAATATAAAGGATCGATATTATGGGTAAGTTATTGTGTTTGTTCAATTCAGCTCCCTGATGCATTGTGCAGTGATTCATTTTTTAAAACTTTAAATATAACTTGGAGTGATATCTTTACTTTTTTGATTTTATAGATCTCTAAAATTGATTTTATTTTCTCATCCTGATCATGGTTCATGGAGTGTCAGCCGAAACGTTGATTTAAAAAACTTTACACAGTTTTATCTATAAATCCCAACAATTTATATTTAAAATTGTTGGTATGCTCTGATTCCATAGATTCTGATGCTGAACCATCTGCATGCCTTCAAAATTTTAGTTTCTATATATGCTTTTGCAAATTGTAATTGTAATTTTTCATTTGTTAGAAACAAAGTCTTACAAATTAGAGTAGAATATGGTTAACAAGGAGGCATGCTTGTAGCATTGGATGCTAAGTCATGGTGCATGGAACAAATCATTAAGCATATAAGTCATGGTGCATGGAACAAATTATTAACCATATAAGTCATGGTGCATGGAACAAATCATTAACCATAGAACCAATTCAAACATCTAACACCGTAATTAGGCCTCAACTACTCATCACCATGAAGTGGCATATAAAATATTGAAAAATTAATTCAGAGTCAAGTAGAGCTACAGGAGCATCCTCATCAGCGTTATTTTGGCCTAACGATGGCTTACAGCAGGTTCATATTTTGTTGCATCTTCCTGGCCATAACTGACCTTGAGCTATTCATTTGTCCTTCTCTGTGATAAATAGCAAAAGAGAGTTGAAAATTTGCATAGTTATGTGGGGATGCACCCCCCTGTTTTTGACCAGTACGGGATGTCCTGGATGCTTCCGGGACTTAAGGACAGCTAGGAAACGTCCCTTTCATGCTTTCCCTCCAGAGTTTTTATCAGTGGGATGTCCCTAGGACGATTCTGTAAGGCAGAGGATGTCCTGTTTTTTGGAATGCTCAGAGGACATTACCAGCACGTCCTGGGAATGGCTTGGACGTCCCAGACATCCTTTGCAATTTAGGACAAAGACTCAGATGCTTGGCTTTATAGCTTTCATAGAATGGGATGTTATGCATAATTCTGATGTTATTGTTCATCTGATGTAACTTTCATGCTTGGTGTAATATAAGATGCATTGAATACAAATAAAACAGCTACTACAACCACTAAATTCAAACACACCAAAAGCATAGCATTTATACTTGACCTGCAATTTATAATAGCAGTCCAAAATCTTTGTAAAATAATCTGATATAGATCTCCAAAAGCAAAGGCACAAGGGTCCAAAAGGTCTTCTAACAAGTCGCTAGCCTTAGGACCAAGAGACTGTAACTAATGACTCATAAAATGGTGCTGTAATGGATCTGATATTATCTGTTCATTGCTATTAATGGGCACTAGGAGAAAGAATACCCTTTGTTTCATCCAAGTCAATGGACAAAAGCGGATCAAATCCATGCATAGCATTAAATGGGAACACATTAATAGCAGAATGATTACTGTTATTATATCTGAACTTTGTGAAAGGAAGCAAACTGCCTCACATGCTCTTATCATATCTTCTATTACTCTGGTTAACCTTTTTGTTTGACTATCCATCTTTGTATGATCTCCGCTGTTAAAATTCATCTGGATATCCGATGCCTTTAATATGTACTAATAGCTTCCTTTAGACCTGGAATCTCTCTCACATGTGCGGTATTCTTTGATAAACCATTTTATGAAAAATGTTAATATATTAAATTTAAGATTCAAGCTATGTCTTTCTGCACTCCCATTTTACTAGGAATGAATCTTGCCATCTCTGTCAATATCATATTTACCGTCCTCAAGTTCCAGAAGCATCCAGGATGTCCTGTACTGATCAAAAGCGGAGGGGACACATCTCCGCATAACTATGGATGTATCTAGTTCTACTATAGTTTGTCATCAGATCATGTACTTTTCTCATTCTAAAATGTAATATTGTTGATGTATCTTGATTGAAGACTCTAATTTCTCTATCATTTATGATTTTGGTCCTTTACTCCTTGGATTAATTTAAAAAATTTAATGATTAATGATATTGATCAATCACAATGTTCAACATTACATTTATTGTTTTAATATTTTGAATCTCAGCTTATTTTAGTATCCTTAAGTTATGTTTTTAATTTATTTGTATATTTTAAATATTTATATATTATTTTAATTAGCCGCCTCCACACCGTCCCTCTGCCATCCCCAAAATTTTGGATTTTTTTTGATGTCCTGGAAACCCTGTGCTGCCATCCGGCCATCCTAAAGTCTTAGGTAACTATGAAAATTTGTCCTGACTAGGTTGTTTAGAAGATTTTATATTTATGATATGCTTCTATTCCTTGGTCGTTCTTTGATTCTCTTTGTGTCTCCTGAATTGTCACCTTGCTTCCTGGAAGTACTTATGGGGCTGATGAAGCTCCTTTGGTTCATTTACGTCTACATTTTTTGGTGTATTTTTTGTAATTATGGCGCACAAATGTTCAGTGTACATGTAGTTAGAGCTACAAGAAGCTATATCAACTATTTATTAACCAGATATATTTGCATTTTGTGGTTCCATTGAAAACAGAACTTGAACGGTGAGAATATGCCAAGTTTGACAGAGTTTGTAAAATTGCTGTCCAATATTCCCTGAGCGCAGTTGAATCTGCATGTGTTATTTGTCGGGTTAAATTTCAGAACTATTTCTATAGTGGGTTTGGTCCTTAGATGCCACCAAAAGAGCTGCGTGGAATTCTTGTTTTGCTATAAGCTTAGTTATCCCAAGCCCACTATCTAATTTATGGATCAAGTGAACACAGATTGGAGGCTTGACTCTTTACCAATCATTTCTGTAATCCTGGTCATTGTCCCCTACCAACTGATAATACTAGACACTGCTAATATTATAAGATTCACCTTTTTCCATTTGAATTCAATAAGATTTTGGCCTTGTGTCCTCTTTTGGATTATTGGGAAAAAAAAAGCAAATTGTGATTTTGGCCTTGTATCCTCACGTGGCCCTTAATCACATTATTTCCTTGAGTTAGACTGAGCATTGCACGTGGTTGGTTAAATTCTCAAGATTTTGGTGATTTCTAGTTGGAGACACCTCTTTTAGTTATACGCTAACTGCTGGCATTGTCTTTTATTAGGTGAATTTGGGCTTAGCTACCATTGGTTTCCCTTATTCCTTAGAACTTTATTAATTGACTATTCTGTCTAAAGTAGTTGTGTCATTGTCATCTTTAACGAGGGGGACTGATTATCTGTAATCTTTATGCTTCTTGCCACAACATCTTGCATACATTGGATATATGACTAGAATTTGAAGGGATTTTGGTCTAGCTAAGGGTCAGCTTGTTTGCCAAGATTCAGTGATAGAACTTTCAAGTTCCTATAGCTGACGCACATGAGCTTGAAAAACTCAAATAACTGTGTTATTTGAAAAATCTATAGCCTTGCTACTGACAAGTATCCATTGACAACAATCCCTAGGGCATAATGTGATTTCGAATTTGGTTTCAACCAGGAAAAGCAGGTCTCATGGTAGGACCCGACTAATCACCATGAATCAAAGGGCACTGGATGAAATGATATTTAATAATATCATGCCCAAAAATGATATAGAACAATCACCCTCAATAAAAGGGCACTGGATGAAAAGAAGCTGACATAAAGACCTACGAATGTGTGAGTCATGAAAACTCAAGAGATTAGTTAGCTTTCTATTCTTGAACATGTGTCAGCAGGTAAAATCTTTCATCAAATAACTAAACTTGCACAGGAGATGCAAAAAGATTCATCTATACTCCCCTTAAAATTAAATAGAGGTACAATCACCGCCTGGCTTTGTACTCTTAAACCTGGACTAGCTGGCTTCAATGACTTACCAACCATTTCATAGTGTTCTTGGGGTGGGCGGGAGGAGGCGTGTGTGAATGGTAGATCCATAGACCATGCTACTGTGCAGTACATTTATAATATGGTTAATGGATTGAGTGCAAAGTGTATAAAGAAGGGCCAGAGGAGGAGAGTTTGAAAAGTAGATCCAAGGACCATGCTACTGTGTGCTACATTTATAATGTGGTTAATGGAGTGTTGCAAAGTGTATACAGAAGAACAAGAATGCCTTAAAAATATCAGACCTCTTTAAGTTCAGCATGTGTTCCAATCATTCTGATAAATATAAAAAAATTGCAAAAAGATTCACATTTCAGCTCGTCTTTCTACTCCTAAACCTGGACTAGCTGGCTTCAATGATTACCAACCATTTCTTAGTGTTCTTGGGGTGGGCAGGAGGAGGAGAGCGTGAATGGTAGATCCATAGACCATGCTACTGTGCAGTACATTTATAATGTGGTTAATGGAGTCTGTGCAAAGTGTATACAGAAGGGCCGGAGGAGGAGAGTGTGAATAGTAGATCCATGGACCATGCTACTGTGCAGTACATTTATAATGTGGTTAGTAGTGTGTGTGAAAAGTGTATACAGAAGAACAAGAATGCCTTAAAAATATCTGGCCCCTTTAAGTTCAGATGTGTTCCAATCATTCTGATAAAGATAATTTTTTTGCAAGAAGGTTCACATTTCAGCCTAAAAATGACCACCACCTGAAGGTAAGAATATTCATGTTGTTGCATGAGGATAATGAACAGTATCTTCAATAAGTGTAATCAGAAGGTAAGATACGTGTTTGCAAAGAGACTAAATTAAGAATATTTTATGCCTATGCCAATATGCTTTTTTTAAATCTAGATAATATTTCTGTCCATCAGCAGTAAACTCACTGTTTGTTTGTAGAGGAATACATTGATGATTTCATTAAATGTTACATGAAACATTGCTGTCAATAAATGCTTTGTTTTGAGGAATAAGAAAATATTTTTCTTTCTCAGACCAAACATTAACAATTTCCAAGAGGCAGTTTGTAACGAAATACAAATTTCCAAAGATATTGGTAATGAAATACAATAATATATATGATATGTTGCATAACTAACATTGGTGGGATCATACGATTGTCACCATTAGCAGTCCTTGTGCCATCCCTGGGAAAACTAGACATGAAAATGACACTTAGTCTATGGGAGAACATGATTGGTCATTTAAGAAGGCTGAGCCCCAAGTGTCTACCTTTCAAGAATGTCGCACTTGTTCCAGGCTCACATTTCTTTCTAGCAAAATGAACAACAAAACATAATTAAATGGTTACAATTCAAAATCATCTATTGCCACGGGATGCCATGCCATAAACACGCTTTAGATTACCATCCACACAGATATTGTTGCTGAAGCTACCTGGCTGAGAACCATAATGCTTGAATGGCATGCCCAAGGACCCTTCACTAAGGATGTAGCGGCTTGACATCCTCAAAATGGAAAAAAACCTTTAAAATCCATTATAAACTAAAGCAAAGCTATGCATCAGTATGAATTTGCTCATTATATCATGGAGTTCTGGATAGTAATTTGAAAATTTCTGAATGGCAATCTCTATATTTGATCTTAATAAATTAAATTTTACAAGAAGAAAAAGAGGGGAAGTTTATGTTTTGACAATTATATATTTGAAAATGGTTTCCAATGGCAAGTTTATGTAGGATTTCTAGTCTCCCTGTTCTAATGGTTTGTACTCGCGAATCTTTCTCCTTTTGCAGAGTAAATGATCCAGTTGCAGCAAAACTCTTGAATAAAGCTGGTGAGATGTCATCTCTTGCTCCACCAGAAGATGAGGGTATAAAGACCTTGTATGTAGGTGGGCTTGATCAAAGAGTCACTGAAGATGATTTGAAGGACAACTTCTATGGATATGGTGAAATTGAATCCATCAGATTAGTCTTTCAACGTGCATGCGCGTTTGTGACATACACTACCAGGGAAGGGGCTGAGAAGGCAGCAGAAAATCTTTCTAACAAGCTAGTTATTAAAGGCTTAAGGCTAAAGCTATTATGGGGGAAACCACAGCTTCCCAAACCAGAAGTTGAAAATCAGGGAGATCAATCTGCAAAACTTATTTCTCATAGTGGGATGCTTCCAAGATCTATTGTTTCTCAGCATCAGAGTCAAGAGCAGCCACAGAGTAGTCAGGATCAGCCTCCTTTACATTACTTCAACATTCCTGCTCCACCCCCACCCTTGGAAAGAGCCTTCTATCCATCTATGGATCCTCAGAGAATGGGAGCTGTTGCTCCAGCGCCAGAGATTAGCAGTGGTAAACAAGGCACAGCAAATGAAATTCATGAAGGAAAACCATCCCAGCAAACTCTCTACGGCCCCTCTGACAGTTCATACCTTGCACCTCAACAATCTCAAGCAGGGCAATATCATCATTATTATGGGCCTCCTTATGGACCCCCACCTCCATATCAACAATATGCAGCATATCACCCGGCTCCACCACCACCACCTCCCCAACCATATTATCCTCCACAATATTAACATAATTATTAAGATTTGGGTACTATATTTCTTTCATGTTACCTTCAAAATCATGATGTGTTTTTTTCAAGCAGAGGCCTGTGCAACTAAATGGCAATTTTCAGTTTGGCATGATCCTGTAATTTAAGGGATTCAGCAGATCAAAATCATGATGTGTTTTTTCAATCAGAGGCCTGTGCACTAAATGGCAATTTTCAGTTTGGCTTGATCCTGTGTAATTTAAGGGATTCAGCAGGGCAGTATACCTTTGTACTTGGTTTTATGGTTATAACTGCTTTATTATTACATTACCTTGTGCACTTGTATACCATCATACTGGAATTAACAATTATTTTGATTGTGCTTCCAATTGATTAATGCCTAGTTTATATTTCCTGTTTGTTCTGTTCCTTGCATGTCGTGTTTGGGTAACTGTTGGATGAAACTGGTCTATTATCCTTGGAGAAAATCAAATCCATGTTGAGAATTATGGCTAATGGGTTCAAGTTCTGCAATAGTATTTTCTGGCATTTATATGCGTTCACTGTTTTCCAGTAGTAATTATTCAGAAAAGTTAAGGTGTTAGAATACAAAGCAAGCAGTATCTTCCTCTAGGGTGCCTGTCTTAGGAAGATCTTAGTTCTTCTCTTTATTGTTTCTCAAAATTGAAGACGAATGTACATTTTTTACAGCTTAGGAGGTTTATCAGACTTTATGAAAAAATATTTGTATGTGGTTAAGGATACCAATCATAAAGAATCTTCGTGGATTTTCTTTTTCCTTCCAAACAATGGGACTTAGCATTCCTTTATTTACGTGTCCATATGCTATGCATTAGTGGGATTTGTGGTTATTGACATTGTTTCTTGCATTTTAGTTCTATGTTCTTTTGGATGACGTTGAAGATTTTACTGGTAATTGGTATATTTGGGTTTTCCTGGTTCGTAGATGCCCACCCGATATATCGTGAAATTTGCCATATAAAATGTGATAGCGAATGGAGATTTCCAATAGGACCTATTGTAGCATTCTGTAAGTCGGGCATGTGCAAGCCTATTTATTTTCTGAGTATTTGTGGTTGAGAAATCACTGGACCCTATATACAGCCGTTTGGAAAGGCCCTACTCTATTACTTATCAGCTTAAACGTTGTTGGAGGTTCAGCAGTTTGACGTCTTTAGCATCTTGATAGAAAGTCAAATACCATTATATTGACATAAGATGACTTGATAGGGTTACATCAGCGTTTAGAGTAAGATACATGGAGACAACACTGAAAAATGAGCTTATAGCTCGATACATTCGCTTACAAAAGCAATGTGAAGCATCCAAAATCTATACGGAAATATGTCTAGTTCGAATTGGACGTATTCAACTACTGCCTCTCCTCCCTCCGCTATGGATTCTATATGTAATATAGCTTAGGGTAGGGCAGTCCTCTATATTGATTGCCCATCCCATGCCCATCTATTACTATCATATGGTCTTCTGTAGCCATGGTAATCAACCCTTCTTTCTGAATGGCAATACGATAAGAAGAAAACTCTCTCCGATGATTCTTGGATTGGAATAGGAGTCAACTCTCCCATGGACTCCACTTCGATCATTTGGTTCATGCCTTGAAGAATTGGATAAAGGAATTGATCAATGGCCTCCGGCCGGTTATTGGATAGGGGATAAAGACCCCTTCCTGAAGAGAAGGTTGCACTCCGATCGTCTGGTTCAGAGACATGGAGGATCACCTCGGGCGATTCATGCAAATATGCCTATACACTAGATTCTCGAACATCGAGGCATAGGATGAATGAAAGCTGATCACTATATGGTACGCTGCTCAATGGGCGGGAACAATTAACTCTAACATGATCCCTAGACATAACATAAAGGAACTCGCTCGGTCACCAGTTGAACCAGAATTAGTAGGTTGGGTCAGTCGCTCTGATAATTGATCTCCCCACCCTAGGCCAAGTCCCATCCTTATTAGACTAGTTATAGTCGAGCCTCGCTTATCTATATAGGGGTGGGGTGGCGAGTGCTCCATACCATATGTAGATAGTGGAATAGAACTATAGCTGCCTTGTCTAGATTACAATGCCCCTCCTTAGCCTCCCATCTAAATAAAATTGCGGCGATGGTCCCCTATCTCTATTATCCATGGCCTTAGCGTCCTCTTCCTAGATGGATATATAGGGGTCGGCACGAGTCCCTCCCCCATCCTCGATCTACTTAAATGCCATCCAGTTAGATTAGGATTAGGACTAGCCCCACTTCTCTAATCCCACCCGATATAGATAGGGAGCATTGATAATCATAACTTAGCCCAAGCATAGGAGACAAGTGGGAGTCCCTCCCCCTCATATATATATATATATTTTGTTGGGTCAAATAGATTAAACAATTTAAAAAGGTCTATTTGTCAATATCTGGGCCACAGAGGGCTGTTGTCTTAAGTGGGGTTTGCAAATTTTATATCAAAGCTAAGTAACCATTTTTCAGCCATCTCACCATGGTTGTCATAAAAGGGGGAATTATGGAGATTCATGCCACAACGTTGCCTAGACGGTGTTCAACGTTAGTAATGTAACATGTGACATTGAATGATGCTATAACAAATAAGGTCTAAATTGTAGAAAAACCTTAAACAAGTTTGTAACGATGATAAAATTTGGAAGAGCGATTCATCGAGTAGCAACTATTACATCTATAATATGGGGAAATATTGAGGGAATGGGTAACAATTGAGCTGTTGTCATCAAACATTTCAACAAGTTCCTTGCTTGTTTGCCCTTCCCCTCTCCTTAGTGGGTTTATAATCTCAAAAACAAAACCTTTTCAAATACCTCTAAACACATGCTTTACTACTCGAAATGGGATTCAAATCTTCAATCCCTATTGGAATTGCTTCTTCGACTCTAAAATCCTCATTTCCAATTTACGTGCAAGTCATGCATTGATGGCATGATATGGTCATGCCATTTGTAGGCCTTTGTTTGAGATGACATAATCGACATAGCAATAATTATTTGTGGAAGTTCCTTTTTAATGAAAAGCTAGGGTTTATACCATATATAAAATAGAATACAAAATGGAGGGTTAGTTATTGGAAGTAATACATCAAGATAAATATCCTTACGTTTACAATATTTCTGAGGCTAATATAAAAACCCCTAATAGAGTAGTAATGAACATAGTAGCTACCAAATATAAGCTCATGTACATTACCATGAAAGTGCTTAACATAGCTAGTATGCAAAATATGCATAGCACACAAATATATCATAGTGAAGGTACCAACCATGCTAATATCAAAATATTGAAAACCCTAATGGATTTACATAACGAACACAATAACTATGAAATATATGCTCTCACACATTGTCATGAAAGTACTTAAAGTAGCTAGTATGCACAACATGCATAGCCCACAAATGTATTCTATTGAAAGTACTAAACACCATAAGCACTATTGATGTGAACGACTTGGATGATGATACACTACTTACGTTATAAACATATGCCACTAGGTATGTAGTCATATGCACCTTGCTAGTGTTCATAATATGAGCCATCATAGCATCGACATGAGCTTGAAACTCAACAATCAATTGGGTCATTTGCTCATAGATAATCTTGGAGGTGATTGAGTTCAATTCATTTAGCGAAGGGGAGCCATTGAGTTAGCATATAGAACTTCATTAGTTATTGTTTTTTCAGGTCCTTAGTGCAATTGACCATGTACATTTCCTCCATGCTATTGGATAGCGTGATATATTCTAGGGCAACTTGAATGCACATGTCAACGCATTGAACTTCACCAACAATGTAATCAACACCACCATTATAAAAGTAACGAGAAATGGTATCTCTATGATTTTTAAATTTTCTTGCCATGAGACTAGGAAGCAAGGCTCTAAGGTAAAGGAGCCCGAAGTCTTTATTTCTCAGTAGGATGCACATGGTGCGATCAATCTTGTGTGGGCGGTGTTGATTGAGGTGGGTAACAAAACAAGCGTGAAGGTTGTAAATCCTTGGCATAAAGGATGCGGTATAATTGAAGAAAATGTAGTGTACATATAGGAGAAAAGATGATATTGGTGTGGGTTAAAAGAGTTCCACGCAAAGGTCACTACTGCATTTCAAGCATTTTAAGTCAGCTTTAAGATAGGTTTTAAGACAAATTTAAGTTGAATTTAAGATGAATTTTGGTGTTTTTTGAAATCATTTTCACGATTCCAATTTATAACACATTTAAGACATGACAAGGCATCATAAATGTGTTGTTTGAATGCATTTTAATTAACAATTTTTTTGCAATGGGGTTATAATACTTTTATGACAAACAAAAAACATTGTTTACAACCTCTATTGTAAATTTGTTGTTATGTTGTTCACATGTTAAAATGTTATAAATCTATCACACCCTTGTATATGTATAATAATTGTGTTGCACATATGCCATGTTTGTGTTGAATATATTTGTCGTATTTGTGTCATACATTTGTGTTAAATATGTCGTATGTTTTAAGTGTCGTAAAATTGCCATTAATTTGTCTTTGTAGCTAAATAAATTGTAGTACAAATTCACACAAAAAAATAAAATTTAGCATTTAATATTATCTAGTTAACAATTAGCAATTACTTAGATAATAGAAAATGATAGATTCGAATAAATAAATATTAAATTATTAATTTTAATAAAAATTCAATTATTAATCTTCTTAAATTTTTTAAATTATTAATAATTAAATTTCAATTGTTTATAATTTATCAATTTTAATATTTAAACTAATAAGTAAACAAGTATTATATCATAATGAGTGTTTAAATAAAACTAATTGAACAAAAAATATTCAATATAATAAGAAAAATGTTTACAACAAACAATATTATTATACAATGTGCACAATACAAATGCGCTATAAGGGCTACACTAATGGATTCCTAAATATGGTGGTTGTATGAGGGGTATAGTACAATACTGCCATTGATATTATCCTTGTTCATTTCTAGCGCATGATCCAACCCTCCCCACACTCCTTTGATGAGCACCCAGATGAGTACTACAAAAATTAAAATAAATGAGATATATCAAACATTAACATTGATAATTTTTAAAATTCTATGGAAATAAACAATACAGTTAGTAAAATTTATATATATTACTTAGACGTCAGCTCATCTTCATCATGATCAGCATCCTCCTCGTTTCCCAAAGGCCCGCCTTGCAATAAAAACTAATAATAATTAGTTTATTGATTTTGTAGACACCTAAATTTGGCCACCAATAACCTCCAACTAGGCTTTGATCAATTTCCACCAATGTGCACAATTTGGCCCAAAAACAATAAATCACATTAAATGAGTTGAAATTGATATATTCAAGTGCCAATTTTGAATAGAGTATCATTAAATGGGGCAATCCAATTTATGAGCCAACTAACTTTGATCAGATCATTTCGAGTCAAAAAACCAATTTTGCACCTGGGTGCTTTGGATTGCTCTTTTCTATCAAATTTCTTGTACGAGATGCGTGTCTTTGATTATTTTGTGTTGGCAACATCTTAAATGGGATAGTGGATCCAATGCATCTGACATTGACTTCTAAATCCAATCCAGTCAAATTTTGGACTAATAACAAGGCACTCTGATCAATTTGAGTAATTTGTGCACAAAGTGCACGCTTAATCAAGCTTAAGAGCTAATTAATCCAAATCAAGGCCTAATTAATAATTTTATAGAAACTTCTTGAAAACTTGTTTTTAAAAATGAATATTGAATATCTACATCATCAGGGGACTTCATTTTTTGGGAAGACATCCCTAGGCCATAAATGTCACAAATATCAGGATTATGGGTCTCTCATGTCTCATTAATGTCCTTTCTTCCAAAGTTATGATAAGGATAATTATGGATTTAATTACATAATTTAATTAATCCATGACCACACATCTCAATCTTGAGATGGACAGTCATGGTTGATTCTGGTCATTCTTAAAAATCTATAAATAGAGAGGCTATGAACATTATTTTTAAGCTTAATTTATGCAAAGTTACCATGTCAAATTGATTCCAATAGCTCTCACATATCAAAGTTATGATGACAAAATATTGATCCAAGCCAAGCCAAAGCCATAAAGTGCCAAGGAGAAGAGGAGATAGCCAAGCCTCTTTTGATGAAGACTTCATGAGCACAAGCCGAGCAAGCCACTACAACAAGCATTTGGAGCATCAAAGGAAGGTGAAAGATTCTTATTTTTTCTTACTTTTTAGTTGTGCTTTTTATTTATTTTTGTTATTAAGCTCATCCTAGTAACTAGGCCTAGAGATGTATACTAATTAGTGTGTTTCTGTCAATTTGTTTACTTTTTTGGACTAACACAATACTAATCACCTCTCTTGAGTCAAATTTTTAATTCACATAATGGCACGCCTGGTGGGACCGCACCTCACAAATTTGATCAAATAGCACCTACAAGTAACATACTAACTATTGTCATGTAGGATCTTGGAGTGTGGAAGCAAAAAAAGTGAAGATTTGAGCAAAAAACTTTTTTTTTAGAGTTCACAATTTTGTTCTCGGATCCCAACTCATCTTGACTTGGATTCCAACTCGCCTCAACTCGGATCCCAACTCTTCCCCACTCGAATCCCAACTCACCCCAACTTGGATTCCAACTTGGATCACAACTCGCTCTACTCGGATCCCAACTCACCTCGACTCAGATCCCAACTCGCCTCGACTTGGATCGCAACTCGGATCCCAACTCACCTTGACTTGGATCCTGACTCGGATCCCAACTCACCCCAACTCAGATCCCAACTCACCTCGACTTGCATCCCAACTCAGATCCAACTCACCTCGACTCAGATCCCAACTCGACCCAGATCCCAACTCAACTGTGTCAACCCAAGAGTTCATTTTCCTAAGTTAATTGTTTCATGTTTAAAAATGTTTCAAAGCTAAACCACTTGCTAACATTTTTATTGTAAGACCAACTTGAAAAATTGTTAAAATGTGTTTAAATCATCTTTTGTATGCTTTAAAATGACTCATGAACATTATTTTGGTGTTTAATATAACATTTAGGTGCTTTAGTAAGTTTTTAGCATTAGTTTTCAAAGTTTACAATTTTAAGATCAAGGGGTCAAATGAACACCACCAAATCTTTCATTTGGGATTAAAATTGAACGCACTTGTCAATTTTGTTTTCATTGTTTCAATTAACACTTTGTTTTCGTAAAATATAAGGATGTTGCGTGTATGCTCTTCCATTTGTTCCCTTTAGGGAACCCTTGAAATCAAAAGCACTTTTCTTATTTGCAAATTGTCTAGTCTAAGGCATAAAAAGAACGTCATCTAAATCATTCTCTGAAAACTCACAAAAGTATTGGGTGACCTTGACAACGACCCTAAAGTCTTTCTATTTTATACTTTCTTTATTTCATGTAAACTTGTCTTGCGAGGGTGACATCATTACCTCCCACAAGTTCTTTAGGGAAGCTTTGACCTAGGATTTCACCTCCTGGCATTGACTTCATTTGGCTCCATATTAGAGTTGCACATGGGACGTAGTGGCACATTGGACATTGCACTACACCAAGCGAACAACAGGGTGTAGTGGTTGCAAAAAGGTCTAGACCTTTTTACAACAAGCCTAGTGATATGGACCCAAAATCCATGCTTTGCTTTTTCATTGTTTGACGTGAAAGTTATTGTGCAATTGATTTCCATAGAATATTAAAAAACTTGTAGATCTTAGACAAATCCCCACTTGCCATGAAATTATTGTTGGTACAAGGTGTGCCTCAAGGTCCATGTCACAGTACTATCATTTGAGAGAAGGGGGTGTAAAAACCCTAACATATAATACACATTTAATTTTGGATAAACATTTAAAATCCTCTTAGATGACGTATATTGACAGATTCCAACAATACCAAGCAACCTTATCAGTTTAAGATCTAAGAGTGATTAATTAGTTGGTTTTGTCCTAGATTAAAGTCTTTTTTGGAGTCAAAACTTGGTGTAAAAAAATGATGCAAACCAAACACATGGTCCTAATTTTCCTTTGAACAAAGAGACGTTATGTTGCCCACGTAAAATCATCAATTTGCCTTATTTAAAGTTCATCAAAACTTGGCATCATATCATCCACTTTGGTGCAATTATACTACCCAATTGAGTTTAGACCTTTGTCAAAGTTGTTTAAGTCCTTCATTTATAATCTAAATTCAAAATTGCACCTTTATAAGTTCATAGGGTTGATGTGTTAAGTGGGTTCACCATTTGCACTAAACTTGAGGGAACTTAGGTTCAATTTCCAATTTGGGTTAAAGGTCGTTTAAGACTCATGACCGTTATCACCACTTGATAGACTTAAGTCATTTCATGCTAAAAACTTGCACTTTGAGTCTATGCACCACAACATTTTGAGTCAAGAAAGGTAGTGTTATGCTGTCAAATTTGTGAGAAATTATCTTTGCCTTAGACAGTTTTTGAACAAGCATTTTATCACATCTTTTGGATAGTCTAGCACTGTTACGCTGCCCAAAACATTTCAGATATTATTTCATAGGCCCTCTTATATAGAGTTCAATTTTTTTTCTACATTTTCAAACCAATCCGAGTATACTTTTGTGAACCTTTGTCTAGCACAGTTACACCGTTCACTTTTGTCTAGCTTATTTGTCAAAAGAACTAAGTTTTATACCATTATTTGTGAGAAAATAAACTATCTCTAAAGTTCCTTTTGTTTCATACCTTATACCTATTTGATCGAGTCCATGTCCAAGAATCAAATGCCTAATGTTTGTTAGAAGTGTTTCAAATCTGTTAGATTAAAATTTTCATCTATTTTTAAAATCTAGCTTTTGATGCCGTTTGGCCAAGAGTCCTAACGCATACTTTATTTGAGCCTAAATTTTGACACCACGTTTCGCCAAAAGACCTAGCAACTTTTAATTTTCTAGATTAGACTGATTTGAAACACTTTGACCTTAGCTTGTGACATTTTGATTTTTGGTTCATTTACTTAATCTTTTTGTGTAAGACGTGTAACATTAGGCACTTAATGTTGGCTTGTGTTATCATAAATCTTTGCGTAAATCTTTTGATCCTTTTGATGAATCTAGACCAAGTTTGAACATCATCTTTTTAGACATTGTCCTTTTAGAGTTTGTATAACTCTCTTCCCTTCTATCACAAATCATTGACTATGGATCTCAACATGTATTCCTACACTCGTAGTGGACTCATGTACAATCCAAGGATTAGTAATGTGGTTTCACAAGAAGAAATGGTGCAAAACCCATATGCAGATAATATTGCTTATGAGATGGATATTTATCCCTCTTATAATACTCAATTAGGGGCACAAAGCCAAGATCCATTGGCCAACTATTTGGTTAATACACCACTTTATTTAGAACAAGACCAAGAACAAACTGCACAATACCTAGCTACAATACTCATAGCTGACGAACCAGTTCCTCAACAATCATGCTCTACTAATACACCTTCTATGTATGATCCGATTTTATTTGAGCATCGTTTGTTGGAGAATAAAGACAAGATTTTGGTTTGAGCCATAGAGGTAAGGGCCAAGTTTTCAGTAGACTTCCCTCATGAGAATTTATCAAGCCTAGTAAGAATGCCCCACAACATAATTTATGATAAACAAGCTTCTTCTAGAAATCCTTTGGCTCTAGTCCAAACAACGTATCAGGACCCTATTATGCCTAATAAAGGCAAAAACCTCATGGAAGACCACTTTAATGAAATGTAGATGGCATATCAAACGTATCTGAATCTAGCATGCAATTTCAATCAGATGACCATGATGAGCAAACCTCTTATTGACTTAGTTCCTTTAATAGGAGTTTTGATAGAGTTAACTGGTCAAGACAATCAAAGTTCAGACCCATTCATACAAAACACTTCGATAGACAACTTGCTACATATACCCATTATTGAATAAGTGTCTTCTACTTTTACATATAATAATGAGAAAAATATAGTGGATAATGTGCAAGCAATGTCCAATCTAAATCAAAGTGGTACTAACGCACAAAAAACTAGTCAACAACATGTACCTATAGTTAATACCACGAGTGGACCATCATATCAAGGAGTAGGAGTTTCTGCATCCAAATCTCAACCAACTGCTTTATCAAGTGTGCAACTAACAGGATTAGGTAGTCAACCATCAACCAATGTCGCACCTCAACAGTCGAATGTGATGAATCTACTCCTCAACAAGTGACAAGTAGTATTTCACAATAACATACATAATCTAGTGTACCAATGCAACATAGGCTAAATATATTACCACCTCAACAAGGGGAAAATAATGTTCCACCTCGTAAGGTAATGGTAAATATACTTCCTCAGTCATAGATCAATGTACCAATCCAAAACCAAATGATGACTAGCCAACAATGTGTAAATATTGGTCAGCTACAGATATCGAATCTTCAACCTGCTTTCACTTCCCCATAGGGATTCATGCAACAAGGAGGCTCCCATGTTTCTCAAGTACCTATTAGACAACAATCGGTTCAAAATGTGCCACAAGTTCAGAGACAAGGTCTTGGTCCATAAGTTCTCACTCAATAGTAAGGTTCGATTAGTTGACAACATGTCCCTTTTCAACCACAACAGGCATAGTATAGTTATATCCCTCCATCCCAACCATAAAATCCTCCAAGTCAAACCTCATAACTAACCCAAACTAGAATATCTCATAACCAAATGTGTAATTTTAAGTACATCCTAATCCATGTATGCATATTCCTGGTCCATTTTCCAACCAAACCAATATACTTCAACAGATATCTCCATCATACCCTGGTCAAAGTTTCCCACTTGTGACCTCCCAACCATCTACCCAAACCAATATTCTCCCTTAAACCAATGTTCCTTCTAGTTTCCTATCCCAAGAATTGTAATAGATAAAGGATGCAATTGCTACCATTCATGATAGGAAATGGACTAAAAAGTTTAAGTTGGATGACGTGTGTTCTTATCCATTTAACATGGAGTATTATAGATACCATTTCCTCTAGGATATGAACCATTGAAATTAAATAAATACAAAGGGAAAGGTGACCCTAAGGCCCATTTAATCGAGTTATTTGTCGCATGTCAACCGATGGCATATAGCGATATATACCTTTTATTGTTGTTTCCAAGGAGCTTGGTTGGACAAGCCTTGGAGTGGTTTTTAAGTTGCCCAAAAATTTACTAATAAATTTTGATGATCTTTCTGATAAGTTTATGCAACACTTTTCCTATAATCTTGAACATGAAATTTTATTGGTTGACTTAACACAAACAAAATAAAAGATTGGTGAGAGTTTTGCAAGTTATCTATAGTGATGGAGAGCCTTTGCAAGATGATTCACCCACAGTTTACCAGATAAACAATTAGCTGCTCTGTTTACTAAAAATTTGTATAGTGAGATAGCTTATCATCTGGAACTACAATGTGCACATACTTTCAAGGAGATCATCAAAAAAAGTTTGTTTATTGAGTGAGCCCTTATTAATAAAAATATCATCAAGCTTATGTCAACTAATCATAATCAAGGTACCAATCAGGGAAGTGGCCAAAACCAACATCCAATCCAAGCGCAAGCATCACAACCAACATAGGCTAATAACCAAGATAGACCAAAGTAATTCAACTGCAATAGGAATGTTGTGGGTAATAGAGTAACCAAGTCATATCATGTCCAAAAAATGCAAACATCATCTACACCACTTTTTTAGTTTACTCCTATCCAACAACCTCTCCAACCAACACTGCAAGCACAACAACCAAGACCTATGCAACAAATGCAACAACCTTTACCATTACAAACCCCTCTTCCAAGGAGAACTGTGCCTATGTGTCGTGTCTTTAGTGACCTAGGAGAGCTTATTGAGTCTTTATTTCACAAATTTGTCATTGCTAATCTGATTAGTTGGCCTATACTAAAGCATTATCCGCAAGGCATTCCTTATCCTGATTAGTACCATGAAAATGAATTTTGTGAATATCATCGGGTTAACAAACATAATCTACGAAGATATGTGAAAATCAAGCATTTGATTGAGAATATGTTGGAAAATGGAGAGATAACATTGGATAATGGTGCTTTCACCTCCAATCAAACTCTTGGGATTTATCAAAACCCCTTTTCCCAACATAACACATAGTAGTAACATAATAATCAGCAACAACAACAACATCAACTAGTGCAACAATAAAATCAACAGTATCAAAATCAAAGGTTGAACCAATAGAATCAACAACAAAACCCACAACATCATAATAATAGACAAAACCAAGGTCAAAATGATAACCAACAAACCTACTATGCAGTTACACATGACTATAACAGGGTTGTAGGTCATATTGCAGGGAGTAGAGTTAATACCATCTCCATTAATCCTAGGCCAAGTGCTAATCAATCTAGACCATTGATAAATAATAACACTCAACCAAATTACATAAATAATCCTTCTTTGACTTGGGATCACATACAAGCAAACCAACAAATTGGGACTTTCACTTTTGGACCTTATATTGACAACTTGCCTTTGTCACGTGACCACATATGAGTGCACTGGCAACTGAGACTTATCTTATCTGGTCCCACACTATTTCTAACATTTTTTAGCAATAATGGTCTAGTATCTAATCCTAATTGTGCAATCACAACTCAGAGGTCAAATATTACTATCCCAGACCCACAACCATCTGCCACTTTACCTATTATCCAACGAACCATTCAGCCTCAGAATAAACCATTCACTATTTACCTAGATAAGAAGTTTGATATTGTGGAACAATTATAGAAGATATCAACACAAATTTCTATTTTAGATTTGATACGAATGTTAATAATCCACAAGAAAATTTTGAATGAGTTTTTAACCCAATCCACTGTTGCTAATGACACATCCCTTGATAAATTTCAAGATTTGGTTGGACACCTAGTTCCAGCCCAACAAGTCACATTCAACCAAAGTGATATGTATTCGCTTAGCCCACTCCATAATAATCCATTGTACAAAGACGTTTATATAAAGTAACATAAAGTGAAGTGTGTCCTTATAGACATTGGATCAGGTCTCAACATAGTGTCTCTAATGCTGATCAGCCTTCTTAGGTATACAATGATAGATCTCCAGCTAGAAATGATAACTATCAAAGCCTATGATAATCATGAAAGAGAATCACAAGTCACTATTAGCTTACCAGTTATCATTGGGCCTTTGACCCATGATACACTTTGCCATGTACTTGATCTTGAGTTGTCTTATAAAATGCTTCTAGGTAGGCCTTGGTTACATGAGATTCATGTAGTCCTATCAACGATGTACCAATGTATCAGGTTCTCCCACTCAGAGATGGAAGTGAATATTCCAAGAGATTTACACCCATATGAACATTGAAAACATCTTGAGGCTGAGTTTCAAAGTTAAAATTACCATTACGACATGAATCCAAGTTCCAAGTAGGATAAAAGAAAGGCCATACTTATTGATCCTCCATAGGATAATTGCATAGATCCTAATACCTTGGATTCCATTTCCCACATGCCACCTCTTGAAGCTTCCAATCATTTCACCATTTCAGATAATGGCCCAGGGGAGTATGTGACCCATGATACCTTCCATATTGCCAATCTTTTCAGAATCCAAAGACCTTTGGATGACCTAAAAATACCCCACACATGAATTGACAATAAAAGAACAAATATAAAAGACCTATCATGTTTGTACCAACATTTGGCCTATAAACAAACCCTCTTAAAGGGTACGAATCATGGTTGTACAATGAAAACCAAGCTTATTGTTATAAAAGCGCAAAGTATCATATTCCCAATAGGATCATAGAGCATCAAGATTATGAATGAAGAGGCCTCAGACTGAATCAACGAGGAACCATTGAGCCAATTTCCATGAATAAGTACAAAATACCTTATGGACTTGGATTTAAACCACCTAGGGGTGACCCCAAATATATTATTCGAGTTCCATCTTTGGTGGCTAGTGATGATGATGCCAACAACAAAGTAGAGTCTGATCATAGCCTCACCTTTGATGACCTAGTTGAGACTAACTTGTTTGATAATAATGCCATATTTACTCTTAACCCAATCATTTGTCACAACCCATTACCATTATACTATCCCCAATTGATAGATTGGGACCAACAAGAATCCAATTTGCTGATTAATGAGTTTCAGAATGATGAGGCATTCTGTGACTTTTTAGGCCTTAGAAACAACATTCTGTTGGGAGATCATATATTAGGATTCTCAATTACATTGGATCTTGAAGCCTATTTTAGAGAGCAAGTGAACACCCTTAGCCAAAATAAATAAATAAAACATTGAGGTCCCCAAGTGAAAACCTCTTTGAAATGCTTTCTGACCAAGGAAAAAGTAAATATAAAGGCCAGTCTAGTGGTGAAAACTTGTTTAAGGCACCGTTATATGGGGGTGTTCATTCTTCTTTAAATTTAGACCAAGAGACCACCAACAATGAACATGCCTATGGATCTAAGTTTAGTTTTACACAACAAGTATTTGATTGAATTCTTCAATAAATTTTGACTATTTTTATCACATGGCCATATCTCTTTTTGGGGGACTTAGATTCATCATGCCTAAGAGACATTGAAGAACAAGTACTAACAGAGGACCTTGATATAGTCCAATAGTTCAAGTCTTTGCCTACTATCCTAGAAGATGGTTCAACCCTTGTAGTCGAAGATACAATAGAGGTAAACATCAAGACTCCATCAAACCTGAAATGGATAAAATTAGGTGCATCCCTCATTGAAGAAGAACATGAAGTATTTACCACTTTGTTGAGAGAATTTGTAGATATCTTTGCATGGGCTTATTTTGACATGCCAGGTTTGGACCCCACCTTGGTTTTGCACCACCTTGTGGTCAATCTTGATGCCAAACCGATGAAATAAATGCTGCATAAGATGCATCCTCGCATTACTATCTTGGTAAAAAAAGAGTTATAAAAACTCTTAGAAGTAGGATGTATCTGGTCCATTGACTACTCAGAATAGATATCTAATGTTGTACATGTTAGCAAATATCCTAAGGGAATTAAAATCTGTACTAATTTTTGAGACATAAAACAACGTTCACCAATCCATGGGGAATATTTTGTTATCAAGTAATGCCATTTGGAGCTACATATCAAAGGGCCATGACTGTCATATTCTATGATACGATGCATGATATTGTTGAAGACTATGTCGATGACATTTTAGGAAAATCCAAAACCAGGGCCGACCATCTAGCAGTGTTACGTAAGATATTTAAAAGATTGCAGGAGTACAAAGTTAAACTCAATCCAAATAAATGTGTGTTTGGAGTAATCTTAGAAAATTTACTTGGCTTTATTGTGTCTTATAGGGGCATTAAAGTTGATCTGGCCAAAGTCCATGCTATAATTGAGATGATACCACCAACCAATTTGAAGTAACTCCGCAGTTTGTAGGGCAAGATCCAGTCAATCTGACACTTCATCTCTTATTTAGTAGACAAGTGTCATCCATTTACACATCTTCTAAATAAGGGAGTTGCATTTCACTGGGATGACCACTGCCAAACAACTTTTCAACAACTCAAGGACTATCTAGTTAATCCATCTATTTTGTTACCTCATATGCCAGGAAGGCCATTCTTATTGTATCTATTAGCTACCAACAATGCCTTCAGGGAAAATTTGGCTCAAAATGATAACAATGGAAAAGAGTATGAAATATACTACTTAATCCATACCTTGATCACATATGAACACAACTATGCACCTATTGAAAAAGCTTGTCTAGCCATGGTCTTCATAGCTCAGAAACTGTGCCATTACATGTTGAACAATAAGACCATGGTCATTTCAAAAGTAGATCCACTCAAGTATCTAATATATAAAATATATTTACAAGATAGAATGGATATATTGATCATGATTCTTAGTGAGTTTGACATAGAGTATGTCAATCAGAAGGCAATCAAAGGATAGATCCTTGCAGATCAACTTGCTAAAGCACCCCTTGTAGACACAGAACCACTCACATTTCATTTTATTGATGAATCCATAATGACCATCATTGACCCATCTCTTGGGGAGTAGCACTGGAAGCTATATTTTGATGTTTCATTTACTACACATGGATCAGGGGTAAGTCTCTTATTTATTACACCACAAGGGGATTTAATCCCTAAATCATTCATAATCAGTTTTCTTTGTACAAACAACATAGCTGAGTATGAAGCACTTATCGTAGGACTTCAACAGGTAGTATAATAGAATATAGCTCATCTAAAGGTTCATGGTGATTCTCAACTAATCATTAATCAGGTCACAGACCATTTTTAGACCAAAGATGACAAGTTAGTTCCATATAAGGCTATGGTTGATACCCTAAAGCAACAAATTAAAAATATCCAATTTGAGCATATACCAATGGATAGTAATATAATTTTAGATGCCATAGATACTACCAACTCTCTGATTTGATAAACATACAAAGCTAGAGAATATCAATTCCTTGTTGAGAATTTATTTGCACTAGCTCATGAACCTTCAATTGTTGTAATGATTTATGATATTGTTGGTCCTAATTCTATCTAGTACTCAAAACTTTACAACTACCTTCATGACCGAGTTTTACCACCTAACCTATCTTGAAAACAAACTAAAGCCTTTATTCATCATTCCACTCATTATACTCTACTGGGATCCACCCTTTACCACCATAGTTTTGGTGAAACTCTGCTTCGTTATTTAACTTTGGCAGAGTCTACACTAGCATTGAGAGAAGTTCACAAAAGAGTATGTGGAACTCATTCTAGTGGAGTAGTCCTATCCAAAAAGCTCTTGCATACTAGTTATTATTGGCCCATGATATATGTAGATGCATCTGCATATGTAAAGAAGTGTGACAAATGTCAATGGCATGCTAATCTAATTCATGCCCCAACACAAACTCTAAAACTGATGTTGACACCATGGCCATTTAATACATGGGGACTTGAGCTCATTGCGAAGATAAAACCCACTTCATCTGATGGCCATAAACATATCCTTATCGCCACTAAGTATTTCACTAAGTGGGTTGAAGCTATACCCCTCACTTACGTGATTGAAAAGCAAATTTCCAAATTTATCTTCAACCATCTCATTTATCACTATGGTATCCCCTATGACATTATATCTGATAATGGAGGATCATTCAAGAACAAGGATGTAGACCAGCTATGTACTAAATATAACATCACACAACATTTTTCTACAATATATTACCCTCAAGGTAATAGCCAGGCCAAAGCATCGATCAAAACCATTATCAATATTCTCAAAAAGATTGTCAATGATGTTAGTCATGATTGGCACCTACAAAATTCCCTGCCTTTTGGGCATACCATACTAATCATGTTACTCCTATAGGATCCACTCCATACTCACTTGTTTATGGTACTGAATCCGTCTTTCCCATTGAGGTCAAATTACTTTCATTACACATATCTTTCAAACATGTCCTAGATGATCATGATTATTGAGTAGTTCACCTGCAGGAGCTAGACTTGCTTGATGAAAAATGCACAGTTGCACTCAAAAATCTTTAGGCATATCAGAACAGACTCAAAGGCAACTACAA
The DNA here is from genome assembly GCA_037957365.1 of Torreya grandis. Classification (NCBI taxonomy): domain Eukaryota; kingdom Viridiplantae; phylum Streptophyta; class Pinopsida; order Cupressales; family Taxaceae; genus Torreya; species Torreya grandis. Next base: position 136,807 of record JARHVA010001339.1, read on the forward strand.
TCGGCATGTAAAGTATAGAACATTTGAACTTGGTGATCTTGTTCTTAAAGAAAATTAAAAGAATACCATGACTGAGAAGAAGCATAAAGTTAAGTTCAAACCAAAATGGATAGGGTCTTTCATCATTACTACAGATTATGGATCAAGAGCATATAGGGTTGCCACACTAGACAGAGATAAACTTCTTGAGCTGATGAATGTTATTCACCTCAAGTGGTACTATACTTGATCGCTAAGGTGTATTGTTTGTAAGGACCGTTTCATGTTGTGAAATTTTATCACTATTCTTCTTTGTAAAAAAATGTAATTACTTATCATTCTTTTTATCCCATTCCATCCATTTTGCCATTCCATTCTATTGACCAGATGTGTTCTAAATCTTAGCCCATTTAACTTTGGTTTTTGCCATTCATTACACTTTTTCAACACTGAGGAATTTGATCAGTTTTATCAATTATTTCAAGTACTTCAGATAGAGATCATATTTTGGAGCAGTATGATAGAAGTTTTGGTAGTTGCATCCTTCATTTGTTATTTCTTTATTATCACGAGTCTTGCTACTAAATATAACCTCCTTTGGTCAAATTAGTACAATTGATCTATGACATTGTGTCCTAGTTATAACCGCCTATGGGCAACCTAGGTGCAATATTTGTTTATTAAGCCTTGATGTACCAAATTTCCACTTCCTATGCCATACTATACCTTTTTACCCCCTGTGCCTAATTTATTTGAAATGACTACTACACTAGTCAAATTTCTCCATTGTAGGGAACTATAGTGACTTGAGGTCTTACTCTGGGACTATGTAGGCAACACTTGATACTTGTTGAGGTTGGCTCAGTCAACCCCTTGCCACACTCTCACCATTTTGAGAGCAACCTAAGTTTGAATGCTCTCACCATTTTGTGAGCAACCTAATTTTGAATGCTCTCACTATTTTGTGAGCAATCTAAGTCTGAACACTCTCACTTTTTTGTGAGCAACTTAATTTTGAATACTCTCGCTATTTTACGAGCAACCTAAGTTTGAATTCTCTCACTGTTTTGTGAGCTTGAACCATGTAGTGTCTCATCATTCTTGATCGAGTCGAGATACTTCAAAATATTCCAAAAATATTTGTAAAATTGTTAAAAAAAAAAAAACATTGACCATTTCTTTGCCTTAAAGATTCTGGGAACCTTATTAAGTTTCAAACAAACTGCTTGTCACTTAGTTTCCCCATCCTTTTTGGCCTTTTCTCTCACACACTTTATATTTTTCAAGACCATTCCTATTCTTCTATCATATCCATTCTATTTGTTTTCATCAATTATCATTTTTCTTCCCATTCCCTAGGAGAACTACATTTGGCCTGAAGTTTTTTTATTGGATATTACATCCATGGAACTATGTAGGAAACATCCACTTGCCTAGTGCATATGGAGACAACTCGAACACCCCTTACTTTTATTTTATTCTACCATTTTGTTCATTTGTTAAGTTGTCACCTATTTTTTAAGGGCAATATTCGTATAGTTTTTATTGCGTTGTTTATTTATTTGTCTCTACTTATTTTATTTGTTTGTCTACTTATTTGTTTGATTTTATCACTATTTCCTTGATTTAATTTATGTGCATTCATTGGGTGATTCCTTGCCCACACTTATACTCAAATCCATCCATATTCATATGTTTACATTGTCATCATGGTTTCTATCATTGGTGCATTGTTTTATATTGAGTATTGGATTACAGGAGTCAGTCCTCATGCATATTTTGGCCAAGTCCTCTTGATGTTATACCATGATGCCTACTGACACATGCTACAACAAACTTCAGCTTCAAAAAGTCTATTCAGCAATGGTGGCATCTCTTCGAAACTGACAACTTGATTCACTCCCAATTATATCCCAAATAGAGTAATTAACCATGACAAAATTTCAACCTTTATTAGTTTGGATGAGGATATCCTTATTAGTAGGTTGTTATAATTCATCATTACCCTCTGTGTTAAGTTATCAACATCCTTGACCAATTTTATCATGTTTTCCATAATCAGGGTCTAATGATTATAACCGCCTATGGGCAAATCATTGCACACCATCCCACCTGCATTTATCAATGATTATAACCACCTTTGAGAAAATCATTATGTTCTCACCAATTTACTTTTTCTATCCCATACAGGAACATGTTATCTTTTTTTCTCTACTAACTTGGGTAGCTATATCTTCTCACTAATTATACCTGCCTTTGGGCAAATCATTATGTTATCATCTCATGTTTCCACTATCGGGGTATAATGCTTATAATCGCCTTTGGACAAACCATTGTACACCATCCCACTTGCATTCTCAATGATTTTGACTACTTTTTAAAAATCATTATGTTTTCACCCTATCATATTTCCTTTCTTTGGTCCCCTCATTTCACTTCTTATTGAGGGACTGTTTACTGATCTACTTGTGCCAACTATTCCCTCAAGGGGCAAAGCATCATATAGTTAGTTTATCATCATTGTAGTTATAGGCATACATGAAAATTTCATTTTTTGAGAAGATGTTACTATGATTATATCTTGCAATGCCTTCCCAAACAGGGCCAAATTGTAGACACCTAAATTTGGCCATCGATAACCTCCAATTAGGCTTTTGACCAATTTCTACCAAAGTGCACAATGTGGCCTAAAAACACTAAATCACATTAAATGAATTGAAATTGATATATTCAAGTGCTAATTTTGGCCAGAGTATCATTAAATGGGGCAATACAATTTATGGGCCAACTAACTTTGATCAGATCATTTCGAGTCAAAATGCCAATTTTATACCTGGGTGCTCTGGATTGCTCTTTTCTATCAAATTTATTGTATGAGATGCATGTCTTTGATTATTTTGTGTTGGTAACATCTTAAATAGGATAATGGATCCAAAACATTTGACATTGACTTCTAATTCCAATCCAATCAAATTTTAGACCAATAATAAGGCATTCTGATCAATTTGAGTAATTTGTGCACAAAGTGCTTAATCATGCTTAAGATCTAATTAATCTAAATCAAGACCTAATTAATAATTCCATGGAAACTTATTGAAGACTTGTTTTTAGAAATGAATATTGAATATTTGCATCATCAGGGGACCTCATTTCTTGGGAAGACATCCCTAGGCCATAAATGCCACAAATATCAAGATTATGGGTCTCCCATGCCTCTTAATTACCTCCCATGCCTCATTAATTTCCCTTATTATAAAATAATTATGAGGATAATTATGGATTTTAATTACATAATTCAATTAATCCATGACCACACATCTCAATCTTGAGATGGACGGTCATGGTTGATTTTGGTCATTCTTGAAAATCTATAAATAGAGAGGCTATTAACATCATTTCTAAGCTTAATTTATGCAAATCAAAGTTACCATGTTAGATTTATTCCAATATCTCTCACATGTCAAAGTTATGATGCCAAAATATTGAGCCAAGTCAAGCCAAAGCCACAAGGTGCCAAGGAGAAGAGGAGATAGCCAAGCCTCCTTTGATGAAGACTTCATGAGCACAAGTCGAGCAAGCCACTGCAACAAGCATTTAGAACATCCAAGGAAGGTGAAGGATTCTTGTTTTTCTTTACTTTTTAGTTGTGCTTTTTATTTATTTTTGTTATTAAGCTCACCCTAGTAATTAGGCCTAGAGATGTATGCTAATTAGTGTGTTTTTATCAATTTGTTTGCATTTTTAGACTAACACAATACTAATCACCTCTCTTGAGTCAATTCCTAGTTCACAAATTTTAATTGTAATTCATATTAAAATTTTAATAAATGAAACAAAAGATAATATAATTACTAAAATTGATTTATTAACAATAACTTACCTCTTCCATGGATTTTTTCCACATAGCTCATACTCTTTGATTGCATACCTCCCATCGGTAGTAATTGGGCTTTTGGGATCCATTATTGTAAGTTAGGTAAATAAATATATTATTTTCAAACAATTTTTAATTTTCAATGTCATTAGTTACCCAAAAAACTTACATATTGGGTAAATAAATATTTCATGCCATTTTTTCTGGTTCTATGGGTCACACTTTTTCCTCCCTTTATTCTATCCTTTGCAACTCTTTGCTGATGTGGCAGTATACCTTCAACCATGCTTGAAAATGAATGCATGAGTGTGCCCATCAAATTATCCCATGAATCTCTCATATGTCCATGGAACTTCCTTTCTATCCACTCTTCTTTAGAGAGATTCTTAGTCTTTTTATTTTGATTCTCTCTCCACCCTCAAGGCATTAGTTTCCTAGTGGTAAATCATTTTTCCTTAAACTCTTGGCCTCATTTATCCTTCACAAAATTGGCAATCCATTGCTTTTTACCTATAGTTTAGTCACTATAATACTTATCTAACATGTCTTTTTCCCCTTGCCTTGCTCTCATTGAGATTACAAGTTTTCAAGCTTTCCAAATTTTATCCATCCAACTTTGCCCTTCCCAATTCATTCTTAGGGGGAAGTGTAAACTCCCTTCAATCATTGTGTCATAATCATCCTCAATAAATTTGACACACTGATTACTTTGTGTATGTCCCCTAAAGGGTGAGGTATAAAACATAAGCTCATTGACCTACATCAATAACCATAATTTTTTTATTAATATCAGAGTTAAATTTTATTTACATATTAGACTAATTTATAAATACTTAAATGTAAATAATTACATCAGGGTAGACCCACAAGTGTTCTCTTGCATGAGAAGATCTAGTAAATTGCTTCAAAGGATCATAATTAACTTCAAATTGTATTTTCAGTTAAAATAAATAATTAGAAATATGGAAAGGAAACAAAAACAAGATGAATTTGAATATCACATGTAAAAAAATGATAAAATCCAAAAATATGTTTCCTCAATACTTTCAATGGTTGAGGCACGCATGCATCCTCTATGTGTTGAATTAGGCTTGGTTCTTGCATGGAAAGGTCTAGTAGGATACCTTAGATGGTCATCATAGATGTTGAATTGAATTTATAGTTAAAAAAGTAAATAAAAACTATGAAAAAAAATAAAATAAATTTATATATCACACAAAAATGATACAATTCAAAGAAATGTTTTCTCAATACTTATGGTAAGTGAGGCACACATGTGTACTCTATGTGTTGAAGTGGGCTTGAATTTTGTGTGGGAAGGTCTAGTAGACTACCTCAGAGGATCATCATCGATGTCAAACTAGATTTATAGAAATAAAAACAAACTAAAATGAAATTATATATCATAAAAAAAATAATAAAGCCACAATTATTTTTGTTAATACTTACTGATGGTTCAACACCCACATCAAACATTATGTATGCAAGGATATGTACCACATCATAGTTTCATGTTGCATTTTACCTTGTACAATCTATGATGAGCCAAGGGTGCACCACATGTTGAAAATCATTGTAGTTGGAAAAAAAACATACTTTTTTCTACATCATTCCTCAACATTTTAAAATTTTGCTTAAGGCTGGAAAAATATTAGTATTTGTAAAAATATGACAAAAATCATTTTAGTAAAATCCATGACATGACCCACTACCACCATGGCCATCACCCATACCTCTATTGCATATAGGTGTCACCTTTGGCATCATCACATCCCCACCATCACCTCATGTTTTTGCTGGTGGGAATATTAGTTATAAGTGGACTCTCACCCATCATGTTGTATACTTGTCTATGAGACTCTTACATCATCTACCCTAGATCTACTATGGGGGAATCTACATCATCATCATTAGTCACCTCTATCTATGTTGGCCTAGGTTCCCACTTCTCACTGGGATGTAGGGGATATCTTTGATCATTTCTATATAGGTAATGCTAGTGGCCTATCCTATATCACCCCATACTGGTAGGTGACCCTCTCATACTGAAATTACTTGAGAGCACCATGTTGATCTTTGTACCATTGGTTAACCCTAATCCTCTTTGAATCTTGTGTATCCTTGGGCCACCTTGAGTGCTCTCTAGATGGCCTCCATATAATATTATCCACATCTAAATGATCAAATATTTGATTATAACTTGTAGGGTCCTATCCCTTTGGCCCACATGCATGACTACCCATTATTTTGAATATAAAATCTCATATCTCCATATTGATACTAGTAACCCTAGTTGCCTAATGACCACTATAGGCTCATAGGCCCACACTTGAAGAAGCATGCCGATCATTAATCCACCACTACATGTCTCATGTGTAAACTAGTACAAATATTTATACATGTGCCCAAACATGCACCATCCATATATAGTACAATCATTCTCTGAATCTTTAATAATGGGTTGTAACCCATAAGTGATCACCACACCAATGGTATTAATTTCTATAAATATTTATAAAATATGGATCATATATTTCTGCAACCACATAAATCATCTATCAATATATCACCAAGTACCATTCTATCATCTAAACAAGCCTGACCCTATTTGACTTGTATAATAACTCATCATTGAATCCCTTTGAGCAAGTGGAGATCATGTACCCAAACCTACCAACCCATGATATAACTCAAAATATGTGCCACACATCCTCAAAAGTCACTATCATCTCTCTAGTGGGCAATTGAAAAGTACATGTTTCACAATCCCATTGCTCAACTAATGTGGTCCACAAAAAAATATCATATGAAACAAAGCCTCGATGGTTAACATGTCTCAATCTCATAGAATCTATATGGGCTTGGTCATAATCACTTAGGCCCAACTTAGACATAGTCTCCATCATCCTACCTTGATGACACTCACAGATGTGGATCTTGACTTACAATAAAAAATAATTAAAAACATATATCAAAACTAGAGAAAAATTAAAGAAAAATTCAAAAATACTACAATAAATAATGAAAATACATCAAAACATGAAACTTAATCCTTAGTGACCATATAGGCCATAGTTTCCACCATTATGACTATAATTATCAAAATAGTGCCATAATCATGGGTCCTTGACAAAAATCAGTGAATTGACCATAATCATCCAAATACAACCATAATTGGTGGAAACCCCAAACTATCTAAAAAATCATAATTTTGCATTATGGTCATATTCTAAGAAAATAAAATTAACATTAAAATGGATTAAAATATTTAGTTTTAGTACTTCCCAGCTCTACGACGTACTCAAATGTGACACACACATGCACACATTCCAATTAACTAGGAATTATATATCGTCTAGTTACCATGTCTTCTCTCTCAAATCTCAAATCAATGAAGTTTATAGTTGAAAATTAGTAAATGAATCTATTTCTAGGTTGACTTGGCTTATATACCCCACATATCTTTTATAAAGTTACTTTAACAATTATTAAATCAATATGATTCAATCATCCTTTTCATGATTTAGTGATATCGTTTCACCTACTAAGAGACACAAAGGTATATTTTACTCCTCTATTCACATAATTTGGTAACCATGTTCAATGTTTATCACTAGTGGAAGATTTTATTGTGATTTTATCATGAATATATTTCTCTTTTCTTGTGATTTAAAAATTATATCTTATACTATTACGCATGACATACTACCACATCGATTTTGTATCCTCCATATTATAGAGGTATTATTGTTCATCATGGAGGCATGGTTTTTACACCACACGATTCATTTATTACACTTTTCCCTTAATGGGGTGTGATACACATTAGCTTTTTGACAACATCAACAGATATAGTGATTCATTACTCATATACTTTACTATATATACATTATCATGGGGGGCATCATACCCACACATTCCTCTTGAATTTTATCAGTTATATCTTATGATACTAAGGATGCTACACTATTATAACAATATTATCCCCTCCATACTATTGACACCTCATTGTCCTTCATATTTTTTCTTACACCCATATTGTTTACTAACGATAAATAATTTTCTCCATGTGCATCATAGATCTTATATTACTAATACAAAGCTTACTACACCCATGTGCCTATTGATCCTACATTGCTTATATCAAGGTGGGCTTTGTGCCCAAGGTCCTTCATAGACCTAGTCACATTGCGGTTATCACATTTGATACATCTATTAACCATATTGGGGCATATTCTTATAGTGGGACATCCCACTTATCCATTGTTAAAGGGTAGTATTGAGACATATCAATTATCCCTCCTCTTATTACACCCTCACATGGGTTACATATTCCTATTGAGATTTCCATGATGACATATTTATATAGTTACATACATGTGTTACATATGTATTTTTGATGATTAAAACTACTAATATTATTTTCTATGTAACACATGGTACATTCAATCCTTTTATTTTGAGATGAGTGATTTTCAAGACCATTCCTCACCTAAAATTGGGGACATTCACAAATATTCTATTACCATAGTTTCTATCACTTTTTAAATACATGTAGTTGTACTATTTAAACCAACTAGACCAAGAGTCACAAGATATATACTTCCCTGACCAAGAAGTAGAGTTTTACCCCTACGTAGTTAAATCCAAAATTTCAATTATAGTTTTAATTTATAGTTGTAATCTTTAATTCCCAATTTTCAAGAGTGACAATATGGTTCACATACTAATAGGTGTATTCATTCCTTCACTTATTTCCCATTTAACTTATTTTCCCCTCACAGGGCCCCAAGCTAATTGATTACACATTTATGAACATAAAAGATATGTAGTTATAATCCTCACATGGGACTGAGTCAATTGACTACACATTTATTTGGTCTTTGGATGTGATTAGGGATAATTCAAGAAAATATAAAATTTTGACATATGCTCATGCCAAATCATAAATATGAGAGAGGCATTCACTCATTTGTTGACAATGAAGGATCCCAAAAAGTTTCACACATAGAAGATCAACATGATAACAATCATAAAAAGGTTCCACAATTATAAGAAAATTTCCATAATTTGACATACGATTTTGGTATGACCATTATTGAGAGTAGCTGATTTTAGTCATCTACATAGGAAATAATTTGACTTCTATATTTCAATATGCATAGCTCCAAAAACTTCCCCTCTCAATTATTTATCTCTTTCCTTATCTTTATTTTCATTGCTACTAATCATTTATAGTTCATGCTACTTATCATTCCCCCCTTTCGCCATATATATATTTGGGTTATATTAATTTATTGTATTTTACTTGATTTACCTTGTGTCATAGTTTTACATGGTTGGCTTAGTGTTATTCCATTGAGTTACTATTTTATAATTTTTTTTTGTGAATCTGATACTCTTATACCTCCCATGATTAGTATGTTGATTCCTTCACCTCTTAGAGTATGATTTTACCTTTCAAATTTGAATTTCAAATTTTGATGTGTTATTTTCATTTGCTTTATCCATCACCCTAGTTTCTTGTGCGTGTTCACCTAAAATTTTTAGTGAACCTTCTATTTCAATTACCCAACCTAGGGTTTGAAGTTCTTGTTTCCCATAGTGTTTACTGTTGTGCTTGTTTCAACTTTGAATTTTATGGCTTTCCTTATTTCTTTCTCCCTTAGGGCTTATTCTTACTTATTTCGTACCTATGCCCTTATTTAGCCTACTTCACGATTTATATTAGTAAACTGTAAACTTTCAATGTGAATGATAAATTTTTGTTCAAGGAAAACATGCTTGCTTAGAATGGTTTAATTTATGATTTTACATGTGGTGAAAATAATAATGATAATATTATTGAAAATCATAAGAAATATGTTATGAAAAATTATTCCTTTGCTAAAACAGTTAAAATGGTAAAATAAGTAGCTAGTGTACATGCTTCTAGCATGATTGGTGATGCTTCTAAGCATTTTTATGATTGTTCTCTTTCTACTTCTACTTATCCTAGTGTGCCTATGTTTGAAATCAATAATAATATGTGTCCATTGAATGAGCCTCTTAGGATTTATATTATTCCTAGTTATGAGATAATTTTTATGATGCATGTGATAGGTGACTTAAAAAGAAATTACATCATCTCTTATTTCTAAATTTTCCCATGCTAGGCTTGATTCTAATGCCATGCCTTTTAATACTATTACTCATGATATGATTTATACTCCTCTCCATCATGGTTTTGTCATGCCTAAATTTACTTTATGTGATGGACATGGAGATCCTTTTATAAATCTTAAGGCATTTTCCATTTATGTTGGAAACTATGCTCATCCTGGTACATTATTGATTAAGTTGTTTCCTCAGAGATTGATTGGTGACACATTAAATTGGTTTCATGATATACCTAGTGGATCCTTGTATACTCATCTCATGTTACAAGACACTTTCTTAAATCAATTAGATTTATCACTAATATTAGACCTAATGCTACATTTGAATGTATCATATCTATTTAACAAGGTCCAAATGAAAACATTTATAATTATATTCTTAGATTCAAATGTTATATGTACTCTCTAATTTGTTTTATAAAATAAATATAACTTTAGTGATGGACTTTTACCTCCATTCAAAGACAAACTAATTTACAATGCTTATCCATGTTTTGATCATCTTTGTTATATTTCCATAGCACTTGAGGAAAATAATATTCCATCACATGAGGCTCATACTTCATCTTGTTCTACTATTCATACTTCTCAAAGTCTCAATAAAATATATGTGCCTAATAAGGACAAATCTACACCATTTTTAATTCTATATTGACACCCATAAAGAGTCCCATGCCTTCCTTTAATGGACCTCAAAAATCCCTAAAGTTATTTGAAGTTCAAAGTGGAATATAAAAAAAATCACTTGATATACAATATAATGTATTAGCATATATTAGTAATTATGATTTGAAATATTTACCAAGAGATTATAATGAAAGTGGAGGACATACAAATATTAAATGCTTTCCCTTAAGACATAAGATTCAAGCTCTTATAGATAGTGGTATTTTTGAACTTGATACATCTAGTAAGAAATCACATGCAAAAAATAAAAATCCTAAGATAGAATCCCCTAAGCATGAAAATTTTATAATCATGGTTCTCATTGATCCTATAATGAATCATTACTTATTTTTGGAATATTTGGTCATTAGATATTTTATGGAAGGAAAACAAAGACAAATAATCATAGTAGATATCAGAGCTCAATTCAATCCATGTACTCTTTATTTCCTTACGACACTTGGATAATATATGGAAAATATAACTCAAGTATAACCTTATATGATTGAAAATATAAAATTTTGATATATTAAATTACCTATATAAATTCATCCACAAAAAGGTTCTACATTATTCTATGTTATGCCAAACTCGATGCAATACAATGCTATATTTAGAGTTCTATAGTTACAAATGATGAATGCAACACTTGATAATACCAATAAACATAAACCATTTTAAGTTCAAGGTGATAATGTTTCAATTCAATGAGATTAAAAAAATATAGAGAAATATTTTCAACATCTCAAAGCTGATCCATTTATGTTTCAAAAAGTGCTCAAATGGGTTCCTAAACAACTGTCCATCACCAATTATATTACTAGAGAAAGGAGTGAACCTAAATAACTAATTAATACTCCATATCTAAAGAAGTTTTACATCAATTAAACATATAAATGCACCAAATAATTTCATTTTGAGAATGAAGATTTGATGGGGTCCTCTACTACTTTTGTTAAGAGTTCATCTAGTATGTCTCCACACATTATCTATTTTTATACCTCTAATCTTAGTCATATATTTGGTTAGTGCCTTATCCTAATTACTATGAGATTCACCATACACATATATTTCATTATGAGTTAACTTAGACATAATATATTATAATTTACATTTACATGCTACGTATACATTATACTTATGATATTTTAAATTACATTATACATGTCTTTTGGCCAAAAACATAGAAATACATAAATAAATATGGAAATCAAAGATATACATATACATGTGCAAACATAGTGAATTTAAAAAAATTATATATATATATATATATCAAATACATAGTTTGTCACATATATCAAAATTTGATCATATGTATGAAAATTATATAGTTCATGTGACATAATTTTGATATATGTGACAAACTATGTATTTGATAAATATATATCAAATACATAGATTTTCACATATATCAAAATTATGTCACATGAACTATACAATTTTCATACATATGATCACCCATGATGAGGTGGAGAGTGCTCATCTCCTACACTTGAATTTATGTCTACATCCCTAATATGAGCTCTACCTCTATCCCTACTATTATCTAAGGCCTTTGATGCATATGATATAGATTGGATCTAAGATCTATCTATTAAACTAAGTGACCCATTTATATCAATACAAGCTTTCCCTATATGCACATCCTTCTCATATCAAGCTAACTGAGCCAATGTCTATGTATGCATGGCCTGTACTGCTATCAACTATGTTATAATGGCCTATGTGATACTTCCAATTCCACCTACCAATGCCAAAACTAGTGCCATATATGGTGTCATGGCTGTTACACGTACAACTACTATTGATCCTCCACCTCCACCTCCTCCTCCTCCTCCTTTAGCATCTACACCTAATATCACTAGTTAAGGCTCTAGTTGTCTCATCTCAATATCTACATCATCTATTGATTCATATTATATTGTGTGAGATCATGTACCCATACTTGCTGACCCATGATAAGGATGTGAAATATGCACTACACATCCTCCAATGCCACCATTGTCTCTATAGTGTAAAATATAAAATAACATGTGTCACAATCCCATCACTTAGCTAATATAGTCAAAAACTAAATTTCATATAGAATAAAGTCTAGGTTCCTAACATGCCCCAATCCCATAACATATATATGATCTTAATCAACATCACCTAAGCCTAATTCAGACATAGTATCCATCATCCTACCCTGAGATAATCACATATGTGGATCTCACCCTACAATCATAAGGAAACAAAAACATATATCAGAAGATGATAAAAATTCAAGAAAACTATAAAAATAAATAAAATACATCAAAGAGTGTAAAATAATCCTCAATGATAATAATCGGGTAGAGATATCACCATGGTGACCAAAATCATGGAAACAATGCCATTATCATAAACATAATTTTTAGTGACCAAAATCAGTAAGAGTTGACCATAACCATTGGAAGCCCAAAAACTATCTAAAACTTCATGTTTTCACATTTTGGACATTTTCTAAAAAATAAATAATTACTTGAAAATGAACAAAAAATATTTAATTTCAATACATAGGAATTCTACTGATTCCCTAGATGTGAAATACACATATGCACACTCCAATTAAATGAGAACGGAAGATTGTTTGGTCACCACATCATCTCTCTCAAATCTTAAATCAATGAATTTTATACTTGTAAATAGTCAAATGAATCTATTTTTAGGTTAACATAGCTTATATACCCCACGTAGCTTTTCTAAAGTTACTTTAGTAACTATTAAATTGATATGATTTTTTAGACACTTAATTTTTGTACAATAATATTTTTAATAGAATGTTTTTCATGCCTTATCACACTTGGTTGACTTTACATTTGGTTATTTTAAAACACTTTCAACCCACATTAGACTCTTTTTAGATCAAATTTCCTTGTGAACACCTCAAATGTGTTAGTTGTCAACACTAGGATCCTAGTTATCTATCCCGTGTTTATCTAATCCATATTTTTATCCGTTTCACCCTTTGGTTCATAATATTCTAAGCATGGGTTTTGACCCTTACCCTTATAGAATCCACAAAGTATAAAAGGATGCAATCAATTGCAAAAGACAAAATTGACATATAAAATCAACCTCTTACTGATTCTAAATTGGACACATGATAAAATTCTTCCTGCAACAGATTATAATAGAATTTTTTTCATGTCATTGGGCTAGATTTAATTAGGATATGTGCTATGCTAAATAGAACATAACTACATGATGATTCCCTGAAAGAAGTTCTTGAGGAGATTATCTATGTGGTATAAACATATGAATTGGTGAATCCTGGCAGGAGGCCTTTCAATGTGTAGTGCTAGTCATTATTAGAGAATTGCATCCATAGTTTTGAAAATTCCAAAAAAATAGGTCTAAGAGTGTGCAATCGTTGAGACCTAAGAATCACATCACATCCTCCTAAGGACAAAAAAAAAACATGTACAATTTTAGGTTATATTACCACTTATAAATATAAACATTGTAACATTTTACTTTGCAAGACAATTTTCCCCCATTAACAATCATAAATTTAAATATGTAATAAGGGTACTAAAAAAATTTAGATTGTTTGGCTAGTCGAGGATCAATGAAATTATGTGTTTCCAGAGTCAATTAGAATAATGAGGGAGTGTTTCTTGAAGTACCCATATTAAGGGGTGGTTACTATTGGCCAATTTTGGTTCACATACCAAGATTTGCCTAGATAGAGAGGATGATCATAGTTATTGATGGTGATCATGACCTTTATGGACATAAATTAGGTTTCACAGGTCTTAGAAACTCATTTTGAGCCTTGATAATTCAAGCACAAGTCTAGAAGAACTAGTTTGCTTGTGCATTTTATAATTATGCTCAAGAAGCCTCTTAAGCCCAAAGGATCATGTAGAAATTATTTTTTCATGCCTTGATAATCCTATAGAAATTTGGTATCTTGATGAGCTTGTTATCTCAAGATATAAGCCTTTAAAGTTAGACTTGTAGAGTGAAATGTGCACGATGAAGTCAAGTGAAAGCTGTGGCAAATAGCCATTTGAATTCAAATGTTCCAAGGATGAACACATGGCTGCCAAGTGTCCAAATCATGGAAGCTCAAGTCAAGATCCAACAAAGAGTGAGCAATCAATGAGTCAGTTGGTCATGAAGATCTAATGAAGTGCATTTGATCATGCATCAAAGATCAATAATGAACATCAAGTAAAAAGGTCAACAAATCCTAAGATGAACATGTAGCTGTAAAGTGTTTAGATATCAGGTACCTAAATATATATCTAATGATGTATGGATATTGAAAAAGTTAGTGGGCCCAAATAGATCAATGGAACATGTTTAATTGTACCAAAGCAGATCGATGGCGAGTGAGAAGTCAACAATTTAGTGGATCTTAAAGATGAATGAGAAGATGTAGAATGTCATGACCATGACAATTGTCAAGTAAATCAATGGTATGAATTCAAGCCATGCAAAGGGATATCTATAGTGTGCATGAGATCAATGAGTCAAAGAGCTGATAATAGGATCTTGAAAATAAATGAAGAGATGACAAATGCTATAATTTGAGAAGGCCCAAGATTGACGGTCAATATTCAAAGTTGAAGACATGAGACTTCGAGTAGAGGTTGAACATGTGACCTAGGTCAAACCAGAGTAAATGATTCAAGGAGATGTGTTAGCATTAGAGATCAATCAAAAATCCATTAAGTAGATACAATTATATAGTCAAGGGTTATCAATGATAAAGTTTTGATGCCATTGAAACTCAATATGAACCTCTGGTTTGAATATTTGTAACATATGGGGTCCATCTTCTGGGGTCATAGTATTGTTTTGTGACTATGATCATTTCTATTTAAAGAAGATATATGTAGATAATGAGTTCTCAGCTTTCATAAAAGTTTAAAGGAAAAATAAGTCTATTTAGGCCTAATAGATATCAAAGATGGGAAACTAGCTATTAAAATGAGATCAAACAACTTGCGTATCTCCATTAAAATTATAACTATATGAAAACCAATAAATGGGATTGGTTTTAATATATAGTAAACCTATGATCATATATTGAAATAAGGACATATATGAATGGTTATGAACAAGTGTCTCATATTCGATATAACTAGATCCTTGACAAGCAGGTAATTACCACCATTCAAAGCAAACATAACATGGCTCTATCAGATTCAAGATATGAGTATTTTTTAATCATGAATAAGTCAAGTGGAAGATGGAATAGAGTCCCAAGGTGGAGATATGGTAGTTGGATAAAGTATCTGGAGCATTTAATAGATTTTTAGGGTCTCTAAGGGTTTTTCTTCATACTAGGATCATGACTCATCACCTTCGGCAAACTCTTGTCCTCTAGTGCATTTCTCAATCAATGAAATGATTCAGATGTTATTAGGAAAAAGGAAGGATATCTTTTGTATGATGTATTAACTTTGGTTTGATCAAAATATGGTGGAACATTCATTGAAAGGTGGTGGTAGCTCATTGATTATTCTTTGTTAACGTGTTCCTTCTTCTCTCTTCTCCCTTTCTCTATGTTACCCATTCTTTCTCATTTGTGAGGATGCTCATTTTTGGGAGTATTAGGGGACTCTTTGAGATATTTAAAGATATTCTCCTCTTGATTAGGCTAAATCCTATCAAGCATTTTTAATAACTACCTCTTGATGCAATAAATACTTTCTTTACCTATCTCTTGCCTTGGATTTGTGTTGAGTGAGTTGTGCATGATGGCATTGTGAATGAGAATCTTCCTCATCCATTGTACTAATTTATAACCTCCTTTGAGGTGTTTTCAAGCTGTTTATAGGTCTAGATTAGTGTCCTACCTGAACCTAGTCCTTGAAACACTTATGCAATCAACTAGTCTGTGAAGTTATGTGAGATACCATTATCTTCTACAGATCTAGTGTGCCTTCTTAGGAGCCCTGTTCCCCCTTTCTAACCCTTTTCCCTATGACAACATTAGTTTAGGTGATCCATCAAGAGGAAATTAGCCTTATTTGGAGGTTCAAACCCATCATAAGTTACCCATAGCCTGGGGTTGTCCCAATATGATGGATTAATCAGAGTGAGCTTGAATAAATATCTCTAAGGATGTATATTAATGCCATAATAGTTTCTAGCACACCCAGTGGGACTTAATACATTGTTCACTGGTGAAGAGTTTTTTTCTCTTAATCCAATTAGCCATTAGAGGCAAGTTTTCAAACATCAATGGAAACTTCAAGAATCTATCAGTTGGTTTAATTAGCCTAAATAAGTGCATAATCATCATAATATGGTATGTACAATCAACCATCTTGTGATTAGTATGCTTATTCTCTACCTCAACATCACACTTATCAAGTAAATAATGTTTGTGTTCCCCCCAAGTGGCCCTCAAATAGCCTATCCTATCATAACCTTTGTCCTCCTCCCACCCCTACATATGACCAAGGTCAGCCTCTTTTTAATTTGAATCCGTCAACTAATTCCCCTTGTCAAGATCAAGCTTATCTTGCTACATCCTTATTAGGAGTCAATAAAGCATTATCAATTTATATTGATTTGATAAGGGATATTGGTAGGGGTTTGAAGTTTTCTCCATTTATCCTTATCCATGTTATCTAAAAGGCAAGGAGTGCTCTTAAATTGGTCATGAACAGATGGTCAATTTATGAGGGTGAACAATGGTCATATTTTGAGAATGAGGACATATGAGGAGAAGCATGATCCATAATGTAAATAGTGTGTTGATATCTTATGAAGAGTATTAGGCTCATTAGGATCAATATTATGTGTTGTATCCCCTCTAAAAGACTTGTTGACCATTTTTTGCCTAACAGGCCAAAAATTGGTCCCCCCTTTTTTCATGCTGTTCTGAGCCAGTACTTTTGATTTTTGCACGAGTCTTTCCATTTCTACGGACTCTGTAGGTTTTCCATGGACTCTAAAGGGACTTCTACGAACTCTACAGGTGTAGTCTTTTGGTAGTGAAAAACTAGTTCAAAGAGTGCAAAGTTTTACAAAGCTTCTTCGAACTCTTGTCTAAAGAAATTCACAAGGAAAGTTAGCATCTTTAAACCATTCAAACCATTTGAACCATTGAACCGATTCAATGATTTGGTTCAACACTTAAGTTCAATGCTTAAGTTCATCACTTGGTTCAATGCAAAGTCAAGTTTGGAAGTTCAACGACTGAGGTTCAATGACTTGGTTCAGTCGGTGATGTTCAATGCTTCAGTTTAACTGTAAAGTTCATCGGCTCGGTTCAAAGGCTTGGTTCAATTTAGTTGGTTCAACGCTTCGGCAAAGTTCAACCCTTGGTTCATCACAAAGTTAAATTGGCAAAGTTCATCATTTTAGTTCAATCAGCTAGTTCAACACTCTGGTTCAAATGCTTTGGTTCAAATGCTTCGGTTCACTCAGTCGGTTCATCCATTGGTTCAACGGCTTTTGGTTCACTCAAAGGGTTCATTAGATGGTTCAACGAGCTTGGTTCAATAATAATTTGAATTATTGAATTGGTTCAATATATTGGTTCAATAGTTGGTTCAAAGGAGTAGTTCAATGTGAAAAGTTCAAGCCTCCTGAAGGACAAGTGCCCTTATGGAGGGAAGTTATAGGTTCAAGAGCCCTTGCAAAGGGTAGAGAGCACTTCAAAGAGGCCACAAGGAAAGAAAGCCACAAAGGTAAGATCTTTTTGTAATTTTTTTAAGACAAAGAAACAAATTCTTTCAGACTTTTTGTCTGAAGGAATTCCTTTGGACAAAAAGTCTGAAGGAATTCGAGGAAACCGCAAGCCAAAAGCCTGAAAGGAAATTTTTGAAGGCAAAGTGATAAGGAAATTCTTGTAGACTTTTTGTCCATGGGAAAAATCCCACAGGAAAAAAGTCTACGCAATAAGCTCATGGGGAAAAAGGCTGAAGCATAAAGCTAAAGAAGTCCAAGGGTTGATGGGCTTGAGGACGTCAAAGTCAAGCACAACAAACTAGCCATTGGTTTTCAAACTGTGACGGGCCCACAAACGTTAAATTTTACACCAAGAAATCTAGAGTGTGGTAGGTGCCAATTGGCAACCACGAAAGGCATTGACATGCTTTTCTAGGAGCAGTGGAATGTGCCACATGTCCCCTGTAAGGCTTGGTGGAAGCTGACAAGTGTCAACACCCACAATTTCTCTCTTTTTTCCTACAAAAATTGTGGTGGGCCCTGAATGAATTGATAAAGAGAGTGGAAGCCGACACATGTCCTCTTTTTCAGGACCTTCAAAGGGTGCCTAAAGCTTCCATGAGTCAAGCAGATGCTGCCACATGTCTTGCATGTTTCACATTGGAATGCACCACATGTCACTTATTTGAAAATCAGTGGAAGGTGGCCAAGGCAAGCAAAAAAGAGCCCAAGGAATGTAGCGACCTGCCAGAAGATAGCCTGAGGGCTGAAGGAACCAGGATGAGACAAAGCATAGGAAGAGACAAAGCAATCCAAGTGGCAAAGAGGAGGTGAGTTATTGCCAGATGGTCACCAAATGGTGCAAAAAGTAAGTGGCACAGCTTGTTTCCTCTAGTTTGCATTTATAAGCAGACAAGCCACACAAATGCCTTGAAGGGTGTAGACACCAAAATCGTGTCTACTCCCTTGGTCGACTCCCCCTTGGTCCTTTTCCACTCCTAACCTATGTCTTATTAATTTAAAATAATTATCTTATTTTAAATTAATAATTCTCTCTCACCCATGACACCTCACCACCCTTGGATGCCCTCTTCGGATTCCATTCCTCAACCCATGCCAAGTCTTAAATGCCTAAACCCCATTCATGACCTATTCCAACTTCTCTTCCCCTCTTTCCCATGCCTATTAAGCCACCTTCGACCGTTTCTTCCCCTGACCCGCTGACCCGACAGTTGGGAAAATGGATAAAAGGCTATTTTTAGCCTTTTTTCTGACTTCCAGCAGTCGACGTCGATCAACTGTCGACTGATGTCAGTGATATTTTTAGCGTTGATTTCCTTCATAACTGTATTTCACCTCTGGAGTGCGGATCCCATTTTTCAATCCTCTCCCGACCTCATTTTCAATCTTCAACCCATTTTTCCAATCTTTCAATCTGCCCCTTCGACCTTCAATCATCCGCCTTTCGACCTTCAACAATCAGCGAATCTTCCAGTCTTCAATCCACCAGACCTCTCACTCTCTCTCTCACAGGGCTTCTACACTAGCTACAGTAGCAACAGGGACTCTGCATCAGTCTTCTACATCAACAACAGGTACAAGCACCAACAACTCTCCTTCTACAAGCCACAGGTAAGTATTTTGTCTGTGTTTTTATTTTAGTATCTTCTTTTTAATCTATCTGTTATCCAGACCAGACTTGACTCCTTCTCGGAAAGGCTGAGAGGCCTTCCCATATCCTTATCACCTCTATCCCCCTTCTCAGAACATACACTCTGTCCATTGTCCCTGCAACTCTGCCCAGACCGTTGCACAGACCATTAACAAGGCCCAAACTCCTCCTTAGACCCATCCACAGACCAAAAACTCGACCTGACCTCATCCAAAGACTACTGCCCCGACTGACACCGGCCACTGCCTTCATCGACATCGGTAGACTAATCGACATCGACAGACCTTGATAACCGACGTCGGCAAACTAACTGACGTCGGCGACTGTGACCAGGCTGACAACAACATTCAGGTAAGCATTTGCTTCCATTTTTGTTTCAGTTTTTAATCATTTCAGTCTTTTATCATTTTGCCTTTTATCAAACATTATTTTTATCAATCAGTGGGTTGACTTCCCTCAAGGAAGTCTTTGTACTTCTGGGATCAAGCTTTTGCTTGGCAGCCCACCACCTCCTCATCTAATGCCTTCCTTGTTTTAGTCTCTTTCTTCTACAGGTGTCATCCTCCACAACCAAAGAGGAGTTCTCACAACATCTGAATTTGGTGCACAAGACTTCATCCAGGTACATATAAGCCTTAGACCATTTCTCTTAGTTTCTCATTTTTTCTTTGAATGTGAAAGCGAAAATCGTATAGAAACATTCTGGCACGCCCGGTGGGACCCTAGGGTCTTCCTTGGGGGTTCTTTTCTTTCTTTTCATATGTGATGCATTAGGTTTCTCCTTTTCACCTCTTTCTTCTATCTTCCAAAAGACATCATAAGCAGGATTAAAAAGAACTCTTCTTTCTTTTCTTGCATCTTAGACTAGTCAAAAGTCATACTCTTCAACCCTTTCTCAACTTGTTTTCATCCGAACTCATATTTCATTTTGGGCTTAAAATTAATTGCATTTCATTTCTGATTGCATGCATACTTAGTCCACATCTAGTAATTAATAACTGCATCATGAATTAATCGTAGATCACTTTATGTTACACAACCAAATCACTTGCACAAATCAAACATCAAACTTACCTGAGACAAGGCCCGACTGGGATTTCATCACCCAGCGGATACCTTACCCGTCTCGGCAATCCCACTTGGATTTCACCACCAAGGGGAAATCCCACTCTGTTCTCTAGTAGAGGATAATCTCTAGGGAAAGTATATTTTGGATAAGCGAGACCAGCTTATCACTGGGCTCGTGAAGTGAGGGGAGCTTGCTCCTTAGCACATGTATAGAACCTAACACAGACTCTTGAGCACCGAAACAAACCCGAAACCATCTTTAGACTACCTCTTCTAGGACCCATTCTAATAGCCAACCTCCCAAACATCACTTTAAGGCATAAGCCACATGATTCTAAAAGTTGATTCTTAAGATTTAACGCTTAGGGTCTGCCTGTCTCCATCTCTGTTTTTCTATTCCTATCTAGTTTTTTGAGCTAGTGAGGACATTTTCTTCCTTTTTTCCAATAATCTTCAAATTTTTTGAGTTTCTAGAAACCACAATCACCGGCATCAGTTTTACCACCGATGTGAGCAACCTTCCCTCGCTGACATCAGTTATCTGACCGACGTCGGCCATTTGTTCTCACCGACATCGGTTTTTCAACCGACGTCGGTCACTGTCACAGTCCTTTTTTTCCAAAATAGCAGCCTAAAACCCGACCCTTTCTTTGCCAAAACCACATTCTGAGTTTCTAAAACTAAAAAAAAACACAATTTCTGAAACCTGACCCTTCTTGCCTTGAATGGTTTTGACACGCAGTCAAACCAAGGCTCTTCTTGACCACGCGAGACATCAATCGCTTCCACCTTCCCCATCCATAACCAGTCCTATAATGGAGTTCCACTCAGAGACCGAAAGAACTCCAACTCGATCGACCCTGACTCAGACCCCCATTGTCCCTGAAGGGGACCAAGATTTTGAAAGATTCTTGGACCTCAATGTCAAAGCCCTCCAAAACTATCTCGCAAGAAACCAAATGCGAGACCTTTTGGGTGAAGCGGCGATGACATTAACACCATCTGCTACCCAGCCTTTTGCCTCAACCATTAACCTAACCATGGCCAATACGCAATGTTTGGCCTCCCCATCCATTTTTAGACTGACCTCCATCGAGGTTTCATTACCCCCTCAACCACATGCAATTCAACCAAGTTCTACATCATAACAGAACTTGATTGTCTCAACTCCGCACACTCTTGCACCCATAAATGCAAGAGTGTCTACCTCCCCTTTTGCCAATGCCACCATGCAACCATCTTTGGCAGTATCTAGTCAACTTATGCCTTCTACCTTCATGACGCAACCAGCCTTGGCCTCCACTTCTGTCCCAACGACTAGTTATCAATACGTTGTGCCCTACAAGCGCAACTGACTACGTCGTATGCCCCTTCTAGCACCTTTCAAGTGCCCTACAACCTAGGGGGTGCCCCATCTACCAATCCATCAGTAGATCTCATCAAAATGTTGATGGACAAAATGTCTAGTCTCGAGACCTCTATTTCTGGTTCACGCAATGTCCTTTCCTATGACCAAATTTGTAACGAACCCATCCATCCCTCCGTCCCAATCAGGCCGTATCCCAATCAGCGGGAGCTTCCTAAGTTTACTCGCTCCTAGAGTAAGGAAGCCCCACAAAAACACCTACGAGCATTCAAACATGCTTGTTATCTTATAGCCCATGATGATGCGTTACTTCTACGCACGTTCCCCATGTTGCTTTCTAGCCCCGCCCTTGACTGGTATAGCTCTCTTATCAGACATTATATCTTTTCATTCACTCAACTCACCCAATTATTTCTCAACCATTTTTATATCAACATCACCAAACAAGTCTGAATCACAAACCTCTACTCCATTAGGCAATTTGATGACAAATCCATAGTCAATTTTGTCGCCCGTTGGAGAGGCTTGATCAACCAGCTCTCCTTCTCCTTGCCTCAACCTGAGCTCATCGAGCTCTTTTCTCGAGCATGTGCCAGGCACATATCTTCTACCTTGCGGATTCAAACATTCTGCACTTTCGACAAAGCTTTCACCATGGCCCGAAAGCTTGAACTCCGTGCCATTGAAGAAGATAAGGTCAAATTGCGTAATACCAACGCAAAAGCCAATGACCCTTCTTCTTCCAGACCTTCTTCTTCCCATTCCAAGTCCAAAGGAGTGGCCAACACTATGGTCGTTAGATCACCATCTTCGATAATAACTGACCAATCTCAACCTTCTACATCCTAAAGCATCACTAAACAATTCCAACAATGGTACATACAACATTCATACACTCCACTTGGAGAATCATACGCTTCCGTTTTGGAAAAAACTTGTCAAGCAGGGGGTCCTCAATCTCCATCCAATCTGACCACCTCAATTCGACCCTTCAAAAGCCCTCCCTACATGGTATAGGGAGGCCGACTTCTGTCACTATCATCGCATCCACGGCCATGACATCAACAATTGCCAAACCTTCAAAAACATCATTCAAGACATGATAGACAAGGGGGATCTTATTTTAGATAACCTAAACGCCCCACCCAACCAACACATCGATATCTTCAAATGACCCTTTCCTAATCATCCGCCTACCCAAAACAATGTCCAGACCATGGCCGATAGCTCCCACAAGCATGACATACACACGGTCAACACGGTCTCGCCTCTTGTCCCTAACCAACCTCCTTCACAGGTGGAAGACCCTTATTCCCCTATTTCTCTTCCACAGGTAGAAGAATCCTCTTCTCTTGTTAGGCCTCCATCGACCTCTATTATATTGGAGGATGCCTTAACCACACCAACACCATTAAGCCCTCCTTCTTCCTTCCTCCCACCAATGGAGGACCCTACCTTGCCTACTCCTCAACCACAAGTAGAGGGCACGATCATCCCTACCCTCTGCCCTATTGAGGAGCCACACTCTCCTATTTCTTCTCCACCAAGAGAAGAACCAGTCTCTTCATCCATTTCGACCGAGGAAGACCCAGTCACGATTTCATCTTGTCTTTAGCCTGAGATTGCTACATCTCACTCACCTCCGTCCACATCTGAACCCAATCCCGTATCTAACCTCACCTCACGCAATGGTGGCCCTCAACCCAAACCAAAGAAGGCCACTAAACCACACTGGAGGACTCCTCCCCCACCTTTGTCATTACCTTCAATTTTGGGCCCGCATCCGTCCACTTTAATAAGAGTGCTTCCTACTCCCATACTTCACAGAGGCAAGTCGTCTCCATTACTCTCTCAACCCATTAGACATATATTTCCTCCAAAACATCCAACACCTACCACCACCAAAGTGCCATCTACACGTGTGGCTACACCACCCATGAAAATGATGGTACGACTAATGCCTCTTACACCTCTCAAATCAAAGTCATCAACCCCTCCTGCAACAAAACATGCAGACCCATTAGCAAGTTCTTATGCCTTGCTCTTATGGAAATTATTGCAGTCTTCTCGCATCAATCTCCCACCTCTTAAACCATATCAATCTCTCAAACCAAAACTACCTTGGTTTGATGACACTCAGATTTGTGCGTATCATCACATGCCTGGGCATGACACTGAGCATTGTTGTGCCTTCAAGGTTGTCGTTCACCAATGCTTGGAGAAAGACACCTTTCTTCTCGACCATATTATCAACAAACCTTCAACACCACCCCACTCATCAACTCTCAGATCAAGACCATCTTGGTTTGACAACTCTAAATTTTGTCACTATCATCAAAAACCGAGACATGACACTGAGCGTTGTTACACTCTTAAAGCTATCATTCGTCAACACTAGAAAAATGATACCCTTCTCATCAAAGATCCTCTTGACCACCCCTTCGACAAATCATCAACACCGAACCATGCTTCTCAAACCTCATCACCTAAATCGGGATCTCCATGCCAGACTATGGTCCCTTTGCCACCTTTAACCCCCTTATTCAACATCAACATAGTCAATCTGACCACCAAGCCTCAACCAACCTTGACCAATCTATCAAACATTCTCCCTAGCCACTGGGGGAATTCAACCTTCATCCACGCCTCAACCAACCTTTCAACCCAGTGTCGACCAAATATCAATCACTCTTTTGATCTTAAACATCGACTAGGCCTTAACCAAGCCTCGACTATGCCTTGACCAAACAAGCATCGACCTGACCTCGACCAAACATTCAACCTATCTTTAACCAAACATTCAACCTGACCTCAACCAGATCGTCGACCAAACCTCAACCAAACATTCGACCAGACATCGACCAAATAATGACCAAACATCAACCAACCTCATCCAACCCAACATTGACCAAATATCTATCAACCTCGACCAAATATCAACCAAGTCTTGACCAAACTTCAACCAAGCATCGAATTTAACCAAGCATTAACCGAATATCAACCAACTTCGACCCAACATCAACCAAACATTCAACCAGTCTCAACCAATCAGCGACCATATCAACCATCCAACATCAATCAACATGTGACCAATTTGGAACGATGCAAATGGGACAAGTTTGCTCCTAATTGATTCGGACCTTGCATCATAACATAAGCATCAGCCAGGGACTTTGTCAGAACTTGAGCCCCTTTATGCCTTGCATCTTTGACCAGTCTACTATTTGTCAAGTAATTATTCACTTGACGTTTAACTTGAGCTCAATCCCTTGAGCAATCCCCATCATCGTCATTCCTATTCTTATCAACCTTCAACCCTGTAAACATCAGCCAACCCTTTTGTTAAGCATGAATGCTTTGTCCTAATAAAAGGGAAACCCTCTAAACCTCTATAGTCAAGTCCATGATCAAAAGTCCAGTCAACAAAAAAATAAAAAAAAATAAAAATAAAAATATATATATATATATATATATATATATATATATATATATATATATATAAAAGTGGGATGCATATTCTAAGGTCATAAATCATAAAAGTAGACTGCTCCCTCGAAGGACAGCTACATAAATGCTATATTTACTAGACTTCTCCCTTGAAGGACAGCTAGACCAAAGTCATCTCAAAAACATACAAAGCAGAATATAGACCACTCCCTCGAAGGATGGCTATGCCTAAATTTTGCTACATACACAACACTATCTCAAGAAGCTTCCCGCATCGATCAGCTTCACAACATGACCACCAAGCAAAACAACATCCCATCGCAGGGTTCCCGCATCGATCAGTCTGCCCCCCCCCCCCCCCAAAAAAAAAAATGGACTGACAAACTATAAAGTCATGGACTTGTTTATAGTCGTCTCAGGGTTTCCTATAAAAAGGGTCAAGGTTCTCTCTACTCTAAAATGGGTTACCCTCCCACTCCTATCACATCACCTGCTCAAGGGACTTTGAGCTCACTTTAATGTCTAAGTGATTTGATTACTATTCTAACACAACCACTGGTCAATGATGTAATGTATGAATGGGGCTTTTGTTTCTAAACAACCCCCTATTTATGCCATCATTATAGGCCTTGTCAATGAAAGAACAATGTGCCTTTCACTTTTTACCTTTGGTCACAAACACATCCAACCAAATCATTTTGCCAACTCAACCCAATCAAACATTTTCAGACCACCGACATGACATAGTCCATCTCACATAGTTTCTATGGACACCAATACACATGGAAACTATCGACCAGACACAATTTATGTTAAGCATAAACCATTACTTGCTGAAGCATAAATAGACCTCAATTCATTTTTAGCATACATCCATCATGAATATGGAAAATTGCTAGGGATGAAAGACCCCTCGACCAATGTTATAGAATACACCATTTGGAAAAGGCTGTAACATCTTTTTCTCCTCATCATTTAATCTCAACCAAACCAATCATCGACCAAATTGTCAACTAGCCTGAACTACATTGGTCTGAGGCCCTAAGACCAGGGCTATGTAGGTAGCACTCAGATGACATGACACCTTCTGGGGTTAGCTCAACCACCCTCGTTTGTTCATCTACCTGATGGACAAACCATATCCTCCTTTTGACCATGACATGACCCTGACCAAACCAATCCATAACTTCGACCCTCTTTCTCCCTTTTGGTAGAGCTACATTGGCCTGAGGCCCTTCACACAGGGGCTATGTAGGCAGCACTCAGTCTTTTGAGGTTAGCTCAGCCACATTCTTTCGTCCATCCATCCACCTCGACCAATGACCATGGAGATCGTGCCTATCTCCTTCGACCTTTAACCACTTCCAAGACAACGTTGCCTTGGTTGTTTATACAAGTATGCTACCTCATGCATGGTTAGCAAAATTGTCTGCAACCTACATTTTTGACCCTCACAAGTATAGGATCGCAAGCCAGTTGATCCCCACTACTTGTGACATTTTTGTGTTTCCAGGAGCACTTCCTGAGCCTGAGATACCTAGAACATGATGACCTATTGGAGCTATAGCTTGGATTGAATAACTCGATCAGCTACGACCAAATGCTGGGGCCCGATTATTTTAATTTTGGCACTCCTCGACCCTCGACCTGTGACAATTTGACCTGACCATCTCGTGAAGTGGTATACGTGCAATCAAAACTATTGCAGTGTTCTCACTCCATCTTCACCATTTTCATCCATTTTCTGTCAAATTAGCACCCAATTTTAGGTTCCCTTCCCTCGACTCCCGCTTTGAGGGGGAATACCTCATCCATAATTGGGGCAACCAACCCTCCTATTTTTGTCTTGCAGTTCACTTGAACAACCAACAAGATGAAAATGACCTCATCCCATACTTGGGGCAATCAACTCCTATTTTTGTCTTGCAGTTCATCCAGAATAACCAACAAGAAAAAAAGGGGCAAATGTAGACAACGAAATCGTGTCTACTCCCTTGGTCGACTCCCCCTTGGTCCTTTTCCACTCCTAACCTATGTCTTATTAATTTAAAATAATTATCTTATTTTAAATTAATAATTCTCTCTCACCCATGACACCTCACCACCCTTGGATGCTCTCTTTGGATTCCCTTCCTCAACTCATGCCAAGTCTTAAATGCCTAAACCCCATTCATGACCTATTCCAACTTTTCTTCCCCTCTTTTCCATGCCTATTAATCCACCTTCGACTATTTCTTCCCCCGACTCGCTAACCCGGTAGTTGGGAAAATGGATAAAAGGCTATTTTTAGCCTTTTTCTCGACTTCCATCCACCGACGTCGGTCAACTGTCGACCGACGTTGATGATATTGCCAGCGTCGGTTTCCTTCATAACTGCATTTCACCTCCAGAGTGCGGATCCCATTTTTCAATCCTCTCCTGACCCCGTTTTCAATCTTTAACCCATTTTTCCAATCTTTCAATCTACCCCTTTGACCTTCAATCATCCACCTTTCAACCTTCAACAATCAGCCAATCTTCCAGTCTTCAATCCACCAGACCTCTCACTCTCTCTCTCACAGGGCTTCTACACCAGCTACAACAATAGCAGGGACTCTGCATCAGTCTTCTACATCAACAATAGGTACAAGCACCAGCATCTCTCCTTCTACAAGCCATAGGTAAGTATTTTGTCTGTGTTTTCATTTCAATATATTCTTTTTAATCTATCTGTTATCCAGACCAGACTTGACTCCCTCTCGGAAAGGCTGAGAGGCCTTCCCATATCCTTATCACCTCTATCCCCCTTCTCAGAACATACACTCTGTCCATTGTCCCTGCAACTCTACCCAGACCCTTACACAGACCATTAACAAGGCCCAAACTCCTCCTCAGACCCATCCATAGACCAAAAACTTGACTTGACCTCATCCAAAGACTACTGCCTCGATCGACGCCGGCCACTGCCTTCACCGACATCGGCAGACTAACTGATGTCGATAGACCTTGACAATCGACGTCAGTAGACTAACGGACGTCGACGACTGTGACCAGGCCGACAACAACATTTAGATAAGCATTTGATTCCATTTTTGTTTTAGTTTTTAATCATTTCAGTCTTTTATCATTCTACCTTTTATCAAACATTATTTTTATCAATCAGTGGGTTATCTTCCCTTAAGGATGTCTTTGTACTTATGGGATCAAGCTTTTGCTTGGCAGCCGCCCACCTCCTCATCTAACGCCTTCCTTGTTTCAGTCTCTTTCTTCTACAGGTGTCATCCTCCACAACCAAAGAGGAGTTCTCACAACGTTTGAATTTGGTGTGCAAGACTTCATCCAGGTACATACAAGCCTTAGACCATTTCTCTTAGTTTCTCATTTTTTATTTGAATGTGAAAGTGAAAATCGTATAGAAACAAAGGGAGTAGTCTATTCATAGAAAAGAGGTGCGGCCATGTTTTCTCATTAATATTGGGATGCCAAAGTCAAAGCAGGAACTGACAATCAAATGGCTCCCTCTTCCCAAGGCTTAGAGCGTACATGGGCCAGCTTCAAAAAAGAGTGCCAAAGTCTTTCCCAAAAAGGGCCAAGTTCTCTTCCTCTTTCTATATATTGTAAAACTTCTCATTTGAGAAGGATCTAATCTCTTAGCCTTAAGGAAAAACTCTACCTAAAAATCTCTCAGGCTTGTAAGGTAGAGCTCTGCCAAATTTTACCTTGAATCAAGACTTAGCATTTTTACCTCTATTTGGACTCGCACTTTAAAGTATATGTCTGTGTTTTTATTTTGTGTTAAGTCATTGTCTTTCATGCTTTCCACAGATTGCTTACAGCATGTCCAGTGAATTGTGAAGTCTCCTTTCTATAGGTCTGCCAGAAGTGTCTACAACAAGAATATAGGTGCATGTGAATAGGCTGTCAAAGTGTGTCTCAGAACACCTTTGCTAGTTCTTTCCTCCCTATATCTCTACCGACCCCTGACTCACTGAAATAGAAGAGTTTCCCATGTCAGATGAAGTGTATGGGTGCTTCTTCCTGGTGAAAAGTGTATGTTTGGGCTGAGTGGGTCAATTTTTTTTGGTGTATCACCTTTTCATTTTTAGGCTTAGGTTCTATTTTTAGCATCTCTCTCTCTCCCTTTTCATCCCCCCCCTTTTTTCATTTTGTTTGTTAGTAGTAGGAGAAACCAGGGTCTAAAAGATACATCAGAGGGAGCTAGCCCTTATCTAGATACTCTCCCCTCTAGATTCACCGGTCCCACAGGTGAGAGGGGAGTTTCCATTGTTGCGTGTGGAAGGGCGGGAGCTAGGCCTCCTACCCCCAGGTGCAATCCACTAATTCATCAATTTTTGGCATGCCTGGTGGGACCAACTAGGATAAGTTGTGTCCAAAGAGTTGAATAATTTGTGGTGTGTTCTTCAACCAATCAGCCTTTGGAGGCTTTTGCACCAACACCAATGGCGACTCTGAGTTGAATCAGCTGGTTAAGCAGCCTGGTGCCATCAGAAATCACTTTTTTGTATGTATAATTCCTTTACATAGAATCATGGGCCTTGTGTTCCTTCATATGAATTTAATCAAGCTCAGGGTTTTTATGCAATCCCCTCAAGCAACTTTCCTAGTCTTCCTCAGCTCCCTCAGGTCACTGATCCTAATGGCAACCTCCTGACCTAGGAGGAAATAGTGGAATCATGGGGTAGGAAAGAGGAGAAACAAGGTTTTGCTCAAAACCTTAAAGAAGATAAAGCTGCTCCTACCCATGATTCCTATGATCTCTAAGAAAGGCTCTTCCAAAAAGACATAGCCAGGAGAATTGCAGAGTTGGAATCCATAGAGAGATTCCTCAGCTAGTGTGTGATGGACGGTTCAAACCCAATGACACATTCCATGTCTAAACACACCCCATCTACACACCTATAAAAGAATTATCAGGCCACACTTGATATTGATGAAGCTCTAGCCCGATGGAAGGAGGATAATCATTCGATCTAGCTCAAGGACTGCCTCCTCTTCCACATGGTTTTTTCACTTCATCCCTTCTCAAGGAGGAACCTATTTTGTAGGAGGCAAGTGAGGAGTAGAAGATCCAATTTTCACCTTTTCAAGAGGATATAATGAGTGATAACAAAGAAGAAATCATCATCGATGCTCCTTTGGAAGACATCATTGATGATGGAGAAGACACAGGGCATGCATACATGTAGATGTTCCAACAATACGAGGAGGAACATAAGCATGGTGAGCTCTCTCCCCCCTTGTTTGATGAAATTCCTTATTGCTTTGATGAGGAGAACACCTATGCCTAGGAGCCTAAGTTGGAGGAGGATCAAGAAAATATCTTTGAACATCTAGAGATCCTGATCTTTGAGGAGGAGAAGGAAAGGCTAGTCTCCCTTGAGGAAAGCCTTGAAGAAGAGAGCTTTGAACAGAGAGGTGATGTTCTATGGGATGAGCAATCAGTTTGTGATTCCATTTTAGACATCACAATAGTCACCCTTCTTTAAGAAGGCTAAGAGGAAGTAGATGATGAGTTTGACAGGATCTCCAATGAAGCAGAAGGAAACGGGTCAAACCATGATGCATTGCAGAGGGACTGTGCAGATCAAAGGGATTATGGTGATGAGCCAATAGCCATTAATTTCTTGGTGAAATGCACCAGCATGAAGGACCAACATTCAACAAGCTTCCAGGAACAAAAGGAATACATGTATGTTGGAAGCATATTTGATTTTGATCCACTCGAATGCAGGCCAATCCAGGTGTTAGGCAAGAGGAGCGGGTCACCAACTCTCCATTTCATTCAGCCACTTGTCTGGCACCATAAGTTTCCTTGCCAAGAATGGGACTTAAGAAGTTTTCCCTTTGATCCAGGAGGGAGGCAAATATTCTTGGTTAGCTGTATATAGTAGTTTGCTTTCAGTTTCTTTTCTTGCTTTCCCTAAGTGCAGTTTGCACAAGTAGTGTTTTTAGTCTTGTGTGTGCTTTCCGTTATGTCTAGAGTAAAACGCTTCATGTTTGATTCTTGGATATTTTTTAGGGATGTTGTTAAACTTGTTCAAGCTGCATTTGACTCCTACCCAATGGACTTAAAGGCAATTGGTCTCTAAGCATAACAGGCATGCTTCCCCTGGGAGTTGCCAATTTATTGACCATTTTTTGCCCAGCAGGCCAAAAATTGGTCCCCCCTTTTTTCATGCTATTCTGAGCTAGTAATTTTGATTTTTTCATGAGTCTTTCCATTTCTACAGACTCTGCAGGTTTTCCACGGACTCCAAAGGGACTTCTACGAACTCTTCAGGTGTAGTCTTTTGGCAGTGAAGAACCAGTTCAAAGAGTGCAAAGTTTTACAAAGCTTCTTCAGACTCTTGTCTAAAGAAATTCACAAGGAAAGTTAGCATCTTTAAACCATTTGAACCATTGAACTGGTTCAATGCTTTGGTTCAACACTTAAGTTCATCGATTGGTTTAATGCAAAGTCAAGTTTGGCAGTTCAATGGTTGAGGTTCAACGCTTCGATTCAACTACAAAGTTCATCAGCTCAGTTTAAAGGCTTGGTTTAATTCAGTTGGTTCAATGCTTTAGCAAAGTTTAACCCTTGGTTCATCGCAAAGTTAAATCGGCAAAGTTCATCATTTTAGTTCAATCGGCTGGTTCAACACTTTGGTTCAAATGCTTCAGTTCACTCAGTCAGTTCATCCATTGGTTCAATAGCTTTTGGTTCACTCAAAGGGTTCATCAGATGGTTTAATGAGCTTGGTTCAATGCTTGGTTTAGAGCCTTGGTTCAACAATCATTTGAAGTATTGAACCAGTTCAATGGATTGGTTCAAAGGAGTGGTTCAACGTGAAAAGTTCAAGCCTCCCAAAGGACAAGTGCCCTTGTGGAGGGTAGTTCTGGGTTCAAGAGCCCTTGCAGAGGGCAGAGAACACTTCAAAGAAGCCACAAGGAAAGAAAGCCGCAAAGGTAAGATATTTTAAAATTTTTTTTAAGACAAAGAAACAAATTCTTTCAGACTTTTTGTCTAAAGGAAATCCTTCAGACAAAAATTTCAAAGGAATTTGGGGAAATCACAGGCCAAAAGCCTAAAAGGAAATTTCTAAAGGCAAAGTGATAAGGCAATTCTTGCAGACTTTTTTTCTGCGAGAAAAAGCCCGTGGGAAAAAAGTCTACGCAATAAACCCATAGAAAAGGCCCACAGGGAAAAAGGCTAAAGAAAAAATCCAAAGAAGTCCAAGGGGTGATGGGCTCGAGGACATCAAAGTCAAGCACGATGAACTAGCCATTGGTTTTCAAATTGTGATGGGCCTGTGAATGTTAAATTTTAAACCAGGAAATCCAAAGCGTGGCAGGTGCCAAGTGGCAACTGTGGAAGGTGTTGACATGTTTTTTTAGGAGCAGTGGAATGTGCCACATGTCCTCTGCAAGGCTCAGTGGAAGCCAACAAGTGTCAACACCCACAGTCTCTCTCTTTTGTCCCATGAAAACTATGGTGGGCCCCAGAAGAATTGCTAAAGAGAGTGGAAGCTGACACATGTCCTCTTTTGTAGGACCTTCAAAGGGTGCCTAAAGCTTCCATGAGTCAAGTAGATGCTGCCACATGTCCTACCCATTTCACAGTGGAATGAACCATGTGTCACTTATTTAAAAATCAATAAAAGGTGGCCAAGGCAAGCAAAAATAGCCCAAGGAATGCAATGACCCGCTAGAAGATAGATTGAGGGCTGAAGGAACCAGGATGAGACAAAGTAGTCCAAGTGGCAAAGAAGAGGTGAGTTATTACCAGATGGTCACCAAATAGTGTAAATAGTAAGCGATGTGGCTTATTTCCTCTTGTTTACATTTATAAGTAGACAAGCCATGCAAACTTCTTGAAGGGAGTAGTCTATTCACAAAAAAGAGGTGCGGCCATGTTTTCTCATTAATGTTGGGATGCCAAAGTCAAAGTAGGAACTGATAATCAAACGGCTCCCTCTTCGCAAGGCTCAGAGCACACATGGACTAGCTTGCAAAAAGAGCACCAAAGTCTTTCCCAGAAAGGGCCAAGTTCTATTCCTCTTTATATACATTTTAAAACTTCTCATTTGAGAAGGATCCAATCTCTTAGCCTTAAGGCAAAACTCTGCCCAAAAATCTCTCAGGCTTATAAGGTAGAGCTCTACCAGATTTTACCTTGAATTAGGATGTAGCATTTTTACCTCTATCTGGACTTGCACTTTAAAGTATATGTCTATGTTCTTCTTTTATGTTAAGTAATTATCTTTTATGCTTTCCATAGATCGATTACAGCATGTCCAGTGCATTATGAAGTCTCATTTCTATAGGTCTGCCAGAAGTGTCTACAACAAGAATATAGGTGCATGTGAATAGGATTTCAAAGTGTGTCTCAAAACACCTTTGCTAGTTCCTTCCTCCTTGTATCTCTACGGACCCCTGACTCACTAAAATAGAAGAGTTTCCTGCATCAGATGAAGTGTATGGGTGCTTCTTCCTGGTGAAAAGTATTTTTGGTGTATCATCTTTTCATTTTTAGGCTTAGGTTCTATTTTCAACGTCTCTCTCTCCCTTTTCATCCCCCCTTTTTTCATTTTTTTTGTTAGAATTAGGAGAAACCAGGGCCTAAGAGATACACTAGAGGGAGCTAGCCCTTATCTAGAGACTCTCCCCTCGAGCTTCACCAGTCCCACAGGCGAGAGGGGAGTTTCCATTATTGCGTGTGGAAGGGCGGGAGCTAGGCCTCCTGCCCCCAGGTGCAATCCACTGCATCAACAAGACTCAAACTCAACCTTTAAGAGTTCCTAATCAACCCCCTAGTCAACCTTGTCAAAGTCCATCCTTGTCAAAACTTAGAGAGGCAATATTAGACCAAGGCAAAACAATCATGAAAATAAATAAGGGGTTTAAATATTGGATAATAATTCCTCACTCATGCCATGGAGGGGATAAATATCTTCTTGCAAGATTTTTGGAATGTGTGGGCATCCATTGAAGAAGATGACTATCCAAAGGTTGAGATGCAAGAATTGAAAGGGTGGGTATTATCCATTGAAAAAGTGTTTGACCAGTGGGAGAAATAGTATGTCAAACTTGAGCCAATCAGTTTTCCCTATCCTACCCTTATGACCATTCCCACTCAAGAGCATGAATCCATTCCATCATGGATCATCTCCAACACATTTGACCCTAGCTATGTCATGCCCTCACTTATGAGACCACCTTTTCCTATAACCATTAAACAAGATGAAAAAGTGTCTATTCTATACTCATTTACATCATGGAAATTAGTTTAGAAGGTCATAAAGGAGGAGGTATTAGTTGAGGCAATTATTCAAAGCCATTCAAAGTCCCTAGCTACAAGGAAACTTTCCTAAGCTGCAAGCAAGGTGAACTTATTCACCCTCACACCATCTCCCTCTTAGATAAAGAGCCTATTTTATAAAGGATAGAGGAGCTTGAAATCATAAACGAGCCATAGGAGGATAATGCAAGTGTTTATGATGAGGAAATCATGATAGGCAACCCACTCCATAGGGAAGAGCATGTTTCAAGTTTCAAGTTGTAGGAGCTTGATAAGAAGCGAGAGGACAACCTTAATGAACCTATTATGGAGGTCAATGGAAGCTCAAACAAATTAAAAGATGAATGGAAACATTTATGTTCAAATTTATTGAGTGAAATGGAGCATCTTAATGTTGCAAACTTGATTGAAGAAACAATCCTCAAGCTAAAAATAGAGAAGACATTGAATGGACTACTGAAGGCCAATTCTACATAGGCAAAGAAGAGGATCAAAACTAGGTGCCTAAGGTTGGTCCACTTCAAGATGAGGTGTCATTGGAGGATAACCCTAATATGTTGGAGCAAGAGGAAAGAAGATTAAAGCTTGAGCAAGATAGGTGTGATGTTTCAAACCTTGGATGGTCAAATCAACCCTTATTTTTAGTTGAATAACAATATGAACTATTGAGTGAGGTTGATGAAGGAGACATCTCAAGTGCTCAAGTGATACAATTTGAGAAGCATACTAGTGAAGAGCCTGAAGAGTTATGGCAACAGTTCAATGCACAACCAAAGAATTTGAAAAGGCTAAGAGACATGTCCTTCTTTTAGGAACCTATGAAAATGATTTTATAAGCATAATTATTCCTAATTTTCATAAGGAAAATGGAGAATAATATGGTCTTTCTGAACCACCAAGTGAACCAAGTGCAGTTGCTCCCAATAGCCTAAATGAAGTCTTCATGCAAGGCTTTCTCAAGAGTGATGAGCAACATAAATCAAGTGCTCCTATAGTCCAACATGAACCAAGCTTGGAGGACTTAGACCAATATGTCTAAATTGGATACATGTTTGTTCCATTTCATCCATTGGAGAGTACATCAAAAGGATTGGCCATCAAGCTGCTTGGTTCACCATTTCTGGTACTGCCAAAGCAAGGTATTTTTCATCTTAGTTTGTTACAAGTGAAAGGTACTCAAAGTTTTCCATTTGACCTAGGAAGGAGGTGATTATGAATTAATTTACAATATTATGTATATTATAATAGATTTCATGCTTTTATCTAAGTGCCTATGTGTACATTTGTTTAGTAGTTTTACTCTTTTTTCTTTTCTCCAAGTGCCTGTGTGCACTTGCCTTTATTTGTTTTATTATTGTTATCCTTGTTACTAAAAGAGGAAGTTATCTAGAGGGGAAACCTTGCATCATTTCATGTCAGATAAGATAAAATACTTGTGAATCCATGCCTAATGGATCAGATAAGGCAACTAGTTTGGGTTCTCAAGCATAACATGCATGCTTCCCTGTGAGTCACCAAAAATGTTGGCCAATTTTAGCCCACATACCAAGATTTACCTAGATAGAGAGGATGAGAAGATTTATTGATGGTGATCATGACCTTCATGGACATAAATCAGGTTTAACAGGTCTCATAAACTCATTTTCAACCTTGAAAGTTCAAGCATATGTCTAGAAGAACCAGACCATCATCGCATGTCATAGAGAAGTTAATAAACTAGTTTGCTTGTGCATTTTATAAGTATACTTAGGGAGGATATTAAGACCAAAGGATCACATGGAAATTATTTTTTCATGCCTTGATCATCCTCTACAAATTTGGTATCTTTATGAGCTTGATATCTCAAGATATAAACATTTAATGTTAGACTTGCAGAGTGAAACATGCACATGGACATCAAGTTAAAGCTACGGTAAATAGACATTTGATTTCAAATGTTCCAAAGATGAACATGAAAATTATAAGTGTCCAATTTTTATAAGCTTGAGTCAATATCTAATGATGAGTGGGTGATTAGTGAGTTAGTGGGTTCTAAATATCTAACAAAGCACATTTGATTATGCATCAAAGATCAATGGTGAGAATTTATTCAAAAGGTCAGTGGATCCTAAGATGAATGAATAGCTAATGATTTTAAAGATCTCATGTACCTAAATATATATATAATAGTGAACAATGACTAATAATGATAATGGGACCAAATAGATCAATAGAGCATGTTTAATCATACCAAAGCAGATTGATGGTGAGTGATAAGTCGACAAGTCAACAGATCTTGAAGATGAATGAAAAACTACCAAATGTCATGACCATAACAATTATCAAGTAAATCAATGATACAAATTTGATCTATGTAAATGGAGATATATGGTGTGCATGAGGTTAAGGAGTCAAAGAGCTAACAATATGATCTTGAGAATGAATGAAGAGCTAACAAATGGCATAATTTGAGAAGGCCCAGATCAAGATCAATGGTCAGTATTAAAATTAAAAGATGTGAGACTTCAAGTAGAGGTCTTATATGTGACCTAGGTCAAACTAGAGTAAATTATTTAAAGATATGTTTTACCATTAGATATTGATCGAAAAACCATTCAGTAGATGTAGTTATACAGTTAAGGGTTGTCAATGATAAAGTTTTGATGCCATTGAAGCTTAGTATAAACCTTTGGTTCAAATATTTGTAACATATAAGGTCTATCTTCTAGGGTTGTAGTATTATTTTGTGACTATGATCATTGCCATTTAAATAATATTTATGTAGATAATGAGTTCTTGGCTTTCATAAAATCTTAGAGGCAAAAATAGGTCTTTCTAGGCCTAATAGAGATCAAAGATGGGCAACTAGCTATTAAAGTGAGAAAAAGCAACCTACGTATCTTCATTATAATTATAACTATATGAAAACAAATAAATGGGATTGGTTTTCATCTATAGTAAACCTATGCTCATATATTGAAATAGGGACATATATGAATGGTTATGAACAAGTGTCTCATATTCAATATAACCAGACCCTTGAAAAGCAAGTACTTACCACCACTCAAAGCAGACATAACATGGATCTATCAAGTTCAAGATATAAGGATTTTTTCCTCATGAACAAGTCAAGTGGAAGATGGCACGGAGTCCCAAGGTGGAGATATGGTAGTTGGATAAAGAAGCTGGAGAATTTAATAAATTTTTAGGGTCTCTAAGGGTTTCTCTTCATACCAAGATCATGACTCATCACCTTCGATAAACTCTTATCCTCTAGTGCATTGCTCAATTGATGAAATGATTTAAAGGTGATTGGGACAAAGGAAGACTATCTTGTCTATGATGTATTAGCTTTGGTTTGATCAAAATATGGTGGAAAATTCATTGAAAGGTGGTGGAAAATCATTGATTGTTCTTGGTTAACATGCTCCCTCTTCTCTCTTCTCCCTTTCTGTATATTACCCATTCTTTCTCATTTATAAGGTGCTAATTTCTAGGAGTATCAAGGGAATCTTTGAGATATTATAAGATAGTATCCTCTTGATTAGGTTAAACCCTATAAAATATTTGTAAGAACTACCTCTTGTTGCCATAAAGACTTTCTTTACCTATCTCTTGCCTTAGATATGTATTGAGTGAGTTGTGCATGATGGCATTGTGAAGGATAATCTTCCGCATCTATTGTTCTCCTTTATAACATCCTTTAAGGTATTTTCAAGCTATTTATAGGTCTAAATTAGTTGTCAGGATCTTAACAAGAATAATTGATTACTATTGTGTAAGCAACTAAACACGAAATTAAACCATAATAATAAGCAACTAGAAATCAGAATCAGCAAAGAACAAGAGATACAAAAAATAATGAAAACTTGTATTAAAATATTTTAGAAGGAAATAAAATTGAAGAAATCTCTCTTTCTTCCACACCTCTTAGATGTACAGATCTCTTTCCCTCAAGAGTTCTCTCTCACAATTACAAACACAATTCAGCCTTTGAATTGTCTTCTACATCATACAAGCTATGAAGATCTATCCCTATTATAAAGAATTAGGGATCATGAGCTATGCATTTTCCACTGTTAGATACACCTCCTAATCAAAGGTCCAAATTAGTCCTGCCAAAAATAGAAACGTGGAATTAATACCAATAGTTCAACTTATCATGCAAACAATCCGTTCGTCTCACAAAAATAGAATTCTAGAATGCATAGGTGACCGACATCGGTCCCTGTTTGCCTCCACATGACCGACGTTAGCCGATCATAACTGACATCAACAGCCTCCAGTCGATCCCTGACCGATGTCAGTGATTGTGTAATATAGCAACCTTTGCATTCACTCATTGGTGAAGCTTTTAGCTCCACACCTTAACAATCTCCCACTTGGAGATAAACAGCTGCACCTATACCTGTACAACAACATCTTCTAGCTTCTCCATCTTCAAGCTCAATCTTGAAGACCAACAAAATTTGAATGAAGATTCAACTTCTCCTTTGTTACTAGCTTTGTTAACATATTAGTAGGGTTCTTATCTGTATGGATCTTTTCCAGCTTTAACTCACCATCCTCCAATACCTGTCTAATGAAGTGGTACCTAAGCTGTATATGTTTGGTTCTTGAATGAAAGGCTGAGTTCTTAGCCAAATAAATTACACTTTGACTATCACTGTATAATCTACAATTCTCTTGCTCCTTTCCCAACTCTTCCATGAACCGTGTCATCCATATCATCTCCTTGCTAGCCTCTGTGACTGCAATGTATTCTGCCTCTGTAGTAGACAAGGCAACAACCTTCTGCAACTTTGAAATCTAGCTAACTACCGTTCCACCAACAGTGAAAACATATCCTATGGTGATTTTCTTGCCATCTAAGTCCCCTACCATATCTGCATCTACATATCCATATAGAGAAGTATTTGACCCTCCATAGCATAAATGCCTACTGTTGGTCCTTCTCAGATATCTGAGAATCCACTGAATTGCTTTCCAGTGTTCCTTTCTTGGATTGGCCATAAACTTACTGACAACTCCCACTGCTTGGGCAATATCAGGTCTAGTACATACCATTGCATACATTAAGCTCCCAACTGTGGAAGCATATGGAACTATACTCATGTACTCTACCTCATCATGTGAATTAGGACACTGTTCTTTGCTCAACTTGAAGTGTCCAGCCATAGGTGTACGCACCGGTTTTGCATCCTGCATATTGAACCTCTCCAACACCTTGTTCACATAATCCTCTTAAGACAAAATCAACCTGTGATTTTTCCTGTCTCTCTTAATACTCATGCCAAGGATTTTCTTTGCTACTCCCAAATCCTTCATGGTAAATGTGTGAGCTAATTTTACCTTAAGCTCAAAAATATCCTACATGTGTGAACCTGCAACCAACATATCATCTACATACAACAACAGAATAATATATCTACCATTATCCAATCTCTTAAAATAAACACAATGATTAGATTGACATCTACTGAAACCATGCTCAGTCATAAACCTGTTAAATCTCAAATACCATTGTCTTGGAGCTTGCTTAAGACCATATAAGCTTTTCTTCAACCTGCACATAAGCTTCTCCTTACCCTTGACCTCAAAACCCTCCGGCTGCTCCATATATATTTCTTCATCCAAATCTCCATGAAGAAACGCTGTCTTAACATCAAGCTGCTCAAGATGCAAATCCTCAATAGCAACTAAAGACAATACAGTCTGAATAGAAGTCATTTTTACTACAGGAGAAAAAATTTCACCAAAATCAATACCTGGTTTCTATGCAAATCCCTTTACTACCAACCTGGCCTTATGTCTCATCTATCCATTCTCACCTTCCTTTAACCTATAAACCCATTTGTTTTTCAGTGCTCTCTTTCCAGCTGGAAACTCAACCAAATCCCATGTTTGGTTCTCTTTCAAGGAATCAATTTCCTCTTTCATGCCAAGCTCCCACTATTT
This sequence comes from Torreya grandis, assembly GCA_037957365.1. Taxonomy (NCBI): domain Eukaryota; kingdom Viridiplantae; phylum Streptophyta; class Pinopsida; order Cupressales; family Taxaceae; genus Torreya; species Torreya grandis. Next base: position 177,913 of record JARHVA010001339.1, read on the forward strand.
ATGGGTTTCTACCTGCATTGCTTCATCAAAACTCTCTGGTTCTCCACTCTCAGTGAGCAATAAGTAGAATAATGGAGGGGAATAATGAATTGGAGGTTTACTTACCCTTTCTGACCTCCTCCTAGGCATTTGAGACTCATTCATTACTTGTTGTCTGCCCAAATTCTCTGCCAATGACCGATCTCAGTCATCTCCAGGCCTGTACCTGATCGACGTCGGTTCTACCAGACCGACGTCAGTTCCTGTTTGACTGACATCGATCACTGTCTGATCGACATCGGTTCCTATTCGACTGACATCGATTCCTTCCTGACCGATGTTGGTGTCTGTGTTTTCCTGAGTGTTAAAATTCTTTTTTACGAGCTCATTTTGGATCATCACCTCATCCAATTCAACATTATTCTACTTAAAATTATTCAGCTTCTTGAGCTGATCACTGTACATCACCTTCTCATTGAAAATAACATCACGGCTTCTAATTATTTTGTTAGCTCCTAGATTTCACAACTGAAATCTAAAATCTCCAGAGCCATAACCAATAAAAGTGCATCTCATAGACTTATCATCTAGCTTCTTTCTATTTTCCTTATCAATGTGCACAAAAGCTTTAGAACCAAAAACTCTGAGAAATGAAAGATCTACCTTTTTACTTGTCCAAGCCTCTTCTAGAATTCTACCATCTAGAGCAGTAGAGGGTCCTCTGTTAATCAGGTAAACTATAGTATCTACAGCTTCTATCCAAAAATGTAATGGCAAACCAACATGCAACCTCATACTCCGTGCACGCTCCAAAATTGTTCTATTCATCCTTTCAGCAACTCCATTTTGCTGAGGTGTCCTTAGAACCATCTTTTGCCTACGTATTCCATTCATAGAATAGTACCTGTTGATCTTATAGCTGCAATACTCACCACCATTATCAGATCTAAGACACTTCAATCTCAAACCTGTTTCATTCTCAACCAAAGCTTTCCATTTCATAAATGTGTCAAAAATATCAGATTTCTTTCTTATGCAATAAACCCATACCTTTCTTGTAGCATCATCAATGAAAGAAACATAATACTGTGATCCTTAAATAGAAGCTACCTGAGCTGGTCCCCACACATCTGTGTGAACAAGCTCCAACTTGTGCTTCTTCTTTGTTGACCCAGTTTTGAGAAATCTCACTCTCTTCTGTTTCCCAAAAATACAATGCTCACAGAAATCTAGATCTATGCTTTTCAAATCTGAAAGCTTACCTTTTGACTTAAGAACTTTCATTCCCTTCTCACTCATGTGGCCAAGACTCTGGTGCCACAACTTTGCATCCACATCTGAAGTAGATAATACAGAAGAAGAATAATCAGTAATACAATTACACAAATAAAGAGTGCCTACTCTCTTACCTCTGGCCAAAACAAGTGCACCCTTGATAACCTTCCAAGATTCAATTGTGAGAGTTACTATGCAACCCTCATCCCCCAACTTTCCTACATAAATCAAATTCTTCTTTAGGATGGGTACATGCATGACATCCTTCAACACCCATGTGTTGCCATTCTGCAATTTCAGCTACACTTTTCCTTTGCCAACAATTTTACAAGGCTCATCATCCCCTAAATAAACTTTTCTAAAATCTCCCTGGACATAATCATTGAAAAATTCTCTATTTGGGGTAGCATGGAAAGAAGTACCAAAATTTACAACGCAAGATTCTATTCTATTATCCAAAGAAAGTGTAAAAGCATCTTGTGCAACAATACCTACAACTTTTGCTTCTTCATTACCTTCATGCTGATAGTCTTCTCTAACTTTCAACCAACTGTCTTTCTTTGCATGCCCTTTCTTTTCACAATTTTAGTAGGCTATCTTTCTTTTTCCATTTCTAGATTTGGATCTATTGCTCATCTTTGACTTAGACCTTGATCTCCCTTACTTGTGCCTCTCTTTTTGCCTTCCCCTGCTTTCAATACTTAAAGCATTACCTGATGTCTCCTCTGTGCTTTTCCTATGAATTTCTTCATTCAAGATTACACTAACAACATCATCTACTTTCAAGATATCTGTAGTAGATGCAGTATTACTAACTGCCATTACCAAACTATGCCAACTTTCTGGTAAAGAGCATAAAATTAAGAGAGCCATAATTTTATCATTAAACACTATTTTGACTGAATTTAACTGATTTACTATTACATGGAAATCATTAAGATGACTAGATACAGATCCACCTTCCTGCATATGCAAATTAAATAATTGCTTCATAAGATATACCTTATTTGAAGCTAAGGGCTTTTCATATAAATTTGCTAAAGTATCCATTAACTCTATCGTTGACTTTGCCTGTGACAAGTTGGAAATCACAGAAGATGCCAGGCTCAACCTTATAGATCCCAGAGCCTTTCTATCAAGAACATTCCATTCTTCATCTTCCATATCTGTGGGCTTGCTTGAAACTCCACCCAATGGTAAGTATAGATCTTTCTGATACGGATAATCTTCTATCTGCATCCTCCATAATTGATAGTTCTTGCCATTGAACTTCTCCATTCTTAGTTTACTTTCTTCTCCCATTGATTTACTCCCACTCAAACAAAAACCCTTGTGAGTGACCTGTAATCAAAACACACTAAACAGATTTGAACCACCTGTTAGTGAACCTGAGCTTTGATACCACTTGTCAGGATCTTAACAAGAACAATTGATTACTGTTGTGTAAGCAACTAAACACAGAATTAAACCAAAATAATAAGCAACTAGAAATTAGAATCAACAAAGAACAAGAGATATAAGAAACAATGAAAACTTGTATTAAACTCTTCCAGAAGGAAATACAATTAAAGACATCTCTCTTTCTTCCACACCTCTTAGATGTACAGATCTCTTTCCCTCAAGAGTTCTCTCTCATAATTACAAACACAATTCAGCCTTTGAATTGTCTTCTACATCATACAAGCTATGAAGATCTTGTTAGGTTGTGGAGCTAAAAGCTTCACTGATGCAAACAGGGAAGGAGGTTGCTAGTGGTTGCTGGAGTGTTACAGACATCGATGTCGGTCAGGCCAACCGACGTCGGTAGGATTAGACAGGAAAGGCAACCAACGTCGGTCAGAAGTCAGTCGGCATCGGCACCCCTAAGCAGACAAGGACTGACGTTGGTCACCTGTGTGGTTTGAGCTACGAGTGTTATGGGTAGTTAGTTAACGAACCAAGTGTTTGCATGTCAAGAGCCAAATTTAGACTAGAAGCTGTGGATCTAGTTATTGTAATTGGATGTCTAATTATTGTTTGCATGAGATCTATTTAAGAGACTCATTAGTTGTATTGTAAGGTGTTCTAGTTTGAGTTGAGCAAAGTTAGCTCCTTCTGTGTGTGAGGTGAGCAAGGGTGTTCCTCCTAGTTCCATAGCAGTGCCAAGGTGGGTGCTGGTTTTGGAGAATTAGAAGGATTCTTCAAGTGTGTAGGATCTTGGTCAGAAGGTGTGCATGGCTACTTTAGGAGATCTACATGGGTAAGTAAGATCATTGATCTGCATGTGTATGTGTGTACATGATCCAAGTTTGCAAGTGTGCAGAACCAGATTGATTTACAGGTGTGCAAGATCAGAGAGGACAACAACACAAGAGGGAGAAGGATCAAGCAAGATCTATTTGGAGTACAGTGTGTACTCAGAAAGAGAGCAAAGAGGAAGGCAAGGAAGATCCTTCCATAAGTGAGATCATTTGGGTTGCAGGTTGTTTCAGGTTCATGGGAGATCTACTTGGAGTAAGTTGAGTACTTGTGGAGTGCGTGGAGCACTGGAGAACTGGTAGTAGTGGATACTGACTGGTTGGAGGTGAACACCAACTCTGTGTTTGAGTTGTGTGTTGTGACCGTAAGAGAGAGAGCTTTGAGGAAAGATTTACTATTTATGCCCTAGAGGTGTGGGAGCCCTAGAGGTGTGTAAGGAAGAAGAACTGTGGCAATATTCTTTGTTGTATTTCCTTTTGTAAGAGTTTTAATACAAGTTGTGTATTGTCTCTCATATTCTGTGTTATTTTTGAATTCTAGTTACTTGTGTATTCTGGTTAATTTCCGCATGTTAAGTTGCTTGGTAATCAATTGTGTGCTTCCGATATTTCCCAGCAGATCTATCCCTATTATAAATAATTAGGGATCATGAGCTATGCATTTTCCACCGTTAGATACACCTCCTAATCAAAGGTCCAAATCAGTCCTACCAAAAATAGAAATGCAGACTTAATACCAACAGTTCAACTTATCATGCAAATAATCTGTTCATCCCACAAAAATAGAATTTTGGAACGCACAGGTGATCGACGTTGGTCCCTATTTGCCTACACATGACCGACGTCAGCCGATCATAACCGATGTCGACAGCCTCCAGTCGATCCTTGACCGATGTCGACGACTGTGTAATACAATAACCTTTGCATTCGCTCATTGGTGAAGCTTTTAGCTCCACACCTTAACATTAGTGTCTTACCTAAACATAGTCCATGAAACACTTATGAAATCAATTGGTTTATGAGGTTGTGTGAGTTAGCATTGTCTTCTACAGATCTAGTGTGGGTTCAAGCTTATGGGAGTTTCCCATTTTTATTTGGTGCATCACATTTTAGCTTTCTTAGGAAGCCTTTTCCACTTTCTAACCCTTTTACCTATGACAACATTAGTTTAGGTGATCCATCAAGAGAAAGCTGAATTTTTATAGGTTCAACCCCATCATAGGTTACCCACATCTTGGGGTTGTCCCAATATTATGGCTTAGAGAGAACTTGAAGAACTCTCTCCAAGGGTGCATATTAATGCCATAATAGTTACCATAGCCAAGGCATGCACACATTATTTTGGTTGTAACTCTATGAGGATAAGATATTCAACTTACATGTTATTCATCATGGGAACCTTTGGCATCCTCCCATTCATTAGTATCTAGTGGTGACTTGACACCCAAAAAACATAACATTTGTCCAATGCATTTGTTGCCTTGGGTGAATTTTTCATCATAGTTATGACAAAATATTTTTGTGACGAGCTCACATTTTTGACTCCATAAGGTGTTTAATGGGAGATTATTTTGGAGGTGGGTTTTTTATGAGTTGTTGTGATGCAAATAGTTTAGAGGGGATGAAATTTGAAAAGCGGTGTTAGGTCGTGAGCTTATCTTCCATGAGATTGTCCAACCCTAGACCTTCCATCATGTTCTAAGGTTGAAATATTTTAACCTCAATGAAAATCATATCTTTAAGCCCAATAATGAAATAAATATTTAAAAAATCATTGTTTGGCCCTTCAATTTGGTTTTACATATTTTCAAAATCATTTTAATATTTACGAGCCATTATAGTTTCTCAGAGTTTGGTCAGGGCTCATGTGAAATCATCATAGGCACTAGGACTAAATAAATTAATAAAAGGTTTAACAAAATCATCGCAAGTTGGTTCTTAATGATATTTTTGATACCACTCGTACCAATGGACAATTTCCTTTTCTTAGTAAAAGGAGGCTATGGGTGCTTTGTGTTAGAAATTAATTATTACATTAGCTTTTAATTTGGATATTTACTAAGAGGTAAATATTATATTGAGTGAGTTAGTTATTAGATTATATTATTTAGTTATTTGAATATATTATGGTAATAATATATTTGTTTATAGTTAGTTTGTTAGGTTGAGAGATTATAGGGTTTGAAGAGATATTTATGGAGATATGATCTCCCTAGTTATAGGAAAGTATTTTCCTATATAACTTTGTAATAATTTGTATGAGTTTAATATGCATAATATAATTATAGTGTGAAGAAATATTTTATCTGTGTATTTGGATTTTTTATTTTTGTTTATCATACATAGATATAAACCAGCTTCATTATCTAGTATCAGAGTGGGTCATTCAAAGTCTGTGCAAAATGGTAGCATATGAAACATCAGGGGGAAATCCCATGTCTTTGTGTTATCCCAATTAATGGAGAGGATTAATTATTAATATTATCATTGAAGATTTCATAGATTTTATTCTTTAATGAGCTCATTTTGAATAGGTTAAAATCTTTCTTATTCTCTGATAGTTATGTGAATCTCGGTCTTGTGGATAAAAATTGCACTAATTTAAGTAAAGCATCTAGACTACTAAGGATGCAAAGATAACAACATATAATTTAATTAAACGTGGATATCAAAAGTTTCTTCAATATTCGCTACTAATGGATCTAAATGGTGAGATTGAAGAGATCAATTTTTGTAGGTACTCTCTATTTTGAGTAATGTTTTGTGCCATTAGAACAAGTGTTGTTATCAGCTCAAGATTTGTAGTATCAATTAGGATAGATCCATATCATTTAATTTTTTGTGTTGAAAATTCTATCGGATCTAACCATAAAAACATTCCAAACTTGACATAATTCATTCACCAATCTAAAGAGTGCTCACCACTGATATTCTTGTTTGAAGCTCTATCATACTACATGCTCGACTAGTCTTATTTTCAATACATGTTCCACCATTACATGCTTATTATGAGCTATTTGTTCAAAATATAGTGACAAGATACAAACGTCAAATTCTTGTGAATAATTTTGGAAGTGAATCTAGGAGCACCCAATTCGGTGGTGCATGCATTTCTATAGATCAGGTTTCCATGCTTCCTCCATGTCTACACTTGGATTCCTTGCCAAGCAATCTATCAAATCCATGCCAAAAGTTATATTTAGGTATTTGTAAAAGTTGGGGTCTCTTTTAAATTTCTTAAGTTATTTAGTGTTGTAGTCATAGTTTGATGTGAATTATTTAAAATTAATGGTTCTAGTAATAAAGTCTATAGTTTATATGTCAAAAGGTTTAATAGGTTTAGATTATTTTAATTATGTGCTCTTATTTAGTCCTTGGATTTTTTACAAAGATATGTTACAGTCATTAGCATCATGTCATGTTATTTATTATAGTATAGTTTTCAATATTAAGTCAAAAATATTTTATAATCATTTAGCATTATGTCAAGTCATTTATTAAGGTTTAGTTTTGATGTTGTCTACAAAATCATATTTTTTATGTTGAAAAAGTCATTTATAAAGTATGTCAATTTTTTTAAATTGCATCAAAAGTGTCATTGAGTGCCTATTTTTAAGTCATCAATAGAAAAATAAAGAGTCATTAGTGTCATCATATTGTCAAAGTCAAAATAAATTGTTTATACAATGGTGCATTATTGCTTGTATGCAATGTCCTGAGTCAAATGTCAAATACGTCCAAACTATGGGGGGATTTCTTCTTGATAAAATCAATCATGCATCTAAGCTTCATCAAAATTTTTGCTGAGTAAGCAATATCTCTTACTGGAGGATGGAGAAAATGAAGGCTAGTGGTTTTAGATCCTCTCTTCAATCACCAACGATGGGGCCCAGATGATTTGGTGACATATTGTGTGGTGTGTTTTTTATAGTTTTTGATATATGTTTGAAAATAAAAACATTAGTATATGCCTATTTAATTAATGTAATTTTTAGTAATTATAAACATAATTCTCTGATTTGAAAACATAGTGTAAGGATAAAAAGCACCAATGTAAGTCAATTCATGGATCTTGAAATGGTTTGTGTTAGATCCAGAAAACCCTTATAGGTGAATAGTTAATGGGTCATGTTCATGTCAAGGTTTGTGGTAAACCTATTTAAAACCATGGAAGAAGTGAGCCTTTCTTTGTATCAAGGTTATGATCCAAACAGGGCATGCCACATGGTTGAGCATCCTGCCGGTGAGAGTGCGAATGTTTTTACATCATGTAAAAACTAAGGGGGCGAATGTTAAATCAGTTTATTACATTAGCTTTTACATTGGATATTTACTAAAAGGTAAATATTATATTGAGTTAGTTATTAGATTATATTATTTGGTTATTCAAATATATTTTGGTAACAATATATTTGTTTATAGTCAATTTGTTAGGTTGAGAGATTATAGGTTTTGAGGAGATATGGGTGGAGATATGATCTCCCTAATTATAGGAAAGAGTTTTCCTATATAAATTTGTAATCATTCATATGATTTTAATATGCAAAATATAATTATAGTGTGAATAAATATTTTATCTATGTATTTGGCTCTTTTATTTTTGTTTATCATACACATATCTAAACCAACTTCATTAATTTGTTTACCCCTAATGTATTATGTAAGCCAAAATACTTTTCTACATAATAAACCCCATTGGTAGGTTTGGTACCATGAAATTTTGTGAAGTCCAATTTTTGGCTACATGACATGGTTCCCAATGAGATAGTAATTTTCAAAATGCCTGTCACAATTGACTCTGCTTGTGATTTTTATTTTTTTTACATTGAGACCTTGTACTTGTTAGTGTAGCTTAGTGATGTGGGATCTCAGGTCATCCATTTCCTAATTCATGGTCTTGGTTGTGAATCAGGTTTTGATAAACATTACCTAGAGGGGTCTTGGCATTTTATAAAATATTTACTAAAGTTATATGTTAAAATGATCAACTGGATGAGATAATCACAATGGTATAATTTCCACAAGGGCATATAATTTTTTTCCAAGATTTTTTATTGGAGAATTACCCTTTGGCTAAAAATTCACTTAGATATTTTTTATTTATTACCATTTTGGAGATAACTGGCTCAAAATATTCTACTTGTGCTCTATAACCCCACATTTTGACACTTCTACTAACTATTCTAATCTTTTGAGTTATGGAATTGCTCGTAGTGCTCTATCGATTATCTTATCTATTGATATTTTTTTAACTTGAGTCAACTGATGGTGGGTAGTGCCAAATATAAATTTACCAAGATTAACACAATCATAAAAAAATGGGTAGGAATTTTATCAGGTGTGTTAAGTTTATGGGCTTGAATTCAGACGCATCTCATTCATAAATAGTTTTGGCCCAATTATTCATAGAAAGTAATACATAGGGTAAACCATAATCATAGCCCACTATACTATCTCTAAGGTTAGTTACAAGTATGTTATTGGGGCTAACCACTTATGAGTGCACCACAAGTAATATATGATTGAAGGCTTCCTATGGATACACTTTGAAAACAACTAAAGGGTAACCTAATATACTCAAAGGCACATAAAGTACATAAACATCATTGTCTAATAGATTTAGTATTAGGACATATACACTTAATGAAATTAGGTAAATTTGATAATTGATTATTCCAAAATGATAAATTTCTATGATCTTTAAAACTATCGAACATAGTTTGTAACCTAAAATAAAATAAAAGTTCACAAGAGAAAAATTTGGGAAAATTTGGAAAAAAGTATTAGTGCCACCACTTTTTGATCACCAAGATCCTAATTTTGGTAAGGTGAGAGCATACAATGGACAATTGTATAAATCCATAAAACACTAAAATTGTTGCAAAAACCAGTCCTATAAAGTGCTCTGGTACTAGATTATATGATTATTAGAATCCTGTAATAAATTAGACCAATATCAAAATACATAGAAATAATAATAAAAATGAATGAAATATGATTATATTGATAAAATAGAGAGAATAATTACATTAAAATATCAATGGCCTATTCAAATGGTGACCTTCTTTAAGAAAACTCAATATAATATAATTTGTGGATACCTTTACACTAGCCTATGCACTTTATTTATACTAATTCTACTCTAGAGAACTACTATTTCCCATTCATGTGGGATTATTATAATTAGATCAAGGGATGAATTAAAAAAAAAATGTGTCTACATATTTTATTAATAACAATAATTACAAAGAAAAGAGTTATGATGAAAGGGTCCTAACAACACAATCACACTTCTGATGATTTTGACTTAGTACCTTATCATAGTCAGATTCTTAGGACCACTTTTATGTTAGTTCTAGATTATGTGCACAATTATAGATTTTTAGTTTCAGTGCCTAAGTGTGTTTGTTTCATTCATATTTCATTTCATTTCCTTTATTTGTTTAATTAATTCATTGTGTTTTATCTTATTTTTGATTTAATGATCTAAACAAGCTAAAACTAGGATAATTTGAATTGTATAAGATATAACATAAATTAAGTAGATATTAATGTAAAAAATAGATTGATATTGAGTTTAATATTTATATAAATACCAAGATGATAAGGAACTAGGATTGTTTAGTGTTATATTCTTATCACTATTTATGCACAGTCACATGATATGGTATGAAATGGCATTATAATCACTCGATTCATGAGATTGACTATCACAATCTACAAGATGGATCCAATAATACTCATAAACCTATTACTATTGAATTCTTATTTTCTATTAGAATCATATTATATGTTTTTATCAATATATTCCATCATATGTTACTACACTTACTTTTAAAGATGTTTCCTTTGTAATTTCAGATGTTAGATCCTACGTGTAGATTCATATTTGTCTTCCTTCACCTTTAGACCATATCTCCACTTTTGACACTTTGTTTGGCATATAAAAAGGGATAAAAGAGATAGGTTGAAAAACCTAACCATACATTTTTGTATGATTGAGCATTGCCTATGGTCCAATACTCTAAAGAGGGGTCAAACCATACGTAGTTCTCCCACCTATGTGGATATGTACTCAATAGTGATCCACTAGTATACATGAAACATGTTTGGCTTTTAATACTTGACAATATGAAACACTGATCTTGATTTAATTATACATACTTAGATGAGTGACTATTCCCTTGAGTGTTTTTATATTTGGATGCTTTAGGATAGTGCCTCAAGGATGTGTAGATGTATTCTTTAATATACAAGTGCAATGCTAGATAAGTACTAGATATGAATAACCTTATGATTGATATGTATATATCACTAACTCTTCAGGTAATTTATCTCCATTTATGACATGTGAAACATGTGGGTTGACCCAAGGGAATGGTTTAAATTTTAAAAATAACCATTTGGATAACTTGGGTAATGCCTATAGAGGCAGATGTTTGATTGTTTCCAAAACTATCTAAGATGGTATAAAATGTCAACAATATGATTAGGATAATATAATAGTTAGGCACATATTGTCACCAAAATTTAAACTTACCAAAACTCCCTAATTTTGGTTCTATTACATAGACCAATTACAAGAGATGAATTTTGAGTAAAAATACTTAATACCAAAAGTTCATCTTGCGTCTCAAAAGTTTAAGTTCCACTAAAGCCCAAATATGAAATGGTCTATAGTTCCTAAAACCAAATGAAATTTATGAAATGGTGCCATATAGGAATGAAATATCTGAATTTAAATTGAGGTTAATAGGTACCATTGAGCCCTAAGCTCCATGAAATGTACTAAGACCACTCGATATAGTCTTGATGACTTGGTGCTTTAAGTTTAATTGGTTCCTGAAAGCTCTAAAGTGTCTGAAAATGTCGAGGAAAAAGTTTAAGTGTTAAAATAAATCAAATATAAATGGGTGATTTGAATTTATATGGAACCTAACCAAGTTTACATAGGTGCCATTGGTGTTTGATACACTTGAAATACCTAGAATGCAAAGAACAAAGTAATAAAAAAACATTCTACAAGTACTTATGCAACTCGATAGGATCAAAATGCATTGGGCACAAAATTAATAAGAAAAATAAATAATTGAAAGGCATGATGGATTATTTATAGAACCAATAAGGTAGTTCCTATTCACATCAAAACTTTTGATTTTATTTGCTTGTTGATCCAATGCTCTCCATACCTATGTATTAGCTAAGTACATTGTATTTTTGCTTTGAATCTCCTTGTAAAGTAATTTTTCTCATGGATTTAATTTTTTATTATATTTCCAATGTTTCAATTTGTTTTCATGCCCATTTTCATTGTGTCCTCACATCTTGAGTTTGTAGTTATTCCATTTTTACATTTTCCTCAATTTTCACTTGCATTTTATCCATTTATAATCATCATCCTGAGCATCAACTCCTCTAGGGATTTCTAAAAGCTTCCTTGCTAATTTTAATTACATATTAAGTTACCTATGCCATTTCATGGTAAATAATGTTTCATGTACCCTAAAATATCATTTTAGTCTTACAAAGATTAAGAACAAGCTTGGGAGAAAATGCGTTCATCTTTATGACCATTGTGATCTGGCCTTCATATCTACATAAAAATTTCTTGCCTCCTAATTTCATGCATATTAATTTGAGTTTATTACTGAGACAACATTCCATCATACCAAGACATCAAGGATGAAATTAAAATACATGGGATATTATTATATGTCCACCTTAGAGATGGATCTTCCTAAAAGAGGAGATTTCAAAGTTGGTCATGTGGATATTGAAGACTTTTGGGAAAGTATGGAAGAAGGTAACCACACTTATTATGTTTTTTATTTTTGAAAGTGGGATTGTAAAAGATGCAAAAATACCTATGTCAGTCCCTCAAATGGACCTAATACTCACTTTTGTAAAGTAATATAACAAAAAGACTAGGGAAATCATGACAACAAATAATGTGTCGATGGAAAAATTAGAAGGCCACTCCATGAACATAACACTTTTTATTTATCCACATGATGAGGTGGTAATAATGAATAGATATATTAGATAGGAATTATGGGATCACCATAATAATAGATTCCTAACTACGATAACCTAGTCTTGATTGAAGAGAGAGAGGGACCTTCCAATCTCCTTAAGACCCTCTATAGATCTGATTTACATGATGAATTGTTAGATATTATAACACTATTGAACATAATAATAGGCAATACAACCATAAATGGTTTTAAATAATGGATATGCATGTTTATAAAAGTAATATATCAAGGGAAACCATTTATTGATTGGGATTGAATCATCAATGATAATTGTCATGAGTAACTAGTAAATTTGGAATCCACACAATAATTATACATAACCTCATAGTTGGTATATTCAATCACAATCATGAAAGTGTGGCTAGGAATTTTTGATTATGGGAAGTATACCCATGCTAGACTTAACTATGACTATCTCCCTCATCTAGCTCATGAGAAAGGTAGATTTAATTTTAGGAGAGTGAATGATGCATTCACCATGTTGGTTGTGAGAAATATGTTGGGTGAAACTATGATGCACATTTAAAATGAGGTTGACATCCTAATTAAACATTATGAGAATTATTCATTCAATTTAAATTTTTTATGCATATGTGAGTTAGAAGATTTGAGGGCATATTGTATAAGTTACTTAGGTATGCTAATGATAAGATACTTATTATTGATATTTGTAAATAGTTGGGAGAAGTCCACAAGAAATGAAAAGGTAGACATGTTGATGGAATTCTATTTCCTATGGGATTGATCTATGACATTTAAAAAAAATTTATAATGCATTGATGCTTGAAAAGTTAATGGTGCACTTTCCAATGTAATTTCAAATAAAAATATTTGCTTATGATATAAAGGGCTATGTGAAAACCCATCTCAAGCTAGGTCTGAGTTATCTACATAAACCCATAATTGAATGTTATTGGGAGGGATGTGAGAATGATTTTTATGTAAGAAAAAAAGATTATATGATAATTAATTTGATTAAATTAAAGTCATATAGGCTTGAATTAGACACAAAATGGTTTTTTGATGATGAAGATGACATGGTAGACCCCTTGTATACTGAAAAGGTTCAATTAATACCCTTGTCGGCAATATATGGATATTTTTCAAGAGTTGAAATATTTGGAATAAATTATAGTATTAATTATACAAAGGTCAAAGACATGGTTTGAAAATAAATTTGTTGAGTTCACTAATGTAGGAAGCTCAAAAAATACAAAATCTTTGAGGAAACAAAATCGAACAGTCTCATATTCTTTAACATAACCTAGTACTAAATTATTTTTCAAAGTCCCAAAGTTAAGTATGAAAAAATGTAGAGGAGGTGATGGGGAAGATCCAAAAAAGAATATATTACATAATGAAACCTACAATGATGACCCATTATCAAGGAAAAAGTGAATACCAAGAGAACTTTTATCTCTCCAACTCAAGTAAGTGAATCACCTAATTCTCAAACCCTCGATCTTTATGTTTTAATTGAAAACTAAAATAAATAGTTTTTATCTTCCAATAGAGGTTAATCTTAGGTATCTTTTGTTTCTTCCCTTACTCATGAAAATACACCTTATCCAACCCCTCATGTTTCATCATCACCTCACATTCCATCTCCTCATCATTTTCCATCTCCACCTCATCTACATCCACCTACACATACTTCTCCACCCATAAGAAACCTACTCCTCCAATAGATTCTATTTATACCCTCAATACACAATTTTTCACTTCTTCAGTTGATACATATTTCACTTGGGTTCACCAATTGGCGAGAAAAAATAATAAAGCCACTGTCAGAGCTGCTACTCTTAATTTTAATGCATTATAAAATATGTTCCAAATCCATTCACCAAAGAGGCCCAAAGTTACCTCTATGATAGTGTCTGATCCTTTAGGAGGAATTTTTATAGAAATAACTCAATTATGGTAGATAAAAGTGAATAATAAATGACCTTGGATGATTATGGTATGAGAAGGATTCCTCTTGAAAAAACTAGTTCATGAGAGTGATATTCATAATTTAAAAGAATCTACTGCAAGTATGATAAACACATGCTTTCAACACATATTATAATTTTTTAGTGTCAAACACATGTACCTTTGGTATCCATCTCAAACTCAAATCATGTATAAGACATCGACAAATAGTCCATTACAAACATATGTAGATACAAAAACCAAGGGAAAGTGATGGAAACATGGATTGAAAAACTCCTCATTGATGTATTGATATTCATTGATGAGATAAAAAAAGCCGATGGAATTTTGGATGTAGCTCAAGTCAAGATGACTAAATAAATGAATACAATGAAGAAATAAGTAAGGTTATGGAGAAATATAACTTGGTTTTTGAGAGACATGGATTATATGGACTAGAAGGTCCTCATATATAAGAAAAATTTCAGCCAAATGGATGATAATCTTTCACATTTATGGTCACAAAGTGTACAATGGAGAATAAATGTTCTTGAGGACACCCTGTAATATTTATGGGTTCAAAGTAAGAAGTAAAATGATCTAAAACTTGAAATTCATGTAGATGTCTGGGCCATTCATTATGAGCTGTTAAAATAAGGGGATGTCAAACATTTTATAGCTATAAAAATAAAAAAGATTTCAGAAAATGATTGAGGAAAAATTATTCAAGATAGACACTTTAAACTTGGAGGCCATGAATAAACTAAAATAATATCCACACCATCCTCCTTGAGTCTAATTAAAGTATACTAGGATTATTTAAGGGTAGTGAATAAATGACTGAGAGAGTAGAAGTGTGGATGACATGTAAATCCAATAAATCATTCCTAAGCAACAAGAAATAGTTGGAGCCATGCATAAATTCAAAAAATATAGGTTAAAATCATTATAGATTGAATACCAAGGCCAAGTTGTATAAGTTGGTCAGATAAACACTCAAGCCACCAAATATTCTCTCTCTACCCAATATTCTTAGTTTTCCCACTCTTCTTCTATTTCTTCATTATAATTTTTATAATATCATTGTAGCTTGAAAAGTATTATTTTTCACCTTTAGTGTGATAAGATGAAAAATGTTAAAATAGAAATAGATTATTCACCACAAAATGTGGTTATGAAGTACAATCAAACCCTATTTTTATAAATAAGCATTGTGGCCATTGTGAAGGGAATTTTTTAAAAAATAGATAATTTTGGTAGAAAAGAAACAAAAAAGAAATTTTGCATTATTTTTCAATAATTAATACAAGGAAGCTTAATAGGAATTTGTGCCTTTCATTTTATTAACATATGATCATTATTCCTAAGTTTAGTGGCTCATTCAATTCTTTTTCTTTCTTTGTAATAAATGTTTATGATTAAAATGTCACTATTTTAATTATTTTTGGTGTGTTGGAGTGATAGAAATATAAATTTATTAAATCATGTGCATTCACTCAAATCTCTCTTTTATTTTATATCCATTTATCTTTTTCTCTTTCATTTCCTTCTTACTACATTATTTTTTGTTCACAAGCAAAACCCCATTTAATAATTTTTTTTATTGTAATTATTGTACATATATTTTACCATATTTTACAAAGGGAATCCTCGATAATAGAGGAGGGACTTCATCCCCTTAACTATTAACATAATCTCTCAATTTTTCAACTTGTGTAAAATATTATGCTAATAACATAGACCAGGAATATCCTGTATATGAATGACAAAAAATCAAGAAGGCCATACATAAATAGATAGATCGCTATAAGAGAACATGAGAAAGATTAAATTGTGTACACATAATTCATGTATGTTAAGAATTGGTAAATAATAACATTTTAAATTGTATAATCACAAATTTATGTGTCTAAAAATTCTCCCCCTTTAGTCTAGTATTGAAAATGTTAGATTAAAATGATAAAGTAAGAAATTTGGTTACTTGAGTATAACCAAATTTGGTGTCATTAGGCATGTTTTGATTATATAGCTTGATCAGTGCAAAACTTGCAATGAAACATGTATAAATAATTGCTCACTCATGAAATAAAATATGAAGCAATTGAGATCATGGAAATATTTGAAATTGAAAAATAAAGTAATAAATACAACTATGAGTATGTGAACAAAGCTATCCTCATGAGGTCATTGTAGAAAGGGGTGATTATGACCTAAGGAGATGACACTTTGTTACAACCATGGGTTGGTAAGAATATGCACCAACCCCTATTTAAGACCGAGTAGTGTTTATTAGGCTGAGAATCATAAAAACCTCAAGCGTACTACTCAAAATACGATCTTAGATATTTTGGTGGAACATATACTAGGTTCACATGCCAAGGGTTGAGCCCCATACTAGGATTATATGTAAATATTAAAATTACAAATAAAATTTTCTAGGAAAATTTTAGATTCATAATGCTTACATAGTTACCTCTGTTATCATAATATAAATATAAAAGTGTATGCATGAACAACATCCATGCCTCATAATCTGATCCATCTATAACAATATGTGAAATATAATACCATAATATGTGTCACTTTTTCCAAACTAATAATTTGACCCAATATGATAATATAACCCATGTAAATTTATTAATATTACCTAAAATCTAAATTTATTGTCTATTAAGGTTTGAATATTTATAATAAGCCTAGTGGTATGCCCCTATTTTGAGGTGAGGGATGTAGCTTATGAATCACTCATCTCAAAGGAAAATACTTATATGCATCATGTTATATAGAAAATATGTAATGATTTAAGGAATGGGTGATAACATGATTAGATTATGTCATCCTAGTAATATAATATCATTCATGCACATATACAATATGTATCCTAAGGCATACATGTGTAATGCCAAGATAAATATAGTAACTAGGCACATAATAATAGTCATCATAGTAATGATAATAAAAAATATAATAACTTAGTGATAATCCACACAAAATATGCATGATATAAATAATAGAATTTCACACAATTTTAAGAATGCATGATATGAATCATGAAACCAAAATCTCATTAGCCACACAAGTACACACACATATGCACATAATGCCATGATCATGATGCACAAAAACACTCAAGACACAACATGAATTTGACCAAATATAGACAACATGGCCATGATATGGAATATAGGATCCTAAAAACAATTGATGCATGATGTTACAACAAAAAATTAATCCACTCATAGAATCATGCAAGATAACACTCAATGTCACACACATGAATAGTCACACAATGTAACAGTCATCAATAATCACTCATGAAGGCATGCATAACACTTATCACATGATATAATATAAAATAAAGAATCAAACCATGTAACAATCATCAATTATCACACATATGATACATAAAAACATAAATATGCATAAAACAAACAAAGTTAGTCTATATAATCAAACTATGCCATCACTGCACATAATAAAGTATAATATCCATAGAATGTAGCATTTTAAATAGTATATTCAAGATAAAGTATTGTATAATTAGTTTAATTATCTCAATATGATCAATAAAATGGCCATATAAAGATAAAATTGTACAATGAACCAAGATGCACCTAGTGTAGGCATACCCCTGATGTAGGAAGGTATCCCCTAGGTGTAGCATTATCCTGCATCTGAATGTACATGTCATATATAACCTATATGTCTTGTATCCCACTCATGTATCTTAGGAAAACCATGTGATTATAAAGTGTATGTGTAATATACCATGTATATGATAAGTAACATAAATGGATCATGTAAATAACAAATCCTATCATGTATAAGTCTTGATTTTTGAATTTATATATATATATATATATATATATATATATTATTTTTTTAATATGACTTATGTGCATCTCAAACTCCTATGTACAAACTCTTATGTAGACTCTAGTGATAATTTTTTTAACTTTAGATATGTGATCTCATTAAAAGTCCATATGTCATAATCATAATTGTCATCATAACTCTATATATCTATCATTTTATTAATTATTTTTGATCTATCTCAGATGTTATGCATATGCATTGCATTTGATTCAAATTTATATGAGGAATCATGATTTTTTTTGTGAAATGATGCCATGTTACTTATCCTTGAATCTTTAACTTTATAATGGTCATCATTTCCATCATGCCAAATATTGATTATATTTCATTCGTACAAGAAGACAATATATCTTTTTCAAATATAGACTATACCTTACATTTGTTATAAACCTTGATATACAAGTGTAGCCCATAATATATCATTAAGGCACATAAAAAATATCACTATATTAAAAACCTTTGGCTATAAGTGTTTGGTAATGTAATATGTTTAATTGATTTATCACAATGTATAATGTGTTGTAATTCATTTGCATTATGACTCAAACATTTTAGGAATGTAATGTTACACATATTTCTAATTTTTTCCTCATAAATTTGGATATATTTCTAATAGTTACCCTCAATCTATACCTAAATAGGGAATATGTCACTTCATGTATGCTTATAGTCCTTATGGCTTTGTGTGGAATAATAATCCAAAGAAGGTTAGATCATTGTTAGTGATTGTAAATCAAAACAATTGAAATGCCATAACATTATAATCATATCCACTAGGTTTGATCAAGACTAAGCAAACAATGAATCAAATAAAAGATAAAACATAAACATTTATACATTCCTTAGAATACTTCTTTTCCTTGTTGGTTTGAAGAGGTATGTGCTCAGATTGTATAACTAGAGGTCTTTGGAAATGTTGGCTCCACATGTGGGTGACACATCCCCTTGTATACATTTGGTTTAGCTTGATAAATGGCATGAGAATGATGAAGCTCCTTATGTATTTTGGTAGAGTATGTTTAGGTCCAAGAAGCTTGTCTATAATGGAGGGAGAACCTTCAATTTAAAACATGGTGAATCAATGAGGACCATCCTTCTTGATCTCAAGATGGATGGTTGAAAATGGGTTAAAGTTAGATGGTTGAAGAAAGGATGGGATGAAATTAATGAGGCATGGTACAAGCATGGGCTTGACCATTTTGGGTGAGTGTAGTAAGTGGTATGGATTGATGTGAGGATAAATAAATTTATTTTATTTAAATAAATATGAAATTCCAAAAAGCTATGGAAAATTCCATTAGTGATAGATTAAATAATTAATAAGAGTTAATTAACTGATATAATGTGATGTAAGAGTTATGGGTTATACCAATGAGGCATGGGCCAAGCATGGGATTTACTTGCCTTGGGATTTGGTTGAGTGATGGAAGAGGTGTGGGTCTGGTTAGAGTTTGTCCCCCTCCATGCCTTATGATGGAAGGGGAAAGAGGATAGAATGGGAGAGATTAACTCATGGATGAGATTAATGCATATGAGATAATGCTTCCACTTGTTAACATCCAATGATGATAGAGTATACAAATAATTTGCCCTAAAGATGGGGGAATTGGAAGGATGCATCCAAAGATAAGTGACACACTTTGACTTGACCCAACAAGGTGAAATCTATGGATGTAGGGAATGATCAATCTTGAAATAATCTACACACTTTAATTTAACCCAAACAAGGTGAAATATATGAGTTTAGAATTAGAATAAAGGCTCAATGATGGAATTTCCCAAAAAGGGGGATTGATTGATTAATGACTTTCCATAGTAGGGCAGATTTGATCATTGATTAAATGATTCTCCCTAGCAGGGCAAATTTTATTATTGATCAAACTAATTGATTGATTGAAAAACATAACTCAAGGATTTAAATTTTTACGTAGATTAAAATGATATGAATGACACAAATGTAAGTGTTAAGGTATAATGATTTTTTGAAGAATGAAGAAGCCACAAAAAACTAGACACACAAGAATGCATAAAGGTAATGAAATAAATGATTAGAAGAACATAATAATGGTGGAAGAATAATGAGATAATGGTGGATTAAATGACCCAAAAAATTAATTGAGCACTACCTACATAGTCCAAATGGACCTCAGGACATTGAAGTTCTTCCTAGATTGGAGAAAATATGATGAAGAATGAAGAATAGAATATGAATACTGATGGACCAATGTGTATGACTCTATTTTACATGCTCATTTGGAGATGCATGTCCTTATGAGAATATATATATATATATATATATATATATATATATATATATATATATATATATATATATATATATCAAGAATGTTCATTTTTTAAATTTGACCAAGGAAAATGTGATGATTTGATGTGATCAAAAATGATCAAGATGATGGGATTAGACAATAGATGATTCTGCAAGGGGATACACTACCAATATGACATTGTCATAGAAGTTCCTAGTACTTTATTTTTGATGTAGAATATGATGATGTGTACCATGATATAAATCACCATGATAACTTGACCATAATGTGCATAAGGACTAACCCCCAATCCAATAAACAAATGACAATAACACACCAATGATAAAACCATGATGATAATGCTGATGTATGTCAATGGATGTACTTAAATACAAGTGTGAGACAATAAAAACCATGATGATGACCTTGTTTTCAAAATGGATTAAGTCAAGGAAATAATATTAAAATCAAATAAATATGAAAATAAACAAACACACACACAAAACTGAAAACAAAAGCAACAAAAAATAGTTATCATGAATCAAGTCAAAATCCATATGTGAAAGCTAAATGAAATGATAAACTGAATGGTGCCCCAAATCAAGGATACCTGTAAGGGAAGGAAATGTCCCATAGGGGAAAAGACACATAGTAAGGTGGCTAAATTGATTGAAATCAATAATGAATTATTAGAGTAGATTTGGGACAAACACATCCCAATGGTTGCTAAAATGAGTGACTCAATGATAAACCAAGGATAATGAATAGATTTAGGACAAGACAAATGTTTTTGAATTTTGTGGCTTAATATCTCTACTAGAAATTTGAAGCATGAGAGCATGGGAGTGATAACTCATAAAATCATGAGATCATAGGATTAACTAACAAAATGGTGAAATCATGAAATAAGGTGGCTAAGCTTCCCTCAAAAATTGACTACTACCTACATAGTCCAAATGGATCTCAAGCCACCATAGTTCCTATAGAATGGGAGATAATAATGAATGAAGAACAAATGGATAATGGTGGATAATAATGGATGGTAATGAGGGAAGGGACTAGGAATATCCAAGGACCATGTCACGTGAGAACCAAATGTGTCCAATTGTCAAAGTGTCTTGTGGATAATATGCCAAAATGTTTCTAAAACATGTTTTAATATACCTTATACTTTTGTAACAAGGTAAAGATGGGAATAATTATGGTCAAAACAATATGGGTTGGGCTAAATAGGATTGAATGGATAAAATGGAATGAAATAGTCTTCAATCAAAATATAACTAACCCTAAGTGTCAAGGTACTTGTAGAAAATAGATTATTTATGGATGATTCCAAAAACCTAATTTTCATCATCTTACTTGCCCAAGGCACCACAAACATGGATTTTAGTCTTGGATGAATTATTTCTCTTTTTCTTTTGATTGTTTTGTATTTTTTTTTTGTTTTTTTTTATTTTTTAACATCTAAAATCAATAGAGGATTACAAGATGCATAATGTTGACCCCTTCAATGTATAGCCTATACCTATTATGAATATTAAATCTATGAATATCCTATTACTAATGTATACTATACTGCTATTGTAATGATCTTCGTTAGTCATTTATTTTTTTCTTTCAAATCTCTAGAAAAGATGTCTTCATAGTCTCTTTGAAAAAGAGTGTTTTTAGGAAGAGTAAATAAGGATAAGCATTAGATAAATGATCTAATTTGGTAATATGTAATATAGGAATTGAATGAATAATAGGATCATAATGGAATATATATTTATTGGGGGATAATGGTGGGGGATAATGGAGATTGGGATTTTTAGTCACACGTATTGTTGCTGATTTTAGACTCAACATTGGTTGTGGTGGGGCCAAAGACCTCTATAAATTCTCTCAACAAGGCCACAATATTTTTCTATTATTTAGGCTTAAGAGATGATATAATTTGAATATGTTGTGGATTATTGGATGTGCTGATATTAACTTAAATAATGCCTTCAATAAGTAATGAGAAACTAATTAGCTCAATTATTGTCACCTCAAAGAGGTTTTCATCAACAAAGTCTTCTTGATTTTGATTATCCCATAACACCTCAAATAAGGATTCACTATGGGATGTTGAATTTTGATTTTTATTATTGTCTAATACCTTAAATAAGGTTTCAGTAGAATATGTCGAGTTTAGAATTCGATTATCCCCTTGTACCTCAAAAAAGGTTTCACTAGGAGATTGTTCTTCTATATGAATGGTGTCTTCATTCCCTAAAAATTCTAGAACTGATATGTTTCCATGGATGAAGTTCAACAATGTGTGATTATATCAGTCCTAATCAACATTTTTGGGAGGTGGAATATCAATATAATGGCTAAGTTGGTTAACATTAAAGGGATGTATAATGGTAATGGAAGGGTAAAAGACAACACAATCCTCGTATAAGATACTATGAGAACTTGTGTTTATGATAAATAATTTTTTTTAAACAATCATATAAGAATACAAAATGTATTCAATTTGATCTGAAAGGAGAATATAACAAATGTTATAATAATTATTAATGTATGGTGATGCTAATTTTGACTCAAGTGGATTTGGTAAAAGTGTATAGCCAATGTCATAATATCCAATAATATATTCTAATTCTAAACATGATTTTGAATCAAGGGGATTTGAATCTGATCTTGAGACTGATGTTAATTTTGATTCTTATGCTAAATCTAATACTGGTTCTAGAATGGAACCCAATTTTGATATTAGTTCTAAAATAAAATCTAATTCTAATGTTGGTTCTGATAATAATGTTGGTTCTAAAATAAAACTTATTTCTGATGTAAATGTTGCCACAAAGATGGCTTGTTGAATTGCATTATTGACAAGCACCTTTTCACCTTTCACTTGAAAATGAAGGATTTGGGATGAAAGAATTTTATAAAATGGGAAATATTTGGTAATGGATGAATAATGGGTTGTTGATCAATAATAATGGGCTCTTCAAATATGGGTTTATTGAATACATTTCCTTTATCGAATATAGATCTTTGGTCAAATAGAGGTGGACCAAAAATGGTTTGGGTTTAGTCAAAGATGAGTGATTCAACAAAAACATCAATAATGGGTTGACTATATTGACCTTGAAATAGAAATGGACATATTTTATCATACCTGAGAAGGGGATTATGACATATCCTAATAGATTAATTATTAGACTTGGACAAACTTGGGTATTTAATAGATAATGGCCCTTAGAGGGGAAATGATTGAATCTATTTTGGTTCTAAGATTATATTAGATAACATACTAATAGATAAAATATCAAAAGTAGATACAAAGTGGGTTAGTTGTTGGCTAAGCTAGGTGAGTTGATCTATCAAATTTTGATGTATGAACGGCCATGCTAGAATAAGTTTAAAATCATGAGATGCCATGACTCAGATTAACCTTAGATAAATTCCCCTAAGCAAGGATACATGCAAGGGGAATGGATTGGAATAAATTGGCCCCAAATAGGGTAAGTTAGTTTAAGTAGGATGGGCCTAAAGAGGGTAGTCTTGATCTTTGATTAAAATGAGCCCAAAGAGGGTGGTCTTGGTCTTAATTAGAATGGGCCCAAAGAGGGCAGTCTTGGTATTTTATTGAAATGAGACCAAAAAGGGAAAATTAGATTAATTATAATGGGTCCAAAGAGGGCATATTTGATTCAATGTAATTGGCTTGGCTTGGTTTGGCACTAAAGAGGATGGAATGACTCAATATGATTCAAATGAAATAAAGGATGTATGTAATAATTTAATCATTCCTAATTGGCAAGGGCTAGAGATTGAATGAAAAGATAATAAGTAGTTTGAATTGGCATGTGATTGATTTAAAATAAGAGGATTTTGGTCGAAGTAGTCCTAGTTTAACATTTTTCCAATTTTTTGGCTTTGAAGTTGACTGTGGTCAAATTTGACCTAATTTGGAATTAGAATTATAATGTGGTTCAAGATGAACTTGATTTAGCTTTGAATCAGTTTTAGATTTTGATTCATGATGAACTTGATTTGGCTTTGACTCAGTTTTGAATTTTGGTTCAAGGCAAACTTGATTTGGCTTTGATTAGATCATAATATAAATTGGGTTAAAATCAACCCTGTATGAACAATTGATTTCAAATAGATAATATAATGGTACCATGTGAATAATGCAATGACATAATCAACCAACATAACACTAAGATGGAATAGATATGGCCCAAAAATTGGGTAGGGTACTATCTCATCTCATAAATGTGATGTGTTAATGATTTTGACTTAGGTTATTGGACTTGGTTTTGGACACACAATGGGTTTTGACACAACATACAAGCAAAAAAAATTTAATTACATGATCCTATCTTATTTTTAAATCAATATTGCATTACAATCACCACGCCTTAAATATGCTTGCTTTGAGAGGATAAATTTAAGGATTAATTTAATAAAGTTTAAATTGTAGGTGAAAAACCCATCCTCTCTCAAAGTCTATACATGATAGACAATCTTTGAGAGATGTTACCTTTGCACCCCTATATCAGTAAAGGATTTTTGACCAATAGGTCTTAATCTAAAGATTTCATTGGATTTTTAGATGGTCCTAATATGGGTACAAAAACCATCAAAGAAGAGATCCAAGTACCAAGCTATTTGTAGGGGGATACATCCCCTAGAAAAGAGGCCTTTAATTCCTTGATGTTGATGTATAATGGATTAGTATTGGGAGTTAACCTATTGCTTTCATGAAACCCTTTATGGATAATTTCACTAGGCCCCAAACACACCTACCAATAATTTATATCCCCTATTAGATATATGGGGTTGGTATAAATGCTAGGGTATCAACACCTAGTCACTGTGCCCTAAAGACCCATAATGAGGTAATGACACCCCAATCATGTAGCCTAAAATGAAAAGGGGAAGGTATCACCATTTATGATTCGTAGGAATCCCACTAAGGGAAAGAAAATATCATAATTTGGTGAATCTCCTAGGATAAAAACAAATGGTCATATTCACATTTTGGGTTACCCTATCAAGATTTTAGAACCCAGATTAGAATATTTGGAAAAAATAAAATGTTGTCTTAAAATTAAATCCTCTTTATTTGACAAAGGAAATGTGAGAAAATAATCAATAATTTGTAATGGGGTGAAAAAAAAATGTTGTCTTAAAATTAAATCCCCTTTATTTGACAAAGGAATCGCAAGAAAATAATCAATAATTTGTAATGGGGTCTTTGGATAGCATGGGAATTTGAATTCTAAGTTTTTATAACTCTTGACCATAGGAATAGGGTGAAACCACTGATTTTGAAGAATAGAGACAAGAAAAAATAACTTTTTGGAAAAATTTCCAATAATCAAGTGTTTCTATCAATTAGTCTAAAATGAAAATCAGAAAGATTTGAAGAAAACTAGGTGAATTAAGCTAATAAATATGTTAATTTTCATAATTATAAGAATAATATAAGGGTTTATAAGTGTTTATGGGATATTAATGGTCCCACTAGGCATGCCGTTATGTATAATAGTAATCCAAAGAAGGTTAGATCATTTTTAGTGCATACAAATAAAAAAAATTGAAAGACCACAACACAAGACTAAACAACCAATGAATCAAATAGAAGACATAACGCAAACATTCATACCTTCCTTGGAAGATTTCCTTTGATTTTTGATATGAAGATGTATGTGCTTAGCTTGTAGAACTAAAGGTGTTTGGCAATGTCGACTCTATATGTGGGTAGTATCTCCCCTTGTCTACACTTGGTTTAGCTTGAGAATTGACATGAGAATGGTGAAGTTCCTTACGTATTTTGGTAGAGTAAGTTTAGATCCAAGAAGATTATCTATAATAGAGGGAGAACATTTAATTCATAGACATGGTGAATCAATGAGGACCATCCATCTTGATCTCAATTGAGATGGATGGTTGAAAATGGGTCAAATTTGGATGGTTGAAGAAATGATGGATTGAAATTAATGAGGCATGGGCCAAGCATGGAATTGAATTTCCTTGGGCTTTGATTGAGTGATGTAATAGGTATGGGATGATGTGAGGATAAGTATATATATTTGATTTAAATAAATATGTAATTCTAAAAATCTATGGAAAATTCCATTAGTGATGGATTAACTAATTAACAATGATTAATTAACTAATATAATGTGATGTAAGAGGTATAGGTTGTATTCATGAGGCATGGGTCAAGCATGGGCTTGCCTTGCCTAGGGATTTGGTTGAGTGATGGAAGATGTATGGGTTTAGTTTGAGTGTGTCCCCCTCCATGCCTTATGATGTCATGATTTGGACTTTTTACTTGAGATAGGATGATGTGAGGATAAATATAATTTTTGAATTTTTAGAAATTATGGATTTTCAAAATCCATAGAATTTATGATTAAAGAATAATTAATTAATTATTTTTGATTAATTAACTTAATGAAAGAGGATGTGAATAGTGAATAATGAACAATGAAATTGGTGATGAATAGTGATAATGGAGGAAATGATCCATTGTGCATAGGGGATAATGAATAGTGATGATGAATAATGAATAGTGATGTTGAATAATGATAGTGAAGGAAATTTGGAATCGATATGAAGTGTCCAATTTTAAGTGTATACACTTTTTTCCTATACTGATTCTTGCTAGAAATCATGATTGATATATTTTACCATATATTAATTATCATGATAATCCCTTTATCCTTAAATTGTTGAATATTTCACTCTAATGTTGCACAACATTTTGTCTCATATCTTGTTATTATATGACAAATACATAATGATTTCCCATCTTGATGGGATGGTGAACCCATAACTCTATATTGAGTGGTAGGTAAAGCAATCAAAATTCTTATTTAATAACATATATAACATAATGCTTGGTTTACCTTGTACAATAAAATCTATAATTTTATAGTAAGTTCTAAATCCATGAGCTCTACTTTTTTACTGAATCTATCATAAATGCTTGGTACTCACCTTTTATAGATTGTGCAAAAGTGTTGTACCTCTTTTTTATAATCATGCTAGATTTGACAAGGTATTGCTTCAATGAAAAACTTATCATTGAAATACATTACTATGAATTAATATTACAATAGTTGTTTTCATATTTTATCCTTATGAGTGTCTCGAAGGGGTACCTTTCCTTTATCTAATTTAGTATTTCTCATCACTTTTGAATTATCTCAATACTATCATGGACCAATGGGTGTAAAATTGAGATGAGGCAAATACTCATCTATATTTATTAGAAAATCATTTTCCTCATCATTAATATCATCTTATTTGATAAATTTATGAGAATTGATTAATAATGGAAGATCTGATATCTTCTATTATTGTATGTTAAAATGATTATATGTCCTTTATTGTCTCTTGCTTCATTGATGTATCTAGATTTGGGTATTTTTCATTAACTTTGATTGACTCCATAATGTCATATGTATGTATCCTTTTTGGTGGTATGATTTACTATGGAGGTATTATGGTAGAAGGAAAACATTAGATTTTGGATTGCATCCATTGCTAGGTTTGATTACTTTGAAGTATTTGAAAGGTTTATTATATACATGACATGTGTATAATAATCCATTATGGATGAAATTTAAGCACTAATGCAAGGTAGATGGTACTGATTACATTGCATGAATCTATGGTATACCTAAGATCATGTTATAGTAAAACTATTTTGGCATGACATGAAACATAATACATAGTGTCTTAGGGCCCACTATCACATCCAAAATATTTTATACTAGCACCTGGTGAGGTATATTATAAAAGCCCTAATATTTTTATTTGATTTATGAATATATTCCATATTGATAGCCAATGTTTTTAGAATTGTGATGTTACAGAGGTGTAAAAAATGCATGGGATGATCCATGGGATGGATTTAAATTTGAAAAATAGCCATTTGGATAACCTAGGACACTACCAATAAATACAAATGATACTGTACCAATATCATTTGACTATCTATGAACTACCAAGGATGGTGGAGAATGAATATAGTCTGATTAATTTAATATAATTTTTTAGCACATATCAAGGAGATCATATATGTGAATTATGACAAGTTGACAAGGCCAAGCTCATAGATAGATATCAAGGTAAGAGAGAATGTGAGAATGAGTCAATTATGTATGCACAAGTTGTGTATGTTGAAAACTAGTTAAAATTGACTATCAAGTGTTTAATACCAAATTAATGTGTCTACACATTGTAAGTTTTATAAAATATAATTAACACTAGGTAATATTCAAACATGTATTTTATATTATACATGTAAGTCTCCATTGTTGACTCTATTTTACATCACTTACCTAGTATAATTTACCCATTAGGTATACTATTTGTAAAAAATATTTGGTGAACCCATTCAATTTTCAAACATCTTAATCTTAGAGTTTCCTTGTTTTTCATTCCTCTAGGGTCTAAAAACTATTTTTTCACCTATCAAATCTAATTTTCAAATTTAGGTGCTCTCCTCATTACTTTATCATTAGCCATTAATTATTTCATGTTTCTCATGATTATATCTTATGCCTACTAGGAAAGCTCTGTATACCAACCCTATTAGATGAAGTGATAGTTTAAGTGGTACTACTAGTGGTTTTATTCAATGTCATTTGCTTGATACTCATGCTTCTTTGAAAGAAAAAATGATAAATGTTAATGATGTTCCTCCTTTTGTTTTTGATAATGGAAATGTGAGTGATAATGCAAATGATTATGAATATTATTAAGTGGATAATCCTTATGATGAAGCAAATTATTTTGATGATGTTGATCCAAAATGAGTTGATATACTTACTTACTTTAGAGGCTTAATTTAGAAGTATCCAAAATATTTAGAACCCATAATGCCTAAGTTAAAATGAATGAAAAATAAAGCTTTGTGTAAGGAATCTACACATGATAATGTTACCATACACCCTTTGAATGTTCCTAATTCACATATTGGAGGATCTACTTCTACATTAGGTGGTGAGGATAATGCTCCTAGTCCTAATACTCATACTCTTATACCACCACTCAGTGTTACTTTTCCTTAGGTTAAAATCCCTTTCTTATAAATCTTAATACATATTTTATTTATCCTACAACTAATATACCATATAGAATTGATCTTATTGATTTATATTTTTAAGTTGTTATTAGTCAAAATACTAAAGCCAAGTTATTCCTATCAGTGCTAATCATATGTTATCTCATGAATATTTAATTATAGATAAGGATGTTTACTTTCAATAATCTACTTAATTTATAAAAAATGTAATTAAAAATCTTTCCCATAGATCTCAGAAACCTAGTCATATGGTCACTTATATAAATATGTTACATAATCCATTGGATTATGATGTCCTCACTCACCCTTTGCCTACCAATTTTATAGTGCCTACATTTGAATTACACAATGAAAAGGGTAATCATTTGCATCAAATTAGACCCCTCTTTTCATCATGATTTGGGTTTGCTTATGATGATCTATTGATGAGAAGGATCTTTCATATAAGTCTAAAGGACTATACTTTGGATTGGTTACATGCCTAACTAGTAGGCTTCATGTGTCAATTTAATGATTTATACAATATCTTATTAGTTCAATTTTCCATAAACATTAGCCAAAATTTCATGTTTTCTCAACTTTATCAAATTAGTTAAGGACTTAATGAGAATATTAATAAGTATGTGCTTTGATTCAAGATTATACATACAAAAATGTCTCACCAAATACTTGATAACGAATTACAAATAATTTTCTCCAAAATTTTGCTTCAACCACTAACATAAAAAGTTATTTTTAACACTTACCAATATTTTGATGAGATTTTCCTCATTTTTTT
Source organism: Torreya grandis (assembly GCA_037957365.1). NCBI lineage: Eukaryota > Viridiplantae > Streptophyta > Pinopsida > Cupressales > Taxaceae > Torreya > Torreya grandis. The sequence goes on from JARHVA010001339.1 coordinate 208,356, forward strand.
ATAAATTTTAGAATAATTTTTTAGAGGATTACATGCTTAAATATGACCTAAATCCCCTTTAATAAAAAATCCAAATATCAAGGTAAGTCAACATTCAATGCTAAGGCTAATGAGGCTTCATATTTTCAAGATAAAAATGAGGAAGAAAATGTAAACACAGTTTCAAAACCACTTGAAAAGCTAGTTATTCCACCTTATAGATAATGTAGGTAATTTACAAGGTTAATCGATCCTGCTAACCAATTTATTAAAAATTTTATTCAGTACAACATGATATATTTACGTCCACATCATGAGTGGGATACATTTAGATATTTACCTAAAGGATGTGAATAAATATTGTGACTACCATAAAGCTCCATAAAATTTTACTAATTAATGGCATTTATTAAAATAATATAAAATGTCTAACTAATATTAATGTTCTACAAGTTGAAGGCCATACTAAAACACTGAATGATTTTTTCACTACACCTAATCAATTATCATAAATATTTAAAAATACACTTTCAAATCATGAAAATAAGAAGCAATATAATGTTTACATGACACAAACTATACATCAACCAATGATTTCTAATGATCATTCTTTATATGGAATTATAGTTATGGTTACTGGTTCACAAATCAAGCTCCATCTATCACATTTTTTTATGAAAATATTATAAAAATTATATTAATAATGGTCCACTTTATATACATGTTTTTTTCAATTAGAATTCCTTAATTATACATGGCATCATGATAGACAAGGGTTCAAGTCAAAATTTGATTCTGATGTCATTTATAGCCAATAGAACCTATACTAAAAAATACTTAGCACAACCATGGTATTTAAGCATTATGCTGTATTACATGGTCACATTCAATCCTAAAAATCTATTAGTATGGTTAGACATATTTTCTAATAGTGGGATTAATGAACTATTACTTGGATGCCCATGGATAAATCAAATGAGAGAAATCCCATCCATATTACTTTGATGTCTCAATTTATGCATGATAATTTTTACTATACTATTTATGGCATACATTATGAGTTACCCATACCATGTCTGAAAATACATGATATATTACCTAAAGTGATTCTTAAAAATTAACTCATTAAGCCTCATGTGGCATCTTCTAAAATTATACAACCTATAGTCATGGTTCTTATAGTTATTTGATCTACATTTTTTATTCCTTAAGTTATGAATCCAATAACTAAAACACTTACAATTGCACCATAAAGAGATATAATACGTAGTCATATACATCTAAATATAGTATTATCACAAACTTTTACGTATATTCGATATCAAACACATGTGAAAAATTCAAATATATAAATAAATATCTAAACTAATGTAGGTGATTCTACCCAATATGTTGAGGTGACTCTTAGAACCCATTATCTTGATGATTATCTTAGTGATGATGACTAATGTTCCCACACAACTCATGATTACATGATCGATCCTACATCTTATGATAATTTTAATCAATAATTTTAGTGATGTATATGACTACCAAATACAAGACCCCATATTTTAGATGATATCATCGAATAACCCTGCTAGACCATCATATGTGCTTCATTGATACATCCTACTATACCATAACTCATTTTTTCATTATCTATTATATATTTTATGCCTTTTATGTTCCCTTGAACCTTAAGTTAATGCCTTATCTTATCTGTCTTCTATATTTGATATTTATGTTTAATGCTTGGTTTGCATTGACATTATTCTACCCCCTTGGTTTATGTTATTTCCTATGTTGCACTAGTGTTGTCCCCATAAAAAGGTTATCAAAAGAAATACTAAATCACATGAGTGAAAAAAATGAAAATAAAAGCCAACACCAATAGATAAAACCTGGCACACACAATCCAAACCCATAACATGTCCATGTTCCCATTATGAATTGCTAATAAGATAAGTGAAATCCACCAAAAATTATGTCCATGTGTGCTAAATGAAAAAATAATAGGATCAAGACATGGAATTTCAATAATATAAAAACCACAAAGGAGATCATGGAGAAATATGGTAGGAGTTAATACTGACAATTGATCCTGATAGGTGGTTGAGAAGCGACAATGGAAGATGACATTAGGCCATCTAAAGAATTAATTTCTAGGTGGGGAAAATGATGTAATAAATTCTATGTGGTAGTAATTGGTAGATGGAAGGTATCTTATAATTATATAAAATTCCTATGATAAGAATAAGGAAAGAGAACTAATTGCTTAGATAAATACTGTTAAACTATATCTAGAGGGCATTACAAACTGAAGAAAAAACTTAGAATAGTGATAGAACTACTAATAAAAGTTGTAGTATTGTAAGTGCCATGAGGGACCTATAAAAGATGAAAAATTATGTAATATGTAGATGATAATCAATAAGTTGTGTTATAAACTCTATGATAGTTACAAATTCCCATAAATTAATGACATTCCTATCTTACTTAAGACTATTTATTACATGCTAAATCATGTTTATCTGGTCATCAAAGGAGTTACTATAGACTACACCCATGTAAGTTTATGGACATGGTTCAAGAGGATAGGGAAAGGTACAATATATACATGAGTGTTTAATAATATGCTTCCACCACAATGCATAAAACTAAACTTGACCTACCTTGATTCCCCTTCTCTACACCTTGGGTGAGTATGTAAGGAGACTTATGTGATATGATAACATGGATGGATTGATGTGTTTATGATAGGTAGACTCAACTAGACTATTGTCCCAATATTTTGGATTTTTTACTAGGATGGGTCACATTTTATTATTGTGATGGCAAGTGGGAGTGATAAAGAGAACATGGAGATGGATGGCTAAGGCTTTATGTAGTGAGCTACATCAAAAGCTAAGAGATAGGTAACATGATATTTATATGGCAACAAGGAGATTTTCAACATGTAAGGAAAAAATTAGTGGGAGCTCATGAGGTACATATATAGTGAGAATCAAAATAAGGTGATGGCTGAAAAGGACCCTAGGTAAAGGTGCAACCTGAATTAGGAGATGCTGTGAGGACCTACACAGATCACGAATGGAATAAAGAGGACTTTTGCACATAGGTTTTACACTCCACTGTTGAGAAATTGAGTGATAAAAATAAAGAGTGAGACTTGGAATAAGAATCTAAAGGATCCTAGGATGGTATATATTTGAAAAGCTACCGAGGGAGTGCTTAGTTACCCTCAACTTGACATATATGATCATGGGCCCCACTTTGAATCAGAAGAAGAATTTTAAGACATCAAAGTTTGGGCAGTATATGATAATTTATCACCTAATAGGTGGAAATAATTCCAATGAAAAAAGTGGTCCCTTACCTAATTTCTAAACTAGTGGTTATACATCCAACACAATAAGTAGATACCATGCAATGTGGCATGCCACCCATGGGAGGGGATATAGACCCTCATATAAGTAACTCAACTCAAAGTGGAGTAATAAGAGATAGAGGAATGTTGGTTTCCCAAAAATCAATCCAAATAGTCAAAATAGCTATGGTACATTTGATTATGATAGTTGGTGGAATGATACCAATTTCAGGAGGAAATCAAGCCTTAGGTACACCTTCAAGTAGCATTCTAGTGATACAAGCCCCTCAAGCACCTGTTGCACCTATGCTTACCCCTTAAATATATTATGGAATGCCATTAATTTTACCTAGGTACCATGGGGTCAAGAACACTACCAAACATGTTTACAAGTGTGAACTCATCTAGTACATGAAAGAAGTCACTTTATCAAATCACAAAGCAAGCTAGTTTGCCACCACTTTGATGAACTGTGGCATACATGGTGTATGAAGCTAGACCCTAGCTAGAAAATTATGGAATATAATTTCATGAAGAACATGTACCTAAAATAATTTGACATCTCTAAATTTGAGTAATAGATCATCAATTATCTTAAGGAGATCAAACATGAATTGATGGAATGTGTCCATGCATAATATTCAAAGTCTAAAACCCTAGTGTCTAAGCTTGTGTATGTGCTTCACCTAGTGCAAAATGCTAAATAGGTTGTTGGGGTATCACTTGTGCCATTTTAGTGTTCCTCTTAATGAGGATGTTATCTAAGGTAATAAAAGCACTAGAAGCATGATTAAAAGTTGACACTATTGGGATAGTAGAAATAGGATTCAACCTGGTAAAAGAGGCATAGGATGCATTAGAGGAGTCACTATTATAATGGATAATAGTGAACACCAAGAATGACACATGATATATATTATGGTACACTCACTATGAGGTGGAAGATTATAACAAGAATAATTATCCAAGGCATATTATATGTGCCTTGATAAACTCATGTGAGATTTTACATGAGGGCCATGACATGCATTATTTCCATTTTATATAGTGTGTAATTGAGATAAAGGTGTCATTATATTGTAAGATCTATGGTGCCTCCACCCAAAATATTGAATATTATTGGGTGATAAATGAAATTCATAAGGCACATGATAGGATACTATGGGACCCTCCAATCAGATACCAATGAACCAATGCTATGGTAAGCTACTTAACCATGATTATGGAAAATACAAACAATAACATGGAAATAGAGGCTATGCTAGGACATAGAGGTGGTAGGTTTACACAACTCTATTGTTATAAATGTGTGTTTCTAGGCAACTTTTAGATCAACTACCCTTTGTATCCTACTTATTCATATTTTCACGGCACATGAAATGTTTAGGAAATCCCAAACCTATATGTAAAGATCATCCAGAATGGAAAACTTGAAAAAGTTCATAGAAGATTAGATGTGTGAAAAATCTTGACCATTATGTTGGAAAGGCACAAAAAATTAAAATAATGTTAGATCTAAGGTGCATATGATGACACATAATTGATTTAATACTTGACTAACAAAGGTCTACAAAGGAAAGGTCAAGCCAAGATGTGACCCTAGGAGGTCAAAAGTTTAAGTAGTGCACCAAAAACTCCTACAATACCCTACCCAAATAGCTAATACCAAGATAAGGTGTTGTATAAAGCTATGACTATGATCCAAAACTTGTAGGGAGAGATTCAACTTGATCAATATTTAGAGGAAAAATATATGTGGAAACTCCAGACACATTAATGTTAGGTTAATGACCTTACCAACATGACAACTCTCCTATGCTACAAGGGGATGATTCCTATGTTGAAGACTCAGTTGGTTGAACATGAGGAAAAATAACCAAGTGATGTGCCTACCCAATATTTGGCATGGGGTTATGAGAGGAGAGTAAACCAAAATAAATCATAGAAACAAGAGATACTTATTGACTCAGACATAAATGGTAGGTTAGTATGTGACATCCTAGTGGATACAAGCACTGAGGTGAATATCCTCATTAGATATGCATGGTATAAGATGGGGATCCCAACACTAAAAATATCATCTCATGTCTTGTTCATGGAAAACAAGACCAGAGTGTACCCCATAGGCTTTCTCAATAATGTTGACATCAAGATAATAAATGGTGTTGGAACTTGTTGAGGATGATAATTACCCAAAATTTATCAAAATACCTTGATGTTATGAAAATAATGTCTAACTATGCTTTAAATAGTGCTATATGAGCTTGCATAACAGAATCGAGTGCATGGTGATCCCCTAGTAGATGACTTTGGCCCACCCTTTGTTAAATGTGTTGAGTTTGTAGATATACTAAACATCATCTATAACACTATGACATATGACATGGTCAACTTAGAGCCATGTGGAGAGAAATGCTTGAACAAAGATGATACCCAATCCACCTTTGATGTTGAAAGTGCCTTCTAAACTGATAGATGCAAGACTCTTATGAGGTTGATAGAAGAAGGTAAGGTATAGTGATTTTGAACCCAATATTTTAAGATGAGCCCAAGTAATTCAAAATGAGGGTAAACCCTTATGAAAATTCTTTAGATGAAGATGTGTCATGGTATGATCAATATTATGGCCCTAGAAATCGTGAAAGGCCTTGAATGTTATCATTTTGTGTCATCCAAATAATTAATAGATATGGATGCCATAAACCACATACAAATTAATAAAGGTAGTTAGGACAAAGGTTGTCACTTTGAAAGAAGTACTGGTTCAATTCTTATTGCATGCATGAGTCAACACAAGGCATTAGGACCAGTTACATCACGATTGGAAAACTAGGTGCAATAGGGTAAATAATGCATAGGAAGGAGGAGGGGAATATTTGTGAAGAAAACCCATATGGAAAGAATGCATAACCATAATGATAAGGATCAAGTCTCAATATAAGGATGCCACATCCTTGACATTTTGGAGATAAGAGAGTGCCAGTTGTGCATAGTAAGACACAAAGTGCTTCAAAAGAAATTCTGTGAATGGTGTTCCACATCATCTTGGATGAAATAAGGCTTCAAAAATAAATGTAATAAGTCTTTTTTAAGCCTTTTTTTCACTTTTTCTTTGATTAGAATAGATTATATTAGCCCCTAAGCACACTAGATAAGTATGTAGTGTAATATTATGTGCATACCTATTAAAATCTAATTAAGCGAGTTGAGGGAGGCTATTATTTAGAGAACCATATGCCAAATGTTTAAGTTTTTGGTGAGCATTTTTACACGTTAAAATCTTGAAAATGTGTTTCATGCCACCCAAAAAATTGTAACACTCATGCATGCATGACCCCAGAGGCCCAAAGATAATAGTTTACTGTGTTGGAAGACCAAGTTCAGGATTTAGTATGGGGTGGGGGTGCCTATAAATAAGAAATCATAGAACACACAGGTATTGCATAGGATCATAAGAGAATTGACATGCAAGAGAGAGATAGGAAAAAGGCACGTGTATAAGGAGGTTAACATGTGCAAGATGCACAAAGAAAGGAGATAACGTGTAAAAGGATTTGGCATGTAGATCAAGCCAAAAGTAAAACATGAAAAAAAAGGATTAGAGCATGAGGATAGAAAGTGACATAAGGAAATTTAGATAGTTATATGAAATGATACCCGGCATAGATGGGACTGAAGGATAAAAGAGGATGGTAGATCTAAATGTTGATCTAAATTGATTACTAGAATAGTTTAGCATCTCAATAAATTACTCAAATTCAAAATGATAGGAGTGGAAAGGATTGAGGAATGAATTATGATGGCACCTATCAGGATTTAAAGGCCCAATGTAGAACTCAATTAGGATACCCTAAAATAAGCGATTGAGATAGGTATCAAATTGATTGGAATGATAACTATCAATCTATGAAGTAGACTAGCTATTGACCCACCTTCACATCTATAAATATGGGTATTTATCCCATGAGAAAGGTTTGTACAAAAATTATTGTTGAAGGAGGTTGATGATGAGAGGGGATAGTGTTGCTAGAGTTAGAGTAGAAAAGGTTGGGAGATACCCATTAAAAGAAGGAAATAAAAGGATAATAATATTGTTGCTGAAGGCTATGAAGTTTTGACTCCCTCTCTTAGAAGATTGTAGAAAAATTATGGGATTTCAAGCAACATGGTAGAGATTGAGAAGACCACCGAATAAGTTAAAGAGTCATGTAGGATATTGTTGATGCCTCTAAGTGTATCACAGGTGCTCTTAGTGTTTATATAATACTTATCATTTTAGAACTCAAATAATTTAGATCATGAGTAGCAAGTTGTGATAATTTGGTTATTTGTGATGAAATAACAATAAATCAAGCAAACTATTCCACATTATTTATAAAACTTGGTGGTTGGGAGCCATGTTCGTCCTCTTAACAATATTTTCAAAAGATGTAGTAATCTATACTAATATCAATGAATTGTGATCAAATTCTAATCTAAGACTATTATAAAATGAATATTTATAATGATATTAAGCTACAATGATCTAGTTAAAATAAGAGAAAATGGGAAGGGTAGCGTAGAAATAAAATATGCTATTGATCTCTACCTCAAACATCATGACAAGGTTTAAATTCCAACTGAACATACATTTAACCAATGTATAGCATGAAATAGAATATAACCAAATCTTACCACACACTAGGCAAGTATCTAAGGATAGTATGAAGAAATATAAGTAAGAACTAAATTTACTTTAAATATTTACTACTTCAGTCAAATAGCATATTCACATCCTTATGCAGAGCAAATAAAATGAAGTAAACCCAAGAGCATTCAACTAATCTAGTGTTTGCAAAATTAACAACCCTGTATTAAATATGCACGCCCATAATTCTTAAAAACCATTCAAATTTGAGATCTAGAATAGGCAATTAAGAGATAAGCTAAATTAAAATTCACACAAACAAGATGAGACAATATTCTCAAAATTCTTTGCTTGTATTAATTGCTTCAAAGTTTACACTAGCTTTTGTAGCTCAAAAAATCTCTCCCTCATTTTTTAACAAATGACAATGCTCCTTTTATAGATTTCAAGGAAGCATGTCGATCTATTGTATCAACTTAAAAGTGTACAAAATGTAAAGGATAATTGTTCTTTCTATCAAGTTTTTAAAATATATTAGATTTTCTAAAATAGACTAACCTTTATGGAAATGTGCTAACAATTGTACATGCCTTTACAAAAGAATATTCCATTGTCAAAATTTACAATGTTTCCACAAAAGGGAATATTCATAACTAATAGGTGGACCCTATGTTAATGAAGTCCCTTGATCTTAGTGAAGTAATCTCATTAATTTTTGATGTTGTTCATAAACTAACCTCAAATTGATATCTGGCTCAAGAATGAGCTCATCTTCTTGCTTAGCTAGGTCATCTAGATATTTTTAATTTCTCTTTAAGGATTATTTGATGTTTTTTACCTCAACTATCTTCTCCTCTAAAGTTCGGATCATAGCCATGATCCTACTGTTGTCACCTCTATTACTACCTTGGCTCTTGATCCTCACTTCCTACATGATCAAAGTGGTCATGTGCTTGAAATCATCATCCATAATGATGCCCATGGATCTAAGCTTTGTAGGATTCATAATCATAGTTCCTAGGAGTCATTCAATTCTATCTAGCAGCTCTTTATCATCTTTGATGAGTCTTACTAAGAATTTGGACCATGCATTCAAACTATTGATTTTATCTATAATCAACCCTAGGATGGTGTTGAGATGAACAATGTTGATGGTCTTGAAACTAGGGATATTATCCCCTATTACGATTCTAATCAAATACTTCATCTTGTCTTTGTAACTCTACCATTAGGTGATTAAACCCTTGGCTATTGAATCTTGTTGGTTCAATGCACTCTACCTTGCCCTTATTGACTTCAAAGAGTCAAACATATCATGAAATTATTGCTTAAACATTTTAATCATTGCATTAGGAACATGTAAAACAACTTATTTCTCCAAATTATCCTTTTGCCTCTATAGGTTATCTATTTGCTATTTCACACCCTTGATTCCAGTTTGTAGCTTGGCACTTTGAGCCTGGGAAACCTCAAGTATATACTCTTCAAAAATAAGGTGTTCACCTAGTATTTGACCTTCCAATTTAGTCAATCCAATTAAGGGTTCCACTTTTTAAAAAGTGAACTCCTCCCCTAAAATCATGGCTCTTTTTTCATAAACTCTTTACAAGCTGGCTATGGTTGGGTCAAACTTGACACTGACTGAAGAGTGTGTGATCTTTGGAGGCCTTAGGGTCTCAATTTATGAGCTACTTGAAGATATAGGAGCAACTACTTGTCTTTCCTTATCTTCCTTCTGTAGCTTCACAATCATGGTTTGAGCTCCTCATAAACATGGATGTTTACAGACTTTGTGATTGCCCACTGAAGGTATAGAGTTGTGATCTTTTACAACTTTTCATATATGAACCACTCCAAAATGGTTCGTCCATGTATAGATTTCTCATCACTAAACAAATTAACCTCACTCAAAGTGTGGGTGAGGGTTAATTTGGGCCTCTTGGTTCTTATATGAATTAATGCTAGCTTAGCCTCTCTCTTTTGTGGGGGAACAACTAGGACTAAGTCAAAATATATCTCTTTCACCTTTTCCTTACTTGTTTCCTCAACTTGGGGTTGAGGTTCTTCTTCCTATGTTTCCTCTTCATCTGACCCATAATAAATTGCTAGTGCCTTTAAGGCATCTTTCAATGTTTCCTTAGGATCTAACACAATCATGTCAATGTATTTAATTAGAAACTCTAGACTTTTAGTTTGGGCAGAAGATGATGCCCCTTCACTAGGTCTTTCTTCAAGTCTCTCTTTTCCTGATCCTTATGCAACTTATGCCTCTTGATATTATGGAGGAGGCCTAGAAGATGGTCCTAGTATCAAATGGTACTGTAGAGGATTCATCTTCCATATTTCACCACCTAGATTCTCATCTCTCTTCAGTCGAGCCTCAAGCTTGATATTGTGCTTTTTCAATCTTACTAGGACTTATGTGAATGAAGATGCTTAGATGTACATTATATAATGGAAACCAAGTTGATGATAATATTTCATGTTAATATATTTGAATTTCAAATGTTTCACAACATATTCTTGGGGGTCCCAATATCTTAAATCATCAAGCTATAAATTGAATGATGCTCTATGTCTAGAGATAGTGTCTACATTATCCCAATTATGCAACACAATTATAATAATAGTCAAAGGGAAAGGTTGGAGTAGCCACTTCCTTTTTCCTTTTCATACACCATAAATACCATGGAACGATTGGTATTTTATCTCCTATTTAGCCAACTTGGTTGGGACATAGACTAGAAATCTAAGAGGCTAAATCAGAGTCCCTTCTATCCTGATTATACTATAGTCAAGCTATAACTAAAAGTCCCCAATAAGTTTGACATAATTATTGATCAAGGGACTTACCCTCATCATATAGATCCATATAATGGCCTCAAACAAGGCTAGATATACACAATTATAAATGAATTGTATGTGGTCCCTATACTTGAAAATATGTAGTTTGGAATAGTAATGAGAGAGTGTTTGCCTTCCATTAGGTGACCAATTTTTGATGTTAGGGATTTAAATAGTGGATATAGGGAATACAAAAGATAAGACATCATAAATAAGTGATTTATAGTCATCTTCTTTATGGTAGATAATTTTTTTTTCAGGCAAATACTGATCATTTCTCCTAATGGGGGAGTAAGTCCCTTCTCAACCATGAAATATATATAAGGGACCCAACTCTTATTGACATAGGTAGTGGAAGGGGACCTAGACAATCTATTGAGAAAATTCATAATCATTCTAATTCTCACCTTGAATTGGGTGATTGGGATCCTTCTAGTGGGGTCAAAAACTATATGGGTTCCTGAATACAACCATGGGACAAGGGCAATTTTTAGGTCATTTTGGCTAGACCATTGCTTCATTATAGGCAAATATACTAGAGGCATAGTAAGTTTGTAGTAACTTTCAAAGGAAATGGGGGAAACATAATCAAATTTCCTAAAATTTCATTCATGGACTATCATATCTTGATAAATTCTAAAATCTTTAAAGACAAGAGCAATAACATCGATACAATGAAGTACATCTAGCTTTGTAGCTACATGGTGAAGATTCACCATATAAATGGTGATCATGTCATAGTATATCTAGTAGATTATGGAATTATTTTCATCTTATTTAGTGATTTATTACAACTCTTAAATGGCCCAAAAAATCTTGGACTGTTTATTAGCCCTAGTGTTCAATGCTACTACATCAAGTTTAGTGTCTTTGAAGACTCTTCCTTCTATGTCTGAAGTCAAATACAATTCTGTGTCCTCCCTATTTTGTTGTTTTCATAATGCCATGATTATTGTATTTATAAATTAATCATTAGTGGTATAAAAATTGAATTTAGATCAATTTATACTCTTTTGGGTGATAATTGAGCTTTCTTTAGTTTGGCTGTGATCAAATTAGGCTCAAATTAGGGGTTTTGTAGATGCTAAGGATTTTTGCATGTCTTTTTGAGATTTAATGGAGGAAATTTCTGTCACTAAAGTGATTTCATGCCTTAGAATTGATTAAGAATATTGCATTTATACCTTTAATTTTTATAAGCCCATAAAATCTTTGGTTTTGTCCTTTTCTACTAAGGTGGCAACTCTATGGCATCTAGTTGGATTTTTGGGGCATTTTGTTCATAAATGCTTTAAAACTTGATCATTTCCTTTTAAAATTTGTCCTTGATCTCTCTCCATTAAATCAATCTGTACATATTAATGTAGATCATTGATCTTGATCTTGCTAGTTACACGCCATTAGCTATTTTTTGTATCAGGCCCTATAGTTGTACCACTTGGAAATCCCATGGGCTTTCAGAGCTCTGCATATTTATTAGTCTCTCAAGGAATGAATTTTTTCCATGTGGTAGATCTATGCTTTCTCAAAGGTTTAGTTGAATAGTCTATAGTGATCTCACTTCATTTGATCATGATGCTCTGATTAAGTGCCAGTTGTCAATCTTGCAAAGGTACATGAACTTTAAGTTAGCACAGGACCATGTAAATAACTTAGGTTAAATAATTTAGTCTAAGGTTTTATTTCATGTTAATAAACATGAAATAATCATGAGGCTAAATTATTTAGGCTAAGTTTATATCAAAATAAAAGGGACCCCATCAAAAGATAGGAGATATAACCATAAGTCTTTAGCCTAAGGTTCTATTGTATTAATGAATATGATCAGAACCTTAGGATAGAGACTTAGGTTAAGCCTATATCTAAAAAAATTTAGACCATGATAAATGAAATGTGTCCAAGAGGGGGTATTAAGACATAAAGGGACCAAACCTAGGGTTATTATTCTAAGGTTGTGTTGAAAAACATGACTGAATCTTAGGATAAGAATTTAGGTTAAGTTCATGGTGTTCATAATTAATCTTATGCAAATTTGAACTTGGTTAGAAAGGTCCTTATGTCAAAGCATGGTCCTTAATCAATCTAAGGTGAAAGATTGATTTTAACATTGAAGTGCATGATTATTTTCCAACCAAGATCCCATTGATCCTACAAAGGTAAATAACATGTTCATTTATCTAAGTGGGATTGGTTTATGAGCTTGAATTTTTACGGTCTCATGGGCATCAAATGAAAAGCATGAAAACATCAAATTTGAGCTCTATCAATGTATAACTAGGGCTTAAATTTGACGGCCTCATGGATGTCAAATGATAGGCATGAGAATGTCAAATTTAATTCCAATGGGACATAATAGGCCCCGTGGAAATTTTGACTCATTGTATGTCATTCGATCAATTTCATTTGAGAAAGTGTGAACCATTGATCATGATCTGAATTGTTGGCTATGATTGGTTCCTGCAATCAAAAATGGATTAAGTGAGCTCAGGACCTCATACAATTTAGACCAAGATTATAGACTAAGTTTTTGTTCACATTAATAAATACGAATAAGACTTAGGGTTAAAGTCTATAAGCTAAGTTGAAATTTAATAAAGCATGGAAATTTTGAATAATTAAAAGGATTTAACATAGTTTCATCCTAAGGTTTTGTTGTATTAATAAATATAACCAAAACCTTAAGGTAAAACTTAGGCTAAGATATCATTAAAAATAACAAGGAATCCCATTTAGTCTTTGATCTTAGTCTCACATCATCTAATATTTGACCTTCAATCAAATGTAGGTCATTGATCATAATTTGAGTGATGGAGCAAGATTGGTTTGTGGGGTAAAGCTTTGGACTCATCGGGTCTATCTCACACTGTCTGATCATTTCTACCCAAATGCACATGGGTCGTAGATCTTGTATAGAAGCACAAGACTTAAGTAGGGCTCAGGACAAATAATACTTAGGATAAAGCCTTATGACTAAGGTCTTTTTAATGTTTATTAAATGTGAATGGGGCCTTAGGACTAAGATATTAGTTTGAGCTTATGTAAATAAAGTTAGACCAATCTAGGCACTTAATAAAAAGGACCTTGTAGACATTAATTTTGGACCATGTTAAAATAAAAGGGGATAAAGGAGATTGGGACATAAAAGGGACCAAGCTTATAATTTTTATGCTAAGGTTTGGTTGTGTTAAAAAACATGACCAAGCCTTAATGTAAAAAAAAGGCTTTAGTCTATAGCATATTTAAAATGTTCTCATGTAAATTATTTCTTCCAATTTTTGAATTTAGTTTAAAATAATCTTGTGTTAGGGTTTTTAAATGAGGGTTTTTAGGAAGATTGAACATGGATTCAACTTGAATTTTAATATACCAAAGGCTAGTAAAAGGTCGAATTGATATAAAATCATTAAAAATATGAAACCTAGGTATGATCCCATCAAGGAGAGCTCTATTAAACCTATGATCTAAAACATAGAGATCCACTATTAGAAACATTAGGTAAAGTTAAATCAAAACCAAAATAAAGAATACCAATAATACTAAGGGTGGATGGTCTTCAAATGAAAATAATGTGCAAAACATGTTAATGATGCTCTGGTCACATGAATTTCAACTTCAAAATACAAATTTCATACAATTTTAACACAAGGGTCCTTATTTTTTATAAATGGGGGTATATTGCCCTCAACAAATGGTAAATTAAAAAGGAAACATAATAATAATATGTTATAATTTAGAGACTCTTGTTTAGACAAATAATTATTTTACTTATTCCACTTGATCAGTGCCATCATCAAAAATAGTTTATGGTTAAAATAAATCTGGCACCTATAAGATTAGGATCAAACATCAAAACCTAGCCATGTTGTGTGTGTGATTTTATTCCACTTACTATTTAACATGAGGTTTAGGGTAAAAATTATAGGTTTTATGCCTTTAATCATTAACACTGACTCACAACATGTTTGGATATTTATTAAGAACCATGCTTTAGCTTAGGGAAGGCTTGGGCATTGTTCTACTATTAGCCAGGAAATAGCCCCAATAGAGATGCCTTTGGTTCCATTCATGGAATTAATCCAATACCATCTAGATTTACATATCCCCAATTGAGGTTACTAGAATCACCTTCTCTTGGAAATCTTTTGATTTTGCAATAAGCTCCTATTTTTGTGTTTTCTAGACCATTTAGGATTTCTAACAAAGGTTGGAAACTGGGTTAGCTAGGTTTAGGGATTTGGTCAAGTGTTTGATCCTTATAAAATCACCTATGTTTTTAACCTTTGTCCCATAAAAGGATGTTTGTTAAGTGTAAGCATGACTATGTTCCAATAATTTAATCTTTCATCCTATATGAGCAATTCTTCTTAAAACCAAATTTAGATCAAAACAATGTTTAAATCCTCATAGAAAAACTAACCTATCTACTAGTCCTTACTATATTATTTAAATTATAACATAAAATTAAATTTTAAACCCATGAACAACAAATGTTTGAGATCCATACTTACATTCTTGTACTTATGGAGTTTTTGAGATTTTTGAGTAACTTTGAGTTGAGGGCTGCCCAAAAGGACTTATTAGAAATAAGGGACTAAACAAAGGAAGAAAACACACAATAGAAAGTAAATAAGTAGAAAGAAAATAAAAAATGAAATAAATATGCACAAACAAGGGATAAGGAATAAAAATCAAAAGAAAACTAAACTAGCCTACTTATACTAACTCTAACTAGTCTTATAGATTTACTCCATGAAGACCCAAGGAGGAGTAGTAGAAAATTAATGCTTGAGGTACTAACCATCGGTATGGAATGTGAATTATTTTCCTTGTAGGTCTTTCATCTTTAAGAAGTTTTTCTCAAGTGTCTCAACAATCTGGTAGGGGCCTATCCATAAAGGGGTGAAGTTTTCATGTTTTCCCTTATGTTCTGATGCCTTATTCTAAAGAAGAACTAAGTATCCTTGTATGAACACATTTATCTTTGATCTATTATCAAACCACCTCTTAAATTTGGTCTAGTGTTTTCTAAAATTAGCAAAATCATCTTCTCATGCATCTTCCATTTGAATAATGTACAATAGTTTTGAATTTGCAAGTTTCTAATCTTCTTCCATATATTCCTACATGAACTTGTATGTAGGTAACTTGAGGGTGACAGGGAAGATGGGATATTGGTCATATATCAACAAGAATGGTGATGCATTTAGGGTATACTTGATTCTTATTCTATCTAACCAAAGGGCATATTTGAGAAGCTTATGCCAAGTTCTAGGTTTGTCTACTATAGACTTCTTTAATTCTTTCATCAAGTTCTTATTGGTTGATTCGAATACTCCATTACCTTAAGGGCAATGGTTGGATGAGAAATTAAGAATGATAATTTTGTCATATTCACAATATATCATTTTAATGAATGTAAAGGTAGATTCATGCTCATATACTAGGGAGTCTAGAGTTCCAAATCTGGTGCATATGTTTTCCTCTAAAAAACTGATCACTTCTTTATCTCTATACTGCTTGGTGGATACTACTTCAGTCTACCTCATGTAATAATTAGTGGTAGTTAAAAATTATTTATGACCTTATGATGAATTGGGTTTGATCACCCCTATAAAGTCTAACCCCCACTGTGTAAAGGGTTTATCAACCATTATTGGTTGTAATAACATTACTGCTTTTGGCTCCTTTGTGCTAAAGATTTAGCATGAGTGACATTCCCTCACATGCTTGTGAGTATCTTTGAATATGGTGGGCCAATGATACCCACTTCTCAAAATTTTATGGGTTGTGGTTCTTCTATATAGATGACCATTGCCTAGCTTCTCATGAAAGGTGATCATTATTTTCTAGCTTCTTCTTGGAAGACACCTTCAAAGTTCTTCCTATATAACACTCTATTATTGATCAGGTATTGGGCTGATTTGAGTCTTAAAGCTCTCTTCTGCTCCCTAGTCAGTCTTGTAGGACAAGTGCCATTAATCAAAAAATGAATGATAGGATTACACCATTCATTAGACTAAAAACTTTCTTATTCAACCTACATGACATTAAGATTGGGGTTAGCATTGGCAATCATTTGAATCAGACCTTGGTACCTTACCAATTTTTTAGTCTTCATCTCAATGTCATATTCTTGCAGGACAAACATCCACTTACCTCTCCTTTCTCCTAGCTCATTTTGACTTAGCATGAGATTTATAGTAGGGTTAGGTAGGATGGCATGCACTTTATCTTAAGAATTTAGTGCCTAAATTTCTTCATTGCCTTTACTAATGCACATGCTTGTTTATGATTAAGAGTAATTTAACTCAACATTCTTAAAATTGGTGCTCATGAAAGAAATTGGATGGTCACATCCATTGAATTTTTCAGTTAAAACTGCAACAACATTGTGATCAGAATTAAATGAGTAAAGGAATAAATACTTGGATAAATATGAAATTATTAGGATTGGAGCTTGACCAATTGCCTCCTTGATGTCCTTAAAATCTTTCTTAGTTTCCTCATTCCAAGAGATTTTGGCATCCTTTTTCGGCATATCATTCAATAGTTTGTTAATTTCTACAAAACCAAAAATAAACATCCTTACAAAGTTGATTTTTCTAAAGAATGATTTTAGTTCTTTCCTACTATTAAGAGGCTCTATATTTTATATAGATTATACTCTATCTATATCTATAGATATTCCCTCCTTAGTAATGACATGGCCTAGTAATTTTCCCTCAGTAACACAAAAAATTCTCTTTTTTGGGTTAAGGGAAATCCCATACCTTCTGCACATTTCAAATACCTACTATAAATGCATAATGTGTTCCTCCTTATTCTTAGAAAAAATAGTCAGATCATCCTTGTATATAATGATTCATTTACCTATCAAACCTTAGAAAGCATGATTCATGACCCTTTGGAATGTTGTTACTACATTGATTAGTCCGAATGGCATCCTCTTGTATGCAAACGTGCCCCATTTGGTAGTGAAAGTAGTCTTCATCATGTCTTTATAATTCACCAATACTTGGTTATACCCTAAAAATGCATCAAGAAAGGACATCATAGCAGAACCAGAAGCACTTTGTATAACTTGGTCCAAAGAAGGTAAATGATAGTTGTCTTTTTTAGATAACTTATTTAGATTTATAAAATCAATACACAATCTTATTTCACCATTTTTTTTCTGACTGGGACCAAATTTTCAACTCAAGTAGAATTCCTAATGGGAAACACAATATTTGCATCTAACAACTTTTTAACATCTTTGAAAATCATAGGCTCTAAAATAGGGTTGACAAGCCTCTGCTTTTGCCTGAAAGGTGTGTAGTATTTATTTAAGGGTATGGTATGGGTGATGAATTTTGGATTTAAAATCTTCAATTCATCATAGGACCATGAAATTATGTCCTTATATCTTGTGAGTAGGTATTTGGATTTTTTTATCTTCAATGCTTATACATGTGGTTCCAATGTTAACTAGTTAAGGTTGATATTGAGGTCTAAGATCAACTACCTTGTAATCCTCCCCATTTGCTTTGGGAATCCTAGTGCTCTCAGCTAACTTATCCTAGTCAAATAACCTCTCCAAGGTAATCATGCCTTTTAGAATTTTATTATCATTCAATAGAATGAATATACCATCAAATTTACCATCTTCTTCAAGAGTATTCTCATTAGCCTCATCTATGATATGTGCCTCAAATACTCTTGAATTGGTCATGAAATCTAGGATCTATTGGTCATTATTGAATACCTGCATATGTTTGATATTATCTAGGATATAAGGGCATGAAACTAGCTCAATGCTAAAGTTTGGAGAGTTTGGGATTGGCATAAGGTTGGATGCAACTGAGGCCAGCTCATCAGAAACTTTGTTATCCTCCCTAGGGATGGAAATAATGTTAAAAGCATCAAAATATTGTAGAAAATCCTAGACTCTAAACTTATACCTTTGAGGTATGATAATTTGCATTGATATCTACTCCTTACCTGATTAATGACTAGTTTTGAGTCACCATGAACCAATAGTTCTTTAACTTTGTACTTAATGGAAAATTATAAATCTAAGATCAATGGTTCATATTCTTCTAGATTATTGGTGCATGAAAATTAGAGTCTATAAGAAGCATGATATTCCTTACCAAGAGGATTGGTTAGGATAACTCTTACTCTAGACCCCGTCTTAAATCTAGCCCCATCAAAATGCATCTTTCATAACCTAGGCACAACATGAGAAGGTTTAGAATTACATACCTTGGTAGTTTCAAGAGTGAAAAGTCCCAAATCAGAGTCAACTATGTTCACCTTTTCATTCAAAATATTGTATTCCATGATCATATGTCTCATCCTTGGTTATCTTTCCACTCTGATTTGATTTGGTACCCCTTTCCATGGCAATAATAAATGTGAGTAGTCAGTGAACATGTATCCATTTGGGGCCTTTGTCCATTCCCTAATAAATAATAACCCATAAGCATTAGGAATGTTAATAACTTGGATATCAATAAATTTCTAGACTCTAGGCTTAGAAGCAAGATGCATATGAACATTTAATAATTCCCCCACTACCTTGACTCTAGACTTATCTATCTGAGTGACAAATCATCAAATTTGATAGGAGTCAAGCCAAGCTATTTACAAATACCTACTAACATAATGTTGGTAGATGCACCAAATCTAACAAATACTTATGTAAATTCTTACCAAACATTCTGACATTAAGCCAAAAAGGTGGGGATTTTGTTTTAGCTTTGTACATAACAACATTGGCATTATCAGTTTTGGATGGCTTGCTAGGTTTCTTGGATAAGGACTCTAGCAATAGGTCCTTTTGTTTAGTGATCTATGTCAATTCATGGAACATAATATTATCTTTTATTTTCTTCATGTCATCCAAAATATTATACCTAATTATATTTGAAGAAATAAATTCATTAGTACTTTGTTTAGAAGTAATTCCCTTTGAAGGTTCTGGATTATTATTTGAAGTAGTGTCTAGAGGAGTGTCAAAGTTGTTTGGAGGTGTTGAGGTAGTCAAAGGCTACCTCTTCTCTCTATTCCTCAATGGATATGTCTTCTTCAAGAATTTATAGAAGGTGTGTAATTATTCAAGAACATCATCAAGTTCATTATCTTCTTGGAAAAGGAAGTTAAACATCTCCACCATGAAGGCTTGATCAACAGATTTAGATCTTGATGTACCTACACCATTATCCTTGTTAGGAACTACTTCAAAGGTGTCCAATTCTTCCTAAAAGGCTTCAAAAGATTTACATAATTTAATGCAATCCATTTCACCATGATTATCATTACAATGAACTTTATAGTAATTAGTTAATGCAACATCAATAAGATTAATGTCCATGTTCTTTTTATCAGTAGATGATTCATTATTTTTATTGTTATGGAAATTGTCATTCTAAAACCTATTATTAGGCTTGTTAAATTTTTGAAATGAGAAGTTCCTACATGAGATTTCACCAGTATGACTAACCTGATTTTGAAATTAAAGAAAATTAGTGCTTAGATTTTGTACCATCTTTAATATAGGGTCATTCTCACTATTGGGAGTTTTTGAATTGTGAACTTGATTATTATTAGCACCATTGGTTCATACCAAAGCCTTTTGATCATTTGAATTAAATCTAGTTATAGGATGGTTCAATAATCCTAAGTTCTGCTTAGGAGCAACATGGCTCAAGGGTAATTGGTTCAAACATGGGATCTAATTCAAAGCAGATTCATTTTGATTGTTGTTAGGAAATATATTAAAGGTAGGCATACATTGATTGACATTTTGGATAGAGTAAGCCATTTACACCTAAGGTTGAATTTGATCATTAATGATCATTGCTTCAGAATAGGTTCAGGCTAAGGTGGTTATTACTGGAAGAGATCTCTTTAGGAACACAAAAGTCATAGGATCTACTACATCCTTATATATTTTTAAAGACAAAACATTATCAAGTTTATAGGGATCTATGGTCTGACTATGCATATTTTGAAACCTAGCATTAAATGCTCTTATAAACTCACTAGCATCTCTTTTGATGGTGGTGAATTTTTGGTACAAGACATAAGGACTAATGATCTTGCCAATTAGTTAATGAAAACATTATTAAAATGATCCCAAATGGTAATGTAATTATCAGGCAAATTAAGAAACCATTTATATGCAACATCCCTAAATGTAAAATGAAATAGCCTACATGCTACATCTTCATGGGTGACATTTAATAATCTCAATGCAATTTTGAATGATTTAATGTGTTCCTCTATAGTTACAACACCATTTGGACTAAATGTTGGCAAAAAATTCTTAGGATTACGAGGGAAATCATGAACTACACCTGGTACATTGATGGAGGAATCCCCTAGCCAAGACATACCTTGATGAAGGTCAAATGCAGGAGTACCTTAGAGTGGTGAAATTGGCAAAGACTTCAAAATTCTATACCTACCTTTGTCTCACCTAGCCCTCTTATGGATTTCTAGATCAAGTAGATGTTCCCTTATTTCTGAATGTGACTTTGTTATGATTCTAGGCAATTCCAACATGAGAACTTTGAATTATATTTGAAATACAATGTGTCAAATCAATATTTACAAATAAAAAAGATTAAACTTGCACATTAAGTGAATACTACAAAGATTCATGTAAATAACAACAAAAGACTAAGATCTTCAACTAAACTAGCTCAAAGATATGTCCAAATATGTAGATGTGAATGATATTTACAACTCTAAGCTCAAATGAGCTCAAATTTGCAAAGGATCATCTTTAACTAAAATAGTTATTACTAACCTCAAACCTACTGAATTGACAAAGTTAATTCCATCTTGACCATAATCAAGTGTATACTTTCAAAGAATGTTTATCTTTGTCTAAAGGAAGCATAAAGATGGGTCTAAAACCATGAAGATCACCAAAATTTACACAATTATGCTAAAATAAATAAAATAATGTAAATAATAGAATGATCTTTGATCAAAATACACCAAAATCAATGAAGATCCTACAAATTCATAAGAATTTGTTGGGCCCTCCTAGCACCAATGGAGCTCCACCTATTGATACCTCTAAGTGTATCATATTTGATATTAGTGTTTAAAGAACACTTATCATTTTATAACTCAAATAATTTAGAGTATGAGTAGCAGGTTGTGGTAATCTAGTTACCTATGATGAAATAGCAACAAAACAAGCAAACTGTTCCACAATATTTATAAGACTTGGTGGTTGGGAGCCACCTTGGTCCTCTCAACAATATTTTTAAAATATGTAGTAATCTATACTAATATCAGTGAATTGTGATCAAATTATAATCTAAGACTATTCTAAAATGAATATTTACAATGATATTAAGCTATAGTGATCTAGTTAAAAAATAAGAAAATGAGAAGGGTAGGGTAGAAAGAAAATATGTTGTTGATCTCTACCTCAAACATCATGACAAGGTCTAAATTCCAACTAAATACACATTTAACCAATGTATAGCATGAAATAGCATACACCCAAATCTTACCACACACTAGGTAAGTATCTAAGGATAGTAAGAATAAATACAAGTAATAACTAGCTTTATGTTAAATATTTACTACTGCAGTCAAATAGCATATGCACATCCTTATGCAAAGCGAATAAAATAAAGTAAACCCAAGAACATTCAACTAAGCTAGCATTTTCATAAATTAACAACTTTGTATTACAGATGCATGTCTAAAATTCTTAAAAACCATTAAAATTTGAGATCTAGAATAGATAATTGAGAGAGAAGCTAAATAACAATTCACACAAATAAGATGAGATAATCTTCTTAGAATTATTTGCTTATATTAATTGCTTTAAAGTTTACACTAGTTTTTATAGCTCAAAAACTCCCTCCCTCTTTTTTTTATAAATGAAAATACTCCTTTTATAGATTTCAAGGAATCATATCGGTCATTTGCATCAACTTAGAAGTGTACAAAATGTAAAGGATGATTGTCCTTTCTACCAAGTTTCTAAAAAACACTAGATTTTCTAAAATAGACCAACATTTAGGCAAATATGCTAATAGTTACACACACCTTTATAAAAAAATATTCCATTTTCAAAATTTATAATGTTTCCACAAAATGGAATATTCCAAACTAATAGGTGGACCCTATGCTGATGAAGTCATTTGATCCTGTTGAAGTAACCTCATTGCTTTTTGTGTTGTTCATCAACTAACTTCAAATTGATAGCTAGCTCAAGGAGGATATCATCTTCTTGATTAGATAAGTCATCCAGATATCTATCATTTATCTCCAAGGCTTCTTTGATGCTTCTTTCCTTGGCTATCTTCTCCTCTATAATTAGGATCATATCCATGATCTTATTATTGTCACCTCCAGACCTGCCATGGCTCTTGTTTCTCACCTCCTGCATGACCAAAGTGGTCCTATGCTTGAAATCATCATCCAAAATGATGCCCATGGAGTTGAGATTTTTAATATTCACAATCATGGTTCCCAAGAGTCATTAAATTCTATCTAGTAGCTCTTTATCATCCTTGATGAGTCTCGCTAAGAATTTGGACCATGCATTCAAACTACTAATTTTATCCTTCATCTTGTCCTTGGAACTTTGCCATTAGGTGATTAAGCCCTTGGATACTGCATCTTATTTTCCCAATTCACTATGACTTGCACTTATTGAATTTATATAGTTAAACATATGATGAAATTATTCCTAAAACATTTTAATCATTACATTAGGAACAAATAAAATAACTTGTTTCTCTAGATTCTCCTTCTACCTCTGTAGGTTCTCTATTTACTATTTCATGCCCTTGATGCCAATTTGTATATGGCACTTTGTGCTTGGGAAACCTCAAGTATATTGTATTAAAAAATAGGGAGTTCACCTAGTCTTTTACCCTCTACTTGAGTTAATCCAATGAAGGGTTCCACTTTCTGAAAAGTGAACTCCTCCCCTGCAATCATGGATCTTTTTTTAGAAACTCTTTGCAAGCTAGTTATGGTTGGGTCAAACTTGAAACCAACTAAAGAGTGTGTAATCTTTGGAGGATCTAAGGTATCAATTTGTGATCTACTTGAATATCTAGGATCAACTAATTGTCTTTCATTCTCTTCCTTTTGTAGCTTCACAATCCATGGTTTGAGCTGCTCATGAACATGGATGTTTATAGACTTTGTGATTGCCCACTGATGGTGTAGAGTTGGGATATTTTGTAACTTTCCATATATGAACCAATACAAAATTGTTGTTCCATTAATAGGGTTCTCATTATTGAATAAATTAACCTCATTCAAAGGGTGGGTGAGGGTTAATTTGGGCCTCTTGGTTCCTGCGGGAACTAAGGCTAACTCAACCTCTCTCTTTTGTGGGGGAACCACTAGGACTAAGTCCAAAGATATCTCTTTCCCATTATCCTTTATTACTTCCTCAACTTCAAGTTGAGGTTATTCTTCCTATGTTTCCTCTTCATCTGACCCATAAGCACTTGCTAGTGCTTTCAGGTCATCTTCCAATGTTTCCTCAAGATCCAATGCAATCATGTCAATGTATTCAATTGGAGACTAGCTTTTTAGGTTGGGAAAAAGATGATGTCACTTCACCAGTTATTTATTCAAGTCTCTATTTTCCTAATATTTATGTAAATTATGCCTCTATCTATTCTGAAGGAGGCCTAGAAGATGGTTCTAGTAGCAAACGATACTGTAGAGGATTCATCTACCATATTTCACTAGCTGGATTCTCATCTCTCTTTAGTCTAGCCTCAAGCTTGATATTTTGCTTCTTCAATCTTGCTAAGACTTATGTGAATGAATATTTTTGGATGTACATTGTATCATGGATACCAAGTTTATTTTAATATTTCATGTTAGTCTATTTGGACTTTAGATGTTTCACAATATTATCTCGTGGTCCCAATGTCTTAAATCATCAAGCTATAATTGAATGAGGCTTTATGTCTGAGATGGTGTCTACATTATCCCAATTTTGTAACATAGTTATACTAATAGTCAAAGGGAAAGGATGGAGTAGCCCCTTACTTTTTCCTTTGCATACACCATCAATACCATGGAATAATTGGTATGTTATCTCTTGTTTAGCTAGCTTATGGGGACATAGACTGGTAATTTAAGATGCTAAATTAGAGTCCCTTCTATTTGATTATAGAGTAGTCAGGATATAACCAAATGTCCCCAATAAGTTCCACATACTTCTTGATCAAGGGACTTACCTGATCATAAAGATCCCTATAATATTTGTAGACAAGGTTGGATATACACAATCACAAATGAATTGTATGTGGTCTCTATACTTGAATATATGTAGTTTGGAATAGTAATAGGAGACTGTTTACCTTCCATCAGGTGACCAAGTTTTGATGTTAGGGATATGGGTAGTGGCCAATACGGCATCCAAAAGATAAGATGTCATAAAGAAGTGATTACTAGTCCTCTTATTTATGGCAAAGAATTGTTGTTTCAGGAAAATACTAGTCATTTCTCCTAATGGGGTAGTAAGCCCCTTTTAAACCATGAATTATATATAAGGGATCTAGATCTTATTGACATAGGTGGTGGAAGGTACCCTAAATAATATATTTATCAAATTCATAATCATTCTAATTCCCACCCTAAATTTAGTGATTAGGATCCTTCTAATGGGGTCAGAAACTACATGGGTTCTTTTATACAACAATGGGGCAAGGGTGGTTTTTAGGTCGTTTTGGCTGGACCATTACTTAATTGTGGGAAAATCTACCTAAGGAATTAGAAGTTTGTAGTAAATTTCAAAGGAAATGGGGGAAATGTAAGAAAATTTCTTAAAACTATGTTCATGGACTATCATATTTGATCAATTCTACAATCCTTAAAGATAGGAGTAATAACATTGATATAATGAAGTACCTCTAGCTTCATAGCTACATGGTGAAGACCTACCATATACATGGTGACCATGTCATAGTATCTCTTGTAAATTATGGCATTATTTTCATCTTCTTTGGTGATTGATTGCAACTCTTCAATGGCCTAGAAAAGCTTGAACCAGTTATTATCCCTAGTGTTCAATTCTACCGCATCAAGTTTAGTGTCTTTGAAGACTCTTATTTCTATATCTAAGGTCAAGTACAACTCTGTGTCTTTATTTTTTTATTTTCATGTTACCATGATTGTGAGATTGAAAAATTATTCAATAGTGGTCTATAAATTGCTTTCAGATCAATTTGTACTTGTTTGGGTGATAATTAAGCTTTATTTAGTTTGACTGTGATCAAATTGGGCTCAAATTAGGGCTTCCATAGACGTTATGGATTTTTTTAGGTCTTTTTGAGATTTAATGGAGGTATTTATTTTCACTCAAGTGATTTCATGACTTAGACTTGATTAACACTTTTGCATTTATACCTTTGCTTTTTCTAAGCCCACAAAATCTTTAGTTTTGTCCTTTTATGCTTAGGTGGTGCTGATGTGGTAACTCTATAGCATTGGATTAGATTTTCATAGCATTTTGTTCATAAATGATTTAGAATTTGACCATTGCCTTTTAAAATTTTTCCTTGATCTGACTCCATTGGATCAATCTATATGGATCAATACAGATCATTGATCTCAATCCTACTAGTTGCACACCATTGGCTATCCTTTGTACCAGGCCTTGTAGTTGTGCCACTCGGTAATCTTGTGGGCCTTATAAGCTCTACATATTTATCAATATCGAAAGTAATGTGTTTATGCCATGGTGTATCCATGCTTGCTTGGAGGTTTTATTGAATAGTCTGTAGTGACCTCGCTCTATTCGATCACGATGATTTGATTAAGCGCGAGCCATCGATCCTGAAAAGGTGCACAAACTTTAAGTTAACATGGGATGATGTAAATAAATTAGGTTTAATAATTTAGTATAAGGTTTTATTTTGTGTTAATAAACATGAAATAATCTTGAGGCTAAAGTATTTAGCCTAATTTAAGGTCAAAATAAAAGGGACCCCATCAAACGATAGGATATATAACCATAAGTCTTTAGCCTATGGTTATATTATATTAATGAATATGATAAAAACCTTGGGATAAAGACTTATGTTAAGTCTATATCTATAAAAATTTAGACCATGATAAATAAAATGTGTCAAAAAGGGGATATTAAGACATAAAGAGACCAAGCTTAGGGTTATTATGCTAAGGTTGTGTTGAAAAACATGAATGAATCTTAGGATAATAATTTAGGTTAAGTCCATGGAATTCATAATTGATCTGATGAAAATATGGACGTGGTTAGAAATATCCTTAAGTCAAAGCATGGTCTTTAATCAATCTAAGGTGAAAGATTGATTTTAACACTAAATTTCATGATTATTTTCCAAATGAGACCCCATTGATCCTAAAAATACAAACAACATGTTCATTTATCTAAGTGGGATTGGTTCATGAGCTTGAATTTTGATGGTCTCATGGACATCAAATGATGGGCATGATAATGCCAAATTTGAGCTCTAGCAATGTATCACTAGGGATTAAATTTGATGGCCTCATAGACATCAATAATGACCTCATAGATGTCAAATGATGGGTATGAGAACATCCAATTTAAGTCCCATAGGACATAGTAGGCCCCATGGAAATTTTAACTCATTACGCATCATTCAATCAACTTCATCCAAGAAAGGGTCAACTATTGATCATGATATGAGTTGTTGACTGTGATTGGTTCATGTAGTCACAAATGCATTAAGTAAGGTTAGGACCTCATACAATTTAGACCAAAATTATAGACTAATGTTTTGTTCAAATTAATAAATATGAATAGGACTTAGCATTAAATTATATAAGATAAGTTGTAATGTAATAAAGCATAGACCCTTTGAATAATTAAAAGGACTTAACATAAGTTTTATCCTAAAGTTTTGTTATATTAATAAATACAACTAAAACCTTAAGGTAAAATTCAGCCTAATATATCATTAAAAATAACAAAGAATCCCCTTTAGTATTTGATATTGGTCTCACACCATCAGATCTTTGACCTCTGCTCAAATGTGGGCCAATGATCATAATTTGAGTGATTGAGTGGGATTGGTTTATGGGGAAAATCTTTGGACTCATCAAGTCCATCTCACATCATTTGATCATTTCCACCTGAATGCACGTGGGTCATAGATCCTATAAAGAAGCATGGGGCTTAAATTAGGGCTCAGGGTAAATAAGACTTAGGATAAATTTGTAGGAATAAGGTACCATTTATGTTTATTAAATGTGAATGGGGACTTAGGACAAAGACATTAGTCTGGGCTTATGTAAATAAAGTTAGACCAAGCTAGGAACTAAATAAAAATGACCCTGTAGATATTAATTTTGGACCACATTAAAATAAAATGGGACAAAGGAGATTGGGACATAAATGGGACCAATATTATAATTTTTAGGCTAAGGTTTTGTCATTTTTAAAAACATGATCAAGCCTTAGTATAAAAATTAGGCTTTAGTCTATAGCATATTTAAAATGTTCTCGCAGAAATTGTTCCCACCAATTTTGAATTTCATTTAAAAGAATCTTGTTTTAGGGTTTCTAAATGAGGGTTTTTAGGAATCTTGAACATGGATTCAATTTGAATTTTAACATACCAAAGGCTAGTAAAAGGTCAAATTAAAATAAAATCATTAAAATTATGAAACCCAGGTATGATCCCATCAAAGAGAGCTCCATTAAACCTATGATTTGAAACATAGAGATCCAATGTTAGAAATATTAGGAAAAGTTAAATAAGAACTAGAATAAAGAAGAAAAACTAGACCAGGGGTGGTTGATCTTCAAATGCAAATAATGTGTAAAACATGTTAATGATGCTCTGGTCAAGTGAATTTCAATTTCAAAATAAAAATTTTACACAATTTTAACACAAGGGTCCCCATTTTTTAGAAATGGGGTATGTTTCCCTCAAAAAATATGAATTAGGAAGGATTTAATGACCTCCATAAATCACAAATAGGTAGATGGCATGAAGCATAGGAGAATATGTGGGTATATCATAACAGATCTAGGAATGAAGCATATCTAAAAAAGAGGAAGAAGTAGATCATATATAATGAGAGTAATCTTATGCCATAGAGGAAGGGAAGAGTAGGAGAAGATGCAAGAATCTCAAATAAAATCCACACATTAATTATATATAGAGAAGAGGATCAAAGATGGAAAGCATAATTATGTGTTGAAAAATGGTAATGTCATAGGGGAATAAAACGTGCGATGTTGTTGTTCACTTGGAGTATGGTGGGAATTTGATGATAAAACTATATGAGATGGAAAATGAAGGAGACATATGGTGCCCACACTACTACCATTGGTATTTTTTATTTTCCTTAATATAAAGGGAATCATATAGGAGAGGCATGGTTTCAAGGTTGTCAGGCAGACATCCATGAATATGTGGTTGAGAGAATCTATGAGGTTTCCCTCAATTTTGAGGTAAATATAAGTGTAACCTATAGTAAGGCAATGCCAAAAACATAAAAGGTATGGATTAAGTCCACACACTTAGGCTAAAATAACTAGGTTCAAAGAGGCATGAACACACTACTAGGCTATACAGGATATTGCAAGAGCCACTATGTGAGTATGATTGAAAGAGCAGAAGAGGCACAAGGATGCCATGAAATAATGTCGAAGAGGCATGTGGTGAGATGGTGAGTAAAACTATTGATAATTTTGGATCTATGGGAAATAAACATGTACCCTATTAAGAAAAATATGGAGTCATCTTGTAGGAGACTCAACAAGATAGTAAAGAGGGGGCATGTAATTCAAAATGCAGAAGACAACATGGAGATGAACTATAAGGAGTAAAATTCACTAAAATGAGGAAGGGATTGAATTGATGCAGACCATGAAAAGTGAAATATTTATTTAAAAGAATACTAACAAAAAATCTAAATAGAGGAGGGCATGTGCCCATCGATCCAAGGAGAAACTATGTAAAAATGCACAAGCTTCTACTTTCTACTAGAATAATGAGTAGTGTCTTTCAAGGAAGCACATAACATAGGGGATTATTGAAAAGTGTAAATCTATATGAATTAGTTGATTATGGTGTAACTTCATATACACCTATATTGAACAAGGTAAATAAGTAATATATGAGTTGGATATCTTGGGATAAACAATTGGCATAGTGTGGGGTAATGTTTACCCCCAAAAATGGATAATTCTAAACCAAGACTAAAGCATGTAAGTATAACAAGTGAAGATATACCAATTATAATTATTGAAAAGTGGTGTGCACAATGCAAACCCATAACATGTGCACCCACTCATCATGATCTTCCAATAAGATATACACAAATCACCAAAAACCATGTCCACGTGTGCTAAATAAATTTTTTATAGGATTAAGACACACAAATATATGAATCCAAGAACCATATAAGAGATCATAGGGATAGATGGTAGGATTTAATAGTGATAGCTAATCTTGATAGGAAGTTAAGAAGCAACAGTGGAAGATGGTGGTAGATGGCATCAAACAATCTAAAAAATTAATTTTTAGGTGGGAAAAATTATGCAATAACTACTATGTGGTATAAATTGGTAGAAATAAGAGTGATTATAATCCTATAAAATACATATGAAAAGAAGAAGGAAAGAGGACTAAATCATTATATAAATTTTGATGAAATATATCTAGATTTCATTAATACTGGACCAAAAACTTATAATAGTGACAAAACTAATAATAAAAGTTGTAGTATTGTAAACACCATAATTACCCTATAAATAATGGATAGTTACATAATATCAAGATGTTAATCAATAAAATTGTGTTATTGAATCTATGATGGTTTCCTATGCATCTAAATGAATGAAATTACTATCGTAATTAGGACTATTTTTTTCATGGTAAATCATGTTTTATTGGTCATCAAAGGAGTTACTATAGACTATACACATATAATTTAGTTTATGGTTGTGGTTCAATAGGATATG
Source organism: Torreya grandis (assembly GCA_037957365.1). NCBI lineage: Eukaryota > Viridiplantae > Streptophyta > Pinopsida > Cupressales > Taxaceae > Torreya > Torreya grandis. Next base: position 239,121 of record JARHVA010001339.1, read on the forward strand.
GCCAAGTATGATCTATACACAAGCATGTACGAGAACATGCTTACACCCCATTAAATGCAACTAACCCTGACCTACCCCAATTTATCCACTCTGTGCCTTAGGTGAGCATGTAAGGATGCTTGTATGATATGACATTGTAGGAGTTATTTTCATTAAATATTAGAGAGAGTGGATGGATTGACACACTTGTGAATAATATAACCAACTATACTATTTCCCCAAAAATTGTCCCTTTCTCCTTGATTATCATTCAAATTTGACACACCTATGTATATTTCCTAATGATAACATTAGATGTATCAAGACCTTTCATCCTAGCATGCACTTATTTTTGAGTGAAGTTGTAGGTTGTTACAATCCTCATCTTCTTCTTTATTCTTTATTTTCACCCCTTGGATTTCCTAATTTCCTTCTTTGTGTCTTATTGAATTTTCCCCTTTTGATTATTTTATTACTTGATTGAGCTCTCCTTTATTCTTCTTGCTTGTAGCCCTTGCATTCCTCATTGTGTGATCTTACATCTTATAGAAATTATAGAAATGCAAAAACATTAGAAAACATAAAAATAAAAAAACATTTGATTTTATCTTTGTTGATGGATACATATTATGTTTATCTACATATGTTAGAGGTTTACATATACATGTTACACACGTGATTATTAAGTCATTCTTTGGGTAGGTGAGATGCAAAATTTATAGGTTACTTATAGTCATGAAATTATAGATGCTATGAGAATACATTTACACCCACATTCGAGGGATTTTTTAGATTAGTGGCATGCCTTATACTAGGGGCATATCTTACATTAGGTCTTAGGTGATATCTTATTTTCCATTTATTAGATAGATATACTTACATTGGATATACATATATTGATATTGCTTACATATTGTATGTTGAATGGATACATTACACGTTCTATTATGTGCCTATGATTACTAGTTTCCCTACATGTACATGTATTTTTTCTTAATGGTTTTAAATGTATTATCCTTTGTTGTCCATAAAATATCCTCTAGTTTTAATGTCATTGATTACTTATGGGTCATATGTCTTACTCGATGGTTTCCTATTCTAAGTGATTGACTATGTATGATTACATTTCCTATACTATGTCATGATATATCATATTTAGTACCATAATCCATATCATGTGTACTACCACTTTTGGTATATTATGATTGTAATCTAAATATTCCATGGTCCTTACCATGCATATATTTGGTTGTACTAATATTACATATGTGCTTCATTTCTATATCTTTCCCACCTAGTGGCACATTGATACATTGAGGCATATCATTTATCCCTACCTTATTGTGCCATTTGGGGCATCATATCATTATCTATCTCTTGAGATTAATTTAATACTATCTATACATTATCATGCCATCAGATGCATTTTATCCTTATCTCTTAGAATTTTTCATCCATATCTTATACATATTGACCTTACTACACCCATGTGACTATTGAAATCACACTATTTATATAAGGACATTAAATTATCCTAATTACACCTAATCACACATGGTACTTCATTGATAAATGGGGTACTTCCATATCATACCACATTGGGGCCATAACTTTGTCAACCTTACAAAGTTATATTAAGGCATATTTATTGCTACTCACTATCTTTCTGTCACATAAGGTTGCATATAACTATCACAATTTACATGATGCTATCTTTCTAGAGCTATATACATGTGAACAAAAATATGTTTGTAAATATTCTAAAAACTTTAGCTATATTTTTCTATTATAATACATTATGCAAGCGACTTTTTATTTTGAGATGAGTAATTTGTAGGAATATATACCAATCCCTCAACTGAAAAAGGGGGAATATATCTTGATATTTCTACATAAAAACATTATATACTTAGATTCTTGTTCACACAAACTATGATTTAGCAAATAAGTTTATAATTAAGTACCAAGAAGCACTAGGTGTTTAATTTCATGATCAAGAAGTAGACTTAAGTTTTCAACATTCACTCTTAAATACCTAAGGTCACAAAGTTACTTCATAAGACTCTTCAATATTTATATTATAGATTTAATATACCACTTTTTATTTTCTAGTACCTAGTATATTCCATAGAGTGACAACTTGGTTCACATAAAATCAAATGTATTCATTCCTAAAATTATTTTAGTTTAATATATTTACACATATTTATTGAGACATTGACCATTTACATGCATTCACACTTGTTTATAATTACACAAGATTTAAAATACCAAGACATAAGTGAAGCCTTTCCAAATCTTTTAAATTATTATTCCTTCTATCCCTTAGGTAAGTGCAGGTATGTGCTTATTTGTTTAATTTGATGAATGCATACATTCATGCAAACATGCATAAAAGTGGTGGATTATGTAGAAACTTAATTTTGATACAAGACCCTCTACCATAGCATATTTTTCATGATTTATCATAGTAGGTCCACTTTTATACATTTGGATATTTTTAAGACACTTTCAACCCACATTATACTCTTTTTAGCTGAAATTTACTCATGAAAACTTAAGATCTGTGTGTTTTCGACACCAAGATCCTAGTTATCCACATCTTATTTAGCCAAATCCATTTTTTAGATTTTTCTCTCTATAGTTTAGAATAGAGAAAGTGCCAGTTCTAGCCCTTACCCTTTTTTGGGTCCTTTCCACATTGGTTTGATTCCCAGTTCCTTGAATTCATATTATCACTATTTTCTATGGTCAACCTATGTTTGAAGTGTCCTAGAGATCCCCATAATATGCTTAGTCATTTCTCATGTATCATATTGAATGGATCTCTTATAATCCATTTTTATAGTAGACAATCATCAAGACTCATAAAATTTTTCACATCCCATTTATAATTAATTAATTAATCAAATTTTCAATTAGAGGGGAATAAGGAAAATAAAATTAGAATAATTATTCAATTGGCAAGTTGAAAAGTCTACGGGAGAAAAATGGATAAATATTAAGTTATTAATATATTTTTTTAGAAAATGTGGGGCATGGTTATCTAGGAAAAGGATAATGATATGGGTTCAAGGAAAATTACTAAATCATGTTGCTTTCTTATCCTCCAATTAAGTGGCTTACGTTTGGGCAAGTTCAGATATAGAAGTAAAAGTGAGTAAATTTTAAGTAAGTGGATAAAGATGGAAACTAGTTGCTTTTTCCAAATCATGTCACCTTTCCACCCAAATCATTAAATTATGATTTTATCACCCCTCTTGGGCCTCTTAGGTATTAATATGCCCTACTTTGAATTTTGGGAGGATCTTTTGCTAACTAATGATTATCTCTTATGAAACAATGTGCATGTAGTATTCTTTAAATCATTATGAAATGAAAAATCTTGGATGGAGGTGGTGTTTGGATGAAAAATCAGGGATAATAAGGATTTTAGGATGAAAATCATGCTATCTAGAGATACAATTCCATTTAAGATTTGTTACAGAGCTTCAAGGCATGTAGATTTCAATCAATGTTCAATGTTTATGCATATTACTGGTGTGAATGAAGTTATAGGTGTTTATTTCAGAATAGTATGTTTTTTGAAAAATATATCAAGTGTGTTTTGATGTTGAGTTTATTTTTTTACATTATTTTACTATGTTGTGTATTCAGCTTGTACATGTTGTAAATGGATTTTGTGTTCTAAATAGTCTTTATAGTGCATGTATGTAAAACTAGCAAGGGTTTTGCCCAAACTTTGTATTTCATTATAAATATATATTAGGGAGTATATTTAAGTAATTTTTAATTTTTTTAACTTATTTAATATAATAAAGGTTCCATATGTGTTGGGTTTGAGTAATCGTGGTATTGCACAAAAATTGCCAAAATTTGGTTTCACTAGCTAGTGTAAAAAAAGTTATAAATCATACACAAATTGTTCCCAATGCAAAGTTAATTTTAGATCTGATAATTTTTTGTTAAATTACATAAGGGGACATGATATTGGTATCATATATTTAATATTACCATCCTACAGGGTTTTAAGAATGGATGCTTCCTAGTGAAAGAGAAATTAGATATTTTAGACGGGAATGAAAAAAGTTATAAGTAGAGAAATTAAACTCCGTAAAAGAAATTATGACTGAAAGTGAAATGGGAAAACAAGTAATTAAAGATGAATATAGAGAAGATAAATTATATAAAACTTTGGAGAACATATATTTTGGTTAGAGAGAGTTGAGAGAGGTGATGGGGATACTTATGAATCAATTAAATATGGGAGCTATTCCTAGAAGGGAAGGCTCACCTATAAGAAACAGATATATAGGTCATTCCATTTTAAAAAAACACAAAAACCAAATTCATACTAGAAGAGGAAGAAACCATAATTTCATCCCCTCAATCCATTAGAGAAGTTGATGTAGAAGCAACAAGTATATATAATGCATACAAGAATATAGATGAAGGTCTCAAAGCCATTCTTCCATATGCAAAGTTTGTAGAAATGACAAAGGGAGCCACACATACAAGAATAAAATGAAATAATCAAAGTGGTGTAGGGAAGGATCTAAAAAATAAGTTGAGTAAACTATCATCTCCTACTTCTGATAGTGGTGACATAATTTCAGCTTGGGCTTGGTTGTAGAAATTGTAAACCTACCTTGATTTCAAGCCTTTGAAGGAGAATAAGGCCATTCAATTTGATACTTTGAATTTAGAAGGTGTTGGATATGATTGGAGGTATCATGGCCTAATGACATAAGGGCATGACTAAATACATACCTTTGAAGAGTTTAGCTAGAGGATTCTTGATAGATTTGAGGTTAAGGATGAAGAAGAGTACTTCAAAGAACTCTCTATAATCAAGCAACAAACCTCAGTAAGTGCCTAATTATTAGAATTCAAAAATATGGATATGATGGTAAGTGATATTTAAAAAAAAAGATTATTTTTATTTTTATTGATGGACTAATTGAGCCCCTTAAAAGGTTTTGTCAAAACTTTTGCACTAGAGACTTTACAGGAGGAGCAAGTTGTCTTATCCTCCCGAACCATTTCCTCTTAGTCAAAATAAAGAAATTAATTGAAGAAAGGAATTCATACTCCTCTCCAACAATCCATGCCTCCTTTTAACATAAAAATGATGGATGAGGATATTAGGAATGAACTATTAGGGAAGAAGCTTTGTTTCACATGTAAATATCTTTGGGGACCCAATCATAGATGCCTATGTAAGGGAAAGTGCACTAAATTGAAATGATATCAGATGATGAACAAGGTCTAGAAGAAGGTGAAATCATAGAAGAACCAAAAAACCTAGCAATAGAAGAGGTGGGAAATAAAATTATAGGTGGAGGTACTCTATCAGCCTTATAAGGAGCACTTAAATATCATCCTTTCTAAGTTCATGGAGTGTTTAATGGACAAAGAATAAAAATATTCATTGATAGTGGAGCCACCCATAATTTCATTGATGAAGGATTGGTGGTAAAAATAGGGTTAAAAATGTAATATTTTAAAGGATTTAATGTTGTTTTTGTAAATGGATTCACAATGCCATGTAATAAAGTGATTAAGCAGCTCAATGTCACTATGGGAGACTACAAGTTATGTGATAAATTCTATGTGGTGAATTTTAATGGAATAATATGGTCTTAGGAGTGAAATGGTTGAATTATTTAGGGGATTTATACCAAAATTACTAAACCACGGAATTCATGTTTAATTCTAATGGGAAGAAGATAGTTCTCTTGGGATTGTCCAATGGATCACCACATTTGGTCACAACAAAAATAATGGAAATTATCATCTAAAGAGGCCAAGCAACATGAAATAAAAATTGTTTGATAGACTCATTTTTTTAATCCAAAGGTAATTCTAATTCTTGTCATGTTGATATCAAAAAAATATTACATTCACATAGTAAAGTTTTCAATGATTTACCACTTGGTTTACCACCAGATAGAGGGTTAATGTAATACAATTAGAACCAAGTGTAACAACAATCATCACTACTACATAATTCCACCCAAGGAGGTTTAAATAATAAATTTAAAATATCATTAATAAATCTTAGATATGGGTTTCATAAGACCAAGCTCTAGCTCCTTTTCATCTTCTATAGTTCTTATTAAAAAGAAGGATAGGACCTTGCACATGTGCATTGATTATAGATATTTAAATAAAAAGACCATAAAGAATAGGTATCCTATTCCAAGGATAAATGATCTAATAGATGAACTACATGGTGCCATTTATTTTTCTAAGATTGATCCAAGATTTGGATATCACTAGATTTGCATGAGAGATGAAGATGTATAAAAAACTGCCTTTAGGTGTCATTATGGACATTTTGAATTTTTAGTCATGCCTTTGGGATAACCAATGCTACTACTATATTTAAATATAATATGAACCATATTTTTAGGGATAAGTTGAGGAAATTTTTATTGGTATTATTTGATTATATCTTGGTCTACAACAGGACATGGGAGGATCACTTAAAATATCTAGACATTATTTTGGGCATATTAGAGGAGCATGCATTTTTGATAAGGAATCCAAATGTGAGTTTGGATTAACATAAGTTTTATATTTAGGACATATCATTAGTGATAATTTAGTATAGGTGGATCAATAAAATATCCAAGCTATCTTAGATTGGCCAAGTCTTACTACTTTGACATAATTGAGGGGCTTCTTTGGGTTATGCAATTATTATAGGAGATTTGTTAAAGGATTCTATAAATTTGTATCCCATATTACAAACTTGACCAAAAATGGATAATTTATATGGACACAACTATCTCAAGCCACATTTTAGAAATTGAAAAAGGTAATGAGCTCTTGCCTAATGCTTGCAATTCTTGATTTTTCCCTCCCATTTATTGTATAATGTGATGCATCGAGAGAAGGGATAGGAGATATTATAACTCAAAGGGGGAACCCTATTGATTTTTAAAGTAGTAAGTTAAAAGATATAGAGAAAGGATACTCTAGTTATGATAAGGAAATGTTATCCATAATGCATGTATTGGAAAAATTTAGACAATATTTGGCATGTGGAAAGTTTATTGTTAAAACAAACCATAATAGTTTGAATTTTTCCTTGGGTAAAAAAGATTTGAATGATAGACAACATAAATGGGTGAGTAAAATAAAATCATATAATTTTGATATAGAATACATGAAGGGGAATAAAAATATTGTAGTTGATGCACTCTCTAGGAAATTTAACTTGTATTCTATTTCCTCTATTTTTGTTGATTGAAAGGCTATTATTATGATAGAATATGCAAATAATGCTTTTGATACTAAAATTATTGAGGGAGATATGAAGGATTATAGGTATAAAATATGTGATGAGTTGATTTTGTATAAAAATAAATCCTTTTTAGTACCCAAATATACAATTAAGGAAAAGATTTTAAGAGCCATGCATGATGTGTGATCAATAAGACACCCAAACTATTATAAGACATATAAGCAAGTTAGGAAAAGATTCACTTATAAGGGCATAAATAATGATGTTCTCAATAATGTTATGGAGTGTATCATTTTAAAATAGAACAAATGGGAACAAGATTTTCTAGTGGGATTACTTTAGCCTTTACCCATTCTTAGTAAAAAAATGGGAGAGTATATCAATGGACTTTATCACAGGTTTAGCCAAGGTAAATAGTAGAGATTGTGTCTATACAATAGTGTACAAATTAAACAAGTTTTCACACTTATTATATCATTATAATTTAAATCCCCTCGAGTGGATGAATTATTTTATAATGAGGTGTTTAGATTCTATTGACTACCACACAATATTATTAGTGATAGGGATAATAGGTTTCTTAGCTCTTCATGGCAAGAGTTATTCAAATTGACATGCAATGAAATCACTCCTAGAATTAAATAACAACCTCAAAATGATGGCCAAACAAAAATAGTAAACAAATGGATAGAGGGTTACTTAAGGAATTATGCCTCAAGTTAGAAATCTGCATGGGTCAAATGGCTACATTTGGGAGAGAATTGTTGCAATACCACTTATCATATGTCCATTGGTATCTCTCTATTCAAAAAATTATATGGATATGATGAAATGACATTTATTTATAAATATAATATGGTTATAAAAACAAATTATTTTACTAACCATCATTAGGAAGTTTTGAAAGACCTTAAGGATCATATGCAAAATGCAAAAAATCAGCATAAGTATTATGCAGACAAAAACCACACAAAAATATCTTTTGAGGTAAGTGACATGGTCTATCTAAGGTTACATATATAGGAAATAATATATCAAGAAAATTGGATTAGATAAACTCAAGCCTAAATTATATGGACCCTATGAAATTGTAAGGAAAATTGGTGAGGTAACCTATGAATTGGAACTTCTTAAAAATAGTAAAATTCATAATGTTTTCCATGTCTCTTGTCTAAAGAGAGCATTGGGATATTAGATTACACCCACCATAGATTTGACACCTTTGGATGAGGAGGGAAATTTTTTCCTAATTCTTGAAAAGGTGATGGATACCAGGTTTAAGAGGTTGAGAAAAAGAGATATCACTGGATATTTGGTTCATTGGAAGGGCTTGCCAATTGAGGATGTGACTTAGGAAGGTCCAAATATTTTAAATCATCCAAATTTGAATTGATTGGGGATAATTTTTTTTTATGAGGGATGAATTATCATGTCCCATTTATAATTAATTAATCAATCAATTTTATAATTAGAGGGGAATATGAAAATGAAAATTATAATAATTATTCAATTAACAAGTTGAAAAGTCTATGAGAGAAAATCAAATAAATATTAAGTTATTAATATTTTTTTAGAAAATGTGGGGTGTGGTTATCTAGGGAAAGGATAATGATATGGGTGTAATGAAACTTAATAAATCATGTTGCATTCTTACCCTCCAATTAAGTGGCTCACATTTGGGCAAGTTCAAAAATAAAAGTAAAAGCAGGGAAAAGTAGGATCTAAGTAAATTTTAGGCAGGTAGATAAAGATAAAAACTAGTTTCTTTTTCCAACTCATGTCACCTTTCCCACCAAAGAAATAAATTATTATTTTGGTGCCTCTTTTGGGCCTCTTGGGTATTAATACACATTTATTTCATTTTTGGGAGGATCTTTTGCTAACTAATGATTTTATCTTATGGAATAGTGTGCATGCAGTGTTCTTCTAATCATCCTGGAATGAAAAATATTGAATGAAGGTGGTCTTTGGACAAAAATTCAAGTATAACAAGGATTTTAGGATGAAACCAATGTGATATAGAGACACAATTCCATAAAATATTTGTTATAGAGCTTCAAGAAGTGTAGATTTTAGTTAGTGTTCAATGTTTATGCAGATTATAGGTGTGAGTGGAGTTGAAGGTGTTTGTTTTAGAATAGTAGTTTTGTTTTAGTAGCTATCAGTTGTGTTTTGAGGTTAATTTTAGTATTTTAATGTGTTGTGTATTCAGTCTATAAGTGTTGTAAATAGATGTTGTGTTCTGAACAGTCTTTGTAATGCATGTGTGTGGAACTAGCAAGGGTTTTACCCAGACTTTGTATTTAATTACAAAACTATTTTGGGGATTTTATTTTAGTAATTTGTAATATTTTTAAAATTATTTTAATATAATAAAGGTGACATATATTTTGGGTTTGAGTAATTGTGTTATTGCATAAAAATTGCCAAAATCTAGTTCCACTAGCTAGTGTAAAAAAAAGCATAACTCATACATATTATGTTCCCAATGCAAAGTTAATTTCAGATATGATATTTTTATATTATATTTTTAAGGGAACATGAAAAAAATTTATGTAAACTCAGAGAATGAGTCTCCACATTGAGTCTACATTGCATCACCATCATTTTAAGTCTCATGCCATCAAATCATTTACTAAAAAGTCACATCAAAGCATATAGTTGAATTTTATTATTTAGGGAGAGGATGTGATGTCCTATCTCTCATTAGTTTTGGATTCACTCAAAAACACTATAAATACATAGATCCCTGATTCCAAGTGTGCATAATATGTATCTACAATTCATCAAGAGGTTGTCCAGGTTATACACCCTCTTTTATGCATGAATTTATTTAGGATTAGGTAAGGATGAAAGAGAAGACATTTTTACTCATCAAATTAGTGAAGTGAAGGTATAATCCAATTTAATATCAGTCTGCACAAAGATCCATAAACTTATAGAACCCAAAAATTAATAAAGGATACAATCGATTATAGAGGACATAATCAACATGTACAATTGACCATAGAGGACATAATCAATAGATACAATCGAACATATGTTGATTATAACATAGAAATAATAGATCATCTATTGATGCTAACCCAGTGCTAAATCATGATCATATTTTCAAGACCACTTCCATGCTAGTTATAGACTCTATTCATGATTCCAGATGTTTTAGTTTTAACGTCCTGATATGTTTGTTTCAATATTATTTCCTTCTATTTAATTTACATCACTTGTTTAATAATTTCATTATACTATTAGTCAACTATAATCAACCTTAGGGAATATTTATACCTATAATCTATTCTCTATTTATAGGTCTCCCTTGTGCACATTGTTTTACCTTATTTACCAAGTGGTATTTACCCATTAGGTTCACTATTTGGTAGAATAAATTTAGCCATCATTTTTCAATGATATTATTTCACCCTTTGAGATAAACTAGGGAAAATTTTATTCCTCTATTCACATTATTTTGAGACCATGTTTAATGTTTATCACTGACAAAGCATTTATTGCACATTTATCATGCATTTATTTATACTTTCTTAGAATTTAACAATTATATATTATATTATTGTGAAAAAAATTATACCACATCGATTCTATTTCCTCCATATTATAAAAACATCATTGTTCATCACGGGGTTAAAAATTTCACACCATGGGATTCATTTAATACACTTTTATCTAATGGGAATGTTACACTTTAACTTTCACAAAAAATACATGGATTCATTATTCCTATAATTTAATTATAATAATTATTGTTGGGGCCATCATGCCCACATGTTCATCATGTATTTCATTGATTATATCTTATGATATCAAGGGCACCACACTATTACATCGATACTATCTCCTCAATATTACAGACACGCCATTGCCCTTCATGGGATAATTTTTTTCCCCTACACTCACATCACTTAATAATGTTGGGGCATATTATCCACGCACATAATTGATCTTATATTACTTATAAAAATATTACTAAACCCATGTGCCTATTGATCCTATATTTCTTATATTAAGATAGGTTTTATGCCTAAAATCCTTCATATACCTAGTCATATTGCGATTATCACACTTGATACATCTATTGAACATATATTTTCCATATTGAGGAATATAATTATAGTGGAGAATAACACTTATCCATTGTTATAGGGTGCTATCAGGGAATATAATTTTTTCTTCTCTTTTCCTATTATACCCTCACATGGGTTACATATTCCTATTGATATTTACATGATGACATCTTTATATAGTTATATATATGTGTTGTAGATGTACTTTCAATGATTAAAACAAATAATCCTATTTTATATGTTACATATGATATGTTTAATCATTTTATTTTGATGTGAGTGATTTTCAAAATTATTGCCCAGCTCAAAAGGGGGCATTACTAAATATTCTATCAACATATTTTATATCACTAGTTGTTATATCACCAATTACATATAATCAGTTGTGTTGGTTGAACTAACCATAATAAAAGTCATTGGAGAGTCACCAACAAAGTCACTAGATATATACTTCCTTGATTATGAAGTAGAGTTTTGATCCTAAGAAGATGAATCCTAGTTTTCAAATCTAGTTTTAATTTTTTGTTGCAAATATTCAATTCCATAGTTTCAAGAATGACACTGTGGTTCACATACTACTAACTATATTTTTTATATTTATTATTCACATTTTAATTTATTTCATTTTGATTACTCTAATTATTTATTTACCATAACATTGATCTATTTATTGTCACACTTATTTACTTGTAGGTACATTCGAGTTATTGACCACAGAAAGTGGGTGCATCGATTCCAAAAATTCAGAGTTCACCTTCTATCCATTAAGAAGAATCCAAGTATCTCTCTTTAATTTTATTTTTACTTTGATACTTATGCATATATTCATACACATTCACATAAAAATAGGGGATTATGTAGACACCTAAATTATACATAAGGCTTATTATTAAACATTTTAATTTTATTTTGTACATATGGATCATTCGATCAAATTAAGTACCCATTGGTACTTCACATTATTTTTTCACTTATCCTGTCCTTTCAGTGTGGCCCCATCCTTTTATATTTATCTTATTTTATCTCTCTTATGTGTTGGATTTTGTTTTTGGATCCCATTTCTCTTTTTCTTTGTTATTTTTGTGTTTTGAATGTAATCAATTGTCACTGATTATGGTTTAACCATAATCAAATACTATTGATTATGGTCATTTTTCTTATGTGGGAAATTTGATCCTTCTTCATATTTTTCTCCTTTTTTGGGCCTATTTTGTTAATTTCTCCCTCTTTTATTATGCTAGCTTTCACACCAAGGGTTCCTTAATTTGAGTTTGGGAAGTCTATATAATCAAAACATTGTAATACATTTCAATAATAAGTAATCACTAGTATCAAGGAATTTTAAAAGTTTAAAAAAGTGTTTTATGGATTCATCATGTTTGGATAACATTTTTATAAACATGATGAATCCAAAAAACTCTTTTTCAAATCATCCACATCATGAAAAACTACATGATATCATTTTAAAAGTTCTAGACACACTACCAAGATATATATATTTTTCTTATGATCTTCAATTCTTTAAAGTGATTTCAAGGGTTTGATATTGTTATATATTTGTACCAAGAAAAGGCTTATGTGAAAGTTTATATTAGTTGCATTTTATCATCTAAGGGAGATAAATTTAAGTCCATATTCCTTAGGTTGGGAAAACTATAACTACATTGATCCTTGATTTTGAGCAATAAGAATATGTAGCTACAACCAAAAAGGGGGCCTAGATAATTTTAATACACATTTATTTGGTTTTTGAATGTAATTAGAGTTACTTCAAGAGGAGATTATATTTTGACATATTTATGTACCAATTCACAAATACGAGAGATGTATCTATGCATATGCTAACGACAAAGGATCCCAAAACATTTTAGACATAGAAAATCAATAGGACCAAAATCATAACATGACTCAAAAATTATAAAATACTTTCCATAATTGGTCGTATGATTATATTTGTATTGTGATCACTGGTGGCCAATTTTAGTTATTTGCATAGTGTTTGTGTAATTGGTTATAACTACATATTTTAAATCTAACTAGGTTAACATATTTTCCAGTTTATAAATAAGAAAAAATGAGATATGCAACTCACACTTCTACAAAGTCCAATTTGCACATATATAGGGGATATGTTGGTCACCCAATTCACATGAGTCTTTTGATAACATGGGTTTGGCCAATCAAATTCATTCAATATTGTAGGCTAACTAATTGCATCTATGACGACTTGAGTATTTTCTATAAAATATGCCTCTTTTCCTCATTTTAATATGTAGTATGTGTTTAATATCTCAATGAGAAGAGATTTCTTAGAGTAATAGGTGTATTACCATTCTATCAATATTTTATTGCATATTTTATTGTGTGTTTTATGTATAAGTGTGGATTTTGGGTTGTTTTTGAATAAAACATGGATATTATTAATTTCATTTATTCTAATAGGTTTCAAAACTTTGATATAATAAACATAGATTTGCTGCTACATTCTCCATCAAAACTTTTAAATTAAGAAAAGGGAAGAATTGGTGTTCTAAACACTCTTAAGGTCATTTTTTTTTTGAAATCACATCTCCTTATTTATTTACATCTCATTTTTTATTTATTTATTCTTTATATTATAGACTTTAAAAACTTTAACAAATATTTTCAAAATTTTAAAAGCTTTTTGTTTTTTAAATCATTTTTTAAAAAATTAAAATTTTGTGGGTTCTTATTTTTTAAAAATATGTTATAAAAATTTAAGTTTTTAGAGGTTATATATATATATATATATATATATATATATATATATATATAAATAAAGAGTTGGGGGTATTTTTTAAATATTAATGAGTTTATTAGTTAAAAAAAAGGCACGGGGGCTCTTTGTTGGGTTTTAAAAAATCAAAGTTAAACCTAAAAATAGAAAAAAAAAAACATGTTTCAATGGAGGAACCTTTTTTTATTTGATGTTTAAATTTTTAAAGGGATATTTTAATATTTTAATTGGAGGATTTCATTTTAAATGAAGGTATTATTTTCTAAGGGGTGGATTTATAATGTAACATTGTGAGTTTTTTTGAGGAGAATATCATGTAATTATGGGGCAATTTATATTTCTCCAAGTCATTTTTAGTTATTTGTAAAGACTAGAGTGTGGGTACAATATGGTATAAGGTTATGCCCTCACGAAGATACCTTTTTTGGTTAAATGGCCTCCTGAATCCTATTCAATGTAAAAATTTGCATGCACTTTTTTAGACACTCAGAATACCTTTTTAGGTGCCATGCTTTTTGAAAGTGCATATTTTTTCAAAACAAATCTAGATTTACAATTATAATTTCTTCATGATATGTGAAAACTATATATATATATATATATATTATTTTTCTCATTTCTATTTAAAATTTGTGAAAGTCAATTTTTTTAATCACACTATTCTATAAAGTGCCAAACTATTTTTTATTGGAGGGGGGATATTTTTAAGGCAGTGTGCATTCTTTATACTTATTAGGGCCATATGTTGTAGTAGCACAATGTTGTAAAGTTCCAAGAGAGTAATTCATTGAACACATTTATTTTTGTCCTTGTTAGGACTTTGATGGCACTCTTATTGTTTTGAACCATATGTGGGACATTTTATTTATTGTTTTGTATCATATGTGGGACATTTTATTGGTAGTTTTGAGGGAGTATCAAGTTCATATTTACAAACTTGGTAAGGCTAAATTAAACCTTCATTTTTTTGTGTGTGGACTAGAGTACATTATTTATTTATGGTTTTGAATTATTTGTGGACATATGAACAACCTATTTTTATAAAAACCCATAATTATAGTATAATCATTTTTGACAGTATTATTTGATGGGACAAACTATATACTGTAACATACTTACATGAAACATTTATTTAGTGAACATGGTCTTCCCTTTTCTATATGGATAAGTTCTTAATCCTTCACACCATGGTCATATATTCTGTAACTCAACTTGCGTGATATTGTTTATGGTTATATGATGTTTCATTTTTTAAGTTATAAATAATGTAAATATGGTAAAATGATTGCACTAAGGAAATATATTATTTAGCAATGTAAAACATACTTTCATATTTGATATGCTAGATAAAATTGTGTGTAACTAGTAAAAGAAAACTATTAAAATTAAATTTGAAAATAAAAAAATTATGAAATGATCAAAACTTGAAGTTTTTTGTATTTTTGGCAATGGATTTGGGCTATGTAGGTTTGTATTTACATCTATGAAAAATATAGGCATTTAAATGTTTAGGGATGGGATGAATGTCAGGATCCTCCTTAGAGTACAATTGATTACTTTTGTATAAGCAACTAAACACAGAATTAAACCAGAAGTAATATGTAACTAGAATTTAGAAACAACAAAGAATAGGTGATATGAGAAACAATACAATCTTGTATTAAACTCTTCCAAAAGGAAATACAATGAATAAATCTCACTCTTCTTCCCACACCTCTTGGGCGTACAGTAATTCTCCCTCAATAGTTATCTCTCTCAATCAATTACAACCAACTCAACATTGAGTTGTTCCCTCTAGTGACAATCAACCCAATGGTTGTTGTTGCCTACTCTCATCCACAAACCTTCTTGATATTGCACCCTATAGATCTAATTGGTCTTGCTTACATCGTGTGTTGCAGATCTTCTTGATCTTGCTACCCCACAGATCTAACTAAGCTTGCACACACACACACACACCCATAGATCTTTTTGATCATGATACCCCGCAGATCAACAGACCTTGCTTACCTGTAGATCTTCCTGATCTTACACTCTTGTAGACCTTCTAGATCTTACACTGGAGGATCTAATCCTTTTTAGTCTTGATTACAATACAACCCCATGGGTCTCTTAAATAGATCCCAAACCAAATAATAATTAGAAACGCAGACTCAAGACTAAAATTAGTCTTTACATGCAAACTAACTATTCGTCTAAAATTAGAACAACAGTTCTGGAAATGCACAGATGACTGATGTCAGTTCTTGTCTGACTGATGCCGACCGACCCCCTAACTGATGTCAATTTTTGTAGTTGAATATAACCGATGTCGGTTGACCCTTAACCGATGTCGATTGGCTTTGACCGATGTCGGTTACTATGTCATCCAACAACCTCCACCATTTGCATAACAATGAAGCTTTTAGCTCCACAACTTAAAAATCTCCCACTTGGAGATAAATAACTACACCTGTACCTGTACCTTTACATCCTCTAATTTGTTTTTGGCTTGTATCTCCATCTTCAAGTTCAATCTTGAAGATCAACCACCAACAGTGAACACATATCCTGTGGTGCTTCTCCTGTCATCCAAGTCACCTGGCATATCCGAACCTACATACCCATGTAGAGAAGCACTTGACCCTGCATAACATAAATAACTACTGCTAGTCCCTCTTAGATATCTGAGAATCCACTGAACTACTTTCCAGTGCTCCTTTCCTAGATTGGCCATAAACTTGCTGATAACTCCCACTGCTTGGGAAATATCAGGTCTATACATACCATGTATGCAACCTCGTCATGTGATTTAGGACACTGTTCATATCTCAACTTGAATTGTCCAACCATAGGTGTGCTTACCGATTCTACATCCTGCATATCAAACCTCTCCACTACCTTATTCACATAATCCTCTTGAGACAAAATCAACCTATGATTTTCCCTGTCTCTAAAAATACTCATGCCAAGGATTTTCTTTACTACTCCTAAATCCTTCCTAGCAAATGTCTGAGCTACTTTTACCTTTAGCTCAGTAATTCCCTACATGTGTGATCCTATAACAAGTATATACACTACATACAGTAACATGATAATGTAGCTATCATTATCCAACCTGGTAAAATAAACACAATGGTCACATTAACATTGACTAAAGCCATGCTTTGTCATAAACCTATCAAACCTCAAATACCACTGTCCTGGAGCTTGCTCAAGACCATATAACCTGACCTTCTATCTCACCTATCCATTCTCTCCTTTCTTTAACTTGTGAATCCATTCATCTTTTAGTGCTTTCTTTCTGGCTGGAAACTCTACCAAATCCCATGTTTGGTTCTCTTCCAAGGATTCAATTTCCTCATTCATGCCATGCTCCCACTGTTTCCTGGATTCTACCTGCATTACCTCTTCAAAAATTTTTGGTTCTCGACCATCAATGAGCAACAAGTAGTATAAAGAAGGAGAATAATGAATTTGAGGCTTACTTACCCTTTTAGACCTCCTCATAGGCACTTGAGACTCATTGATAGCTTGTTGTCCACCCAAATTTCATTCTAACAGTGACCAATCTCAGTCATCTCTCAGTCTGCACTAGACCGATGTCGGTTCATGTGACTGACCTAACTAACATCGATTCTCACCTAACCAATGTTGTTTTCCACCTGCCTGATAGCACTGACTTTGGTCTCCACCAGACCAACGTCGGTTCCTGCCTGATCGACATCAGTTCTCACCTGACCGATGTCAATATCTGTGTTTTCTTGTGAGTGATGATTTTTACCTGTGAGCTCATTTTGGATCATAACCTTGTCCAAATCAACATTTCCTTGCTTAGAATTATTCAGCCTCTTGAGCTGATCACTGTCCATCACCTTTTCCTTGAAAACCAAGGCTTTCTAGTTCTTAAATTTGTCAAAAACATCAGATTTCCTCTTAATGCAATAAACCCAATCCTTTCTTATAGCATCACACTGTGATCCTCCAATAGAAGCTCCCTGAGTTGATCCCCACATGTCTCGTGAACAAGCTCCAACTTGTGCTTCTGCTTTGTTGACCCAGTCTTGAGAAACCTCACTTTCTCCTGTTTCCCAAAAATACAATGCTCACAAAAATCTTGATCTATGCTTTTCAAATCTGAAAGATTACCTTTTGACTTAAGAACATCCATTCCCTTCTCACTCATGTGACCAAGCCTATAGTGCCACATCTTTGCATCTACATCTGAAGTAGATAAAACAAAAGGAGAATCAGTAATACAAGTAGATAGATAAAGTGTACCTACTTTCTTACCTCTTGCTAATACAAGTGCACCCTTGGAAACTTTCCAATATTTCACTGTGAGAGTTACTGTGCAACCCTCATCACCCAACTTTCCTGCAAAAATTAGACTCCTCTTTAGGATGGGAACATGCATGACATCCTTCAACACCCATATATTGCCAGTCTACAATTTCAGCTACACTTTCCCTTTGCCAATAATTTGACAAGGCTTACCATCCCCTAAATAAATTTTTCCAAAGTCTCCATAGACATAATCATGAAAAAATTCTCTATTTGGGGTTGCATGGAAAGAGGCACTAAAATCTAAAACCCAAGATTCTACTTTATCCAAGGAACATATAAGAGCATCTTGTGCAACAATACCTGCATCATTTGCTTCTTTATTTCCTTCATGCCGATCTTCTACCAACCAACAATCTTTCTTTACATGCCATTTCTTTCCATAATTCTAGCAGGTGATACTTCCATTTCTAGATTTGGATCTACTGCCTATCTTTGACCTTGATTTCCCTTGCTTGACCTTCTCTCTTTGCTTTCCCCTGCTTTCAACACTTAAAGCATTACCTGATGTTTCCCCTGTGTTTTTCCTATAAATTTCTTCATTCAAGATTACACTAACAACATCATCAACTTTCAAGATATTTGAAGCAGACGCAGTATTACTAACTGCCATTACCAAACTATCCTAACTTTCAGGTAAAGGGCATAAGATTAAGAGAGCCTTAATTTCATCATCAAAAACTATTTTAACTGAAACTAACTAATTTACTAATCCATGGAAATCACTAAGATGACTATATACCGATCCACCTTCCAACATCTGCAAATTAAATAATTATTTCATAAGAAATACCTTATTCAAAGCTGAGGGTTTTTCATATAAATTTGCCAAAGATTCCATTAACTCTACCATTGTCTTTGCCTGTGATAAGTTGGAAATCACAGATGATGCCAGGCTCAACCTTATAGTGCCAAGAGCCTTTCTATCAAGAACATTCCATTGTTCATCTTGCATATATGTGGGCTTACTTGAAACCCCACCCAACGATAAGTACAGATATTTTTGATATAGATAATCTTCTATCTGCATCCTCCATAATTGATAATTCTTGCCATTGAATTTCTCTATTCTTAGTTTACTTTCTTCTGCCATTGCTTTACTCCCACTCAAACAGAAACCCATGTGAGTGACTTGTAATCAACAAACACTAACCCGCTCTACCACTTGTTAGTGAACCTGGTTCTGATACCAATTGTCAGGATCCTCCTTAGAATATAATTGATTACTTTTGTATAAGCAACTAAACACAGAATTAAACCAGAAGTAATATGTAACTAGAATTCAGAAACAACAAAGAATAGGTGATACGAGAAACAATACAATCTTGTATTAAACTCTTCCAAAAGGAAATACAATGAAGAAATCTCACTCTTCTTCCCACACCTCTTGGGCATACAGTAATTCTCCCTCAAGAGTTCTCTCTCTCAATCAATTACAACCAACTCAACACTGAGTTGTTCCCTCCAGTGACAATCAACCCAATGGTTGTTGTTGCCTACTCTCATCCACATACCTTCTTGATCTTGCACCCTATAGATCTAATTGGTCTTGCTTACACCGTGTGTTGTAGATCTTCTTGATCTTGCTACCCCATAGATCTAATTGATCTTGCACACACACACCCATAGATCTTCTTGATCTTGCTACCCCACAGATCAATTGACCTTGCTTACCTGTAGATCTTCCTGATCTTGCAATCTTGCAGACCTTCTAGATCTTACACTTAAGGATCTAATCCTTCTTAGTCCTGATTACAATACAGCCCCATGGGTCTCTTAAATAGATCCCAAACCAAACAATAATTAGAAATGTAGACTCAAGACTAAAATTAGTCTTTACATGCAAACTAACTGTTCGTCTAAAATTAGAACAACAGTTTTGGAAATGCACAGATGACCAATGTCAGTTCTTGTCTGATCGATGCCGGCTGACCCCCTAACCAATGCCAATTTCTGTAGCTGAATATAACTGATGTCGATCGACCCCTAACCGATGTCAGTTGGCTCTGACCGATGTCGGTTACTGTGTCATCCAACAACCTCCACCATTTGCATAACAGTGAATCTTTTAGCTCCACAACTTAACAATGAACACTTGCATCGATCATGACCTAGGAAATATCACTGGTTAAGTGATTTGATTATTATACTAGTCTTGCTATGATAATCATGTCTTACATTGAAATTTAGATTCTGATTCTTATATGAATGTGTGCCATTAAATGTTATACCTATCTGAACCTACACTTGTGTAATATAATGTGTAGAAATGTAAAAATGATGTAATTTCCTTATTTGACCTAGCTTCTCATCAACACAAAAAAAAAGTTATGGGTTGGGAAACCACCATGAGAGTTACAAATACATATATTGTATGAAAAAAATAGGCTTCGACATATTTTTATATATAGTGAGTATAATCTTGAGTAAGGTTTTTGAACATCCTCTTCCTAGATGTGAAGATACAACTACATGTGATAACTCTAAACCTTATTTTAGTAGAAGAAGGTGATGCACAAAGATGACTCCATTTCAAGTGTAGTAAAAGATATGGCAAGGGTTGACAATAAATTTTACTATGGAGGAAACTAATGGATACTTGAGTCCTCTCTCTTTCATGGATAATAAATTTAATTAAATTGGTATAAATATGAAGATCTTAAGAAATTATTCATGCTTAGGGTGACTCAGGAAATAACAAGATTAAAAAATTAAGGCACACATAGCACAACATAAAGTAGGAGGACCCAAACAATGATGTAGAATTGGTTAAATGGGCCCACCAATCCCATATAGGGTAGGATTTGTGGATAAATGATCCTATCCTAAGTGACATTATGGTACACAATTCAAGTAGCAACATCGAATGTGGATATTTTTGTATACACAAAAATTAAATTTTAACATAACTTTGTACACTGTGAATATAATCTCGAGTAAGGTTTTTGAATATTCTCTTCCTAGATGTGAAGATAAAAATACATGCAATAAGCCTAAACCTTATTTTGATAGAAGAGGGTGATGGAAAAATATGACCCCATTGAAAGTGTATAAAAATATATGGCAGGGTTGGAAATAACTTTAATTATGAAGAAAAATAATGGATATTTGATTCATCTCTTTTAGATTTATCTCTCTTGCATGGATAAAAACTTGGATTAACTTGGTATAAATAGGATGCTCTTAGGAAATTATTCATGCTTAAGGTGACTTAGGAAATTGAAAGAATAAAAAATTATGACACACAAAGCACAAAAAATATAGGAGGACCCAAAATTTGATGAAAGATAGGATCGACAGGACCGTCAATCCATCTAGGGTAGGGTTTATGGATTGATTATCTTATCCTAGGTGAAATTATACTATGTGGGTTAAGTATCAACATAGATATATTTATAAATAGGGTTGGTTCTAGAAATTGAATGATTTAGATAAGTATAAGATGCATTTGGAAGGCTTAGAACCAAATGAGGAATATTTTAGGGTAGGATAAGTCCTAGAAACAAGTAATTATACACAAGTATGACAAACATGAAAAAAATTTAATTCAATAAAAATCATATGTATTCATTATTATTCTCTTTTAAAATGAAAAATTTAATTTATAAATTTGAAGTTCAAGTTTATTATTATAATGTTGACTAATAATAATTGGCAATTTTTTTTAGGTGTGTCAAAAAATTTAATTTGGATGGAGCCTACCTTAAGCATCATTTAATTATTCACTCTTCTCTAGGTAGGTGAAGGTGTGTATTTAAATTATTTATATTTATATAATTTTATGCATGCATGAGTTCACTCACAAATGCACATCAAAGTAGGGCCATTATGTAGACACCTAATTTTGGTAAAATACCTTTTCCATAGTGTCATCCTTTATTTCATCAATATTTGGGTCATCCTATCTTTTTTTGTGTTTTGTGTGTCGTAATTTTTTATTCTTTCAATTTCCTAAGTCACCCTAAACACAAATAATTTCCTAAGAGCATCCTATTTATACCATGTGAAAAATAGTGCTCTTATTATGATTTTTTTTTTTTGACAAATGGTGAATCATAGTCAACACTTCCCTAGGAGTTTTGTGAACCCAATCCACTTATTGGTCAAGGAAGTAGATGAATTTGATTTTTAAAAACTGTAATTTTCACTTAACAACCTTTTCACTTTGGTAGATTGAAAAAATGCTTGGGTAATTATATTCTAAAAAATGCTTAGGGAATTTATTGCTCAATGTTTTTCAAAAAATGCCTTGATATATACCCATTTTGAGGTGACGGATTTAATAACCCGTGTGTGTAATCAGTCATGTAAAAGGAATAGAGTTTAAATAACCATGTGTGATAATAAAAAAATGGTCGATACCAATTTGATATTTTCATAAAACACATGTAACTATTGTAAAATGTTACATGCAAATATCCATAATCAGCTATATAGGTAACTAGTCAAGCCCCAAATGTCATGTAAATATCTCATAAATAGATTGATTTATAATGATAAAGTATAAGGATTAAATGTCTCATATGGAATATGAAAGATAACATCACGCTAGGATCAACAGAAGGGTACATTCCCCCTATAAAAAAGTAATATCTGAACAACTAGAATGCCCAAAATGTAACAAATATACCCCTAGTAGGGTTAGATATAAAAGTATTAAACACACACAAGTATCATGGAACTATATATGCATGGTGAGTAACATGTAAATGTAGGTAAAAAATAAGTATACCATAATAGACATCAACATGCATGATATAGATCATGGCACCAAACATAGTATAATAAGAGGCATGATAAGCATCATGAAAAAAAGTATAAAATATAATAATCGATGATACATAGGTTAGTAGCACACAAGTTAGTGAGACAAAATGCAAGGATGGACCTAAATGACATGATAATAAGAGGATCATATATGGAAAATTATGCAATAACAAGATTACACATGTGCACACAACTGATGAAACACACACAATACTCAATGTAACCAATCAAAATGTAATTAGTCCATGTTGATAATCATACAACACATAAGATATAGGTACTAATAGGATATGTATAGTCTACGTTAATTGTCTCAATATAATAAATAGATAGTAAGGATAAATATCTCAAGGATAATCTACTGTATGAAGATTCCCCAACATAAACATGTCACTAATGTGACCATGCCCCCTAGGGTGTTGGTCATGAAGTTGCATGACATTCGAATGATAAATAGTCATATATAACCCATATATTTTCATAACACCCATTAAAATAAATACCGAGAGGAGTAGTGTGTGTGGATATGAAAAAATCTAGCACAGGTAGATATGTAACTAATGATAAAATATTTTTTTGATTTTTGATTTTTACAATGTTTTTAATTTTTTTATTTTTAATAGAATAATATAGATGAACAATAAAATAACACATAGGGGAACACATGAGAAAGGCCCAAAAATTAAATCCTAAGGGCACAAATAAGATTAATAAGATGAAGAGGACTCCAAACAACTTAAAAATTTCCTAAAAAATTAGTGCATGCTAGGACATGAGGTCACGATATATATGTTGTCATCATTGGGATGTTGATATAAACTTAGAATAGGATAAAAAATAAAAATTCTAGTGCTGATGCAACATAATAAGAAACATAGACCACATGGCTAAAATATTGTTAATGTGATGGAAGGCAAGTACCAAGGTGTCAAGTCTAAGAGATAGAATAATGCCATCAAACTATAGGAAGGAAAGAAAATGGAATACATGACATATAGAAGAAATAAAATCTATATATTAAGAATTATATAGTTTAATAAATATGTATCAATGAAGCTCAAGGTGTGAGCTAATAGAGTTAGCCAATAACCTGGTTTATGCCATCAAATGCATAATAATAAGAGTCTTATATGTCACTATATGTATCTAAAAAATGATCATGTGATATGAAAAATTTGTCATCATCCCTAGGATGGGTATGCATATAATGGGATTTAGGAGCCTCTATAGATTACATAAGGAAACATCGTGGTAAAACGACTACTCTAGGCCACAAATACTATCTAGTATGTGGATAACTAGGCATCATATATCTTAGACATGAAACTATAGAATAAGATCTATAAGAGATTTTATCTTTTATGGATATATCATAGTATAAAATATAAAAAATGACATATAAATGATGGTAATGTAACATATATAGGGATCTCACAATGATAAATTATTCATTCTTTTTAGGGTGCACTAGTTGGTCGTATATGTGATCTATGAGGAAGGATAAATGTTTCCATTTTTTCCTCACCTAAGACATAACTATGCAAAGGTCCAAATGGTTCAAGATTATAAATCCATGCACTTGAATCTCCTGATTGATAATGCTTGAAATAAAAATAACAATAGGACAATGATCACATGCATGTTTAAAGTCATGATGACATATTCAACCATGCAAGTGTGGAAATCTCACTAAAAGTGCATCGAGAGCACCAAAAACCTCATTATGTGATTTTTTGAAGTAATTAGATACATGTGCACATAATTAGGAGAAATTAATTATGTAAAACATTGAATACTTCAAAGTATAACCAATTATAATAGTAGTAAACATCCACATACTTTACATACAATAAATGTCTAAACAACCTATAAGTACAAGCATAAAATTATATGATATGTAATAATTTATATCATTGATAATAAAAATTCTTTTATATTCATTCAAATCTTAGTATTACAATGTGAACTTGTGTGTAAAATAATATTATAGAATCAACTATTTAGGTTTAGGTGCCTATCCAAAATATAACATGAATTCTTAGTATAACTGATATCTAACCCTAGGCTTTGATAGATATATCGATAGATAGATAGATAGATAACTCTCTCAAAATGATCCTAAAGGGGTGTATTATAAGATTTTTGGAACCCCTTGACCCTACCAGTTGGTAGTGGAATATACTTAGATTTATTTTTAATGCCCTGGAGGTTTATTAGTTTGCACTATACTAAACGTACTTTAGATTTTATAAAAGCTTCCCATTTTTGCTTCTTGGTAATTTTTATTTAACTCATAAGTATTTTTTCATCTAGTGATATCTATTATATGATGATGCTTGTATCATTGTGCATCATTTATCTACACATTATTATCTTGTATATAATACTTAGTTTTCTCTAGGTTCTACACAAATATCCTTAACTGGATGCATGACCAAAACTAAATATCTCACACATCTCAATTTTTGTGGCATGTTTTCTTGGACCTCTACATCACCCAAAATAAAATATTTTTTTGGTGTCAACATTTCCATACACTATATATATTTCCTACTCTCAAAAAAGTTTATTCTTTCTCATGCGCTTAATTTTAGAATTTTTAACATTTTAAAAATATCCTTCTTCATTTATTCAATAAAATTGTTCCAAAGTGCCATTGCAACAATTATGAAAATATTATCATTATGTTTAGCCCTAAGTTCCACATCTAAAGATTATTTTCCTTATTTTGCATCTATATTTATAGTCTTTCATACCTTTCCTTTAGGCTTAATGTCAACAACTACCCCATCAATCATGACTTTTTAATTTATTACTTTCTCTTAGTAGTATAAAATAGGGTATCAATTTTTTTTCTTTGCACATCCATCTTATCCCTAAATGATCATGATTTTTATCTAGCCTCATCAATGACATCATATCATTCTCCTCTAAGGCCATATTATTTATATGCTCTAATATTGATTTATATCTTAGATTTTATATTGGAGTTATTTATCTAGCCTAACCATCTCCTCCTATGCCTCTTGTGATAATTTACATGCTTCCTATTAGATTGGGCCACAATCAAAGATCTAATGGAAAGATTTGAATGTATGGATAAATTCCTTGTATGTAGTAATGAAATAAAACATGAAATAAAAAGAAGTAATTTCTCAATAATCAAAAGATTTAAATATTAACATTAACATCATTAGCCATAAAATATTTAGGAAGTGTATTACATAGGTGAAAGATAAATAAGTCCTCACTTTCTCATGAATGTGGGATTATCTTTCACAATGACCTAAAAAGACACTTAAGCAAGCTAACTCAACATGTATAGGGAAAAACCATTAAATGGAATAAAAACCTACACTAACACCACCCATTAAGTGTAGCTTAGGTGTATAGTATAATTGGATCTCAACACAAATCCCTAATGAGGTAGCCAAGTAAAAATAAATATCCCCCAAAGGAGGATTTCAGAGTTGACCTAACCCTAAGAAGAGCTTGTAAATGAAGATACTTTCTCCTAATGAAGGGTTTGGTGAATATATTAATAATTTACTCCATTTTATAGATGTATTAGAGCTAAATGACTTGCTCATGTATGGGATCCTGAATGAAATACATGTGAATCTCAATATGCTTAGTCTATTGATGAAGGAACAAATTCTTATAAATTTAGATTGTGATTTGGTTGTCATAAAATATGACTATTGGTCATCAAAATTGGATTCCAAACTTAGTAAAAATCCCTTGAATCCAAATAATCTTAGTGGTAGCATTGAAAAATACTTTGTATTCTTCCTTTGTATAAAATAAAGTAATAGCATTTTGATTATTAATTGACCAACTAATCAGACTTCAACCAAGGGAGAAACTATAACATAAAGTAGACTTATGATTCTAAATATCGCTATCCCAATCTAAGTATGTATAAATAATTAAGTCAACATCTATGCTTGCTCTATAGTGAATCTAAAAACTACGAGTACCTTGAATGTAGTGGAGAATCCTCTTAGCTACTTTCCAATGTAAATTATATGGTTCTTGAATAAATTTGGAGACCATGTCCACTACATATGAAATATCAAGTCTAGTGTGCATAAGATAGATTACACTACTAATGAATTATCAATACGAGGTAACATCAATCAAAGGAGATAGATAATCAACCTCAAGCTTCAAACTAGATAGAAAAGGAGTCAAAGTTGGCTTATATTCATCCATGTTAAACCATGAAAGAAAATCAAGAGCATACTTGGATTATGTAATAGTGATCCCATATTTAGACTAAGAAATTTCATTCTTGAGGAAGTAATGAAACAAGCCCAAGTCAATCATTTAGAATCACAAGAAAAATTAGTTTTCATTACTATGATGGTGGATGAATAATTTCTTGTGATCAATAGGTCATTCATGTAGGGAACCAAAATTAAGAGTGAATTATCCTATCATAAAATGTAGACATTCAAATTAGAATGATATCTAGTGAACCCAACTGAAAGAATAAAGGAGTCCATCTTGGCATACAAAACTCGAGGAGATTGTTTGAGGCCATAGATATATTTTTGAAGTTTACAAACTAAGGAGGAATCTTCCACAAATCCTTATGGTTTCTCCATGTATGTTTCCTCTTTAAGGTCACTATGAATAAATGCACTCTTCACATCTTTTTGACTAACAACCTAGTGATGTGCTATGATAATAACGAGAGTGAGTCAGATTAAGTTCATTTTGTCAACTAGGGTGAATGTATTGATATAGTCTATGCCAATAACCTGAGAAGAAAACTTTTCTACCAAACATGCTTTGAACTTTCTACAAACCCATTTGATATAAATTTTGTTTGGTAAATCCACCTACATAGAATTTTTTTAATTCCCTTAGGAAGAGGGACTAAACCCTAAGTCTTATTCCTATACAAGGATCCATACTCCTCTTCTATATTAGTGTCCCACTCAAGAGTGCCTAATGCCTCATGAAATGATTTTGGATTGGAAGTAGATGAAATAAAATCATGTGGGTAATTCTTAAACTATGGACATGTTTTCCTAGTGTATGATGGATCTCTAACCCATTGGTCAACACTTTGTAGTGTCTATCTACCCCAAAGAGGACTAGTGATCAAAGAGTTAGGAGAAGATTCCTCATCCTCTGAAGATATTCTAGGATAAATAGGAGTGGAATCCTCATCAATACTCTCATCATCAAAATTAGAAGAAGAATTAAGATCATTAGGAAGTTGATCAAGCAAATTTAAATCATCAAAACTATCATCAAATCCTAGTGTGTCTAAGGAAGGAAGAAAGGTGTTGAGTGTGGAGTTTGAAGGACCTTATTAAAAATGAACACTTCTCTTAGTGAAAAAACTCATGAGTGGTGGGATGGAGAAGCCTATATCCCTTAACACCCTCTAGATATCCAATGAAGATGCAATACTGACTCTGAGATTCTATTGCCTTACATTTATTCTTTAGAATATGAGCCATAACAAGAGATCCAAACACTTGAAAGTGTTTCACTATGGGTTTTTGACCGTTCCAATTTTCAAAAAGAGTAACTCCTTACAATGTTTTATGAGGATATTAGTTTAGGATATAACATGCATAACTAATGGCCTTGGCCCAATATTGAGTTTTAAGAGACTTGCAATATATCATATAATTTACCATTTCCTTCAAATAACTATTATTGCACTTTGTAACACCATTTTGTTGAGGACTATATGGAACTATACGTTGTAGTTTAATTCCTTTTGAAGTGTGGAATTATTAAAAAATGGTTATTAACATACTCACCACCATTATTGGTGTGAAAAATCTTGATGGATTTACCTAAATATTTTTACACAAGTACCTTGAAGTCCTAAAAATGATCAAAGACCTTAGATCTATACTTAAGAAAGTACACACAATTATACCTTGAATAGTCATCAATGAAATTAAGCATGTATTTTGTTTTATTAAATGATTTTTTTAGAAATAGGCCAATAATGTCACTATGGACAATATCCAATATCTATTTAGCTCTATATGATTTTCCATTATCATACTTCCCCTCAAGATGCTTACTAAGTATGAAACCCTAGAAAAGTCTATTAGAAAACTTGATTCATGACAATCCCAAAACCATGTCATTATGACTAAGTTGCTTTAGGTAGTGATAGTTGGTATGGACAAATTGCTCCTGACATAATTTACTCACCCCATCTAAAAAAGACCCCTTTTTGAAAATGAATAGTGTCACACATCATGAGCTTAAATTTGATGTTCGCATGGCTGTCATTAGAGTTTGGGGTTTCCTACACACTTGTCAAGGTTATAGAATACCATTGTAGTCAAAATATATGACATCATGGATGAAAGACCTTTTTGAAGTGGAATTTTAAAATGCACATGCACATGAAATTATTGATGATGTGATCATTACCCTTTCCTATAGTGGAGATATGTGTCAAGGTTTCAGCCCTTTGTTGTAGGTGTTGGGATTTTTGACTACTCCTATAGTCTGGATCTTAATGGAGGAGATGAAGATTGATCCAAAAATTAAAACTCCTAATATCATGGTTTTTTATTGCTCTAACAATTTATAATCTTAAATTCATAATTATGGACTAATCCCTCAATCAAAAGTCTCGATGTTGAGCATGGAAACTACTCCCATAGTGAAAAGTCTCGATGTCAGGATTTTTTGTCAAAAATGTAGTGCACCTATGCATATCTATTGAGTTTTAGAGTATTATAGGTAGGGGGAATCTTTATAGGTGCTAGAGATGTTGAAAAATCTTGTAGTGCCAAGAATGCTGGAGTTTCTTGTAGTGCACATAGGTACAAAAATCTTGATTTTCTTAAAAAAAACTAAATCTAGTCTACCTCTTGAAAATTCATCAAAGACACACTAATTATCCCTCAAATCCCAAAAAAATTGATAAAGGATTTTTTCTTAAATATATTATATTGTAAGAATTTGTGCAAAATCACCAAAAAATGGCAAAAATGTCTGTCACAAAATTAGGTCATGTTTACAGTTGATCTTAGAATTTTGACACATTCTAAATTTGACGGCATAGGTTGTTTTGTATGAAAACCTAATAGATGAAAAATTAATAGAAAAATATGCCTTCTCCCTTATTCTTTTTTTGTATTTGAATCTACTAAGGATCTCAGAAGAAAAGCAAAATTTGAGAGATGGTGAATCTATAATATGTTAGATCAATGAATCGCAGATATATAACATGCAAGTTGAAACTCAAGATTTCACACTATGAATAATGACATTAATCTACTAGAAAATATTTGATACCAATTTAGTGGGACACAATTGAGGATCTACTGGATAGATTCAAATGGATGAAGAAATTACCTGTATATAGTAGCAAAATCAAACATGAGCTAGAAAGAAGTAATTTATCAAAAATTAAAAGATTAAAATATTAAAATTAACATCATTAGATATAAATTCTTTAAGAATATACATTATATAGGTTAAAGATATACAAGTCCTCACTTCATGATTGTGCGATTATCTTTCACAATGACCTAAAAACTAACCTAAACAAGCTAACTAAACATATGTAGGGAAAAACCATTAAATGGAATAAAAACCTACACTAACATCTACCAATTTCTTAGCACTTTTTTCCTTAGCAGTCATTTTATATACTCAGACTTATTTTAACACCTTCAACATGGCTGCATACAGCCTCTTAGTAGTCATCAATTATCCTATGTTCATTTTGTTCTTAAAATATATCCTCTCTTTTAATTTCCATTCCTAGAGCATTATTTATCTCTACGCCTACCTTATATAACTTTTTTCTTACCTTGACCAATTATTTTTCCCTCTTCTTGACCACTTCATTTCTCTTTCACAATTCAACTTCCATGATTGCACTCTTGGTTGATGTTTCCACGTCCATAATAACTAATGTAAGCCCTCTATTTTTGCATATTCCATTTTAAAGGGTTACACCATGAAATATACCCCTCTTTAGATCCTTTTTTTATTTATAATTATTTATACCCCTTCAGTAGGTATATCAAATCTAGATTTCAAATGGTAATTCTAAAGAAACTCACCCACCCAACCCTTAGTGGTTTCTTATTCATCATTTTTATTCTCACTCTCATCTAATTCCTCTTTAAAATATATACTACATGAGTATTCCTCCTCACTCTTTATCAAATTTAAATAAAATTATACCTTATATACTCCTCTTCCCTCCACATATAGCCCTACATAAATATAGATGACCAAATTTTCCATCTTTAAATTCTTCATGCTACTCCACCTCATACATAATTATAATCTCTTCCCTTATGTTAGCCTCAAGGCTCTAATTTTATTCCTTTGTCTTCTTACTCTTTACTTTCATAGGCCTATTATTTATCATATTGATCTCTGTCTTTATATATTTTGTTTATTCTAGTATGTCTCCACACTTTTTTATTTTCCCTTGATCCCTTCATACAGATCAATGCTTTTATGTTCTTCTCGGTTATGATCAAAGATATGAAAATCAATCGATCAACTTGTAAATTAGATTTTTACTTTAGAAAAATAGGTTTTAGCTACTATGTAACTTTAATGACATTCCCATTTTCATATTTGATCCAAATTGTCTCATTTAGGGTCATGGAATCTTCCTCCAAGTCCACATTATTAGTTAGATCAAAATTTACATCCCTTCTCCATGTCATGCATAACCCATCTCAAGATGCATCCATTACCTTGATACTGGAGTTATTTTGTCTTTTTATTTTTATCACTTTTGCAAGAGCACACTCTAATCATATCTTATAGTATGATTATGTCACCTTAATCCAATCCATCAATCTCTTGCAACAATAGTTACCAGAATAAATGAATGTTAGGCCTTCAATATAAACCACACTGCCTCTTTGAATCCTTCAACCATATCATCAAATATGCATGGTTCATATTTGAATGCCTTCAAAAAAAATTTGTACCATTTTTTCATTTTCATGTTGTAGTTGGTCGTCATTTTATCATAGAGGAATTCCTAATAATTTCTATAGGAATATTTTTGGCTACTAGCATTTAGAAAGAGATTTCCATAATAATTCATACTATTAATGTGGGTTTTATTAACACTAGGGAACCTTATGAGGTATCCTTTAATGTTTTAGTATCAATGAAGAGAGATTCACTCCAAGGCATGAGTTACAGGGTATTGGGTTTTATAAATAACTTGTTGGTGGAATAGTTGTGAGTAGAGCCGTTGTTTAACTTAGATGGTTTTGATATGACATGGGTATAAATATAATTTATATGGGTGGAATTATTATTAATATAAACTAAGGTGGGTAGAATAAAAATAAACTCAAAAAATAAAGGTAGGGAAGAAAAGAAGTTTTGTAGATCAAACAAGATGAAACCTTTCTAAGCTGACTCTTGAGATAAGGGTTGGAAAATCACTCATGAACCAATATTTTATTCAATTTAATATAATCATACCTAAAATAAAACAAAATTTAGAGTCTAAGGGAATAAAATTATAGTAGACTTTAGCATATATAATCAAAGGTTGATTTGATTGTCAGATTATAATTGCACATCTACAAAGGGAGATTATGATTATTACATAAAAGACATTCAAATTAGCAATAAAATAATATAGATAGCTATATTACAAGAATATTCATGTAAAATAAAAATACCAAGATACCGAATTTATAGAAATTCTTTCAAGATTCACAGGTTTGGAGAAGAACAATATTTGCACATCAAGACCAATTATAGAACAATCTTCATAATTTCCTATTAATATTGATAACCAAAACTCTCTTCCATTTGGGATTGGGAGGATAAAAATATATATAGGCTTGAGGAGGGTTTTCCTCATCCTCCAAGTGAAGTCTAAATTTATATCTCTAAAAATAGAACCATGTGTCAAAATCATGCATAACATGCATGTATAAAAGTGTATCCATAAACATGATCTATCAACCAAAATACAATATGTACATGCCAAATAAATTTAGAACCATTAGTAAAAAATTAATTTTAACATGAAAATACATATATATTTGGGTGGTGTTGATGTGGCACCACTTAAATAATCAAATGGTTATGTGACAATTATGGAGACATACATAGTCTTTGTATTTCATTGAGGGATCAAAACTAGCCCTATTGGAGTATGCATTACTACATGTCCCAAAAATTAGGGACTTGGGATGATGTGAAAACACTTTTAGTTTCATAAGTGCTTGATGTTGACCCTAAAATTCCCTTTGTGCTTTGATTTTTTCAGATAATACAGGTGTTATTTCAAACTCTTTATCAATAATATAAAAATCGAGCAGGACATGATTAAATATTTTGATGGCTTCAACCATCAACCTTGTTTGAGCTCTTAAAGTCTACTCTAAGGGATTTATCCTTCATCAATATATCTTTAGTAAAATCAATCAGCTATAGAATCTTATCATTAGTATAATATATAGTTCCCTCAACTTCCTCCTTAAAGTTATTTGTAGTTGCTTTAATGAGTGTCTCAAAATTAGACATGTTTACTAATTCTTCAATAGAGGTTATCACATTTGTGACCCTCGTATATCTCCAAATTTATAAGGCATAAATCTCATGGCTTGTAAAATGTCATATTAAATCTTGTATTTGTGTATGCCAGTTAAGGGCACCATCCTTTTTGTAATTACATAATTTAGTTCCCATGCAACATCTTGGCAGGATATTAGTTTTAGGTGATTGATTGTGATGTTTCTAGCACACTGGAACAAAAAGGTATGCCTTTTATTAGACTCTTTTAACTAGTTACAGATTTTAAGTACCTTCATCCTTCAGATTGACTTTCTCCCTTGGAGGCATAAATATTATTCAAAATGTTGTATAACCTTATGGCTGCACATTGTACATTATCTATAATTTCCTCAAGGGCATGAATAATCTCTCTGTAGTAGCTTATGATGTGTTTCCTCTTTACTCTTTTACATTTCATTCATATCTTCTCCAAATGAATCCACAAAAGAAAAAAAACCCTCTATATATTATGTTGGGTCATTTGAGTTCTTTTTGGCCTTTTTAGCTAAGGGACACATGTTTCCCTTTGTTTAAAATCTATCTCCTCTCTTGTTTATATTCACCACCTCCCTCTTCTTCACCCTCTAAATTGTGCCACTCCACCTATAACAATGAGTGGAGACTGTAAGTAGCTCTTTGATGACCAAATTCTATCTCTTATCTCTTCGACCTTGTATCTCTTTGACCCATCGGGGGATAATAAGTTCCCCTTCTTCTTTCAGTTGACTTGAGTATTCAGAGGTACAAGGTGGAATAATAATTGGAGGGGGATTTATTATTGGAGGTGTTAATAAATCACTTATTTGAATAGGGAACTAGAGGGGTGGA
The DNA here is from genome assembly GCA_037957365.1 of Torreya grandis. Taxonomy (NCBI): domain Eukaryota; kingdom Viridiplantae; phylum Streptophyta; class Pinopsida; order Cupressales; family Taxaceae; genus Torreya; species Torreya grandis. Next base: position 273,658 of record JARHVA010001339.1, read on the forward strand.
TGAATAATTCTCTACCATCCTAAGGTTTCCCTTTAAGGGATGAATTCAACCACATATTTAGTCAAGACTAGAGTTTTCACAATTATTATTGTGGCTGACTATACGGGTGTATATTATGGTAATTTTAGCTCCAATTGAGCTAAAGAATTTGGAGGGATTGGAGGCTCTTGTGGATCAAAAATATAAATTAAAACCCAAATTTCAAAATAGACTCTCTTATTTGGATCCCTTATTTTAGATGATGTTGAAAGAATAAAAGAATCAATTGAACTAGAACATGGTGGAGGAATGGAAGGTGGAAATTTTTTAGCTTGAGTATCTACAAAATTAATGGAAAAATAAAGATAAGAGACTACCTTATTTATGTCTTGTCTCTCTTCCTCAATGAGGATCTACAATCTTAATGCTCCATCTAGAGTTTTTAATTCTTGTAAGCTTCACAAGCTCATTACTTTGGCCTTTTATAGTTGTGCCTTATCCTCTGTCTCAACTTGGGTTCCTTCCTCACTTGAACTTGACTCAGATCCCTTCATTATTTCTACATCTCCTTCCTCTTCATCAATAGTATAATCCACTAGTAATATGACATGTCCATGTTCTTCTTCCTCTACTTCCTGATCAAGGGATCCTCTTGGAGTAACAAGAGTAAATGATGGGATTTCCTCCAATTTTTAGAATTTAAAGGAGGTGTGTAGGACTTTAGATTTGCTTTGGTATGTGACTATGGGGGGAATAGGAGGTGAGGCATAAGGTGAAACTAGTAAAGGAACCACAATAGTAGGGACTACCACAATAGTAGGGACTACCACTATAGGTGGTGGTGAAGGAATGGAAAGTGGAACAATGGTGGTGGAGGAAGGAATAGATAGAGATGGACCTTATTGAGGTACTTGAGAGGATGGAGGAGTGGATGGGAGAGATGAGAATGAAGCTTGTAAAAAAATTAAAAGAGAGAGGATACTGGTCTCTCCTTATGTAGGAGAGAGAGGATACTATTATTGTTGTGCTATAGGCCACTAGTGACTCTAGGATTGTTCTACATACCTTACCATCTCATTTGCTTGCTCTTTGTTAATATCTAGGTCATACTAAATGGCTTGGCTAATAATAATTGACATTTTATTGTCCCTCATATGGATCCAAACTTTAGAATCATCCATTACATTCATAAAGATAACATCATGTTAATACTCTTAGTAACCATATATAATGGTCACCCCCTTCTTATCCTTGAGGAGTTGGAGATAGTTTTTTATTTTTAATTTGGGGTCCCATTCCCTGAATTGGTCCACTTTTAAATTACAATGGGATCTAATCTTCCCTACCTGATTGAAGTGTGCCCTCACTACAAATTAGAGTTGCCCAATACTTAGAGGGGTTTTAAAGTAAAAGGCCTAATGTTTAAGGCCAAGTTATTGATCTATACTATTGTAAAATTTATACTCCACCTCTTGTTCTGCAAGCTTGTCTAGATGGTGTCATGCTAAAAATAGAGGGGGTGCCCTTATTATTTTAATTTTGATTATGGTATATTTTGAATGGTATTAGTAATCCACCATTTTGGCTATGATTCCTCTCAAATTATTAGATATTATAGGCATTTAAGTTCCATGAATGTCTTGGTAAAGTTGAGGATAAATTTCCTCATAAATCCTTGTAATCTCATTTTTGTATCTATAGGCAAATTAAAAAGAATAATCCTCACAGATTCTATTATCCACATATTCTGTAGATGGATGTAATAATTCTCCATGGGATCTATGGAATATCCCAAGGATTACATCCAATATATATGCCATTATAAAAAATTTATCATCTACTAGCCTTTGTTCATGTTTGAATATCTATGCTTTCAATATGATGCTAATAATCTCTTCTAGGGAAATAATCTTGTCAGAAATGAGGAGAATGTCTCGCAATGGGACCCATTCCACATGTATATAATTACATATAAAAAAACCATATGGTATATTTAGAAGGGCCATGGATATTCTAATATAAGGCATAAATTTGATGATATTATTGGAGGAAATACCTCCCTTAGGGTTCCAATCTCTAACCTTTAACTAGTCATTGCTTTAACTTTCCCTCTATAGTGTTGTGCTCGAGCCATACATTGGATGGGACTTAGTTATAGGAAACTTGGGCCATGTAATCCTAAGGTACCTTTCAAGTTCCCTTACAAAAACATATACAATTTCATTTATCCCTTTTGTAAGATATAGATAGTCTCTAGAACAAGTACCATTGAAAAATAAATCATGAAATAATTCGATACAAGGCATTACCTCTAGTTTTTCATAGATTGATGGAGTCCCATGATTTTGATTGGTAGTTTATCATGAATTTATTGTTTCTCCTCATGAGATAGTCAATCATGTGAAAATTACAATGATATATACTCTACTGCATTCAATGGATTTGAGTAATATGGAAAATTAAAATCTAGGGAACCCTTATAAAATACAATGTCTATGTATTCAGTGTTTCCATCAATGGAATAGGTAGAAGGGGATTGAATGTATGAGAGATATGGAGAATCCATTTTAATAATATATGGTTGTGTAATTCCTTTGTTAACTATCTAAACACTTCTTAAACATGCTAACAAACTAGGGCATTTGGTCATTGGTGAGCTCAAAATTATAATGTTTAACTCGTAGATTAATGGTGAAGTGACTTGCCTTTGCTTAGATTTTAAATATATTACTAAATCATTCACCTTGAATACATAATCCATGAAAAATCAATGCAAATAAAAGATTTTGATTTTGTTTTTATTTAGATTTAAATTTACCAGTCAGCTTAGGTAGGTTCTTTTGTTTTCCAAATGATAACTTTTCATCGATTCATGTATGTCCAGTCACTTATTTTTAAGATAGGTGTCTACCTCTTGCTTATCATATTTGTTTAGTTATTTAACCCATTTATTCATACTCTAGACACATGTATTTTAGATTATGTCACTTGTCTGTTGAGTGTGGAGCCCTTTGGGGCTATCACATGACCATATAAATACATTTTGGGGGCCTAGAGAGCTCCAAAAATGTGGGGAGTGTATTTTTCCCAACTCCACCTTTTGTGGAACCTTGTTCCACATGTGAGTGGAATATTCCTTATTTTATCTGATTTTTATGTTTCCATGTTTTATGGAGTTGGTTGTTAGATGTCTATTTTCAATGTTGACTTCATTATTTTGAGGGAGTTGGTTGTTCATTGGAAAATGTATTGCCTTCCTTGTTACAAGGAATTGGTTATGATCACATGATTTATGAAAAATGTGCCTTAAAAGGTGGAGAGTCAATCTTGGCATGTTCCTTCTTGGGTAAGCTTTTGGATGAGATTGATGAGATGAAACTGAGTTGTCCTTTGTGGATAATGCTTATTTTGGATAAACATGGTGCAATTTCTCCTCATTTTATGGTTTCTTCTTCATTTTCTATATATAAAGGGTGTGGTGTGGCCTTTATAGGTTCATGTGTTGATTTACACATATGGTTTATTTATAGGGTGTGGCTTTGAGGATCAAAGTCAAAATGCAAAAGTTTTTACAAAGTGTTGGTGTTTATGTAGGGTGTGGTATAGTAGCTTGTGAGATATAGTATTGTGAAGGTGCAGGTGGAAGTGCAACATTTATTTGTGCAACATTTTTTATAGGAGAATTTTCTATCTCTATGAGAGTTCATTGTAGTCTTTTTTTTTAGATTACAGTTTTATTTGAGGACTTTCTTGGTGGATTTAACCCACATTGTGTGAACTAAGGTAGATCTATGTTAGATTGATTTTTTTCTCTCCATTTATGCTTTCATAATATCTATTATTTGAGGAATGTTTCCATTATACATTGCATTACATAATTTAGATCTGATTCATGGTCATATTAAATCTAGTTTAAAGTTTTTTAATTCTTAACAACTGGTATCAGAGTAATTGGTTGTGTTTTGCTAAAGTAGTAAATCACAAGAAGGCTATTAGCTTGAGTGGGAACTATAGGAGAAGAGATCAGATTCAAGGTTGAGAAGTTTGATGGTAAGAATTTTAGTTTTTGGAAAATGTAGATAAAATATTACCTATATCAGAAGGAGCTACATCTCCTCTTGGAGGGGAAAGTAAAACAACCTGTAAGTATGAGTGATATAGATTGGTCATTACTTGATAAGAAGGCATTGGGAGCCATTTGGTTATGCATTGCATTTCCTATTTCATTTAACATTTCTAATGAGAAAACCACAAAATATATCATGGATAAAATTGGAAAGTTGTATGAGAAACCCTCTGCTTCTAATAAAAAATTTCTTATAAAACGATTGTTTAACATGAAAATGTCTGAGAATGGTTCAATTTATAATCATCAAAATGATTTTAATATGGTTCTAAGTATGCTCACTTCAATTGGAATTAAGTTTGAAGATGAAGTTATATTTTTGTTGATTTTGTGTTCTTTTCTTGATAGTTGGGATAGTTTGGTTATGTTTGTGAGTAATATAGTCCTTACCAAGGGAAGCTTGAATTTTGAGGATGTTGTAGGTGTGATTCTTAGAGAGGAGATGTGAAGGAAAAACACTAGTGAATCATCTTTAGGTAATGATTTATCCATTGATACTAGAGAGAGGCAAAAAGACAAGAGCAAAGGTAATCAAGGAAAGTCAAAAGGTAGATCTAAGTCTAGATCTAGATCCAAGATGATATGCTGGCATTGTGGGAAGAATGGACACTCAAAAAAGAATTGTTAGTCACTTCAGGATAAAAATGCCAACAAGGAGGAAATTAATGAGGTAAATGTGACATCAGGTAAATCATGTTAAGATTCCTTAATTTTTTTAATGGATAGTTTTTCTAAGTCTTGGGTATTAGATTCAGGGGCTTCTTTTCATGCCAACCCACATAGGCATTATTTTACTGATTATGTTCAAGAGAATCTAGGACATATTTATCTTGGTGATGATGAATGATGTGAGATAGTAGGGAAATGTTGTGTTTAGGTTAAAATGTAGAATGGGAACACATGGATCCTTAAGGATGTTAGACACGTGCCTATGTAGAGACAAAATTTGGTTTTAGTGGGGCAATTGGGCAATGAGGAATGTTCAATATTGTTTACTATAGGTTCTTGGAAAGTTACCAAAGGTGCTCTTATGATCTTGAGAGGTAAGAAAGTTGGTATTTTATATTTGACTAGTAGTGTTGATTCTATTGATTTAGTTGTTATAGATGGAGATGCAACTATGTGGCACTACAGGCTTAGTCATATGAGCCATAAGGGCATGCAGATCTTAAAAGATAAGTTGCCTAGATTGAAAGATCTAAATCTATACTTCTATGAGAATTGTGTGTATGGTAAATAGAAGTGGGTTAAGTTCCTAAAAGTTGGACCCATAAAGAAAGATCACAAGTTAGAGTTGGTATACTTAGATGTATAGGGACCAACTCAAGTATCTTCTATTGGTGGATATAATTATTATGTTACCTTTATTGATGATGCAACTATGAAAGTTTGGGTTTATTAAATTAAAAATAAATCTAATGTTTTTGACACTTTTATGAAGTGGAAAGCCTTGGTTGAGAATGAAATAGGTCTCAAGTTGAAATGTTTCAGATCAAATAATGGAGGTGAGTATTGTAGTAATGCTTTCTTTGATTATTGTTCTAAAAATGAAATTTTTAGGCAAATGATGGTTCCAAGAACTCCATAATAGAATGGGGTATCTGAAAATATGAACAAAATAATAATGGAATGTGTTAGGAGCATGAGGTTATAAGTAAGGTTGCCTTTACATTTTTGGGTAGAAGTAGTTAACATGGTAGTATATTTGATTAACAAAGGACCTTTTATATCTTTGGATGCAAGAATTCCTGAATAAGCTTGGTCTGGTAAGAATGTTGATTATTCTTTTCTCAGAGTCTTTGGATGTGAGGATTTTACTCTCATTAAGAAATAAGACAAGACCAAGTTAGAGGCTAATTCAAAGAAATGCACATTTGTTATATACGGTGATGATGAATTTGGTTTCCATTTATAGAGCATTAAATATAAGAAAACATTTTCATCTAAAAATGTAACCTTTAATGAAAAATTCATGTATAAGGATCATTTGTAGGAATAGGAACAAGAATAAGAACAAAAAGAGTACATAGTATTTGATGACATTATAGATGGCAAAGTATCCAATGATTCAGTTTAGGAGCCTTCTACTCAAGGACCCCAAACTCCTATGGTAAGAAGGTATTCTAGGGTAAGAATAAAACCTAAACATTTCTCTCCTTCTTTGAATTATTTGTTACTCACTGACAATGGAGAACTGGAGTGTTATGAGGAAGCAATGTAGGTAGATGCCAAGATGAAATGGGAACAAGCCATGAATGAAGAGCATAAATCTCTCATGAAGAATAAAATGTGGGATTTGATAAGGCTACCCAAGGGAAAGAGTGCATTACTAAACAAGTGGATCTTCAGAATAAAAGAAGGGGATGAAGGGAGAAAAAGGTATAAGTCCAGGATGGTTGTCAAAGGGTTTGCACAAAAATTAGGTATTGATTTTGATGAGATTTTATCTCTTGTTGTAAAAATGGCTTTTATTGGGTTTGTTCTTGGTTTAGTTGTAGTTGAGGATTTGTACTTATAATAGTTAGATGTGAAAAATACTTTTCTTCATGGTGATTTGGATGAAGAGTTGTATATGAATCAGCCACAAGGATACAAGGTTAAAGGGAAGGAGAACTATGTGTGCAGATTAAAGAAGAGTTTGTATGGCCTAAAACAAGCTTCATGGCAATGGTATAAGAAATTTGATTGTTTTATGTCAGAAAAAGAATATCAAAGGTGTCATTTTGACCATTGTGTGTAAATCAAACATTTTTATGATGGTTCATTTATTATATTATGCTTGTATGTTGATGACATGTTAGTTATAGGAAAAAATATACAACATATTCATATGCACAAGAAATAACTTAGTGACTCCTTTTCTATGAAGGATTTGAGTGCTGCAAAACAAATCCTTGGTATGAGGATTACTCATGATAAGAAGGAGAAGAAGTTGGTTTTATCCCAATCAGAGTATGTGAAGAAAGTCTTGGAAAGGTTTAGTATGTTGGATGCTAAATCTATTGGTACTCATTTGATAGGCCACTTTAGATTATCAAACAAACAATGCCCCAAGATGGAAGCTACAAAGCTTAAGATGTCCAAGGTAGCTTACTCATCAATAATTGGTAGTTTGATGTATGTCATGGTTTGTACTAGGCTAGATATTGTCCAAGTAGTGGGAGTTGTGAGCATGTATATAAGTGATCTAGGTTATGAGCATTAGTAGGTAGTGAAATGGATTATTTAGTATTTGAGAGGAACCATGGATTTTACATTATGTTATGGTGGATCAGACACCACTTTGGATGGTTATGTAGACTCAGATATGATAGGGGATATTGATAGTGGGAGAAGTATGATAGGTTATATATTTACTATTGGAGATACATCAGTTAGTTGGATTTTTAGGATAAAAAAGGTTATGTCTTTATCAACCACAGAGGCAGAGTATGTTGCCACCACAAAGGATAGTAAGGATATGATTTGGTTACAAAATTTATTTTGAGAGTTGGGGCATGAAAAAGAAGTTGGGAGACCACATAGTGATAGTCAAAGTTATATTCATTTGGAAAAGAAATCCGCTTTCCACTCAAGGATGAAACACATTCAGTTACATTATCACTTCATCAAGATAGCTTTGTAAGAGAACTTGGTAAAGCTGGAGAAGATTTAGACTAGCTAAAATCATACAAATATGATGACCAAGGTGGTCACATTGGACAAGCTAAGACTATGTTCATATTTGGTTGGCCTTAGTGGTTATGGAGTAATAATAGATTCTGTTCAGGAGAAACGGTCTCCAAGTGGGAGATTGTTGAGTGTGGAACCCTTTGGGGCTATCACATGACCATAGGAATACATTTTAGGGGCCTAGAGAGCTCCACAAATGTGGGGAGTAAATTTTTCCCCACTCCACATTTTGTGTAACCTTGCTCGACATATGAGTGGAATATTCCTTATTTTATCTAATTTCTATGTTTCCATGTTTTATGGAATTGGTTGTTAGATGTTTATTTTCCATGTTGAATTCCTTATTTTGAGGGAGTTGTTTATTCATTGGAAAATGTATTGCCTTCCTTGTTACAAGGAGTTGGTTGTGATCACAAGATTGTTGGAAAATGTGCCTTAAAAGGTGGAGAGTCAATCTTGGCATGTTCCTTCTTAGGTAAGATTTTGGATGAGATTGATGAGGTGGAACTAAGTTGTCCTTTATGGATAATGCTTATATTGGATAAGCATGGAGTAATTTCTCCTCCTTTTGTGTATTTTTCTTCATTTGCTATGTATACAAGGTGTGGTGTGGCCTTTAGAGGTTGATGTGTTGCTTTACATAGATGGTTTATTTGCAAGATATGGCTTTGAATATCAGAGTCAAAGTGCAGATGTTTTTGTAAAGTATAGGTGTTAATTGTAGGGTGTAGTATAGCAGCTTGTGAGATACAATCTTGTGCAGGTGCAGGTGAAAGTGTAGTATTTTCTATAGGATATTTTTCTATCTCTGTGAGAGTTCATTGTAATCTTGTTTTTTAGATTACAATTTTATTTGAGGACTTTCTTCATGGATGTAGCCCACATTAGGTGAACCATGATAGATCTATGTTATGTGTGATTGATTCTTGTTCTCTCTATTTATGATTTCATAATATTTGTGATTTGAGGAATGTTTCTATGATGCATGCTATTACATAATTTAGATCTGATTTATGGTCACATTAAATCTGGTTTAAAGTTTTTAATTCCTAACATTGTATGCTTCTTGTTTATCCATGGCTTCAGACTTATGATCTTTCTTTATATGCTCCATGGTTATGAGTTAATAGAATTAATCCATGTGGAATAGTCATAGGACTACATGAATGTGGAGACTCAAGGCCATGACTATTTGAAAATTTAAACTATGTACATCTTCCAAGAAGGATCTAACTATTGGGATGTTGACATGTGGCATGCTCTTAGTGTTGTGGGGCCTTAGAGACTCATGAAATTTGAACCATGAGACCATTAACTTGATTTTTTCCATTCAAAGCTCTAGGTTAATGGAATTATGCCAACTGTCAAACCCTCAGAGCTGAAGAGGCTCAGTAAATCAGAGACATTAGAATATTAAATTTGCTTTGACATTCCATGGTTTAGGATTTATGGAATTATGCTTCAAAAACTTAGATACATTAGACTAATAACTTTGCTTTGATCTTCCATGGTTTAGGGTTCATGAAATTATGCCAAATGTCAAACTTTTGGAGCTAGAACCTTAGGGCAATTAGACTACATAACCAAAGGACCATTAGACTATTAAATTTTTTGTGACTTTCCATGGTTTTGAGTTCATGAGGTTATGTCATGTGGCATGTTAATGGGGATATAGGAACTCATAACACTTAATTTTTTTTAAAGTGAACTTTATCTCATTTGAACATGGTGTTGCCATGTGGAAAGCTTGTGGTGGTTCAATAGTTGATAAGGTACATAGTTTTGTTAAACTATGGTAAGTTATGAGTAATGTGATAGTCGCACCTATAATTATCTTAAAGCTTAGACACTTTGGGATACTTATTATTTTTACAAAGTCTAAATAACTCTAATTGATGTGATTATGCCACTTATTCTAATTTTGGAGCTTATAAACTTTGGGGACATAATAAAGGTAGGGTCCATACATGGATAATTTTAAGTCCTTGATAATAGTATTGCAAACACACAAAAATCATAGAAATAATTGGTCATGACACATTAGCTTTGTTAGTCCATAAACCATAAAGTCAATTCTCAAGAAGAATTATGAAAACCCAAGGTTTAAAAAATAAATCGAAATCACTGTCCATGTTTTGATTTTCATAATTTTAGAACTTTGTAACTTTAGACTTTGAGGACCAACTTAGACTTATGCATATAAATATAAACATCATGGGCATATAAAAATTATAGGAACTTTAATAAAGATAATAAAATAATAGTGGGTCCTTATTTAAATTTTAAAATGGGGTGTGTGTGTTAGGGAACAATAAATGACAACTCACTGGGGAAACATTCTTGAATATTTGAGAAGCTAGAATCTTAGTAATACATTGTAACAAAATTTTAACTATAATAATAAAAGCATGAGTAATACAATCCTTAAATAAAGACTCCTCCTTCCCCATGAAACATAATAAACTTTTTCACACTTTGGATCGGTGTGGTTTTGTTTTGTGAAATTTATTTTCCCCTTGTTATGAGAATTTTGACAAAGTTTTTGATAAACATTGTAGGTTTTGTTTTGACTTTATATTTTATAAATAATTAGTAAGGGAAACCTAGGCATTGATTTATTTCTAGCCAAACATCCATAGCCTCAAGAAATATACCTTTGATTCCACTTTAAGCCTTGCTCTACTTTCATCTAGATGTCCATAGCCCTAGTAGAGATTAGTTGAATCAACCATCTTCTATAAGTTTGCATGATTTTTTTTTAACACAATTAGAAGAGAGGTTGGGAATTAACATTGGCTAGGTGTATATATAATAAAACTTATTTTAATCAATACACCCTTGCCAATATGCATCTATTTATATGTTTATTATTTCTCACCCAAGTTTTAGCATGCAAAAGTGTAGTTGATATTTGGAAATGGAAAGTATTTCTAAAATTTACATGAGTATATCAAATTAAATCCTCAAGGTTTAGAAAACTCACTCATTCTAAGTAGAACTTAATTTATTCATAGCACATACCTCAATCTCAAAAGCTCAAGTACTATCAGAATAAATACTTGTCGATACCAATTGTGCTTCCTTTTATATAATTCCCTTATTTTTGACAAATATTTTTTAATTACAACATAAAAAATCAGTCGGTTTGTTCTATAATTTTATGAAAACTAATATAGAAAGCATAAAAACTAACATATCAAAATCAAATGCAAAAATTAGGAGACACTAATCTAAGAAAGTAGGAAAGATTAACCTAGAAAACATGAAATATATTCTAAAAAGTAGGAAATCTATTCTACTCCTATGTCTACATCTTGACTTACAATCATTAAAAAGCATCTCTAGTTAGAGTATTTATAAAATAATGTTTCAAAAACTATCTATTGACTGGAAAAAAGAGGTTGTTACCTTGAAGGTCCTTCAAGCAGAAAGAATTGCTACCTAAATTTTTAGATGTTTGATATGGGCAAATCCATAAAGGAGTGAACTTATCATGCTATCCTTTCTTATCAAGTGATTTATCCCATAAAATCACTAGGTCTAAAATCCTGAAGGCTTTGATCTTATACCTTTTATCAAACCATCATTTGATAATGTCTTGATGTTTACCGAAGCTAAGTAGTGTTTCAGTTCATGCATCTTCCATATGGACTATATCAAGTAGTCTTTATTGGATTATTTTATCTTCCCCCCTGTAATGTTGTATGATTTGGTATGTTGGGATTTTAAGAGTGATAAAAAATATTGGCTATTGTCTATATACTAAAATAAAATGTGAATCCTTGAGGGCTTGCTTGTGCCTTGTTCTGTCTACCCATAGTGCATACTTCAGTAGTAGATACCATTCTATTAGTTTGACTTGTGCTAACTTATTGATGGAATACATTTGATTCTTGTTAGTAGATTAAACTACTCCACTTCCCTATGGATAATAATTTGAAGAGAAATTGATGATGATTTGGATATTGTAGGCCCACTTAGTAAATTTATTAGATTAAAAAGGTGGTCCATTATCTTAAACTAAGGATATTAGATTACCAAACCTGGTTAGTATGTTCTCTTCTAAAAAATTGATAACATCTAGTGCTCTAGAGTTCTTAGTGGCTACAAATTCTATCCATTTGGTGCAATAGTCAGTAATGATTAGGACAAATTTGTATCTTATTGAAGAATTTGTGTTTATTACCCCAAATAAGTCAAGACCCCATTAAGAAAAATGGTATCCTTCAATGCCTAGTTGTAGAGGCATAGTAACATTCAATTGTCTTTTTCCAAACACTTGACATTCATGGTAGGTTTTTACATGGTTGTGGGTATATTGAAGCTCAGAGGCAAGTAGTATCCCATCCTTAAGATTTTGTGATTTTTTGTGTTACTTGAAGGATGTTCACTACCTATATTTTGATGTAAATTATCTAAGACGTCTATAAATTATTATTTTAAAACACACATCAGTTAAATGCCTTTATAGTTCTTTCAGTATAGGAATACTTTCTTTATCATATAATACACTGATTTGAGCCAAAGGGATTGTATCTACTCTCTATTTAACTCATGTGGACATGCACCATTGAGTAAGTAGTGGATGATTTGAGTATACCATTCACCACCAACTACTTGAGTCTCATTGATTTATTCAATACAATGCATGTATCGATGTCAGTCATGAGCTATATGATTCCTTGGAATTTAACCATCTTGGATGGCCTAAGATCCTAAGGTATTTCCTTTGGGCTAATTATTAAGGACATAGAGGATTTCACAAAGTTTCATGGGATATATGTTACCAACCTAAATAAGCTGGTGGCCTAGGCCTCATTTATGTTAAGCTTCAAGGGCTTACTTTCAGCATTAAGTGGATCATTAGAGGGTTGAAAGGTGATGAGGCTTAGAATATTTTGTTAAGAAATTATATCTCCTAGAGACACCCTTATGGTTGAAAGGCCTGGAAAGGCCTTGGTTTCCATACTCTTCTCACAAGCCATGTTTCTATTAAGATTAATGGCACTTTTATCATTCAAAGTATATGGAAATCTTGGGAAAGGCTTAAAAATCATCTTATTTGGGTGGGAGATGGATTTAGGAATGAATTATATCTTAATACTCACTCCATTTGGTGGTCCCCAATGTTAAAATTTCATAATGTTCCCTTTGCATTGGTCCTATAGATCAAGGGGTTGAGGTTGTTCAAAAATGCTATTAAAAATATTAGAGATTTGGTTCGTAAAGTTCATCACACTTACCTCCCTTTTCATCACACTTTCCTTCTTTGGAATAAAATTTTTAATATATTTAACCTTAATAAAGAATATGTTGAGTCTATTCGATAAATTTAGAGTTTCATAACTGAAGAGTACTTTCATAAGCTTGGAGTTACTTACCTTGCTCCTTGGTGGAAGGATTAGCATTAGCCTACTAATATGAAATTTATAATTATTATTCAAGTTTGGGGTATACTATTTTAAAACCTTAGCACATTCAAAGTAACATTATCAACCATCATTGGAATCTTCATTCCAAATAGGCCATCTGGGCCAGAAGGTTTTCCACTATATGGGATGCCTTTCTTGAACCCAAAAAGGCTCACTTTCTCTAGTGTCTTGTTTACTAGGGTTTACCTATGGATGACCATCTTAAGCACATGGGGGTCTCAAATCTCATTTTCCAAGCTTGTCATTAGCTAGAAATGTTCAAACATCTTTTTTAGTTTTCTACTCATACGCAATCGACTTGGAATTAGATTCACACCCTTTTTTAGATTTTTAGACTAGAATGATTTACTTTGAAAATGACTCTCTTAGGGAGCTCTACCTTATTACCTATAAGATACAATATATTTTGGTAGATTTTTCATGTTGACATTATTTTTCAAATTTAGAAAGCTAGAAACTATGAACATTTTAATCATGAAGATATGGAAATAAGTTTTTATGTAACTAACAAAGTTGTGATTTTTAATGTCATCTTATAGATTTAGAGTCAAAAAACAAGGTTCATCTAGAGCTTAACCATATTTAATGACTATTAGATCATTAGATAAATACCCTATGCATGGTTAATTAAGATCCCTCATACCTAACATGTATCTCTTTTCCTCCTCATGGGTGAGGACATGGTTTTAATAGGAATAATTCTCAAAGCCATCATAGGATCCCCTCTCCTCAATATTATCAGTTGTTTCCTCGCTGAGGTGGTGGAGGGGGCTGGGGATCCTCTCTAAAAGATAAGTTTTCATGCCTAAACCTTACTATTTCACCCTCTCAATAGCCCTCTGAAAATGAAAACCAACATAATAATTATGTATATGAACCTTTACACGTGGATGGCTAACTCAAGGGTGTGGGGAGTAAATATGCAAGATCCTCCCTCTCCATCACCCCCTCTGACCAATATGATTACTACTACTTAATGACTTTTAAGTCTTGAACAAAAGATGAAGGTCCTACATTATATGTATAATTAGAATATAGATATTATTAGCTACACTCATTAAATAATTTTAAAATATCAAATGAAGTGTCAAGAACTAATAATCTACACCTAAGACTTTGTCATTATACAAAGATTAAGATAAAAATGCCAAGAATAAACTAATACAATGCAAAACTTCATTGGAAACCTCATATTTTCATATGAATTAGCTCAGATTTATCTTCAATCAATATTTATCAATGTTAATGTCCCAAAATAGACCATCTCTCCTTGAATATTTGAGAATTTTAGTTGACAAGCATGATCTTTGATGAACAAGTTAGCATGATAAAATGGTAGCTCTTAGATTTGAATCTTGAGCATGTTGAATAACAAAGATAAGAGGTCTATTTATAAAAAATAGGATTAATGAGGACCATTTATCATATTTATATGATGAATGGTTACAAATGAGTCCTCAACAATGCACATGGATTGCTAATATGAGCCCTTCATCTTTCTCAAGATGAAGAGTGGAAGATAACACTTAAAAATATCGAAGGAGGATTAATATGAGCCCTCCATATTGTTTTCAAGATGAAGGGTAGAGGATTATCCTCATAATATTTTGTGAGCATTATTGTGGGCCCTTCATCTTCTTCCCAAGATGAAGGGTGGAGAATCATTCCAAATAAAGCAAATGGATAACCAATATGGACCCTTCATCCTATTTTCAAGATGAAGGGTTGAGAATGCTCCTAAAATAAATCACAAGATTATTTTTGGGACCTTCATCTTGTCTCCAAGATAAAGGGTAGAGAATAATCTTGGATATTAATTTATTTAATAAATTATTTTGTTCACAAAAGAATATTCCATAGGATCTCAAGATTATTTCTTGAATGAAGATGCCTTTTGAAAGGAAAATGAAGAATTAATAATTGAAATGAAATTATAATTCCATTTGGAAAGAATTATAATTAGAAAAATGATTAATTTAGTTAATTAAAGGTTAATTTAATTAATATAATGTGGGGAATTTGACTGTAAGAATGATTTAGAGAAGGATAAATTAATTACATTAATTGATCAACAAAGTAGAATTAGTAAATTGATCATAGTAGAAGAATTAACAATAGGAAATGACTATAATGAGAATTGAATAGAATTAATACAATGAATTATCCCACTTAAGGATGCTCTAAGGTGAATTCAAACTCGTATATAATATGAATAGATGATTTCAGACCAGTTTGTGTGTTATTGTAAGAAGACATTTACTTTTGCTATTTTGACATGAAAGTGATAAAACTAGAGTGTCTATATTTCCCCCTAATTGAGAAAGCATTTAGAGATGTATATAGATTAATGACTATTCAAAGATTTTAAAAGTCAATAATTTTTTCATAGAAGAAAATTAACAGATGTTGAATCTGATAATTTTGATAAAAGTACTAGTAAACAGATTCAAATATGTCTTAAAATGGTGCTTAATAATCCCTAGATGCCCTCTCTCGGGGAGAGTCAAGAATTTTTTAAGACAAGTGGACCTACGAAAGGAATAAATTATTATAGAGAGATCCATGAATCTAATTGTTATCTCATGTGATGCTTATTTCATTTTCTTATCCTTCTTATACTTATATTAGACATGATTGATATGACTTTGATTTAGAAATGCTCTTACTATTAGTAATTAATGAGATTGATGTTATGCTCAGTTGATTTGATGACCTTGATGTGAATTATCATGATGTTTGATAGTCTTATGATTAGATAGTGAGATTTTTGAGTTGAACATTGCTGCTGGACTACTTGAGACTTGATTTTTAATATTGCATATGACAATATGAATCATAGTTTTAAAATAATCATGATAATTTTTTTATTTGTCAATATGCATAAATTTGAATTCAAAATGTGAATGTATATAAGTTAAAATAAGATATGGAAAATCAAGTTTCAAATTTAAAACATAATTCACTTACATCAATTCTAATTCAGATACACATGTTTAAAACTTAAAATCATGATATGAATAATCAAAAATGAAGGGAAAAACATAATGTACTAAATGAAGGCAACTAAGTAACAAAAATTAGCATACCAGTAAGCAAACAAACAATCAACACGTAAACACCACAAGCAATATTAAAAAAAACATTCAATTCAGAAAGGGATGTGTGTGACAATAAGGCATTACTCTTTGAGACCAAGAGTATGAAAAAAGAATGGTGACTAAGGAAGGGGGAATATAAGAATAAGGAAGAGGTGGCCAAGCTAAATCCAAATTCCCCATGCAAGTGGATTCTACCTGTAGAATTCAAGTCAAATGTATTTCTCCCAAAGATTTTGAAAAGAAGAAAATTTATGACAAGTTAAGAAGATAGATTACAAAAGAAAAATATGAAAGGACTTACAAAATGGTGAGAGCATATAAAGAATAAACTTGCCAATATAATAAGAAATATGATCACAAAACATTAATAACATAGGACAAGGGATGGTCAAGCTTACCTCAGAGAATTGAGTGCTACTTACATAATCTAATTGGACCTCAAGACATTATATTTTGACCAGAAATTGGTCACATAAATTGATAAGAATGATGAAGACAAGAAATAAATGTTTTGTGATTGAAAGGTGAAACTCATAAAATGATGATAACATGACCTAAAATGTTCATAAAATGGTGAGAGTGTAATATTTAACTCAAAAATGGTGAGATAATATAAATGGGAATGTTTAGGAGTGTTTAAAACATTATACCCACAAGGGATCACTAACAAAGGGAAAAACTTGTTCTAGCACTAGGATGGGATTGAATAACAAATGATAGGATTGTAATGATTTTATTGGATAATAATGGATGATAAATGAATATTGAATATCTAAGTACTATGCTACATGTGAAATAAATGTCCAATCATCAAAGTGAAGCTAAGTGGTTATGCCAAGAGATTTTTTAAAATAGGGCTTAGAAAAACTTTCACTTTCTTATTAAGATCAAGATGGGAAGGAAATATTGGACTAGGGTAGGATGAATAGAAACATAGTTCAGGATAAGCTAAAATAATCAATATGATGGGAATGGAATATATTTCAATGCAAATAAAGGTGCCTCCAAGTGTCAAGGTACTTTTAGATAATAAATTATTTACACAACATCAAAAACTTAATTTTCATCATGGTACTTTCTTAAGGTGCCACAAACATGGTTTTCACTGTTGGACGAATTATTTTTCTCTTTTGATTTTTTTAAATTTTTGGCATCTCAACTCAATGGAGAATTATGAGATGCATAATGTTGAATGTTTTATCTCTAACCCATACCAATTCTAAATAGCTTCTCTTCTAGAATTAAGTTGTTGATGCATACTATACTGATGTTATAATGATTTTTGTTGGTTGTTGATTATGCTTCCTCCAAACCTATAACAAGGTGTCTTCATAGTATTTTTGAAAGAGTGTTATCAAGGAGTGTATAGATGGATAAGCATTGGATATTGATATGATTGGATAATGAAATATAGGTTTTGAATGAATAATGGGATCATCATGAAATGTATAGTGGTTGAAGGATAAATGAAGATTGATATTTTTAGTCACACACATTCTTGCTTATTTTGGATTCAACTTGATTTTGGTTCTGGTGGGGATAATATTGGCCTCAATAATATATTAATTAAGAAATGAGGAACTAATTGGCTTAGTTATTATTTTATTGAATAAGTTTTCATCAGAAAAGTCTTCTTTATTATTTTTATTTAGATTATCCAATGATGCCTTGAATAAGGTTTCACTAAGGGATGTCGATAATTCATTTTGATTGTCCATAAGTTCCTTATGCAAAGTTTTAGTAAAGGGTTATAATTTTTTATTTTGATTATCATATAACACCTTAAACAAGGTTTCAACAGAATATGATGAGTTTAGACTTTGATTTCCATTAGTACCTCAAACAAGATTTCACTAGGTGATTATTTTTCTTCTTGAATGTTGTCTTGGATCCCTATAAATTTTGTTATTGAGATGTCACCATGGAAGGAGTTTAAAAATGTCTAATTTTGTCAATTTTAATTGATAGTTTTGGGTAGATAGATGTCAATATAATGACTAGGTTGGTTAATGTGAAAGGTATGTATAACATCAATAAAAGGGTAAAAGGTAGCACAATCCTCTTAGATTATACTGGGATAACTAGCATTGATATCTAAGTAAACTTTATTAATAATTGTATAAGATCAAAAATATATTAAATTTTATCTACAAGGAATATTTAGTTGATGTCATAAAATCTATTAAGGTATGTTGATTTTGAAGTTGATGTAGACTCAAGGGGATATGGTAGAAGTGTATAGCTAATGCCATAATACCCACTAGTATATTTTGATTCTTAAGTTGATTATGACTCACGAGGATTTGAAACTCATGTTGAGATTAATGTTGATTTTGATTTTGATATTAATTTTGGTATTAGTTCTAAAATGGAACCCAATTTAGGTATTGGTCCTAAAAGAAAACCTGATCTTAAGGTTGATGCTAATAATAATGTCATCTTCTAAGGGGAATCTATTTTTGATGTGTCTACAAAAATGGCTTGTTGAATTAAATTATCCACAAGTAATTTATTCACCTTTCACTTGAAAATGAATGATTTAGGGTGAAGGACTTTTATAAAATTTAAAATGTTTAGGAATGGATGGAAGATAGACTGTTGGTTAATAATGTGTTCTTCGAAGATGGGCTCATTGAATAAGGGTTCATCAGAGACATGTGAATGGTCTTAGAGAGGCTCTTCAAAACAAGGCTCATTAAATATAAGAGGATGGTCAAATGATGACTCATCAAATAAGGGTGATTCAATGAGAACATCAAAAATGGGTGATTTGTCTTATCATGACTTGAAAGTCAATGAGTATGGTTGTGATTAAAAAAGTGATCTTGGCATATCACTAGTGAGTGATTCTTAGACTTGGATGCAATTGGATAGTCAATAGCTAATGGATCTTGGAATGAAAATAATAGGACCTGATTGGATTTATGCATTTGTTATGGTTAGAAAACTAGAGTAGGTACCTGATAAGTGGATAAATGTCAAAAATAGAGGCAAGAATTGAAAATATTTAGTTAAGCTAAAGGACTATCATATCTTGATTGAGAAATGGGCCTAGAATTGGTGGTTGACATGATTATTATGGTTTAAACTATAGATAGTCATTAGATAAAGGTTCCAAAATAGGTTCCCATATTCTAATATGTTCTCCTACTTAGGATATAATCTAGGTTATCTATATCAAAATCTGTAGGTAGTCAAACACCTATTTTTAAGAGTCATATAAGGAGATCATCCTTGTTGTCAAACATATATCATTCATGACTTGGTGTGAATTCCGTAGAATTGAATGGAAAGGTAGTATAATATTGATCAAAATATGCCCCCAAGTAATAATACATTCAAAGGGAATGATTGGATTAGAATTAGCCCTGAGTAGGGTATAATTGACTTGATTAAAATGGAATTATCCCCAAGTAGGGTAGAATCAATTAAAAGTGATTTGATTTACATTAGCCCCAATTAGGATAAACTTAATTAGATGTGATTTAAGATTAGATTGGACTTTGATGTTGGATTAGATTCAAATGAGAGAATGGATGGATGTCATGACTTTATCATTCCCAACCAACAGGTGTGGAAGATTGAATAGAAAGATATGGATATGAATTTGGATGATTTGAATTGGTGGATCTTGATCAAATTTAACTTGATTTGAGTTCAAATTTGCTTAGGTCAATGTGAATTAGGTTTGGACTTGGTTTGAAAAAGAGAATTGAATGTTTGATTTGAATAGAATTGACTTTAGAACAAAGTTATCTTTAGAACAATTGATTTTAAATAGAGTTGACCAAATTGGACCTAAATAGTTGAGTTGATTTCAAATAGATTTGAAAATTTTAGTTTGAAATTATAATTTTGAATTTGATTGGAGTGGGTCAAAACTCACATGAACAACATAATGGTATGATTTCAGACCAGAGAGATATGTAATGTATGCTTTTAACAATTTTGAACACAAAATGGAATAATTTTGACTAAGAATGCATATAGAGTAATACCTCTTTATGAAGGTCTATGTATATCATGATAAGTTTTTGAAATCACAAATAATCAATAAAATAATCAATCTGATTACCCTATTTTAGTGACTAACGTGGGATTACTCCACATTCATCAAGTCATTTGATATACTTGCCTTGAGAGATGATTAAAAGTTTAAGATTATTTAAAGTAATTATTAAAATTATTGGTGGTGTTTTAATCCCACCCTTCTCTCAAAAATTTTGTACATAAAAGATATATTTGGGTGCAGTTATTTTTGCAACCGTATGCCAATGAATATTTTGTGGCCAAAAATTCTTAATCTAAAGTTTTCATGGGCTTTCTAAATGGTCTCGATATGCCTTACGATGCATGGGAATAAAAAACATCCATCAATTTGATATAAATAGTTAGTGAGACATTCACTAAAAATTCTAGTCTTTTAGTGACCACTTCAGATATAAGGGTCTCGGTGAAGTGATACTAGTTTAATCATGCTCCAAGGAATGTTTTAACTAAGATACCATTGGTGTGACCTTAATTTATATACCCTATCAGATAACAAGGTTGGTATGAATGTTGGGTAATGACATCCTAGTCACCATGACCTAAGGACTTGTGAGAAGGTAATGAAACCCTAATCATGTATCTAAAATAAAAATGAAAGGTATTTCCATTTTGAATCATAGTATCCCACTAAGGACAAACAAAGAGCGTAATAAACACATCTCTTAAAATAAAAAAAATGATTAGCTATTAATTTTTGAGTCACCCTACCAAAAGGGAGAACATACATGTGAAGGAATTTCCCAAGACACATAAGCTAATGTGTAAACAAATAATTCAAAGTAAGACGAATATAAATGAATGAATTTTTATAGCACCAAACCAAATAAAGAATTATTTGTAAGAAGCACTAAAGTAAAAGATTTGAATTCATTTTAAAAATACAAAAGAAAATTTGAATAAGTAACATATATTTGAATGAATCACCACACCTTTTTAGAACCTAGATTAAAATATAGTGATTAATTTTACTTGGTGGTTCTTTGGCATGTATAAATCTATAAACAAAATGTTAAAAAAATGAAAATAAAAAAAGATAAAAAGAAGCAGTCAATATTTCAATGATAAATTATAAAATATAAATTATTTTTTTACAAAAAAAATTAAGTTTTTTATAGGAAAAATCCACATACTCCTAAAAAAATTTAGATTAAAAAATAATAGATCCAAAGTTATGATCATTTTACCAACCGATTTTAGATAAAAAATTAGAAATAAAAAGTTGCCATCAATAATTTGACTATAACTCCTAAAATATACATCAAATTTTAACGAAGTTTTGAGATATGTTTTATAGAATAAATATTAACACCCATAGAAATTTATATTAACATAAATAATAGATAAAATGTTATGAATATTTTACCAGCCATTTATTAACCAAAGAACAAAATCATAAATAAAAAGTGGCAGTCAACAATTTGACCATAAATCTTAATATATATATTAGTTTTCAACAAAATTTTTAGAAATTTATGATAGTAAAAATAATCACACTTATAAAAAAATTAAAATTAAAATATATAATAGATTAAAATTTATGAATATTTTACCATTTGTTTCCTAGCAAAAATCAGAATAAATATCTTTTAACTAGAAGACTGATAAAGAGACTAGAAAAAATTATGGGGTATGAATTGGGTCCCACCAGACATGCCATATGTATAATTATAATATATATTATTATTTTTACTCATTAAATAATTTTAAATGATTAAATTAAGTGTCAAAAAATAATAATCTACACCTAAGACCTCGTGAGCATACAAAAATTATGATAACAATGCTAAGAATAAACCAATGCAATGCAAATGTTATGAATATTTTACTAGCCATTTATTAGCCAAAGAACAAAATCATAAATAAAAAGTGGCAGTCAACAATTTGACCATAAATCTTAAAATATATATTAGTTTTCAACAAGATTTTTAGAAATTTATGATAGAAAAAATAATCACACTTATAAAAAAATTAAAATTAAAATATATAATAGATTAAAAGTTATGAATATTTTACCATTTGTTTCCTAGCAAAAATCAGAATAAATGTCTTTTAACTAGAAGACTGATAAAGAGATTAGAAAAAATTATGGGGTATGAATTGGGTCCCACCAAACATGCCATTTGTATAATTATAATATATATTATTATTTTTACTCATTAAATAATTTTAAATGATTAAATTAAGTGTCAAAAACTAATAATCTACACCTAAGACCTCGTGAGCATACAAAGATTATGATAACAATGCTAAGATTAAACCAATGCAATGCAAACTATTATTGGATACCTTATATTTGCATATGATTTGGTTTGGATGTATATTCAAGAAACATTTATCAATTTTAATGTCCCAAAATGAATCATATCTCCTTAAAGATTAGATAATTTGAGCTAACAAGCATGACCTTTGATGAACAAGTTAGCATGATAAAATGGTAGGGCTTCATTATAAATCTTGAACATGTTGAATAAAAAAGAGAATAGGTATATTTATAAAAAATTAGGATCAATGAGGAACCTTTATCTTTATTATAAGATAAAAAATTTCAAACAATTTCTCAACAATGCACATGGATCGCTAATATGAGCCCTTCAACTTACTCAAAATGAAGGGTGGAGGATAGCTCTTGAAAATATCAAAGGAGGATTAATATGATCCTTCCATATTGTTTAAAAGATAAAGGGCGAAAGATTATCCTCATAATATATTTGTGATAGACATTGTGGGTCATTCATCTTATTCCCAAGATGAAAGATGGAAAATCATTCCTAATAAAACACACGAATAACCAATATGGACCCTTCATCTTGTTTTCAAGATGAAGGGTTGAGAATAATCCTAAAATATTTATTTTGACCCCTTAATATTATCTTCAATATGAAGGGTAGAAAATAATCTTGCATATTAATTAATTTAGTAAATTAGTTGGCTCACAAAATAATATTTCATAGAATCTCAAAATTCTTTCTTGAATGAAGATGCCTTTTAGAAGGAAAATGAGGAATTAATAATTAAAAAGAAATTATAATTTTATTTGAATATAAATATAATTATTAAAATTATTAATTCAATTAATTAAAGGTTAATTTAATTAATATAATGTGGAGAATTTGATTAGAAGAATGATTTAGAGAAGGAAAATTAATTATATTAATTAATCAACAAATGAGAATTAGTGAATTGATTAGAGTATAAGAATTGACAAGAGAAAATGATAAGAATGATAACTAAATATAATTAATATTATGAGTTATTCCATCTAAGGATGCCACAAGATGAAGTCAAATTCGTACATTAGATGAACAAATATTTTTACACTAGTTTATGTGCTATAATAGGAAGTCATTCCCTTTTAAAATTTTGATATGAAAGTGATAAAAGTAGATTATTTATAGGGAGGAAATATGCAATATCCTCCCTCTCTATTTTCCCCTTTGACCAACATGTTTGATGCTACTACTTAATGACTTCTAGGTTCTTGTATTTTTAATGTGTTTTTTTTTTGTTATTACACACTTATGTTAATATGACTTGATGTGATGTTTTTCTTGTGTGATCATTATTGACTCTCTATTAATCTAGTTTGTTTCTTTAGGATTTTATAACTCAGTGTGATTTTGATTTTGGGGTTTGACTCTTTCCACCCATTTTTTATATGACTAGCATTGTATATATATCATTTTTTATTAATATAAATAAACTTTTAAATCAAAAAATAATAAAAATTTGATCAAATGGATGTATTATATTTATTATATTAGTGCCAACATGTACTATGGAATCCAATATAAGCCTTAAGTAAATAATAGGATCGGGTGGGATAAAAGGATTCATGCATGCCCATTGTCATCTAATGGTAATAGGAAACAACTTAGATTGAGTATCATAATAATATGGATTATGAAAGGATAAATATTGTTCATTATTAATTTTAGCGTTATTAATGCATAAATATTTGATCTAATGGAATTACATAGTTGTTACATATTTTTCATATTAAAGGAAAACATGTAATGATTACAAACACAATTGGATTTAAGAAATAGAAATTATATACTTCCATTATAGCCATGAGTAATTTGTGAATGAGGTAAAATCATAAATTAGGTCTAAAATTCATATTTATATATAAATCTAAAACCCTATAAATACATATGAAACCCTAAAGAAATATCTAGGGTTTGATGTACATAATATATAAATGGGTTCACTAATATGTTTTACCTTATTTTTTATTAATTTTATCCAATAAGATATAGCTTTAAACTAATTTATATTATATGATAATAAATAAAAATTTGAATGTAAAAAGAAGAATATGATTTTACTAATTGTACTTATTATAATTAAAAAATACCTAAGGGAATAATATACTTAACATATTATTTTACTATGTAGGTCAAACGGATTTTAGGTGAAAAAATGGTAAGAAACTAGATTGAGTCACTTGGATCAGGAATTGGGTCTATATATGCACCTAAATAAACTCATCAAATTATGGATAATTTTAATATATTTTAGTGTCTAAAACTAGACATATTCATCTGAGTGGATTTTTCTTCTTTATACCCACATTGGCCATTGTGTCTCCCTATAAACCATCTCTATGTGAGATCATAAGGGCTAAGTGTGAGTGTAATTGTAAAAACATATCTCCTTTTCTTTAAAACCATATGTATAATTTTGACACTAAGTTTAGGCATAGTTAAGCTGACCCCAACCACTCCCTAATGAATGGCTTAGCATTTCCTATATATCTAGTACTCTAAAGAGGTAAATTGAATTGCATTTAGTTTTTCATGTTAGGTGTATGTGTGTAATAGTGTTACTTTAATGAATTTAAATTGTGATATATATCTCTACATTTATAAAAATACAAATTTGGCTTAGATTTGAGGTGCTTTCAATATGGCTAAGACATGCTCCTTGTGACTCATGACTGAATTAGAAATACTACATAAATTATTTTGAATATCTATATGTTTATGGTAAGCTTGCTTGAAAAATGCTAGATAAGAATAGGATTATACCAATTGTCTATTTATACGGTACCTTTTGGATGCTTTGTCATGCCACTGACATGTGAAATATATAAGTCAACCCATAAAAAATATTTTCATTTTAAAAGTAACCAATTTTTAGCACTAGATGACTCCTTCAGGCTTAAACGAGTCCAAAATTTTGAAATAGTTTGAGTTTGATGGATTTTTATAGAAGGAAAGAATACTAATATGGTGATCTAGAGATAGTTTTAATATAATTTTAAAATAGGTTAGACACATACTATATAGAAAATCGGTAATATTAGACCTAAATAAAGCATGTGGATGTGAGAGAAGGGAGAATAAAAGTTATATGTGCAATTCACAAGTCAAATAAGGTGAAATTAGGTCAAAATATACATTACCAAGTATATAACACCATATTTTAGTGTCTAAAATGTAAATAAATAAAGTGGTATTGATGTGTAGTTCCAAGATCAAGCATTTACTAGAATAAGGGCACTGTTTAACCAAAAAATATAGATTAGGGAATATAGGGTTAAAGGGGTAGAGATAGCCAAGGGAAAAAGGGTGATAAACTATATCTATAATAGGGAAATTAATTAGAAAACTAAAAAAAAACATATACTAAATTTATTATACTAAAATATAAAGTAAAATTATGTTATATATTGCAATGATAATAAAAATAAGATACTTGGCTAGTTTTGATAATAATACAAATCTGAATTTAAAACAAGCATAAAACAGATAAGATTTGGATTCTAGATTAGTCACTTGATTCTATAAATTATAACTCTATATTTGTATACACTCACATCAATCTGGGATAGTTGCATCGATGCTTCTATCCAACATAGATGTAGGTGTTCTATACACAATATATACTAAATATAGATGCAACCACTTAGATGCTTCTAAGTTATATGTCACCTTCACTTTGGTGTATTTAGATCTAGGTAATGGACTATCACTCCTTGTCAAATAGAAAAACCCTAGTTCTTCATATTCATATTGGCTATGGAAAAATGGGTTAATAAGCACATAATTTCAATCTACCCCAAATACCCCTTTATCAATGAGCACTACCTACATAGCCAATACTCCGAAGAGGGCCTCAAGCTCATGTATTTATCCCTATGTGTTGGCTTGTGTGGGAATCATGCAATGTGTGATAAACAAGTACATAGAGTGACCTAGCTTGTAACTTAGAAAATAAGGCTCATAAGATACTTCTTCAGTACTTCAAACCTATATATGTGTTATCTCTATGACTTATATGGATATATGAGAAAATAAGGAAGCTTTACTCGAGTGCTTGATCGAATGATTTTGGTAAATTCTTGTGTGTTCTTTTGTCTGTGCTAGATGAAGAATGAATTAGGATCGATCTTGTATTTATACTTGGAAAATATTTTGTACTAAATCACTTAGGATAACTATATGAATATATTTTATATTTAAAATTAGATGACTTTAGAGAATTAGACACTTGCATTAGAATAGGACACTTGCATTGATGCAGATGTTTGATTTGAATGCAAGTGTATAGGTAGTTGGAAAATAGGTGAAAGTCTAGAACTTGTAGAGATGGAAGATAAACAAGTTAATAGCATTATGAGAAAGAAAGAAGGTCTGAGTCATTTTAAAAACATTAGTCAGACTAAGATATAGTGTATGTGATCCTTTTAGAAATGAGAAAGGTTTATAAACTAAAGGTACATCTATGATATGTAATTTCCAAGTGTACAAGACTAAGGTTCCATATAATTTAGAAATAGTGTCTACATTCCCCACCCCCTTAATCTAGTAATGAAATTTCTAGTTTAAATGAAAAATAATGCATATTTGGGTGTGTATAACACACCTTTCTTTTGTTTAAGTCCAAATTGAGTGATTTATTGGTGATTGACCTATAACCAAGAACATGTTACAATATATAATTACTGCATATAATCTAAAATTTAAATAATTGAAATTGAAAGAGAGCAAGGTTTAGGAGTACATCTATGTATCAATGCCACTATTTTTTCTTTAGGCAATGTGATTTTGAAAGATATATCATTTTGAATTAGTAGAACTGAGATTAGGACAAATATAAATCTAAAAAGTGAATATATTTATAGAAATATAGAGATATTAGAGGACACATACCCAAAAATTTGGAAAAAAAAGTGAATTTCCACCTGATAGTTGAGATCAACTCAATCATGTAACCCAATCATACTTATAACCTCATGAGTGTGAGTGAACAAAGTCTAGTCACATTATAAAATTGATGAGGTTGGATGATGTAATCAAGTCTAACCTATAAACTTGGTAAGATCGAGTGATTTAATTACCTCAACCATACCAAAAAGTGAACCAACTATTATAGTAGATTGGCTCAATATAATCCATAAAATTCCAACTTGGTGGGTGATGACAGTCCATATAAGTGTTTTAAAATTTGAAACTAATTTGATTTGGTAATCTAGATTCCCTTTTCATTGCATATATACCTTAGATATGTCTCATATTAAAACTATGTATAACCATGGTACAAATATATAGAATTCATCCACAAATGTGTATCTGAATCATATAACTATGCAATTTTTTTGAAACTATGTAAGTGTGGAGAATATTTTTCTAAAATATGACCCCACTACAATTTAAATTTGAGAACTAGTGTATATGTGTGGAGAACATGTTTCTAAAACATGGCCCCATTATATATGGATAAATATAAAAACTAATATAAGTGCCAATGTGGAGGACATGTTTTTAGAACATGCCCCCACTGTAATCTGGGTATGTTGAATACTGTGTAAGTGTGGAGAACATGTTTCCAAAAAATTCCCCCACTAAATCTAAAACTATGAAAAATGTAAAGAACATATTTTATAAACATGCCCCTACTACAATCTAAATATGTGAAGTGATGTTTAAGTCATTCCTCTATGGCATGCCCCCAGTGATATTTTCCTCTTTTGAGGATAGGGAAAGTATAAACTGGTAGTCACCTTACCTCAAAAGGATAAGATAATTGTATACTCTTTGTATGAATGGAATAACATATAAAAGGAACATGTCTAGGTAGATATGTCATTGAAGCATGAAAAATTTGATCACATCAAGTCCTAATATGCATGGAGAGAATCATGGAAATGTATAGATGATAACAATACAAAATAAACAAGTAATCAAGCATACACATAAGAGCACTCAAAATAAAATCAAACAACAATGATCTAAGAATATTTCAAGCAAGAAACATGTTCACATACCACACAATCAAATGGATGTGACTTAGTGTTTAACCCTCAAAAAATGATAGAGATATCAAAAGTATAAGGGTGATAAATTATCTCTATAGTAGGCCAATTAGATGTGAAACTTAGATATAACATATGTTGAATTCATTAAACTGAGATATGATTAAAATAGTAAGTACACCTATGCTAGATATGTAAATGACAAATAAGTAATGTATTTAACTGATTTTGATGCTAACATAGTTCTACATATAGAATAAGAAAGAAACAAATTGGAAGAGGATTTTATAACAATCACCAAATTTTGATTTGAGCACATCTAGATCCACGAACACTAGCATCAACCTAGGATAGTTACATTAATATCATTATCTAAACTTGATATAAGTGTCATGTATATAATACCTACTAAAAAATGATGAGACCACCTAGATGATTCTAGGTTTGTCTTTGTCTTCGCTCTAGTGCATTCAGATCTAGGTTATGGACTATTGTTCCTCATGAAATTATAAAACTCTAGTTCATTATCTTCATAATGACCTTGGGTGAAAATGGGTTAGTGGACACATGGTGTCAATTTAACCCAAAAGACATCTCTATCAATAATTTTTTCCTACATATATAATACTCTAAATATGGCTTCAGTATAATGTAGTTCTCCCCTATGTGTTGGCTTGTGTGCGAATCATGTAATATGTGAAAACTAAGTACAATAATGTCCTACCTTGTAACTTGGTGAGTCAAGAACTTGGGCTACTCTTTTAGTACTTTAGACATGTGTATATGTTATCACTATGACTAATATGAAAATAGTAAATCTTTTGATTTATTGAGTGCTTGATTGAATTCTTTGACAAGTTACTTTGGTCTGTACTAGGTTTTGTAGGTGAAGAATGAATGATGATTGATCTTGTATTTATATTAATACCTTTAGATAAGTAACTCACATTAAATCACGTAGGCTAATCATTAAGATATGTTTCATTTAAAAATTATATGACTTTAGGGCACTCGACATCTGTATCAGAGTAAGACACTTGCATTGACAAATGTGTCTATCTAGGACGTTATTGTCTAGGGAAGAAAAATGTAAGTACATAATCAAAACTTAAAAAGGTGGAAGATAATTAGATTTTAAACATTTTGGACAATATATAAGGTTTGGGTCATCAAAATAAGATTGGTTAGACCAAATTATAGGCCAAGGGGCACAAGGTAGAGCAAATGTGAGACTTCTAAGAGTAGAAAAGGACTAGACTTGAGAGGAACATCCAAGGTCTAATTTTTCTAAGTGCATGAGATCGAGGTGATATATAATCCATAAATATTATCTACACTTAGTCAAATGTCCAAAAAGTAATAAATTACATAATCAAATTTCAACATACAAGAAGAAATGACATATTCAAATGTAAAAGAGGCAAACAAAGGCACAAGGGTCATAAACAATGGAACACATTTAAATTCTCAAATAAGTGAATCAAGACACTCAAGGAAGTGCATAAATAAAAATCATGAGTAACCATCATAAACATAGAATAATAGTCCATGTATTACATGTGTTAGTCAAAAATGTTTTGTACATAGCATATCAAGTATGCTTCAAAATATATAGTCATGGATAAAGGCATGCATAGTACATAAGCTCAAACATGATAATTTAAAATGACCATATAATGATATAACTTGGATGTATCATGATCAAGGAAATGAATGCCCCCAATGTTCATATGACATGCGTAGAGGTAAGGGCCATCATTTGAAAGTACATAGATCATACCTTTGTGTATGCCTGAATCACACTCAGAAGATGCATGAAATACATGTATATAGAAATAAATGATATGTTATCTACCAAAATGGAATCAACAATATATATATGCCAATGAGATAATAAAATATGTACATGCTAAAAATATTTTTATCTATTTGAAATTTTGATTATATTTATGTGTGTGTGTGTGTGATTTTTTGGATATGGACCTAGAATAGTGCCGCTATAACGTAGTGATCTCATCAATGAGATTCCTCTATGGAGGCCTTGTATCATGTCTGTCATATTCATATGTTGCATAATTAGTATTATCAGGATCATACTAATATTTTGTAGTATTTGGATCATACCAATATTTTATGTTAGTAGTATAGGAAAGATGTAACTTCTTATATTGTTCTTGAATAATGATATGTTTGTTTGATCATATGTATATGTATAAAAAATTACACCATACATTGAATTTTATTTCTTGAAAGTTTGTTTTTATTGAGTATGTTCATCATTGTAAAAATGTTACATCTCATTATGGGACAGATAAAGTCATGTATCTTTGCTTCATAGTATGAAAATATGTAATTTGTGCCTTGATTGCTTTATTTGATGATGAAATCATAGACTTTATAGTTTTTCACTTAACTATTTGTTCATTTATATATGGAATAGATATGATGTTTAGATCCTTGGAAATCATATTTCTATCCTTTAATTTTGTAGGCATGACTTGCTCTAGCTTGTATTTTTGATTCTTTACTTGCTTTGTGTTTAACATTTACAACTGTTTTGGCTTTGAATTATTCTTTGGTACTCATATTTGTTCTTTTTTCACTTGTGTTTAAGAGAGGTACTCATATTATGAGTGGTTTTCCTAGTTGATATATCAATTATATGATCACCACTACCTTTGTGTGTTTGTATTTTTTTTAATGTAAAACAACATGTCTTATGGCCATGAATGATATGATATGCATAATCTTATTTGGATCTCATTATAGGATGTAGGGAAGGTAATTTGATCACTTTATTTCAAATCATTTCTCTTATGATTTCACTTGGACTCTTAGTTGCCTTTTGGTCACTTTTTGAATCACTTGTTCTAGATCTATTCTATTTTATATTTTCATTTGGATAAGAAACCTTTTTTTGCACAACATTGGTAGATGAATATGTAAACACATGATTAACACTACCATGTTTTATATTTTGGGCACATAGAATCTAATTTTCTAATAATGTGATCTTTGAAATAAAGCATTGATTTTGATTTCATATCTCTTATATTAACTTTATCATACGGGTGATTTGATATTTTAGGGATTCACAAGCACAAACCATAGGTACCTTAGATTGAACATGCATACATACACAATCTACCTTATCCCTTGAAGGAGTGATAGCATGGACCTAGTTAGAGGGATGGTAACTATAACCTTCCTTAGGGTTAGGAGGAAGAGTATCAATACCATTATACTAAGAATTGTAAAGAGTTTAAATTTTGATTTTGTTTTGAAACCCTCTCATTATATTGATCAAGTTAGCTATTTCTTTTAATTGATTTCATCAAACATCAAACATAACAAGTAACAACTACCATGATGTACAGTAAAATAAAGTAGCTAAGAGATATATTCATATTAAACATGTTTGTATAAAAGGAGAAATTTGATTCTTAAATTTTGAACACTTTTAAATCTATGGTTAAAGTGGTAGAGAAAACTATCTCTATAGAAGACCAATTAATTGGAAAACTTAGATAAAACATATACTAAATTTATTATGATGAGATATGATAAAATGTAAAGTAAAAATACACTAGATATTTCAATGATAATAAAAACAAGATACTTAGCTAGTTCTAATGATAATACAGATCTAGATTTAGAACATGTAAAAATAGACTAGATCTAGATTTTGGATTATGCTTGATTCTGGAAAATACCTCTATATCCATAGACACTTGAGTTAACCTAGGATAGTTATGTTGATGTTTCTATCCAACATGGATGTAAGTATCCTACATATAATACCTACTAGATCTAGATGTGACCACCTAGATGATTTTGAGTTTTGTGTCACCTTCACTCTAGTGTATTTAGATCTGGGTCATGTACTGTCACTCCTTGTTAAATAATAAAACCCTACTTATTCATATTTATATTGGATATGGAAAAAATGGATTAGTGGGAACATGGTGTCAAGTTACCCCAAATACCCCTGTATCAATGAGAACTACATACATAGCCAATATTATGAAAAGGGCCTCAAAATTATGTAGTTCTCCCCTACATGTTGGCTTGTGTGTGAATCATGAAATGTGTGATAAGCAAGTACATAAAGTGACCTATCTTGTAACTTGGAAAATATGTCTCATAAGATGATCCTTTAGTACTTTAGACTTCTAAATTTGATGTCCATATGATTGATATGGAAATATGAGAAAAGATGGAAGTTTTTCTCACTTGAGTGCTTGATCAAATATTTTTAGTAAATTATCTTATGATTTATTTTTTCTGTGCTAGGTAAAGAATGAATGTGGATTTATATTATATTTTATACCAACCCCTTTGGAGAATATCTTGCATTAAATTGCTTGATATGACCATAAGAATGCATTTCATTTTCAAATTATACAACTTCAGGTCACTAGACACTTGCATTGGAATAAGATACTTGTGTCGATGTAGGTTTTTGATTGAGATGCAAGTGTTCAAGTAATTTTAAAATAGGTGTAGGTATAGAACTTACAGAGATGGAAGATAAATAGGTTTATAACATTTTGGGCAAGATAAAAGGTCTAAGTCATTAGAATAACATTGGTTAGACTGTGAGATAAGAAATTAGGCATAGAGAGATAGTGTAAGCAAGTCTTTTGGCAATGGAAAATGTCTAGAAGCTGAAGGTGCATCCATGATATTTATTTTCTAAGTGTACAATATTGAGGTGTTATATAATTCCAAAATAGTGTCTATAGATGCTAAAAGGATATCCCATAGGAGTTATCAATGGGCCTGGTGAAAATTATTAACTCAATTTCATTTGATAAATAAGACGCAATGTGCTTAGTCAAAATATTAAAAGTGGTCTTGAAATGTCATTACATTATGGTGTATTACTTTATAATCTAATTGGTTAGAAAATACACAAGTTAATACAAGGATCAACTGAGAATGAAATGATGTTA
Source organism: Torreya grandis (assembly GCA_037957365.1). Lineage (NCBI taxonomy): Eukaryota > Viridiplantae > Streptophyta > Pinopsida > Cupressales > Taxaceae > Torreya > Torreya grandis. Next base: position 307,230 of record JARHVA010001339.1, read on the forward strand.
TCTTTTTAAAAATTCCTCTAGAGGGTCCAAGACTTTTGGTGTTTCCTATAAAAAATTGTGGCATGCCCTAATAAAGACTTGGTCCAACATTATTGTAGGTATTGATAATTAGATATAGTTTTTATTCAAAGAGGCTAAAACATAAAATACTTGTATTGAATCATAATATGTTACATCATAATTCCTTGTTAAGCTAACTATTTGACTACTTATAGATGGTTATAGTAGATACACATGATATTGATTATATTTAATGATTAAGCTTGAAGTTTATGCTATTTTTGGATAATAGAATGTTTCTTAGTTAGATGATAATTCATGATTTCTCATTATGAATTAGTTTATGTATGTGTTTACATTTTAATCATATTAATGAAATATTTTAGTTATATATTGTTGCTTATGATTATCATGTGATATGATCTAATGAATTTCATGTTGTGAGGTGGAAACATGAGAATTCATCCCTTGAACGTGTCGGAGGGAGAGAATTATCAGAGAGGGTGGTGTATATGGAGACATTGAAGGTCTACAAAGAGCTAACGAAACCTTGTACACACCATAATAATTAGTCATGATAGAAATGCATTGAAAAATAATTGTTTTGGTATTTGTTTAAATTGTCAATTTATATGTTTGCTTGAGTAGGTAAATTATAGGAAAAAAATACCTTGTGTGTTTAAAATAATGTGTCATTAATATGCATAGAGACAAATTTAATAAAAGTAAAATTTAATATGGATTATTATTTATGATTTTTTCATTAAAATTGCTAAAATGTAATTAAATGTTAAATTAGTTTAATATGAAATTGAAATTTTATATTAAAATATAAAAAATAAATTATTTAAAAAAAGAGAGAAAACCATTGAAAATAGAAAAAAATAAAAAATAAAATTAGAGGTCTTAAAAATAACAAAAAAAATAAAATTGGAAAGGAATTTAGCTTTTATTTTTTTATTTAAGAGAAAGAATGGAAGATAATTTGCATAGCCTATGCATTGGAGAGGAAAGAAGAAATGATACATCATGGAGAAGAAAAATCACAGAGGATCAATAGAGAAATTTTAACATTAGGTAGTGTATTAAAATTTAATGTTTTGTTGATGTGAGTGGAATAATATTGTTAAATAGTGGATAATAACATTTAAATCCAAACAATAGAAATCATTGTTAAAATGATATTTGGTTGATTGTATTGTGGAAATGCCCTCTAATTTAGGAAAACACCCAAACTTATTAAAAAACTCTATGCAATTATTCATTAGGGATATGTTCAATTTATAACTAGCAGTGAATACTAAATCCATTGCAGATAGTTGCACCCCATACAAGATAAAAAGTAGTATCGCCTTAACTCTAATTTTATAGAACCTACAAGATATGATTTTTATCTATCATGTATACATATTAGAAAGGAATCACCCATATAGATAATGCAACTAATTTAACTAGTAAATTATGTTTTTAATTCCAGTAATGGCTTGCCAAAGATAGGTGTTGTACTATATTTATAAACCATTATATATATATATATATATATATATATATATATATATATATATATATATATATATGTTCTATAATTTTGGTTAGTGTTTTTATTTCTAATAGATTTTAATTTAGCATCACATCTATATGGGGCTTAGTTTGGCATTTCAGAATATGGAAAATATTTATATGAGTCATAGCCATAACCGTATGATCTTGCTAGGCACTACCCTACTTGGGAGAATTTATATGAGTTTTATTGGATTTGTCATAGTAAGGCATTAAAATACCTAATTAATGTAACCTACCTAATTATTTCATAGCAATCTTAATAGAAGTTTGTCAAGGTATTGAGTTATTCTTCTATTTTCTTTTGGTAAACTAAAATCATGTTAAATAGAATTGTTATCCCTGTAGGTGTTAAACCAAGTGAACAATAGGGGTCAAAATGTTAAATAATGTGTATCAGAGCAAATTGGGGGTTTCAATTTCATATAACTAATCCCTAAATAGTCGATGACTGAGACAATCATAGCTAAGAATTTTAAAAAAACTTTTAGCAAATATCTATTTCATTTTTATACAACCTGAATACATTTCACTTTTGCTCTATATTTATCTAGTAAATTAAAGCTTATACAAATAAAATGAGAGAATATAAAATAAGACAGTTAGGTGTCCATTTAATTAAGCATTCCATAAATTTATACTTGTTTTATTATGTTATGTGGTAAACATTTAGACGTCGAAGTGCATGAGTTTAATTATTCTCACTCTTAATAGCATCTAATACCATCATAATACTAATATATTATTGCTCTAGTGTAATAATACTAATGTTAGAATATGAATAATTATAATGTTATAAACTTAGAGTTGTGGTATATCATTAACCAGAAAGGCGGATACCCATAATAAATTATTGCTCTAGTCGATATGATGTTCATGTCATACTATTTGTCTAACATTAGTATTAACATTAATATTATTGTATTCACTTTTATATGATAATTATTGATTTGTTAATAATAATTATCCTCCTCATGCCAATGCATGAAATTATCAGTTAATATGATAATTCTAGAATAAACATACCTTTTACATAGAAAATAAATTGGATGAAATCTATCCTTATAACGGGACTCGGGTGGAATTTATAGCTTGATTTATAAAATGAATTAAATTGGATTTTTACTATAAACTTTCTAGTTTTGTGAGTTATGTATCTCTATAGACATAAAAATTGTATTGATAAATCTAGTATGAATGTAGCTATATATAACTAGATTCTTAGTTATTACTGTATAGATAACCTATCAATGTGTAAATGGAGTTGGATGGATTTACCTCTTTATTTTTTAGATAAAACTAGTGAAATTTTTAGACTTCTTAAAATATGGAAACACATCATTCGAAATATTGAATTAAGTTATGACTCTTTACATAAGTGGAACCATAGGGGTAGAATTAATTAATTTATATTCTCAAAAGAAATATTAACTAAAAGATGAAATGATTTAATAAAATAGATTAGCAAATTATTGATTATAAAACCCCAAAAATAAACCAATTGATAAACTAGACCCTTTATGTTTTTGGGATAAACAAAGTTCTAAGTTTTCTAGTTATTGTATGTAATGTATGTTTCCATTTATTTTTAACTATTTTATGGGTTGATTATTATGCTTAGTAGTTACAGTTAAAACACTGGGCTATGGTAATATGGGTTTTCATAGGGTATAAATAAATAGAAACCAATGATATTGTTGAAATTATATAGTTAATTTGTATGTTTATCTTGGTGGTATATTTGTAATCATTATTTATAGTATGGGATAGAATATAATGAAAGATTAATTTATATATTTGATAGATTTAAATGTATGTTGTTATTACTCCTAGGTATAACATTACATGTGATGTATTTTCTTGTAGAATGTATGTTAATGAATCTTGTGGTTGAATTATATTTAACCAACTACATTGTTAATGCAAAGTAAGGAGTGAGACAGACTTTATTGGCTTAGTAGCATTACAATGTTAGATGTAGGTAGTTTGATCAAGTGGTGTGTATAAATTTGATTGATATATAGATTAATTTTATATTACTATTCATAAAAGTTTGGCCAAAGTATGTTTAGTGAGACATTAACATTTTATGAGCATGGTTTGCATGTATGAACAATATCTTGGAATAGATTGAGTTTTCTATGATACACTGCATGTTTATTTAGTTATAAATCATATAGCACACAAATACTTGTTATTCTCTCTCGATTCTCATGCCATCACTATCTACCCATTTGTGAAGGGAGGGCCATTCCCTGATGGGATAATGTGAGGGATCATTGGTCCTTGGTTGGTGTGGAAAAGTGATTGAATGATTCTCTCCCTCCTCACAATAATTCTACTTATTGAGACAACACTTAATATTGTCATAGATACTTGAAATTTAAAAACTAAGCTCTGTGGTACCCTAGTATCTTATTTTTACATTATAATATATTGTAATTGATATTGAAAATTTGTAATTTTATTTTGATGCACATTGACAATATTTATTATATATTCAGATAAGTTTAATTTAAAATGTTATAAATATTTTATTTATTGAGTTATCATACTTTCATGATTTAGAGATTTGTATTTATATTTTAATATGAATTATTATCGTGATTTCACATGATTAATTTTATTACCTCTGATAGACTCTTAGGTTGTAGTCTACTTTTGTATGTGTTTAGTAAAAAAAAATGTTTTTCTAGTTAGATCCCAGTGGGGATGTTATAGTGGTATCAAAGCTATGACTCAAACTCTAGGACCTGATGAGTCCACTAACATTTTCATATCCTTATTTTGATATAAATAAGGATGGTGAAAGTGAGAGTTTTAGGAGAGGATCCTTTGAATGCTAGTGATAGTAACCCTCCATTTGATTCTAGATGATTTTCCATTGAGTAGTCAAAAAAATGGATTAGCTTCTCACAATCATGAATGAGACCAAAGATTGGATTATAGGTCTGGAGTAGGTGGTTCATGGCCATGAAGGAGAGGAATAATAAGACTAACCTGAAGAGCATCCGATTGAGCAAAATAATCTATAATATGCTAGAGCACAAGTTATTATGGATTTGGCCAGAGACATAAAGAAGGTGAACCCACCTAAGTTTGATGGAAATATTCTAGGTGATGGAGCTGAGGTATGGTTGACAGAGATGCAAGAGTATTTCAAAATTCAAAACTACTCTGAGGTTTCCAATGTGGTATGGGGAACATACCCATTTGCTAGCAAGGTAGCTACATAGTGGGACAACAAAAGGTTAGAAATGGATATGAATTCAACTAGCACCACTTGGGATTAGTTTGTGATTTTATTTAGGTCATGGTGTTTTCCACATATATATTTTGATTAGAAGCTTAAAATTTTTAGAATCTGAGGTAGGTTGATATGTTGATGAATGAGTATTGGGAGTAATGCACTAAACTACTAAAATATGTACCTCAATAATAGGGAGATGAGTGATTCAAGATCAAAAAGTTTATCATGGGTTTGAGGCCCTAGATTGGTGGAGAGGTACACGTTCATAGACCTTCCACCATAGATCAAGTCTTCGAGAAGGCAATCAAATAGGAGTAGAAGTTAAAGTCTCTTTTGTAGGCCAAGGATAAGTTCAAGAAAAGGTTTGGTAATTCTAAGTAAACCTTCAAGAAGAAGAATTGGAAGCAAAGGAGTGGAGACTCTAGGAAGCAATTTAAAAACTAGAATGCTAAGTTAAATAATGGACCCGATAATAAGAAACAAGGCAATGAATCTAAAGATGGCTTCGAGGGAAACCAACATAATTTTAGAAAAGGACCACCAGGAGAGTGTTTCATTTATAGAGAGGATCATTATGCTCATGATTGTCCTCAGGATAAGTCAAAGAACAAAGACCCTAATACTCAGTAGGGTGGTTTATAGTAACATATTCATGCATCAATCGATAATTGATAGGTCAAATTGTAGGCACTACCTATTAAGCTATTAGGTATCTTGTTTGACCATCCAAATTCCATTTTGATAGATAAAAGAGCCACTAAATGTTTTATAGCTCCTAAGATGCTTATTAAGTTTTCTAGAAGAGATGGTGTAATGGAAAATGCATGGTCAGTATAGTATGGGAATGATGGAAAAGTCATGGTATATAGGTGTTTAGTCAAAGAAGAGATTAGGTTGCTCAAATTCAAAATAGTTATGGATTTATATGTAGCACTTATAATATCATATGATGTGATCTTGGGAGTCAACTGGCTCACAAAACATAAATCCAAAGTTTCCTGCTACTTGAATAAGGTGGAGTGTCTTGATGATTTTGGGAATCAAACATAAATTTAAGATGCTTAGAGAGAGTTGAAGCTTAGGCAAATTTCAGCTATGCAACTTAAGAAGGCTCAAGGAAAAGGGTGTTAAGCATTTATCATCAAGATAAATGAAATGAATGAACCAAAGGAACCATCTCTTGAAGATTACCCATTTCTTAGAGATTTTTATGATGTGTTTCCAGAAGAGTTGTCAGGTTTGCCTCCTAAATGTGAGTTTAATTTTTGTATTGAAATCATACCTAGTTCAGAACCACAATCTAAAGCATTGTATAAGATGATAACCACAAAAATAATTAAATTGAAGGTTTAAATTCAAGATTTTTTATCTAAGGGGTTGATAGGCCAAGTGTGCCACCATGGGGTGCACTAGTTTCCATTTTCAAGAAGGATGGTACCCTTTGACTATGCATTGATTATAGAATGTTGAACAAGGCAAACATCAAAAATAGGTATCTACTACCTCTTATAGATGATATTTTTGATAAAATGTGAGGATCAACAATATTTTATATGATTAATCTTGGATTAGGATACCATCAATTGAGGATTCAGGATGAGGGCATTCCAAAAATAACATTTAGAACTCGATATGGGCACTATGAGTTTATAGTGCTACTATTTGGTCTAACTAATTTTCTAACAACATTTATGAATCTCATGAATAGTGTATTCATATATTATTTTGATACTTTATGTTAGTTTTTTTAGATGACATTATTATCTATTCAAAGAATGAAGAGGAACACCTTTAGCATTTTGAGTTGGTTCTGCAATGATTGCAAAAGCACAAGCTTTATGGTAAGTTATCCAAGAGTGATTTTTTATTAAAATGGGTGTAGTATTTGGGACATATTATCTCTATAGATAATCTATTTATAGATCTAGGAAAGATTAAAGCCATTATGTAAAGCACTAAAAAATGTGCATGAGGTTATAAGCTTCATGGGGTTGGCAGGCTATTACAAGAAGTTCATTCCAAAATTTTATAAAATAGCTAACCCAATTATTTCCTTGTAACATAAGAATAACAAGTTTGTTTGGTTAGAGAAGTGCAAGTTATATTTATAGGAGTTAAAGATACGGGTTATGTTTGTACCAGTGTTAAGAGTTCTAGATCCCAATGGTCATTTTTTAGTAGTCACAGATGCATCAAGAAATGTACTTGGTGGAGTTCTTATGTAGGATGGAGTAGTAGTGGCTTATGATTTGGAGCTTGCAGTGATTGTTTAAAATTTACAAGTATGGTAGCATTATATGTTGGGAAAACCTTTTGAGCTCAAGATGGATAACTTGGGACTCAAGTATATTTTAACCCAAACTAATTTGAATGCACATTAGAAACATTGGCTTGAGTTTTTGTTTGACTATGATTGTGATATCAGTTACATCAAAGGTAAATATAATAGAGTAGTTGATACCCTCAGTCGTAAAATGTATATTGCAGTTATATCTACTATCAATATTACCTTCAGGGATATGGTGATTGAGTTCTCTCTAGGATATGAATTTTATGATCAAGTTAGGAAAGAATTATTAGAGAATGCTCAAAATCCTTGGTATAAAGGATTTATTTTGGAGAGTGATGGTATTTTTCATTATAATAGATGAATGTATATGCCAGACCAAGAGAATCTATAGATCATAGTGCTTAAAAAATTGAATAACACCCCTTATTTAGGATATCCAAGTGTAACCAAGCTCATGAAAGATCTCAGACCATTATATTTCTAGAAAGGAATCAAGAAAGATGTAGTAGATTGTGTCATATTATTTAGAGTATCAACGAGTGAAATCTGAGCATGTGCATGTGACTAGATTGTTATATCCACATGATATGCCAGAATGGAAATGGTAGGTGACTAGTATGGACTTTATCTTAGAATTTTTGCTGTCACATAACATGCATGATATGATCTTGGTATTTATCGATAAACTAACCAAGGTATCTCACTTCATACCAAGTAATTTGATAGATGATGTGTCTACCCTTATAAAGAGATTTGTGAAAGAAGTGTATAGGTTGTATGGTTTTCTAAAAAAAATCATTTTAGATCATGATCTGAAGATGACTTCAAGGTTTTGAATGACTTTGAATTCAGCTTTGGGTATGAAACTTAATTTTGGTACAACTTATCACCTAGAGACTGATGATCAAACTGAGAGAGTTAATCAGGTGCTTGAGGATCTTCTTTGAATGTATTGCATGGATCAATAGTATAAGTGGTAATATTATCTTCCATTGGTTGAGTTTGCATATAATAAATCATATTAATCAGCGTTGAATATGACACCATTTGAGACACTTTATGGGAGAAAGTGCAGGACACCCATTAGTTAGGATAGGTTAGAGGACATGGTACTCTTTAGACTTGAGATGCTCTTAGAGATGGAAGAGCAAGTTAGATTGATCAGATAGAGATTGGTTGAGCCCAATGATAGATAGACAAGTTATGTAGATTTGAAGAGGATAGAAATGCACTTTGCAATTAGAGATAAAGTTTTTTTATGGGTAAAACTATAGAAGAGATCTATAAAATCTGGGAAGTTTGCAAAATTTCCACTGAAATATGTGGGACCCTTTGATGTGTTAAAAGTGGTCAATCTTATTACGTATAGGTGTGTGTTGCCACCGGCCCTAGCTCTTTGGCATAATGTCTTTCATATATCATGTCTTAATAAATATATAGTTGATCTTATACATGTTTTGGATTGGAATTATTTGTAGGTTCTAAATCCTGAGGTGTTCATAGTAGAATCATTTAGGGTAATTGACACACACAAACTTCATTTACATAACAGAGAGATGTCACAGTGCAAGGTCCAATGGGACTAATACTCTAAGGATAGTGCTACATGGGAGGACTATGATGAGTTATTTAAGAGATTTCCAATTTTATTTTCTTGATTAGATACTATTATGTTATTTTATTTTCAGTTGAACAATATTTTATTTCAAATCATATGTTTGAATAAGAGTCATTTGGGACAATGACTAGCTTTAGGGGGAAGGATATTATATTCTGATTCTTTGCTAAGCTAACTATTTGACTATTTATAGATGGTTATAGTAGATACACATGATATTGATTATATTTTTTGATTAATCTTGAGATTTATGATATTTTAGGATAATAGAATGTTGCTTAGTTAGATAATTCATGATTGCTTATTATAAACTAGTTTATGTATGTGTTTATATTTTAAGAGTATTAATGAAATATTTCAGTTATATATTATTAGTTATGATTATCATGTGATATGATCTAATAACTTATGTGTTATGAGGTGGATGTAGGAGAATTCATCCCTCAAACATGTCAGAGGGAAAGCATCATCGGAGAGGGTGGTGTAGATGGAGACATCAATGGTCTACAGAGAGTTAGCAAAACCTTGCACACACCACATTAATTAATCATGGTAGAAAATATATTTAAAAATGATTGTTTTGGTGTTTGTTTAAATTATCAATTTTTATGTTTTCTTGAGTAGGTGAATTATAGGAATAAATTCCCTTGTATGTTTAAGCTAATATGTCATTAATATGTATAGAAGCAAATTTAATAAAGGTAAAATTTAATAGGGATTATTATTTATGATTTTTTCATTAAAATTGTCAAATTGTAATTAAATGTTAAATTAGTTTAAAATGAAATTGGAATTTCATATTAAAATATAAAAAGGGACTAATTTTTTTTTAAAAAGAGAGAAAAACATTGAAAATAGAAAAAAAAGAAAAAAATTAAAAAAAATAGAGGTCTTAAAAATAACAAAAAAAAAAAAATTAAAAAAAATGGAAAGGAATTTAGCATCTATTTTTATATTTAAGAGAAAGAATGGAAGATAATTTGCATAGCTTATGCATTGGAGAGGAAAGAAGAGAGGATGTAGCATGGAGGAGAAGAATCATAGAGGATAAATAGGAGAATTTTAAAGGTAGGTGGTGTATTAAAATTTAATGTTTTATTGGTGTACTAATAATAAAAAATATGATTACAAACACTTAACAGCAAATAAATTCTCTATATCACAATTGTAATATTTGGTTGATATCACTTCCTGGAATCTCTGAGTTTCCGTTCTTCAATTTTGCAGCATCTAAGGGGTTTTATCCTCAAATCCTGTGTTGGATCCCAAGGGTTTTCATCCTTGATTTCTTAAAATTGAAGCACAAGTGCAACAAATATAGATGGTTTTGATTGTTTTACATGAATCCTCCTTTACAAGGCAAACCATCCAAACTTAAAGAATTACAAGAGAGAAGGGGAAATGGGAAATAAGGAAGAGAGAGAAATGGTGTGTAGTATTCCCTATGGGAGTGAAATAAGGGTCAAATATGCCTTTTGGGGACAAGATCCCTCCATTTTTGACTTCTCTATGGTCTTTACCCATGTGCCTTGGACTTTGGTGCCACATCCATAAGTCAAATATGAGCCCACCAAGGAAAATACGCCATATTCGACTTCCTACAAGATACTAACCATGTGACTAATGAATTTGACACCACATAAACCTTATTTCAATAAAACACATGCCAAATATGAGATCTCAAGTAAAAATGCACCATACTTGCCTTACCTTGCAAGCTACCCCATGTAAAAGTCAAAAACACTTTCAAATTATCTTCTAAATTGGGTATGCATTTTGGAAACTTAAATATTCCTTTGTGGGCCTTGCCACCTCACTTATAATCCACCTTACTTGCTAACTCACTTACCATGTCACCTATGAATAGTGATAATGAATAGTGTTTTTCTTAATTGTGTTAGTGAATAGTGATGGGTGAATAGTAACCCACTCTAATATTCCCTTCTTCACCCAAATTTAGCCTATTGGGAAAGGGATAGGCTAAAGGTCTCCTGACCATGCCTTATTCTAAAATTGAGGACATTACAGTCCCCTTCCCCAAAATTGCTTGCCCACATCGAATTGTAAATTGGGATGCTCTAGAATGTTTGGGCATTCCCAAGTAGCATCCTCAATGGGAAGATCTTTCCATTTGATGAGATATTTTGTTATGCTTTTATTTCAAAGATTCTTTACTTGGGTATCAATCATAGCCTCTTGAATTAGAATCAACTTCCCTTCATCATCTAGTGGGGATAAAACAATGGAAGGAACTATATTCAAACCCATAGCTTTCTTCAAACAAGAAACATGGAATACATTATATATTCTACTATCTTTATTTTTCTCTAACTCATAAGCTACCTCTCCTATTTTTTTGATGTTCCTGTATGGTCTATAGAACTTGGTTTTGAGCTTTTCCTTTCCTTTAGCTTTGATAGTGGATTGCCTATATGGTTGCAATCTCAAGTACACCATGTCTGCCACCTCAAATGTTCTTTCTGTCCTCTTCTTATCAATATATATCTTCTGTTGGTTTTGTGTTTCCTACAATTTTTCTTGTAAGGACCTCATAATATCTTGGCTTTGATGAACCAAGTCACTAGTTGTAGGTACTATACTCTCCAAAAGTATCAAATCAGAAAAAAGTTAGTGCATCATGATATGCTTCTAATATATTCTTCTTCATCTTTGACTCAGGGACAATGAACACTCTATTTTTGAATAATATCAACCCATATGTTATTATATACCTATCATCATTCTCCAAACCATCAAATATATTAGCAGAAAAAGTATTCTTAACATAGTCAGCTAAGATGGAAACCTTGCAATCTACAAAAATGGTAGAGATATGGTAAAGGGTGGGCATTCTAGAAAGAGCATTAGTTTCTTAATTCTTCTTACCTTTGACATACTCAATTTCAAAATCATAAGCTTGCAATTTACTCACCCATTTATATTGTCTATCATTCAATTTTTTTTTGATAAGAAAGTATTTCAAACTATTATGATCTATTTTGACAATAAACTTTCTACATACTAGATACTATCTAAATTTTTCTAGTGCATGCATTATTTCCAACATCTCCTAATCATAAATATGCAACCCTTTCTCAAGATATTTTAACTTTCTACTCTTGAAAGCTATGGGATGTCCTCCTTGTGATATAACAACCCCAAATCCAACTCCCAAAGCATCACACTCTACAACAAAAGGGAGTGAAAATCTAGAATAACAAGAATAAGACTTGAAATGATTACCTTCTTAAATTTCTCAAAAGTGGCTCATGCTTGTTCTGTCCATACAAATTCTCCCTTCTTTGTTAGCTCAGTAAGAGGAGCTCTAATTTGATATAATCCCTTAACAAACCTCCTGTAATAGCTGCATAAACCAATGAAACTTCTAAGCTATGTTAGATTTGTAGGAGGTGGCCAATCCAAAATATCTTAGATCTTTTGTTGATCTACTTGGATTCCTTTGGCACTGATTACATGTCCCAAGTATAAAATCTTAGTCAATCCAAAATCACATTTAGAAATATTAACAAAAAATGATTGCTCCTCTAGAATACTCAAAGCTGTATCTAGATGCTTTAGATGCTCCTCCCAGCTCTTACTATAAATCAAAATGTCATCAAAGAATACTAAAACAAATTTTCTCAAATTCTTACCAAACACCTTATTCATACAAGACTTGAATGTGGCTGGTGCATTACTAAGCCCAAAAGGCATAACCAAAAATTTGAAATGCCCATAATGACACTAGAAAGCTATCTTTTGAACATCTTCTTCTCTCATGCAGATCTAAATATACTCCGATCTCAAATCAATCTTTGATAAAAAAATTGAACCATGTAGTTCATCAATCAACTCATTGATCCTGGGTATTTGGTATTTATTTTTGATAGTCTTCTTATTAAGATCTTTATAATTTATGCACATTTGCATAGTACCATCCTTCTTTTTCACCAATACTACTGATGATGCAAAAGGGCTGGAGCTGGGTCTAATGTACCTCATATGAAGTAATTTTTGTATTGCTTTCTCAATATCCTCTTTGTACACTTTGAGATGATGGTATGGTGTGGTCATTACTAGTATAAAACTTGTTTCCATTTCTATGATGTGCTAAAATACCCTTTCAGGTGGCAATCTTGGAGGCATGCCACTAAAAACCACACTATGTTTATTCATAATTTTTTGAATATCAACATGTAAGGAGACATCCTTACCCTTGGATGGATCTTGTGTAATTTTCAAACAACTAACTACCCATGAGATTTTATTTTTATGGAAAAGATTTTCCATCCTTCTTGTCATTACCACTTATGGAGCTCCATTGGTAATTCCTCTCAGAATCACCTCCTTCTCTTCAGTTTTAAATTTGAACTCCATAGTTCAATAATTTGTGGAGTATTATTCTAGTTAATGAAGCCACTGCACACCCAAAACTACATCAATATCTCTTCAACCAATAATATAGAAATCATCATGAACCTTATGGTCTCTGAGGGCTAGAATAAGATCATGAATCTTATTCTTGCATAGAATGTTGTATCCATCTACTAAAATGATGTTGAAGCCTTCAAATCCTTGTGTCTCAAGCCTTGTCCTCTTCACTAATCCTTCATTAATGATGTTATGGGTAGACCCACTATCAATCAACCTAGTCACCCTTTGTCCCACAAGCTCTCCTCATACTCTGAAAGGATGGTATCTTCGTGCTTTGAATATGGATATAAGAGTGATAACATGATATTATTCTTCTTCTTCTTCAAGAGACTTTTGGATGATGAGGTTCCTCAGGTGACTCTGAATCTGAAATAACTTCAATATAGTGCACTTTCCCCTTTTTCAAGCATCTATGTCTTGGGGTCCATGGATCCTTACAGGAGAAACAAAGTTTCTTTCTCCTCAACTCATTCTTGGAGTCATCTTCTACTTCTTATACACGTGATAATGTACATATTTTTATGGTGTAGAAGTCATAGGCTTCCCTTGGAAATTCCCTTTAGGCTTGTTTCATGTAGAGGGCTTTGATGGAAAGGAATTTTCTAAGTCAAATTCCTTCTTGATTGCTTCTTGTAGAGAGGAAGGGTTGAAAGCCTTCACAAGACCCTTGAGATGCTCCGCCAATCCTTCTATAAAACGAATTACTAATATTCTCTCTGATATGTCAGTAACCATAATAGACAAATTTTGAAAATCAATAACATATTCTTTTACATTACCCCTTCGCTTGAGGTGAGCCAATTCTCTAAACTATTCTTTAGGGTCCCTTCTATTAAACCTCTCAACTAGTCTCTTATAGAACTCATCATATGACCAGATTTGGTCATGATTATGAGTGATTAAGCCATGGTACCACCAATCATGTGTAGCCCCTTCAAGATGAAGGGTGGAAAAACTAATAGCCTCCATTTTTGCCATGGGTTTGAGAGATAAATATGTGTCTAATTTCTAGAGCCAAGCTCTAGCAGTATATTTAGTAGATCCATTAAACATAGAAAGAGTGATCTTACCCAATGTATGCTCTAAATCCTTTGGTCTCTATTTTGTTGCTCCTTTGTTACTCCTCAAAGAGATGTATGTTGAGAGTGACAACCTTTCATGATCAACAATAGGTAGTGTTCTATATTCCTCATAATAAATGGATACTTAACTTAGAAATATGGCTTCCTCTTTTGGAAGAACTTCTACTCTTTGAATGAATTTGGGTTTAAGAGGTCGGTTGATGAATCTCATATCCAGACTCTGAATTTTTTCTTCTTTATTTTGGCCCATGTTGTTATTTATAGAGCTACTAGTTTCTCCCATGGGATTGTTATCTTTATTCTGTATCCACTAAAACATTTTGCCAAACATATCATCAAGTTGTTTTTGGCTTTGCACCATCTCATCAAATTTTCTTGTTGATTCATTTTCCTCTCTGTCCTCCATTGGCTACAATTTTCTTTGATCTCTCCTTCAATGTTTGAGATCCCTATCACTTAGAAGAATTCAAATGAAATAAAACCTACAATTTGGCAAGATTACCAACTCTAATACCACTATAATATCCCAAATGGGATATTATTACAAACTACTAAAAAAGATGAAATTTCACTGCTTGCAATATTGAAATAACACTGAATTGAATTATAGGAAACACAAACAACTGATATTTTTGTATTTTTTGAAATATGGGATTTTAAAATAAATAAAATAATCTCTCCACACTAAGAAAAACAAATCTAATTACAAACATGTAGTAGCAAATGAATTCTTTATGTCACAATTGTAATATCTAGTTGATATCACCTCCTGGAATCTTTGGGTTTCCATCCTTCAGTTTTACAGCATCGAAGGGGTTTTGTCCTCAAATCCTATGTTGGTTCCCAAGGGTTTTCATCCTTGATTTCCTCCAATTGAAGCACAAGTGCAACAAATATAGATGATTTTGATTATTTTTCATGAATTATCCTTTACAAGGCAAACCATCCAAACTTAAAGAATTACAAGAGAGAAGAGGAAATCAAAAAGAAAGATGAGAGAGAAATAGGGCGTAGTATTCCCTATGGGAGGGAAGGAAGGGTCAAAGATGCCTTTTGGGGACAAGATCCCTCCATTTTTGACTTCTCTATGGTCTTTACCCGTATGCTTTAGACTTTGGTGCCACATCCATAAGTCAAATATGAGCCCACCAAGGAAAATACGCCATATTTGACTTCCTACAAGATACGAACCATGTGCCTCATGAATTTGGCACCACATACACCTTATTTCAATCAAACACATGCCAAATATGAGCTCTTAAGGAAAAATGTGCCATACTTGCCTTACCTTACAAGTTATCCCATGTAAAAGTCAAAAACACTTTCAAATTATCTTCTAATTTAGGTATGCATTTTATAAACTTGAAGATTCCTTTGTGGGCCTTGCCACCTCACTTATAATGCACCTCACTTGCTAACTCACTTACCATGTCACCCATGAATAGTGATAATGAATAGTTTTTTTATGAATAGTGATGGGTGAATAGTAACCCACTCTACTATTCCCTTCTTCACCCAAATTTAGCATATTGGGAAAGGGATAGGCTAAGGGTCTCCTAACCATGCCTTATTCTAAAATTAGGGACATCACAATCCCCCCTCCCCAAAATTGCTTTCCCACAAGCAATTGTAAATTGGGATGCTCTAGAATGTTTGGGCTTTCCCAAGTAGCATCCTTGATGGAAAGATCTTTCCATCTGATGAGATATTCTGTTATGCTTTTGTTTCAAAGCATCTTTACTTGAGTATCAATCACATCCTCTGAAATTAGAATCAACTTTCCTTCATCATCTAGTGAGGGTAAAATAATGGAAGGAATTATTTCAAACCCATAACTTTCTTCAAACAAGAAACATGGAATACATTATGTATTCTACTACCTTCAGGAATATCCAAATCATAAGCTACCTCTCCTATTTTTTTGATGATCCTGTATGGTCTATAGAACTTGGGTTTGAGACTTTCCTTTCCCTTAGCTTTGATAGTGCATTGCCTGTATGGCTGCAATCTCAAGTACACCATATCTCCCACCTCAAATTTTATTTCTATCCTCTTCTTATTAGTGTATATCTTCTGTTGGTTTTATGCTTCCTACAATTTTTCCTTTAAGGACATCATAATATCTTGGCTTCGATGAACCAAGTCACTAGCTGTAGGTACTCTACTCTCTAAAAGTATCAAATCAAGAAAAGTTAGTGCATCATACCCATATAATGCTTTAAAAGGAGACATACCAATAGACATGTGATAAGTAGTGTTGTAGCATTATTCTCCAAAATGAATCCACCTAATCCATGTGGTTTTTTGACTTGAGACAATTTTTCAAGTATCCCTCCACCCATTTTTTCACAATTTTTGTTTGTCCATCTGTCTATGGGTGATAACTTATGCTAGGAGTTAGCTCGATACCTGTCAAGTGAAATAATTCCTACTAGAATGCACTGATGAACCTATTATCTCTATCACTAATTATATTTTGTGGTAGCCCATGTAATCTAAAAATCTCCTTGAAAAATATATTAGTAACTTTTCATGCTTTGAAGTCAGTAGAGATAGCAAAAAAATGTGAATATTTTGTCAATTTATCAACCACAACATAAATGCAATCCTTTATTTATACTTTAGGCAATCCCATAATGAATTCCATGGAAATGCTTTCCCATTTTTGTCTTAGGATGGGAAGTGGTTGTATTAGACCAGATGGAAATCCCTGTTCTCTCTTATTCTGTTGGCATGACAAACATTCCTTGATATGCTTGAGCACATCCTCCTTGAGGTTTTTCCAAGAAAATCTTTCTCTAATTTTCTTATATTTATTTAAAAATCTTGGATGTCCAGACAAGGGTGCATCATGATATGCTTCTAATATTCTTCTTCATCTTTGACTTAGGGACAATGAACACTCTATTTTTGAATAATATCAACCCATCTAGTATTATATACCTGTCATCCTTCTCCAAACCATCAAAGATATTAACAACAAAATTATTCTTAGCATAATCAGCTAAGACATAAAACTTCCAATCTATAGAAATGGTAGAGATATGGCAAAGGGTGGGCATTCTAGAAAGAGCATCAACTGCTAAATTCTTCTTACCTTTGACATACTCAATTTTGAAATCATAAGCTTACAATTTACTCACCCATTTCTATTCTCTATCATTCAAATTTTTTTGGCTAAAAAAGTATTTCAAACTATTATGATCTATTTTGAAAACAAATCTTCTACATACTAGATACTGTCGAAATTTTTCTAGTACATGCATTATTGCCAACATCTCCTGATCATAAATATGCAGCCCTTTCTCATGATATTTTAGATTTATACTCTCAAAAGCTATGGGATGTCCTCCTTAACATCAAGTATCACTTTTATATGATCTATGTGATACTTGAGTTAATGATAGATTGATGATCTTAGGTCAAGACATCACATTTATATGAGCCATAGCCATAGTCGTATGATCCTGCTAGGCACTACCCTGCTTGGGAGAATTTATATGAGTTTTATTGGATCTACCATAGTAAGGAATCAAACTACCTAATTCATGTAACCTACCTAATTATTTCATATCAATATTAGTATAAGTTTGTCAGGGAATCGAGTTATTCTTCTATTTTCTTTTGGTAAACTAAAATCATGTTAAATAGTATTGTTATCCCTGTAGGTGTTAAACCAAGTGAACAATAGGGGTTGAAATTATAAATGATGTGTATTAGAGAAAATTGGGGGTTTCAATTTCATATACCTGATCCTTGAATAGTTGATGACTGAGATAACTGTAGCTAAGAAAAAAAAAAAGAAACTTTTAGCAAATATCTATTTCATTTTTATACAGCTTGAATACCTATCACTTCTACTCTGTATGTATCTAGAAAATTAATGATTATACAAATAAAAGGAGAGAATATAAAATAAGATAGCTAGGCATCCATTTAATTAAGTGTTCTATAAATTTATACTTGTTTTATTATGTTATGCGGTAAACATTTGGGTGTTGATGTGCAGGAGTGTAATTATTCTCACCTTTAATAACATCTAATACCATCATAATACTAATATATTATTGCTCTGGTTTAATAATACTAATGTTAGAATAGGAATGATTATAATGTTATTAACTTAGAGTTGTGGTATATCATTAACCAAAAAGGTGGATACCCATACTAAATTATTGCTTTGGTTTATATGATTTACATGTCATACTATTTGTCTAACATTAGTATTATGTTATTCACTTTTATATGATAATTATTGATTTGTTAATAATAATTATCCCCCTTATGCCAATACACATAATTATCAGTTAATATGATAATTCTGGAATAAGCATACCTTTTACATAGAAAAGATATTCGATGAAATGTATCCTTATGGTGGGACTTAGGTGGAATTTATAGCTTGATTTATAAAATTAATTAAATCAAAATTTTACTATAAACTTTCTAGTTTTATGAGTTATGTATCCTGATAAGTATAAGACTTATATTAATAAATCTAGTATGAGAGTAGTAATATAGACCCAAATTTTTAGTTATTACTATATAGATAACTGTATCAATGTGAAAATAGAGTTGGACAGATTTACCTCTTTGTTTTTTGGATAAAACTAGTGGAACTTTTAGACTCCTTAAAATATGAAAATAGGCTACACATAATATTGAATTAAGTTATGAATCTTTACATAAATGGAACCATGGAGGTAAAATTATTTAATTAATATTCTTAGAAGAAATATTAACCATAAAGATGAAAGGATTTAATAAAATATTTTAGAAAATGATTGCTTATAAAACCCCAAAAATAAATCAATTGATAAACCAGACCCTTTATGTTTTTTGGATAAACAAGGTTCTATATTATATAGTTATTATATGTAATGTATGTTTCCATGTATTTTTAACTATTTTATGGGTTGATTAATATGCTTAGTAGTTATGGTTAAAACACTGGGCTGTAGTAATATGGGTTGCCATTGGGTGTAGATAACTAGAAACCAATTATATTATTGAAATTATACAGTTAATTTGTATATTTACTCGGGTGGTATATTTATAATCATTATTTTTAGTATGGGATAGAATATAATAAAATATTCATGTGTATGTTTGATGAATTTAAATGTATGTTGTTATTAATCCTAGGTATAGTGTGTTATGTGATGCATTTGCTAGTAGGATGTATGTTATTGAATCTTGTGGTTGAGTTGTATTTGACCAATCTGCATTGTTAATACAGAGTAAGGAGTGTGATGGACTTTACTGGCTTACTATTATTATAATGTTAGATGAAGGTAGTCCGATCAAGTGGTGTGTATGAATTTAATTTATCTATAGATCACTTTTATATTATTATTCATAAAATTTTGGCCAAAGTACGTTTAGTGAGACATTATCATTTCATGAGTATGGTTTACATGTATGTGTGATATCTTGTAATAGATTGAGTTTTCTATGATACACTGCATGTTTATTTAGTTATAAATCATACATCACATAGGTACTTGTTAGTCTCTCTTGATTCCCATGCCATCACTATCTACCTATCTATGAAGGGAGGGCCATTCTCTGATGGAATAGTACATAGGATTGTTGGTCCATGGTTGGTGTGGAAAAGCACTCAGATGATGCTCTCCCTCTTGATAACAATACTACTTATTGAGATGACACTTGAGATTGCCATAGATACTTGAAGTTTGGGAACTGAGCTCTGGTGGCTATTTATACATTGTAATATATTGTAATTGATATTGAAGAATTGTAATTTTCCTTTGATATACATTGACAATGGTTATTATGTGTTTATATAAGTCTAATTTAAAATGTTATTAATACCTTCTTTATTAAGTTATCATATTTTCATGATTTAGAGATTCATATTTATATTGTAATATGAAACGTTATCATGATTGCACATGATTACTTTTATTACCTCTGATAGACTCTTGGGTTGTGGTCTACTTTTATATGTGTTTATTAAAAAAAACTAAATTTTTATAGTTAGATCCCAATAGGGATGCTACATATTAAATTCACAATATACATTCATGCATACAATTCACGTGCATGTTGTATGATTCAAAATTTTACAAAAAAATAAAATAGAAACATTATTCCCAGCTAACAATTGATAAAAATAATTTTATATGTTTTTAATGTGCATTTTAGAATACAATTGTAATTATTTTTTATGTCAATTTATATAACTTATTTTGCATTCCTTTTCTAATTATATCTTACTAGTGTAGGTATCTTAACAAATTTAAATGCAAATTACCAATTGCTTGCTAACTAGTGAAAATTTTCATCAATCAAGTTAAACAACCTAGGATATTCATTGCATTAAAGTAGTGCCCATGTAGAATAAAATAAACAAGCTTATGTAAGGTTCAACTAAGAATGAAATGATTATATCTTGTCAATTTTTTTTTCTAGAGTGTCCAACAATATTGGTTTTGAATGTTAAGAAAGGCGGTATATTATGATCATAAGGACTTAAAATTTAAGGTGGACATTAGTTGTTGACACACACACCCCTTTGTTTCCACTGTATAGTTTTTATCGGATTAATTATTACCAATAAAATATCTTGAATTCATTTATGTGAAAAATAATGATAGATATTAATTTCAACTCCCTTATTTTAGATTTTACACATACAAATTTGATTAATAATTACATTACTTTATGTGAAAATTTCATACTAACTAGTGAAAACTAACATCAATCTAACTACAACAATATGTTGGGTTCAAAAAAATATTTTCAATAAAAATAAATGGACTCTAGACACTACCATGTGGCCAAGATATTATGATTTTTTGATTGTCTTATCAAAGCAAAAATAAAATACTTTTAAGTGATGGTCAAATGGACGTCAAATTTAAGGTTGAAATTACCTTGTGTTGATGAAATGGATGTCAAATCTAATTTCACATATAATGTTTTAATGCAAAGAAGTTACATCCCCCATCACCATCCCTAACTGCCATTATAAAATGTTGACTAATGTAATCATTAATTATTTATGCATAAATATTATATCCTGCACCCACACCACCCATAGATACCATTATAGAATACCTATTGATGTAAATATAATATTTTAAAATAATATTAATTAAATAATACAAAATATTTCATCTAATATTATGAAAATATGTAGTTAAAAATATTTTTTTATTAATATATTATATATTTTTAATAAATTATAAGATATTATTAATAATTATAAATTATTTTTTATGAAATAAACTAAAATACATATCTTAGATAAAGATATGTAAAAGATGTCGAGAGATATCATTCTTAAGGTGCCTATTCCACTTATACCACAAATCCAATTTAGGCACCTTGAGAATGATATCTCTTGGTGTATTTTATATTATTTATCTACTAGATTAGATATTTTAAATACATGTCTACTAAATGTCAAGAGATATCATCTTCAAGGAACCTATATTAGATGTTGGGTTTGTGTATTATATAAGTGCCTCAAAGTTTATATCTCTCAATATTTAATAGATACGTATTTATGATATATGAGCTAGTAACACTTATTTCCACATACGGTAAAATAAAATATTTATTTTTCATGAAAATACATTTAAAAATAGTCATATGTAAAAGGACATAAGACTGAGTTTCTGATGAGTTCAAAAATAAAACTACACATTTCATTGATTGTCCATGGGTTAACATGAATAAAATCCAAAAAGTGCCAAATATGCAATCTAGTTAACCATTGACCACCTCAATGTACCAATAATATAGTATCTTCTTGTGAAAGGATGAGAGATCCTTAGTTCATGATATAACAACAAAAATATTTTTTTTCCTATAAGTCTTATATCGATTGTGGCTTTGTTAATTGCTAATCGATGTGATTTGTGGTTTGTCAAACCCTATGCTAATATCAAGAAGTCATTTTATGGAGAGGAAATTATAAGTCCTTATATTATGTTTATGCATGGTATTTTCATATTCATCCTAGGTAGTTGGATCTAATGCAACATAAATTCTTAGCATTAATAATTTATAATCATTAATTTTTAGATGTAATATTTAATATTTTGATAAGTTTATGAAACCCTTTTGGTCAGCTCTTTATCATTCATGTTTAAATACCTTATCTAAA
Organism: Torreya grandis; assembly: GCA_037957365.1. Taxonomy (NCBI): domain Eukaryota; kingdom Viridiplantae; phylum Streptophyta; class Pinopsida; order Cupressales; family Taxaceae; genus Torreya; species Torreya grandis. The sequence goes on from JARHVA010001339.1 coordinate 329,601, forward strand.
GTAACTAATGTTGATAATTTGCTTGATCAAGATGTGAGTTTAAGTTTCTAGTGAGTTCAGGAATAAAACAACATATTCTCATCGATTCTCTACAACTTAACATAAATAAACTCCAAAAAGTACTAAATATGCAAGTGAGTTAATAATTGATTACCTCAACATTCTAGAAACATGGTGTCTTCTTATGAAATGACATGAAATATTTAGTAAAATTAATGAATTGACATGTGATATAGAAAAAAGTTCAAGCCTTATCTCTTTGTAAGTCTTATATATATTGTGGCTTTGTTAGGTGTTACACCATTTTTATTCTAGATATTAAATCTACATGCCAATTTCAAAGTGGTCATTTGAAAATAGAGACAAAATTACAAGTCCTTTTTTTATGGTTATGCACATTATCATTTATTTTGAATAGATGAATAATATTTTCAAAGTCTTCCCTTGTGGTTATATTTAATATAACATCAATTCTCATAAATAATTTCCCATCACCAATTGTCAGATGTGCATGTCTAAGATATTTGAGAAGTTGATAAAACCCTTGTTGGTCCTCACTTTCTCACTCATTTTTTATTTAATGTGTATACACTTAAATTCTACCACATTTAGCATCATAATTAACTTCACTAAATATTGGCATAATCACCTGATTTTTTACAAAATTACCACTCAAATTCTAGATTTTATCCTAAGTTCACTAATATCATTTTCCCTCCCTAATTCAAATGGTTAATTAATTTTAATTACCTAATCCATTTATAATTAATCATATACATATGATACCATATTTATAATTAATAATTCTAATATCCAAGTCACTAAACCAAGTCCTCAATGCTCTCCACCAAAAGGTTGAGTTGCCCAACCATTTTCCTAATTCTTTCAACCAAGTGTTGAGTCATCCAACTAACTCTTTGGAACATAAAATTACCATGGTGAGTCATCCAACAAACTTGAATCATTCCTAATAATATTTCAACTACTAACTAACTTTCTCCACATCTCTTAACCACTTGAGGAATTGGTCTTCTCCACTTGGATGACGACTCCAATTTAATAATTCAAGATTAAATTTGACCATCCATTCCTTATTATAAGTATATAAATTGGTGTATTTCCTCTATAATGGATCATCCTCCATTAATATATAAAATTTTAGAATCAATCAATGAATTAAAAAAATAATTTTTCTATGAACTTATATTACCGAATTTCCCTAGCATTGGAGATATGCATTAAACAACCACATACCAAAATCATAAAAGCACAATCAAGTCATCAAAGAATAATATATTCACTTGGTTGGTAAACTGAATATGATTTGTACTTTGTTTTATTTTGTTAAATCTCTATATGAAGTTTTATAGAGTTTTTAGAGTAAGGATTCAATTAATTAATATTAGTTTTTTTATCTTTGCAAGTTCTAATTTCTAGCTATCATATTTTGGCATCCCTGATGGGATCCATTCTCACTCATCTATATATATATATATATAGAAAGTTTAGTTAATTTTTTTTGTTTCTATTTAGGTTTTAGACTAATTTAGATCTAAGTTGCATGCTAATTATTTTATTTTTTCTAAAGATAATTTAGTTTTTAAACAACATACTCGACTGTTAAAATGACTGTAACTTTTATTTTAAATCTATTATTTTCTAAGTTTTTACAGATTTGTTATATTCTATACTAAAAATAACTTGTTAAAATTTTATACAAATTTTAACTAAGGTTTAAGAAATATCATCAAAATCATGACTATTTTTTTAATTTTTTTGTATAAAAATACTTGACTATTAAAATAGATATAACTTTTAATTTATAATCTTGGTTTATCTCTCTTTTTAGGTTTATTTGTTTTTAAATAACTTGTTAAAATTTAGTGTAAATACAAATTGTGGTTAAGGGAATATCATTAAAATTATGACTATTTTTTAAAGTGTGATTATTAAATCTAATTTCTTATAACATTTTTTGTTTTTCTAACTTTTAAGTTTTTTAGGGTTTTTTTAATTGTTATGAACATACTAAATTTCATCCTTATTTATTGTCAAATACGTTCCTAAAAAATATTAAGGGTTTATATGTAGCACCGATTCAAGGTTGTAAAATAAGTCAAAAATACTAATGTTTATTTATTTATTTTTGCATTTATTAATGCTTTAATTCTATTTTAGTTAAATTTAATCATTTTTTTTGTATTTATTTTAATTCTCATAAAGTCTTTGTCTATGTTACTAGTAAACTATGTATGCTCTTTCCTCACACCATCTAGGTGGTGATCTTAGAAATCAAAATAAATCTTAGTAATTTTTGTAACCCAAGAATTAGATTAGACTATGCTCTTTCCTTATACCACATAGGTGATGATATTGGAAATAAAAAATTATTTGAGTCTTTTTTGTTTTTAGGATCTCTATCGATCATGGATTTCACCACCACATGGTAGGCTAAATCCCATGTTCTGATAGGGTATAGAAATTGAGAAAGATTTTTCACTCTTTGCTAAGTAGTCATCCATTTTACCAGCACCTTGAAGTGAAGGGATTTCATTCTCAAATACTAGGCCTTAGACAACACTCTAGAGGTTTGATTTTATGGTGTCACTCTATTGAAATACTATGGATGGAATGGGTACATGGGGACTAGACCCTTTTGTGTAGCTTGTTAATCTTCCTTTTCCACAAACTTGGGTCTCATCATACCGAAAGGTATATAAAAGATATTCCCTAGTTAAACTTATGAAAATATTAAGCCATATAAATCTTATTTTCCATTTGATTTATGGTGCACTTAAAATTATCTTATCACTTAGGAAAGCTACTTTTATTTTACCCTTGAAATCAAGTTTAGTGGGCTATATGCACGAAAGCCTTTATAGTTAGTACTCTAAAATATTAGGCTGACACTATCTAATGGGAAAGTAAGATTATATGACAGCCCATTAATCAATCAACACCTTGCCTAACTTTATCCTTTGTTATTGTGGTTTGCTTTTGTTGTGTTTATATTTTTCTTAAAAACTTTAGATTTTGTGTTGTATGCTTTGATTATTCTCCTTGTTCTATACTAGTGTTTGAATCATTGTCTTTTGTGTGAAGTCCAATAATTCTTTTTTCAAACTAATGATCAAACACTTAATAACAAGACTAAGTTAAAAACCCCTCTATAAGAACAAAATATCATGAGTAGGGTTATCTTGAGTCAAAAACCAACTTCTAAATCTAAACCAATCTTGAATTAAACCATTTTTATTTAAAGACATCTAAACCATTATGAATCTAAACCATCTTGGGTTACCATTATACTAATTCCAAAACATTTTTAAATCCAAAATATCTTGGGTCAATCATCTTCAATTTAGAATATATTGGATCTAAACCCAATATTGAGTGAAACCATCTTGATTTCAATATTACAAACCAATTCATATTGAATCCAAACTATCTCGGATCCAATCCCAATTTTGAGTCAAACCAATCTGATTTTAAGATTTTAAACAAATCCAACAATCCATTATGGATCCAAATTATATTAGGTTAAAATAATATTAAAATACAAGAAATTTTAATTCTAACCATCTTGATCTCAAGATTTCAAACAAATCCAAAAATTCATCTTGAATCCAAACTATCTTGGATCCTAGCCCTATCTTGAGTCAAACCATCTTGATTTCAATATTTCAAACAAATTCAACAATCTATCTTGAATCCAAGTGTATTTTCTAAAATTTACATCTTAGGCACACACAAAACTACACCAATTTTTTTTATAAAACTTTAATAAATGCACTAACTCATATGCATACAAGGACAACAACACTAACATGTCATATAAATTTAAGTAAACACAAAACATAATGTCACTACAAAGTTGTGATCCAACTGGTTACACTTTAATCTACTACACAAATTAAAATGTACGAAGAGTCAAGGATCAAATACAACCTAAATCAGTTAATGTGATTCAAGTGTCATCAGTTTGGCATAATGTGAATTATAAATGATTAGAAGGCATGCATATAGACCTAAGGCTAGACATGTTTTAGTTCTCTTACAAATTCATCATGAACCCAACAAAGCAAAAGGTAAATTTTATAATTTCAACATTGCAACTAGGAAATGATCATATCCTAACTTTGGTAACATTCACACATATATATATTTATGAATAAAAACAATCATAGGATCAATTGGATCAATGCTACAATTAAAAAAGCCAAAATTACTCTTAAAGCTATAGAGGTTTGACATGACTAAATAGACTAGAAAATGACTTTAAAATAAATACCCAGACAAGTTCTACACTATTAAAAAATAATGAGTCAAATTTGTATGATAACATCACAACAAAAAAATTATTATTTTAGAATATGTATAATTGAAATGAAGAAAAATAATAGCAAATCAAACAACACTTAATGATATTTTATGTCATACCTAAAAAACAAATGCAAATAAAGTTCAAGGAGGATTCACTAAAAATATCAAATGGAGTTGAAAAATAAATACAAAAGGTTATGCATGAATATGAAATTCAAAATTAGCTATTAAAACTTCCATTTTCAAGAAATGTTAAACCAAAATATTATTACAATACCCTTTCTAGAGCAACTTAACAAATAAAAATCAGAATAACACAAAAAAATTGAATAATTTTCATCTGGAAAGGCATCATTAAGAATAGAAAATGGTAGTGAAATTTGAAACAAAACACTATCAAATTTATATGAAGGTAAATAATTATGAACAAATGTTATTTCTAATGGAACTACTTTATAACCACTTGTTAGACATTGATTCTTAAGAGTATTCATTGAAAAATCAATGAGGTAAAAAGGATTTTTTCTACGAAAGTCTTTTGGATTCAAGGTACCATTTTGCCTCGAATGAGATAAACATTAATGTGGTTCCAAAAAAAAATTCTCTTAGCTAGAGAGAATTACGATCGAGACTCAGATATCAAATTAGACCACTTTAGCTATTTTTAGAACTCAATTTCTACAAGGCAACTAAAAGCTAAAATACAAAAAAAAAAAATCACTAGAAAAACAAATTAGTGAATTAAACTATTCAATTTGTGAATACATTTGATCTATTGTGTTAGGATTGAGATTGAATTATTAAGGCCACCCAAAAATACAATGCTAATAGTTGATCTTGAGAAAGTGGAATATTTGCTTACGATTTTGTTGTCTAAAATGGATTACACTTTAGTTTGTTTGATGCAAAGTATATTTATATAACTTATTGGCTTGGTTCATTTATTAGTCATTTAAAAATTCAAGGAAGCTAATGAAATATATCATGCTTAATGCTAATCATTTTTAGGTTGTTAAAGCCTCCATTGATTTGTTATAACTTATGAGTATAGAACAAACTTGAAACCATATTCTTAGAGATATTGCTAGTTTTAGTTATCAAGTTGTGTCTTTATGTTTTAAAGGAACTTGTATTACGTAAATGAGTTGTTATAAATTTATCCCTACATAAAAATGCTATTTCCCAAAATGTCATATCTTGACAACATCAATAATTTACAAGATTCAAAAGACTATCAATTTACATTATCACAAATAACTCTCTTGTTGTAAATCAAGATACATTAATTTTATTTTAACAACTGAATGATAGCATTAAAAATCTAAAAAATACTCTAACTACATACACCACTACGTGTATAAACTTAAGCATTATATCAACTATTTACAAATCATCTAATGCCTACCTCCACTTACAGGTTTAGTTCACAACTACCTCTACACAAATCATGAATTGAGAAATAAGACATTTCAATAATCTCATTTACACGTTAACTTTTACAGCATAAAAGATATTAAATCCTTGTAAATTCTTATAATCTAATTGCTATTGGTACTCATCAATCTGTACTACAACATGGTCAATAAAAGGGTCAACTTACGCTGAGCAAGACACTTATCCCTCCTAAATACTTTTTTTTTCAAATTAATAGAGAAACCAAATAAAGATTCAAACAAAAAAACATGACATATCATGATAACTTACATATTAAACAACAAGAAGGGTTGATCGTATCAAGACAAAATTATCTGATTGGTATCCAAACTCATCATCAACCAATGTATATGATTACAATATTTTTATAATAATAACATAATATATAAATATGAAATGTTAAGCAATTGAATCATTCTAACACAAACAATACTACCATTGCAAAAAAAATTACATAAACATTTAATTTCCAAGCTCCCATCTAAGTGTGACCTATAAAATAGATGGATCTTCAAAATTGGTTTCCATTCACAAATATTTGAAATTATAAGATGAAAGAGCCAATTGATCACATACCTATTAAGGTGAAATCCAATTTTATCATTGTTCTCAAGGTAATCACAAGTAAACTAAATTGTCAAGGATTCTATTTAACTTTCATAAACTACAAATATAACTATTTTCTTAAATAACCATCAACAAACTACTTAACTAAAGAGTCATCTAAGAAGATTTTAACCAAACACATCCATTGGGAGAGCATCCAATTTATTGTCATTCTCCAAGCCCTCTAAGTTGTCATTTTATGCAATGGATTCAATTTAAAATCTTTGTACTACCACTATATATTCTCCAAATAACTCTCTAAACTTGATTGTTTATTAATTATAAAAGTTCAACTTGAATCCATTAAAAATATTAATTATAGCCACATCTATTACTTATCTGGTATACGCATACATAAGTAAATATTACACACAAACACGCCCCGCCCCCCGCCCCCCCCACACACACACACACATGTAGACACACACACACACACACACACACACACACACACACACACAAAGAATTTAAAATTATATTTATATTTAATAATAAATATAAAATGAAATTATTATTCTTTTTATTTGTTTTTTTTTTAATTTTTTAAAACAATGTCAAACCCTAAAAGGTTAGTGGATGATGGCCCATGGCCGATGGCTATGGATTTAAGCCCTAGCCATGACCATGGCCATCGGCCAGGCTAGGCCCAAAATTGGGGGTAGGCTGATTGGCCCCTCCCTCTCACCTCCCTATTATGGGAGGGAGCTAGGATGACATAGCCACCCCCTCCCCCCCCCCACCCCGAAATGATTATAATTTTTTTATATAATAATTTTTCTTTCATTCTTTTTCTCTTTTTTTTAAAAATAAATATAAAAAAGACCTGTATATATTATCATTATATATACAATACATATATTTTTTAAAAACAAAATCAGAAATCTATTGTGCCTAAACCAGAGTGTAAAATAGAAAAACTTAGGTAGTTTTAAGAAAACTATTGTGCAACTAGGGTTTGAATTTATTTATTTAAAAACAAATCATTTTGAAAAATGCATTCATTATCTAATACATTCATTATTTTAGAAAAATAATCAAGAATTTAGGGAGATCCTTTTTCTGTTTCATTAAAGCTCATTACTTCAACTGGTTGCTATACTCTCCTTCACCACTCCTTCCTCCTCTATCTTCATTCTTCATTCTCCATCCACCTGTATTTATCCCTTGAAAAAAAATCCAAAATGACTCATCTCTCCACTAGATTATCTATTTAATGAAAAAATCCATGCTTGTATATTATATTATTTTATTTTCTAAAATTAGGATTTGCACTCTTCTATTTTAATTTGTTTATATGTTTGTAATTATTTTTTATTTTGATTAAGTTAATTATTACATTGAGAAAATAATGTAACTAAATATGTTAAATTTATTAAAAAACTAATAATACTATTTTAACTTATATTAATATATAAATACATTTATATGAACACATATATCAATATGTATAGATACCAGAATAACAATATTTGATTTAAAATTATTTATTTATCTATATTATGAATAAATATTTATTTATTTAATTTAATTATCTACATAATACCATTTTAATATGCATATCTTTATATAAATATCTATTTATATAAAATCTTAATTACACCCATTATTATATATTACTTGGGTTGGATGGTTTCATGAACCTATCTCATACAAGTTTCCATCTTGACCCAATAATTTTTTAATCTACTTATTCTCCCCAAAACAATGCATAATGTGCACATTACAACATCACACACACACACACACACACACACACACACACACACACACAACACATGAACCAACATTGGTCAAAAACTAAAATACCATAATAATTTTGAATAATCAAATGCCAAAATAATCAATTTAAGAGTCAATAAGCTAATGAAGTCATAAAAATATATTATAAAATCATAAATCAAGTTCAAAATAATTTGACACCAATAAACAAAATAAATTCAAGTCACAATTATCAAATCATCAAAATAAATTAATAAAAATTAAATCCGATTACAATCAAATATAGATCCATTTACTTCAAGTTCAATTCAAATAACTTATAAATGTTCAAAACTTCAAAGGAATAATTAAATACAAATTCAAGTTCAAGGACTAGTGTTGGTTCTCAAATTAAAACCAAAAATATCGCATTAATCAAACTATGTGACTTTTGAAAGTCACCCAAGGGGAGAAGGAATCAATAAAACTCAATCACCTCCTGGAGGTGAAAGAATAAAAGTAACTTGACTACCTCCCTAAGGTAGGAGAAAATAGCACATAATCCTTCATATACCTCCCAAAATAGTAACATGATTACCTTACAGAGGTAATAAGGTAATACTCGACTACCTTCTAGAGGTAGGAGAAACAAAAATAACAACAATCCTCCCTATGCCTCTCGATAACAAGTTTTGATGTAACTGTGTATAAATAGACTAAAGGTGAACCTCATGCTTGGCACCCAATAACAAAAGTAGCCTAAAAAATATGTCAACTATCTCAAAGTCTCTAAATCAGCTGATATATAAGTTTCTCATCAAATAACATGTCATTTTCAATTATTGTACTTAACTCAAATGTTTTTCTGGAAAAACACTATGTCTAATCCTAGTTGTCTTGTTCTAATGTAAATTAATAATATGTGTTGATAAATCTTATGTAATATTATTAATGCAAAGATATCGGTAGTTACACTATCATGTTTGGTTCACATAGCTAAATCATTATTCAAATCTCAATTTACGTGTCCAAAGTAGAGTAATCATATAGATTGTAAAACTATATTCACACTTACAACCATCATTCCATGCTAAAATGAACACTCAAGTGAATCATAATCATAAAATAAATGGTCATCTCAAGAGAAAACTAAATAACTTACTAATTATCTCACAGATAAAAAGGTACATTCACTCTTCATAATGAAGAGGATGACACAAAATCAATTTAACAAGACCCTACCCACACACTTACTCTTGAATCACTACTAGTTACACACTAGGTTCAAACTACATAACTCGAGGATAGGGTTAAAAATTATAACACTCTTATTCAAAATGTAAGGCATCCAAACCATACTAAGTACCATCTAGTTATATAACAACTAACATACACAAGGGTAACAATGCACTAGGTTTAACTAAATTCCATAACTATAACATAATATAATAAGGCCTCTTTATAACCTCATGTCTTATGATTAACAAAGATTAACCATAAAACACTAACTAGAGCATACCAACTTAGAACTACCACTAGTAATAGTTTAATTTAAAAATAATCAATTTTATCATAATGTTAACAATAGACGCATTATATTATAAGACTCATATTCACTCAATGAACTAATACATAATCATCATAAGTATACGGGAAGTAGACTAAATTACGTATTTACCATGCACAAACATACATCCATACAAATTTTCTACCAAGGATTGTCAAAAATTGACCAACATAAACATTAATTAATGAGACATGATAGCAATACAATCAATCAAAAAAGTTCAACATCTCGTCACTTTATTCACTTTAGGGTCCAATGGTTCACGGTGGCTGGATACACCACCACAATAGTAAGCAAATAATAAGTAAGTTCTCTCTAACAAGATGTTCCCATCCACCAATGGAATGAATCCTATAACCAGAATTAAGTGATTCTCATCTTAATCCATGTCTAAAAATACATACATTATCACCATGTCATTCTAATTGTACACATGTGAGCAAAAGTTTCATAATACATGTAGCAGAACAACACTCCAAAGCTCCCAATGTTTAGCTATGATCTTATACCAAAATGTAATGTCCAAAATTTACATCTTAAGCACACACAAAACCACACAATTTTTTATTTATAACACTCTAATTAATTCACTAATTCATATGCATACAAAGATAATAACACTAACATGGCATATAAACTCAAGCGAACATAAAACATAATGTCACTACAAAGTTTTGATCTAACTAGTTACGCTTTGATCTATTACACAAAGCAAAATGCACAAAGATTCAAGGCTCAATTACAACCTAAATTAGTTAATGTGTTTTGGGTTCCATTGGTTTGGCACACCATGAATTTTAAATGATTATAAGGCATGCACAAACACCTAAGGCTAGACAGGTTTTACTTCTCTTATAAATTTATTAATCATCCCACAACCAAGCAAAAGATAAATTTTATAATTTCAACTTCACAACCAGGGAAAGATTACATCCTAACTTTGGTAACATTCAAAATATATATTTTTGAATAAGAACAACACAAGGGAAAAACTAGGTCAATACTATAGTTAAATTATACAAAATTACTCTTAAGGCTATAGAGGTTCAACATGACTAAATAGACTACAAAATGGCTCTAGAATAAATATCCAAACAAGGTATACACTATATAAAATAATGAGTCAAAATTGTATGATAACATTACCATAAAAAAGTATTATTTTAAAATATAGATAACTGAAATGAAGAAAAAGATTACCAAACCAAACAACACTTAATGATATTTTCTGTCGTACCCAAAAAATGACAATAGGGTTCAAGGAAAACTCACTAAAAATATCAAACGAGGCTAAAAACCAAATACAAAAAGGTTATACATGAATATGAATATGAAACTCAAATTGAGGCTACAATTTTTAGATTCAATAAACATTAAACTAGATTATTATTACAATACCCTTTCCAAAATGACTTTGCAGATAAAAATTAGAATAACAAGTAAATTATGAATAATTTTCATCTAGAAAAAGTGTCATTAAAAATAGCAAATGGTAGTGAAAACTGAAACTAGAAGCTCCTACATTGATATGAAAGTAAAAATAATTGTGAATAACTCTCATTTTTTATGGAGCTAATTTATAACCATTTATTAGATGTCAATTCTGTAGCACATTCATTGAAAAATCAGTGAGGTAAAAAAACTTTCTCTACAAAAGTATTTTGGATTCAGCTTACCTTTTTGGCTTGGATGACCTAAAAATTAATGCGGTACTAGAAACTAAGTCTCTTAGCTATATATAATTGTGATCAAGACTCAAATACCAAATTATACCACTTTAACTATTTTTAAAACTCGATTTCTGAACAGCAACTAAGGTTAAAACATGCATAAATTTTCACCACTAGAAAAATAAATTAGTAAATTAGATTCTTCAATTTGCAAATACGTTTGATCTATTATGTTAGCATTGTGATTGAATTATTAAGGCCACCCAAGAAGACAATGATAATATTCAAGATTGAGGAAGTGGAATATTTACTTATGATTTTGATGTCTAAAATAGATTACACTTTAATTTGTTTGATGTAAAGTAGATTTATATAACTTATTCCCTTGGTTCATTTATTAAGCATTTCAACATTCAAGGAAGATGATGTAATATATTATGCTTAATGCTAATCATTTTTAGGTTGCTAAAGCATCCATTGATTCATTATAACCTATGAGTCTACATTAAACCTAAAATCATATTCTTAGATTTATTGCTAGTTTTAGTTATCAAGTTGCATCCTTATATTTTAAAGGAACTTGTATTACATAAATGAGTTGTTACAAGTCTATAGTTTTATAAATTTATCCCTACATAAGAATTTTATTCTAAAAAATGGCATAACATCATGACATAAATAATTTACAAGATTCAAAAGACTGTCAATTTATGAAATCACAAAGAACTCTTTTATTGTAAATCAAGATACATCAATTTTATTTTAACAACTGAATGATAGCATTAAAAATATACAAAATACTCTAACTACATACACCACTACATGTATAAACTTAAGCATTATATCAAGTATTTACAAATCATCTAATTTCTACCCCCACTTATGGGATTAGTTTACAACTACCTCTACATAAATCACAAAGTGAGAAATAAGACATTTCAACAATCTCATATAAACATTAGCTTTTACAATAAAAAGGATATTAAATTCTTGTAATCTAATTGTTATTAGTACTTGTCAACCTGCACTACAACATGGTCAATAAAGGGGTCAACTTACACTGAGCAAGAGACTTCTTCCTCATAAATACATATTTTTTCTAAACTAATAGAAAAACTAACTAAAGATTTAAATAACAAAACATAACATATTGTGATAACTTATATATTAAGCAACAAGAACGATTGATCTTATCAAGACAAAATTATTTGATTGGTACCCAAAATCAACATCAACAAATGTAAATGATTACAATTTTATCACAATAATAACACAATATAAAAATATGAAATGTTAAGTAATCAAATCATACTAACATAGACAATACCATCATTACAAAAACAATTGCACAAACATTTAATTTCCAAGCTCCCGTCTAAGTGTGACCTATAAAACAAATGGATCTTCAAAACTAGTTATCATTCACAAATTTTTAGAACTACAAGACAAAGGAGCTAACTTATCACATAACTATTATGGTGAAGGCTAGTTTTGTCATCGTTCTCAAGGTACTCACAAGTAAATTAAACCGACAAAACTTTTATTTAATTTTCATAGACTACAAATATATGTATTTATTTAAATAACCATCAATAAAACTACGTAACTAAAAATTCATCTAAGAGGATTTTAACCAAACATATCCATTGGGAGAGCATCTAGCTTATTGTCATTCTCTGAGCCCTCTAAATTGTCACTTTATAAAATGACTCCAATTTAAAATCTCCATACTACCACTATATATATTCCTCAAACATCTCTCTAAACTTGACTATTTATTAATTATAAAAATTCAATCTGAATCCATTAAAACATACTAATTACCCCCACATCTACTACTTGCCTATTATACACATACACAAGTAAATATTATATATATATACACTTAATATATATAATATTATCAAGTATATATTGTCTATCGGGATATATATTTATATATATGATTATTTTAAATGAAAATTTTGTTCTTATATTTTAAAAATATAATTCACACACACACACACACACACACACACACACACACACACACACACACACACACACACACACACACACACACACACACACACACACACACACACACAAACTGAATTATATTCATAAAATAAAAAAACACGTATGAGTATAGTTCAGTTTATATATGTGTGTGTGTCTATATATATATATATAATTTAACATTATATTTATATTTAATAATAAATATAAAATCAATAATTTTATTTATTATTTTTTTCTTTGTTTTTTATTTCTTTTTTAAAACAATGTCAAACCCTAAAAGGTTGGCGGTCGGTGGCTCATGGCTGATGACTGGGGCCTTAAGGCCATAGCCATGGGTCAGCCCAAGCCCAATGTTGGGGTTCAACCAACTGGCTCGTCCCCCTCCCCTCCCTATTATGGGAGGGGGTTGGGATGGTATAGGTCCCGCTCCCCCAAATGATTATATATATTTATTATTATTATTTTTATGTAATAATTTTTTTCTTTCATTCCTTTTCTCTCATTTTTTTTCTAGTTTTTAAATAAATAAAATAAATTTAAAACAAGACATGTATATATTATTATTATATATAAATATGCATCTTTTTTTAAAAAATGGAAACCTATTGTGCCCAAACTAGAGGGTAAAATGAAAAAAACCATGAAGTTTTAAGAAAACTATTGCGCAACTAGGTTTGCATTCATTTATTTATTTATTAAAAAAAAAAATCATTTTCAAAACACATTCATTATCTAATCGGTTCATTATTTTGGAAAAAGAATCCTGAAGTTTGGGAGGAGAGATCCATTGCATGTTTCATTGAAGCTCACTACTTCAATTAATTGTTATACTCTCCACCACTCCTTCATTCTTGATCTTCATTCTTCATTGTCCCTCCACCTGTATTTCTCCCTTGGCAAAATCTCCAAAATGGCTCATCTCTCTACTAGATTAGCTATTTAATTAAAAAACCCATGCTTGTATATTATTTTATTCTATTTTTTAGAATTAGGGTTTCCACTCTTCTATTTTAATTTATTTATGTGTTTATCATTATTTGTATTTTTATTAAGTTAATTATTACATTGAGAAAATCAAGTAACTGAATATATTAAATATATTACAAAACTAGTAACACTATTTTAACTTATATTAATATATAAATACATTTATATGAACATGTATAGATACTAAAATAGAAATGTTTGATTTGAAATTATTTATTTATCAAGATTATGAATAAATATGTATATTTATTCATTTAATTTACTTATTTATATAATGCTATTTTAATATGCATATCTATATATAAATATGTATTTATATAAAATCTTATTTATGCCCACTATTAAATATTAGTTGGGCTTAGTCAAAATCATAACTATGTTATTATTCATATTTTAAAAATAGATTTTATTATTGAACACTAAGAAAGATACAAGTCAAATAATCAAAACTAACTTAACATAACACATCCACTTGATGGGTTCAAGTAACGTGTTTGAATTAACATAAATTCAATCTAATGGATAACCTAAAAAAAGTGTTTCATCGACATGAAAACCCTAGTAAGGCATAAATATCACACGAAGTGATATTACAAATTGTTGTTAACATTAAACACACATACCTCAAAGTGGTTCTACATGGTTCATAACTAACCTAGTTCCATGTCACCATAAGGTAACCAAATCAAGACTAAAAACTAGCCACAAGACATCTCGTTCACACGTTATGCACAAGGACACACTCAACACACTAGTATTTTAATGATGGCATGTCATCAAGAAATAAATGTAGAGCTTGAGAAGGGTGTTACACCAAACCCAATCTTGACTCAATCCATCGTGATTTTAAGATTTGAAATAAATCCAACAATCCATCTTGAATCCAAACTATCTTGAATTTAAACCCAATATTGAGTCAAACCATCTTAAATCCAAAAAAATCTTGAGTTATGGCACCCAAAACCAGTTTCAATAGATCCCACATCAAATAATAATTATTTACAAATAAGGATGATTTCCTTCTGCACCTTATAAAGTTAGGTGCTTGTCTTCCTATTGATTTTGATCCAAAAAATTTATCCCACATCATTAGTATGGAATACAAAACCATCACACACCAACAGAAACCTATCATTAGTAATCTTAATACATAAAATCAACCAAGTCTCCCATCCACTACCTATAGGTTTGATTACAACATCCTACATCACACTAGTAAAGGGAACCCAGTTCTAACACCCTTAACATTTAAAACCACTCTAGCCCTTGAGCCACAAAAAATACAACAAACCAACTATGGCCTACCATCACCACACCAATTACCATCATCTATTTGAGAATCAAATCCATCTATGTCCAAACATGGCTTCAAATGAAGACAATATGCTTCTCTCAAAGAACCCTTAAAAGTGATATTTCACCAATTTGTAAACATGATCATGTATTTGCACACCAAACCTTTTTATAAGAATAAACCAATGCATAATTGGTATAAAAATGATGAATATTATGAGTATCATAGGATTGAATTACACTACTAATAGATGCATAATTATATCCAATATTTTATAAATCATGGGGATATCAAAGTAGAGCCATGTTTATCCACATTTTAAAATATTTCTGCAAATCTAGCTCATTGGCAACTAAAATCAAGTCATGTCCTACCACCTCCACTCCAAATAACCTCATAAATTCAAAAATAAAGTGAATCCACATATGAGAATCAATAGTCGAGGTTGTACCTAGATCCTTTTCTAAATCATGATCAAGCTCTTTCACTTCTAAATCAAGGTCATGAACTACACTAATATTAAATGATTCTCTCTTTGATATACCCATTTTTTAATAACCCATAGTTAACCAACTAATATTTGACCACCATGACCTACCTCCCATTTTTTATGAACCTCCCTTCAACCATCTACCCATATTTGATGAACCTATTTTTGATGAACCAGTCCTTGACTAATTTTCCTTCAACCGAGCCTTTGTTTGTCCACGCATATTTGACAAACCCACTCTTGACAAGCCCATATGTGACCAACCCATTATTTATAGAACCATATTTTTTTAAACCATATTTAAACAACTAACCTTGTATCTACCCATATTTGACATGTATGACATAATTCAAACCTTTGACCAACATGATATACTTTAACTCTTTGACTAGTTATCCTCTTACTAACACAACCTGCCACCCATTGGCCTATCACCTAACCTCCCATTACATATTGAATCCACCAACACCATGCCTCAATTAATAAAGGTACTTGTAAACAAAAACATCAAAAATACCCTCCATATGACAACATTCCATCTCTCCTACTAGCAATGAAACTCATAACTCAAAAAAAAAGAACTAACCATCTACTAGTTTTACATGACATCATTCATAAAAATCAACCTTCTTATATATGAAGAAAGAAAAGGATCCAATAATCCCTGCTTATACACTGATAACTTAACATCCCACTTCCAAAGAAAAAACTATACTATAGCAAGTAGAATCCTCAAAATCATGAGTTACAAAGGCAGAGGACTTGGCCTACATAAGCAAGGACTCTTCGAATCCATCTATTTTAGCTAAAACAAAGGATCCCATGGCATTGGCTAAAAACCATTTACATGTCAAAATTAAATATGTTAGTAATAATTTCATAGTTTTTGAGGAAGCCACATCCAACATTAAAACAAGTTTTGATCATAGTCCATATGAGGATCATGCTGCCATTACTCCTTTTAATAATATTTATATCCCCTCCATCCATTTAGACATTCAATCTCCCACACCCATCAATTTGGACTAATGAAATCAAAATATCCATCCTTTATCCCACCTTGATAGTCAATCTCACACACTCATTGATTTGGACCAAAGAACTCACATACCGTCAACTTTATTCTATGGCAGTAAAATAATTGTGGAATTCATGACTAGCATCTGGGCAAGAAAATATAATGAAGCATCAACATATTTTAGGGGACAATAAACATTCCTCAATTAGAATGAATCTAAAAATATATCAAATCAAATTACAATATTAGTGTTGCCTAGTGAAAATCTTTTTGAGGAACCACATGATAATCTAAATCAAAATTAAAGTCCATAAAATAAATAATCCCAGTCCCTTAGTGAAAATCTCTTTGAGGTGCTATCAAAAAATCCAAATAAAAATCACTATCAAAGTAATCAATAAGAGTCCCCTGGTGAAAACCTTTCCAAGTCACCAATGGATGAACAAATTAGTCTACCCCCTACATTAACATAGTTGCACGATAGATCCCCATTACATCTTGAAGACACCATTGAAGCATAAATAAATCCCCAAATCATCCAACATGTGTCTACTCTCAATCTTGTAGAATGTGATATTATCAATTTTAATCCCACTTCGCATCATAATCTTACCATCCATCCAAAACCTTCACACACTCAACACACATCCCTCCTTTAATAAACCTTGTAATTCACCTTCCTTGGCAACACCCTCTATCATAAGGGCTGTGATAGTATCCTAATAAATCTGGAAGAAGCCAAAATAGAAATCTATGAAGTCCCTGAAGACATCTCTAGAGAGCATACCTGAAATATCCAATGCTACCATTAAAAAATAAAATAAAAGATAGAGAAATAAATTCATTCATAGGTGAAAATTATTTCTATGGCACCTTGGGTAGCGAACATGATAAAAACTAGTTTCTGACATCATGTATATAATTATTTATTTACATGTACCTTATACTTATGGGCAAGCCCATTCCATGTCTACCCTAGGCATCCTATATCATTCCTCCATCCTTACCTATCTTAAACCATCCTTACTATCCTTATCCATTTAATCCTTATGTATTCTAAACCTATCCTTACTATCCTTACCTATCCAAACCCATCCTTATCCAACTAAATCTCCACCATCCTTACCTATCCTTACCACCCTTATCCATTTAATTTGTACCTATCCTAAACCATATTTTATCAATATAAAGCATCCATCCATCATTACTCATCCAAAACCCATCAGAAACTCATCTTTATCCATTCAATCATTTCCATCATAACATAATCCATATTCCCAATTTGACCTTGATACAAAAGTGGAAAATTCTTGAGTCATGTTCTTAGAAACATCTTGTTGTATCTTCATAATGGTACTTTGATAATTGGACACTTATTTCTTACATAACATCTCCCTTGGAGTTCCAGTATTGAATCCTTCCATTCTTCCAATCCACTATTGATTCCATCCTTAGTGTTAGAATGAGTTTGTCCTTTGCTCATCACCTCATCCAAAATTAAAAAATCAAAAAAATTTACAAAATAAAAAAAATTAAAAATACCAAAATCATTTTTCCTTATCATATATCATTCATTGATTGTGGTACACTAAGGCTATATTTATCATTATCATCATGTTTAAAACACAAAGGTTTTTTAACTTATCAAAAGATAAAATAAAATAAAATATTTGCTTACTTACTTTTGTCTATTTATTTTCTTACTTTTGTTTATTTGCTAACTTATTTTTGTGTTTTTTATTCTTTTGTTTTACTATTTGATCTTTTATTGTTTATTGCTTTGAGTCAAGACATTATGTGCATCAAAATAATGTTATCATCATATATCCATATCATGGATCCCTATATCATGCACCTATGCTTTTTTCAATCATTATGTGTCATTATGATACATCATCATGGTATTTAATACCATTGGTACATATTGTAATACATAAAATAAAAAAAGGTTGTTCAAAACATGTTGGAACTCCATGCAAGACTAAGTAACTATTATCCCATGCACATCATGGAATAATTCCCCCCCCCCCTACCCCACAAAAAAAAAAGAGGTTTTTTATTATCAAAGTATGAACAGATTAGTGTGAAGGGACTGATACACAACTTTTTAAACATGTAAAGCATTTATTCAATATACACATTAATGTACAGATAACCAATAACAATATTGGGTCACTATGAACTTGCCTAGGGGTCCTTGACCTTAACTAAGTATCCAGTTATCCTAGGTGTTTATGGATTAATAGTTCAAGAGACTAGAGTTATTCATTCATGTTTAGGGTGTTAATAATATTACAACTATTATCCTAATTATTCCAAGTAGACAATGTTAAAACCATGAGGATATAATTAAGAATATCAGATATTATTTGGTTAGCCATTTGTTAAGCATTCAAATCTGATAATAGAGAAGTACATCAAAAGAAGGAAAGGTCTAAAATGATCTAACAGAAGAATAAGATTTGCTTAGGCAAAACTTTATAATATTTTAAGGTTAGTAAGTAGATATCATTGACCCATTACCAAAGGCAATGCAACATAAGCTTTTGAGACACTATAATCTTTTTTAACTATTATCAAACAAAGGTTAGTTCTTGTGTTATCCCCATTGGATCATTATACCATGATTTATAGTCCTTAGGGATCATTGCACCATTATTCCTTAACTTGATGAATGTCATAGTCTAAGATATAACTCTATTATATGAGAGGTTTTACCATTGAATTTAGATAAGTCATAATGCTCTTTGTTAAGGGTGGATGACATCACACAAGTGCACATGTAATTGAGTAATCATATGGATGGCATAAGAAAATAAAATCATTCACATGGTATAAATGAACCATCCTGTAACTTAGTAATAGAGGTATAGCCTTGATATTGTAGCTTACTTGTCCTTTGGTTATAATGTCCTACTATTGTTACGATCATAGAAGTTGATTCAATTAGGTAAGAGACTAATATCCACATAATATTTCATTCCTTTAATAAATAAACTATCAACTTGAGTGGCCATTAAAGAAGATATATTTTAATAAGATATGTCCAAGGTGGTTTATCAAATCCTAGAGCATAGTGTAAAATTTATAAGTTCTCACATGATGTTTAATCCACATCCAAAATTTGAAGTTATTCATAAATTAATTTAGACTATTCATTGTCATAATGACCAATAGGTAATATAGAATTACACCATAAAATTCATTGCAAAAGGTCAATGTTATTATATTGCGCATACTTATTTATCTATAAATAAGCAACCATATGACTAAAGAATTTGTCACCAAATTTTTGCAAAAAATTAAGGTGATGTTACCAATTTGGATTCTACACATGAATCACCAATTTTAGGTCCTTGCACCACATTGCCTATTATATAATATCTTATAATTTAGGAACCATGCTTAGCTAAAGAGAACAATAATAAACATAAACAATATCAAATATAACCAACATTCCATTATTCAAGGGCTAAAATATGATATTCAAAGTCATACCAAAACATGAATAGCTTAACAATAGCTTTATAAATCTTACAAATAAACTAATTCACCAAGTTTTCCTCATTGGAACTAACCACAATCGATAGTATCAAGATCCCACTGAATAATAATTATGTAGATATTACTAAATTATAACATGTTAAAAATAAAGGTACAACTATGTAATTTAATTATACTCTTTTTCATTACTTTATGCAATATAAATACACTCGATAATCTAAATAACTAATAATAGAATAACCATCAACTAGCTTGCACACAAGCCATAATAAAGAGACCACATATATTTGTATAAGGAAATCGAATAACTATAAATAAATTTTAGAACCCAATATACACTTATCAATAAAGTAATACATCATTTTAACTTAATGATTTCATTCATAATGCAAAGTATGCCAAATCAACTATAACTATCAATTGATTAATGCAATAAAAGTGTATTTAAATCTAGAAATGTAACATCTAAAATTTGTCCACCAATTTTCTTCTTGCCCACTATAATAGTAAAATGGCAGTAGGTATCACTTGGGCACGATATTTAAAAAATAATGTGAAATAAAACTCTGAAGTTCTCATCATCTAAGGAATGGACTTATAAATAAACAATGACAATCAAGTTCATTCTATCAAGACCCATTACTAGTGAAAATGAAAACATGGTCAAATGATTAGAATAATAGATTACAATGCTGTATATAACTTATTTTCCCACAATATCATATATACAAAAGTACATGATGAACTCAAAGTTATAATATATCTTATCTAAATAAATAATTCCCCATAATAGCATAAGAACATTAAGCATGTTATTATTATTCCTTGGTACTCTTAATGAAACACTACCCAACTTCACAACCAAAGTACAACGAGAGTAATAACCATTATAATACAATTGAAACTAAAAACTCAAAAGAACATATTGAGGTAATGTATGCATTTTAGACATCACGCACATGAACCATGCTATTAATATCCAAGAGAAGGAGAAACATTTGTACAACAAGGGTAAAACCATGCAATTACCCAGCCCAATGAACCCAACCATTTGGTAGCCCTCACCACCTCAACCATCAACTGGGTGGTAGAGTCCAGTCTCTAGGATTTTATGGGGATGTTGAGCATGATATATTTCATCCATGGTCAACATACAATAGTATAAAACATAACAATAACCAGTCAAAAACATAAGTAACTTTGCATACACCAATGTATACTAATAGGGGTAAAGGACATAACACCTAAGGAATCCCCATAAGTCAAATAATAAGAATCCATAAAAAGAAGTATATCAAGTTGAGTAACCCATAGGTATTATTATTATTGGGGTTCATTGACACTGATTTAACACTAAATCATAACCAATGAATTCTATATTGTATTACTTGGAGAAAATACAAGTAACTGGCTCAACTTATGAGCTTATCAACAATACTAAGGATGTTCCCAATCATGAAATCCAATAGTTCAATGAATGGGTAGAAATCCAATAATTAAGAGACCATGAACAACCAAGTAATGAATCTTAAAGATAAGATGTCATTTAAATTAAGATAGGGTTAATAAGAAAGACCTGTTGGGTCGAATCAAGTAAAAATCCATATTTAAAAATTTAAAATAAATAAATATTTCCAAAAATATTTTGTTCATATCCCACCTAGGTTTTCAAACAAAAAACATCTTTCTATTAAATCAAATAAGATTCACATCACATTCTTTTAACAAAATACATTCAACATACATTGCAAACAAACCCAATATAACTCAAATTGAGGCATGATCATTTATCCCTCATTGCAGGCATTTTTAAGCTTCATAAGTATAAACAACATCAATACACAAATCGATTCAGGCCATATTGAGTCAAAAATAAACAAAACACAAAATCTCCCCCAAAAATCACACCATAAATCGAGCCTATTGAATCTTCTTATGCAAAATAAACTCAAATGGCTTAAGATCAAAATGCCATAATGAAAATAGGGGTCGATTTAACATCTAGTAGAAGGTTAATATAAAGGACTGGTTTAATGTACATATAAAAAGTTAAAACCCTCAGATGCACAAAATAAAACTAGTCGATGACGTATCACTTCACCTAGCTAAAGTTTGCATGGAATTACTTGGATATCCTATTCAATAGGGTTTTAATAACACCACATACTTGTTAAAAACCAAATTGATTTAACGAGAGTAAAGATTTTAAACCAAAGATATAATCATATTTCACACACCAATTTGCCCTTACATAGTTAAGGGTTTTAAATGAATCAACATAGTAACACAACTCCTATAAATTTTTGTTCTTAAAATAAAACTCCACGACCCTTCTATTCACTAAAAAAAATAGAAATAAAAACAACTCAACATAATTCCATCACCAAATGCAGAGATTAAAAATGACCCAATAAGAAAATGAATTATATTGATTTAAAATTGATATGTCTATGCTAAAGGTCCATGATGAAGTCTATCGAATTCATCATAGACCTGTAACATTTTTATTTTTCATTTCCATCAGAACCCAAAACTTGCCTAGACCAAAAAACCCAAATGAAAGACATCATGCATAGCAAAAAGTAGAATCCACTTACCTAGATAGAATGCCATCCACCATGGGGAAGAGGAAGGGGTATTTGGTTGAGGGTTCCATCATCATCCTACTTCAACCACACTCACCAAAGATGAGTCCTACACTCTACCTCCCTAATGTATACACCATTCCTCCTCCCAGTTGTCACCAAAGGCTTCCATAACAATTTTGGGCTTCCCCCACACTTCACTAGATAACAAAAATACAATGTGCACCAATCTGAAAACCTCCATGTCGAACAGTTAGCCAACCCCATTAAACTTTCTTAACTTCCAATCCTACTTGGCCTAGGGTTTTGCCTAGGTAGCCCATTCTAAACAATTCCTTGAGGTTTACAAAATACTCAATCTCAATTAATGCTTTGGTAAGAGAGTCAACCCATAATAAAAATAAATATAATGATAATGATAATCCCAACATCATATCAACCAAGATTGTGATAATGTCACATTGCCAAGTTAAAGCCCACGATGCAATCCAAGTCATCACAACTCATGGGATAAACCCTTCAACAAAATAACATCCATCATAAGTCTATGGAAATCAAAGGACCCATGATGTGGTCTATTTGTACTAAAGGAAACCAACCTCATCATTATGCCATGACCAAGGTCAAATGGCCAAACATTAACATGAAACGAGACCAAGTCCAACCCTAGTAGGTCTAATCCACTTGGATCCTAGTAACCAAGCCAAGTAATTCAACCACCATGCCACATGGAAACTTGACCACAACATTCCATAAGGCCAAAATAAATATGAATCTAAGAGACCACGGATCACATGATAAGATGAAATGAGATCAAATCATTAAATCCCATCAAAGAGCAAAATATCAAATTGGCGTGCACACACAACAACAACATAATCCAAAACCTACACAACACTAAAATAAGATAAATAAAGATGAAACAAAAGCAAGAAAAAAAGACTCAAGGTGACTAATGGATTTTAAAATTTTGTATCATAACTCATTTTTTCCTATCAATATCAATCTTAATTACTCATAAACCTTTCCCATTATTGTCCCATTTATTGAAGTCCACCCTCGAGCCTAACTCATATACCTTATTCCTACAATCATAAAATATTAGCATCAATAGTATCTGATAGTATACCAATAACAATAATAATATAAATCCAAACTATGCATAAATGTAAAGCGTGTTGTAATTAAATAAATCATAATCATCTATTGTAGTTATAAACTAGAATCATAGTAATCAATCATGATAACTGAAGCAAATATTAAAATTGGAACTATATCTACAACATACAGTTCATATGCTAATTAGAATTAAATAAATCATGATATAAAGTCTAGCAACAAGCATATAAAATCCTCTCATAAGATCAGATCATGACATCCTCCCTCCCTTACTAAGGAGCCATCCTGGTGACTTATCAAATAGCCAAAGAACAACAATACCTATAATGTGTTCTACTTACTAGGTAGCATTTTCTCATAACAATATCAAATTTCAAAAGTGGTAATGCTTAGCCTTACCTTGATGGTATTTCAATTACAACCATTATGAAGCCATTTCTTGCTTTAATTAAGGCAAAAATTAATTCCTTTATTAATTTGTGTGTCTTGTGCGATGCTAGGATCATAAAAATGGGGTGCAGTATGCATCCTTTTTCAGCATAATACTTCAAAAGTATCCTAACTTAATTATAATTTTTGGATTACCTACCTTGCAATGCCATCTATTTTTGAAAAAAATCATCAGAACCAAATACAAATAGGTCTACCAACCAAAACTTGATTTTATTTAATATCAGAATTTCATGGCAAAAGTTGTTATTTTCAGCACAACACTTCTAAAAATGACTATATCCAGCCACCCACATGGGCATGCGGCTGATAATGTTCTAGGAATATAGTGTTATAATTATGATATATTAAACTTGCCTTGTCATGCTTGCCAACAAGAGTGTTATTAGTACTTCCAAGAAGGAATTATAGTCATTAGTTCATGCAAGGATAACAATGTTCACCATATTTTTATTTTTGTTAATTAATTAGGCTAGCAATTTTAAATATAAAATAGGTTTAGGGTCATTAATTTCTATTTTTTCCAAGGATGCATCATCACACAAACATTCAAATTAATGTCGACAATTGTAAGAGTCCAATCCAACCAAACTTGTAATAATATTTATAGGTTCAAAGTGGAATATTCCATTATAATCATTATGGATTGTACATAAATTTAATGGCATTCATCACAAAATGTCATCAAAAGATATTAACCCACATTATGTAGTTACTTCTTTCTCAATATTCATTGTTCATGGGTTAGGACAACGTCCCCCGCCAACCACACTAAACATTTGAGAAGCCATTTATGGTATCATGTGTAACCCCAAGGCTTATAATATGTCATCCATTACTTGTGATCTCACATGATGGTCTAGTAATCCCAATCCCATCATCCTTTTATCCACTAATGGAGGGCATTCATCCAACTTTTATCACTCCTTCAAGGAGTTAGTGGGTACCTAGGATTTTTAAACCACATGATCAGGGATTCACATCTCTCTTTTTAAGCCATTGATATACATTTTAGTCATGCTCAATAAGAAATATAATATTCATTCTAGAATATTACTTTTAGGTAAAATAACATTACATTATTTGTAACACGTTTAAACTTACAACCAACACATGCCTACAATTCAGCAAATTTAACCTTGTTACTACTACATAGAAGTCCAATACTCAGGACCAAAATAGTGTCTCTCAAGTACTTATTCTAAATTTAGATTACATCATGGTTGTAATCAGCCAACCAAAACAACATATTTGCTGATATGCAAAAATCACTACTTACCATAGCATCCAATTTTTGGGTCACCAAGGCTTACCTTCATTCCACCCAAGTGTTAATTAACCTTAAAATAGCCTTACCCAACCATGATCAGCTTAACATGTCAAGATGTTTTTCTCAACTTCCTACCACTCATCACAAGAGTGTTATATCCACTCAAAATTTTCTACAATTAAGCTTTTCATCACAAAATCATATTAACACAATCAATTCATACAAGTAGATTATTATTCAATGTTGGAGCTAATCACATTTTTACCCTTTTGAAATTATAACCAACTAATATCCACATTGTGTTTTATCCAACTTGATTAAAAAACAACAACTGTGGTAACATATTTTCACCATGACATGCAACATGCCACCATCATTCTTTTGATTGTTACACGGTTGCCATCATTAGTAAAAACCACATTCATTTTGGAAGGATTTCCAAAACTAGATGTTAATCACAATATGTTCTAATTACTGCAATGGTATTCCTAAACAACTAATCAATATTCCAATATGTTCCTTCATGTTGTCATAAAAGTAGGGACAACACAAATCTCAACATAACTTGCTAGATATCTTTCCAATTTATGCTCGTACCAAGCATTGTTAACACATGAAGCCACAAGATCCAATAATTTTTTGAAGTTTTCATGATGGTCAACAGAACCCATCATTTAACATATTTCATTTATCTTTCAATGAACTATTTTCAATTTACTTTACTACATAAAATCACAACAATCCTTACCCATAGGACCAACAATAGTTATCAACAACCCTTCCTGTTTGATGATTTTTTTTATGATGCAATATGCTCCCTTTACAAGTGAGTTCTCAATCTTAGCTAATTTACCTAAGTAAATTAGTGGTCCACACTCTAATTGGACCTTCAAGATCAAGTTTATCCCTTGGTCCTCCCAAGAACATAACATCTTATGTATTATACGATGACCTGATCACACAAGTGATTCAATAGATATTGAATACTTATTACTTTATTCCAATAGCATAGTTTATATGACTTCTCTCCTATTGACTTGCCCATATAAGTCAACATGAGATAAGTGACATTAGCCATGATGCAACTTGATTGGGAAGGGTTAATTTAACCAATGTTGGGGTGGATAAAAAATCATTATTATGGAAATTATAGGTTTTCCATAATAATAAATTCAATGAAATGCATGGATTCTCTATCACATCAATATCACAAATCAACATTGTCCATTTCAGGCTACAAACCTAAAGTGTACTTTTTTTCTCTAGACATTGAACACTTTGCATTTAATAGCTTTTCAAGATTTTTAATGCACTATACTTGTTGCCAAAACATTGAAACGTTACTTGGGCTATTGTGACTAGTCCATTTTAGGATGATATCAAAGAACCCAATGGTGTTGAGATAGATCTTATTTGGTTATAAAAATACCAAGATCAAGTTCAGGTTATTCTAACCTTCCCAAACAACTTTAATTTTTTGTAGTAATTCATGACATTAGAGGAGATAAAATTACTAGTGGTAGTTAATTTCTATAGATACTAGCTATAGTGACTCTAGATGCAATTGAGGTATCATGGAAATCATCATCTTGATTATCTATAATTATGTACACCTATTTATTGGTTGGTTATCTAGATACAAGTCCTAAGCTGGTATCCTCCTAAACTTATAGAGGTGTTTCCATTGTAAAATAACAACTTCAACTAACTAGTAGATTACCCCCTTATTATACACATTAGATGTCATGTCATGCATATTATTATATTTTTGCATATGTACCAATCATGCATCTACTACATTAATATTTTCTTGGGGAAGTCATAGAGTACTAATATTGGTAGATTATAGATTTAAACATTTCTTTCCTAAAGTTCCTTTTTAGAGTAGCAACCATTTCTCTAATAACAAATGAAATAACCCCAATTTTTTATAAGATTGCTTATTATTAGAGTATGAATAGAGTATCATGAAGGGCCTATTACATAAATTCTTAAACACATGAAAAATTTGTTTAGATCTTCACATTAATGTATAGATAACCAATGACTGGATTGGGTCAATGTGGACACTTGCTTAGGGGTCCCTGACCCTAACTAAGTATCTAGTTACCCTGGGTAGTTATGGCTTGATAGTTCAAGAGACTAGATTGATTCATTCATGCTTAGGGTGTCAATAATATTACAAACAACATCCTAGTTATTCTAAGTATAAAATGTTAAAAACCACAAGGATATAATTCATCATATCAAAGATTATTTGGTTAGCCATTTTTTAAGCATGCAAATGTGATAATAGAGAAGTACATTAAACTATCAGGAAAGGTCTAAAATGATCTAACAAAATAATAAGCTTTGATTAGGTAAAACTTTACAATATTTTAAGGTCAGAAAATAGATATCATTAAACCACTACCAAAGACAATGTGACATAAGCTTTTGAGACAATATAATCTTTTTGAACTATACAAAAACAAGGATTAGTTCTTATGTTATCCCCATTGAATCATTATACCATGATCTATAATCCTTATGGATCATTGTACCACTATTCCTTCACTTGATGAATGCCGTAGTCTAATATATTCATTAAATGAGAATTCTTTACCATTGAATTTAGATAAGTCACAGTGTTCTTTGTCAAGGGTGGATGACATCACACAATTGCACATCTTATTGAGTATGCATATAGATGGCATAATAAATTAAAATCATTTACATGATATAAATGAACCATCTTGTAAGTTAACAATAGAGGTCTAACTCTAATATTTTTGCTTACTTGTCCTTTGGTTACAATGTCATGTTATCATTAAGAGCATAGACGATTATTCAATCATGTAAGAGACTAATATCCACACAATATTTCATTCCTTTAATAAATCAACTGTCAACTTGAGTGGCCATTAAAGAATTTTTGTTTTAATAACTTTGTCCAAGGTGGTTTATCAAATCATAGAGCATAGTGTAAATTTCACAAGTTCCCACATGATGTTTAATCCACATCCAAAATTTGAATTTATTTGTAAATTAATTTAGACTATTCATCATCATAATGACCAATAGGAAATATAAAAGCACACCATAAAATTTAATGCCAAAGCTCAATGTTATCATATTAATCATACTTAGTCACCTATAAACAAGCAACCATCTAACTTAAAAATACATTAGCAACTTGTTACAAATAATTAAGGTGATTCTAACAATTGGGATTCTATAAATGAATCACCAATTCGAGGCCTTTGCACCATATTTCCAATTATATAATAGCTTACAATTTAGGAACCCCGTTTAATTAAAAAGAACAATAATAAACATAAATAGTATCAAATATAACCAACATTTCATTATTCAAGGGCTAAAATATGATAATCAAAGTCATACCAAAACATGAATAGCTTAAAAATAGATTTCTAAAGCTTCCAAATAGACTAAGTCACCAAGTTATCCTCATTGGAACTAATCAAAATCAATATTACTGAGATCCCATCGAATAATAATTATGCAGATATTACTGAATTATAACAAGTTAGAAATAAAAGTACATCCTTGTAATTTAATTATACTCTATTTCATTGCTTCATGCAATAGAATTACACTCGGTAATCTAAATCACTAACAATGGAACAACCATCAACTACCTTGCACACATGCCATAATAAATAGATCGCATATATTTGTATAAGGAAATTGAATAAGTATAAAGAGATTTGGAACCCAATAAACACTTATCAATAAAAGAATACACCATTGAAACTTAATGATTTAATTTGTAATGTAAAGGATGCCAAATCAACTGTAATTGATTAATGCAATAAAATGGCATTTAAATCTAGAACCGTAACATTTAAAATTTGTCCACCAATTTTCTTCTTGCCCACTACAATAGTAAAATGGAAATAGGTATCACTTGGGCACAAAATTTAAAAATTGAGTGAATAAAAGAATCTAAAGTGATCATCATCTAAAGAATGGACTTAGAAATAAATAATGACAATCAAGTTCATTCTAGCAAGACCCATTACCAACAAAAATGAAAAAATGGTCAAATGATCAGAACAACTAATTATAAGGTTATATATAACTTCTTTTCTCACAATACCATATATACAAAAGTATGTGATGAACTCACAATTATAATATAGCTTGACTCAAAAAATATTTCCACATAATTGCATAAGAACATTAAGCATGTTATTATTATTATTCAATACTTTTAATGAATTGTTGCCCAACTTCACAATCGAAGCACAAAAAGAGTAATAACCATTATAATACAGTTGAAACTAAAAAATCAGAAGAACATATTGATTTACTGTATGCATTATAGACTTCACCCACATGAACCATGCTATGGATATCCAAGAGAAGGATAAATATTCATACAGTAAGGGCAAAACCATGTGCTCATTTTAGTGAGCCCAACTATCCAGTGGCCCTCACCACCCCAACCATCAACTGGATGGTGGCATTCAACCTCTGGGATTTTACAAAGAGCTTAAGCATGAGATATTTAATCCATGGTCAAAATATAATAGTATATAATACAACAAGAACTAATCAATAACACAATCAACTTAGCATACACCAATGTATACCAATAGGGGTAAAGGACATACCACTCAAGGAATCCCCACAAGTCAAATAATAGACATCCATAAAAAGGAGTATATCAACTTCAACAACCCATATGTACTATTATTATTGGGGTTCTTCAACACCAATTTAAAACTAAATCATAGCCATTGAATTCTATATTGTCTTGGAGAAAACATAAGTAACTAGCTCAACCTATGAGCTTATCAATAATACTAAGGATGTTCTTGAGGATGAAATCGAATAGTTCAATGAATGGGTATAAAACCAACAATTAAGAGACCATGAACAACCAAGTAATGAACATAAAACCTCTGATTAGTTCATATCATCTCAAAACATGAGAGAAGCATAGCTCTATAAAATGGAAACCCCATCAAACTAACAAATCAACATACAAATTTAAGAAAGGTGGCACTACAGCCTTCCAAGGAGAATCAATTATAAAAACCTTCAATACACACCTAGAGTTGAATGAAAAACATAAATTATAGATTCCAAGAGAGAAATTAATAAAAACCCAACTATTTAAGCTTGCCCAAAAATGGGATTAGGGACCAAATAAAATCTTAAGGCTAAGATGTTGTTTCAATAAAGATAGGGTTAATAAGAAAGACCATGTGGGTTAAATCAAATAAAAATCCATATTTAAAAATTTAAAATAAATCAATCTTTCTAAAAATAATTTGTTCATAGCCCACCTCCATTTTCAAATGAAAAGTATCTTGTTATTAAATTAAAATAAGATTCACATCACATTCTTTTAACAAAATGCATTCAACATACATTGCAATCAAACTTGTTATAGCTCAATTAAGGCATGATCATTTATCCCTCATTACATGCCTTTTTAAACTTCATGAGTATAAACAATGATAATACACAAATAGATTCAAGCCATATTGAGTCAACAAGAAATAGAAACACACAATCTCCCCAAAAATCAAACCACAAATAAATCCCAAGATATCTTCTTGTGCAAAATAAACTCGAATGGCTTAAGATTAAAATAACATAATGAAAATAGGGGTCGATTTAACAATTAGTATAATGTTAATAAAAAGGACCAATTCAATGTACATATAAATAGTTGAAACTCTCAAGCACACAAAATAAAACCAATCAATGACATATCATTGCACCTAGTTATGTTTTGCATGGAAGTAATTGAATATCCTATTCAACAGGGTTTTAATAACACCATATACTTGCTAAAAATCAAATTGATTCAAAAAGAGCAAAGAGTTTAAACCAAATATATAATCATATTTCAAAAACCAATTTTCCCTTATATAATTATGGTTTTAAATTAACCAACACATCAACTCAGCTCCTATAAATTTTTGTTCTTAAAATAAAACTCCACAACCTTTCTATTCACTAAAAAAATAGAAATCAAAACAATTCAGCACAATTCCATCACCAAATGCAAAGATTAAAAATGACTCAACATGAAAAGGAATTATATCAATTTAAAATTGATATGTCTGCATTAAAGGTCCATGATGAAGTATCCTGACTTCATCATAGACTTGTAAAATTTTTATTTTTCATTTTCATCAGAACCCAAAACTTGCCTAGATAATAAAATTCAAATGAAAATCATCGTGCATAGAAAAAACTAGAATCCACTTACCTAGATAGAATACCATCCACCATTGGGAAGAGGAACGGGTATTTAGTTTTAGGGTTGCATCATCATCTTGACTTGACCATGCTCACCAAGTATGATTCCCACACTCTACCTCTGCATAGTAGACACCATTCCTCTTCCCAGCTATCACTAAAGGCCACCATAACAGTTTCAAGCTTCCCACACACTTCACCATATTAAAAAAATTCAATGTGAACCAAGACCAAAACCTCCATGCTAAATAGTTAACTAACCACATCAAACTTCCTCCACTTTCATGCTTGTTCAACATAGGGTTTTGCCTAGGCAGTCTACTCTAAATAATTCTTTGAGGTTTCTAAAATATGTAAGCTCGACTGAGTACTTTGGTAAGAGAGTCAGCCCATAATGAAAATAAAAATAATAATAATGATAATCTCAACATCATGTCAAATAAGACCACCATAATGTCACGTTTCCAATTCAAATCCCACGATGCAATCCAAATCATCATGACTCATGGGCCAAGTCATTCAGCAAAATAACATCCATCATAAGTCTATGGAAATCAAAGGACCCACAATGTGATCTATTCATACTAAAGAAAACCAACCTCATCATTATGACATGGCCAAGGTCAAATGGCTAAACATAAACATGTAAGGGGATCCAATTCCAACCTAATGAGTCCAAGCCACTTGGATCCTAGTCATCAAGCCCAATAATTCAACCACCATGACACATGGCAACTCAGCCACAAAATTCCACAAGGCCAAAATAAATTTGAATCCAATAGACTAGGGATCACATGACAAGATGAAATGAGATCAAAATATTAAATCCTAGCAAGGAGAAAAATATCAAATTAGTGCACACATGTAACTAAAATTTAATCCAAAACCCACACAACACTAGGGTAAAATAAATAAAGATGAAACAAAAATAAGCAAGAAAGACTCAAGATGACCAATGGATTTTAAAACTTTGTGTCACA
Source organism: Torreya grandis (assembly GCA_037957365.1). Lineage (NCBI taxonomy): Eukaryota > Viridiplantae > Streptophyta > Pinopsida > Cupressales > Taxaceae > Torreya > Torreya grandis. Next base: position 362,819 of record JARHVA010001339.1, read on the forward strand.
TCTCATTTTTTCCTATCGGTATCAATTGTTTCTGCTCATAAACCTTTATCATTATTATCCCAATTATTGAAGTCCACCCTCGAGCCTAGCTTATATACCTTGTTCCTATAACCACAAAAAATAGGCATCAATAGTATCTGATAGTATACCAATAACAGTAATAATATAAATCTAAACTGTGCATAAAGGTAAAGCATGTTGTAAGTAAATCAAACATAAACATATATTGTAGTGATAAACTAGAATCATAGTAATCAATCATGATAATTGAAGCAAATATCAAAACTAAAATTATATCTACAATATGTGGTTCATATTCTATTCAGAATTAAATAAATCATGCTATAAATTCTAGCAATAAACATCTAAAATCTTCTCATAAGGTCAGATCAAGCCACATCATTATGTTATATATCAACATACATCACATCCATAACATAAATATAATCATTCAAATACTAACTATCTAAATTAACATTCATTCATTTTACTCATAGCTAAATCCCTAAACAACTAAGTGTGTTTCATCAATAATCCATACATCACATACTCGCTTGTATATACCAAAAAATGATTAAAATCCACGTTATCCAATCATGAGATTAAGCATCCTTAATCTATATAATTTTTTACCTTTTTAAGTTATGTTTGTGAATCAATCAACTAAAACAATCAAACATCTAATCCAAACTCATATCTTTCCAATGAGATATATTGTTCCCAAATCCACCTCCTTACATATATCATTGCTTGGGGAAAATCAAAACATGCCATTTATCTCAAGATATACCATTACCCATATGTTACTCACATATATCATTGTTTAGGGCACATCAAATCCAATAAAAATGTGCAAGCATTAGCTTAAGAGGGTTAATCTCATCATCCATACCATCATCTATATCTATATCCATCATCCTTCTATCCATTAATCACATTTTATCTATCTAACCCCCTATTCATTTATTTACCCTGACCCCTATTTATTTACCCACCCTAACCACATTTTTTTCCCCTACCAATCCTTTCATTCATTTTTCACCTATTTCAAAAACCTATAAAAACCTTTTTTTCTCCATTACAAATCCAATTAATTGGATTTCTCTATTTTTTAATTTTCCACTTGCAAATCAATTACTTAAATAAAAAATTCATTGGAATATATATTTCTCTCTTCAACACTTGTAACTTATCAATGGGATATATTCTTCCCACATCTGATTCCATGCATATATAATTTCATGGGAAAAAATCTAAGCGTGCAAATTCTCTTGGAAAATATCATTTCTAACATCTGCTCCAAGACAACTATCCACTTGGGGAAAATCATTTTAAACATGCATTAAATCATGCAAACATTATATAAATAATGGTAATCATGTTTATTGTGGTATCAATCACACCAATTTTTTTATCTATCTACTCAAAACCTCTTTAATCATTTATTCATTTTGAGTGCCCTTTTACATCCTTTCTCCTCATACGATCTCTTAAGGGGTTAGTTATCAACCCAATCACTCACTCAAGCTATTCATTTTTTGTGGCATATTCTCACATCCATTTCAACTCTAATTTTTATTATGATTTGAAAAGGCATTATGTATTCTAGTTGCAACACCATTTCAAAGAGGGAAAAATGTATACAACTAAACTTTACCACATTTAGTTTCACAATTAACTTCACTAAATATTGACATATTTGCCTAATTTTTTTACTAATTTACCATTCAAATTCTAAATTTTATTTTAAGTTCATTAATATGATTTTATATTCAATATTCAAATGGTTAATTAATCCTTTTATAATTAATATTACATATATAATCCCTTATTTATAATTAATAATTCTAATTTCCAAGTCACCAAACCACATCCTCAATTCTATCCACCAAGAGGTTGATTCACCCAACCATTTCCCTAATTATCTCAACCAAGTGTTGAGTCACCCAACTAACTCATTGGAACATGCAACTACTATGGTGAGTCATTCAATTACATTGACTCATTCCTAACTACTATGGAACATGCAACTACTATGGTGAGTCATTCAATTACATTGACTCATTCCTAATAATTTTTCAGCTACTAACTAACTTCCTCCACATTTTTTAACCACTTGAGGAATTGTCTTTCTCCACTTGGATGAGGACTCAAATCTAAGCATCCAAAAATCAAGAAATTTAATAATTCAATATTAAATCTAACCACACTTTCTTCATGCGTGAATTATTTAAATTGACATACTTCCTCCCTGTTGGATCATTCTACATCAAGTTGTTGAAGTGATATCAAATTATTGAATCAATCATCCACTTTAAATCACAATTTTTATGTCCTTATGCTTTTGAATTTACCTTACATTGAAAAAATGTATTGAACATCCACATACCAAGATCAAAAGAGCACAATCAAGTTATCAAAGGAGAATATTTTTAATTGGTTGGTAAGGTGAAGGCAACTTGTATTTTGTTTTCTTTTGCTAAATTTCTATCTGAAGTTTTAGAGAGTTTTTAAAATGAGTCAATTAATTAATTTTAGTTTCTTAGCTTTGGAAGTTCTAATTTATAGCTATCACAACATGCATGTTATATGTCAAATCTCATCTTGAAAATATTTGATCCTTTTTTATTGCAATATATAAAAATTAAAGATGGATATTTTAGATTTTATAAGGATTGTTAATGCACAAATGTTAAATATGTAAATTCATTGGTATGATCAATAGAAGATGGAAACATTATAATTAATATAATTGTCACAATAAAAATATAACAAGTGTCGTGAACAGCTTCAGTACCTTCCCTACATTAAATTTTGAGGTTGCTTCCAAAAACAACTTACCAAAACATAGATCATGTAACAGACACTGTAGCTACCATAGTTGTTACATTAAAACATCAATCTTAACAGCATAGTGACTTCACTTCACCTAGAATGTCCTTGTGCTTGCACACATGCTTTTGTGCACTGTATGATGCACTCTTGGCTTGGGCTTGCTCTGTAAAAAATTGACTCATAATTACTTTCCTCAAATGTGGTATTACCATTGACATTTACCCCTCTACAAACTAGCCTCCCGATGTGGCCACAAGCCTGAATGTCTCTCATAACTGCCATCATGTAACTGCCTCTCATGTTCATCATTTAGGTGCCACGCTACTACTAGTACCTACCCTATGTTGAACTTAGAGACTATTTTAATTCATTATAACCTAAACTTTTCATAAGCAAAGTGACTTATCTTGTCACCAGCTCATTTTAAAAATTTATTACCAATGGTAAACCTGAGTTTAATTCTCATTTTTTTGGGTACACGGTACTAGATTTTTTGATATGCTTTGCAAGCATTCATTTCATTACAAAAAATATAAAGTTTTTGAAGGAGGAGTAGAAGGATAACTTCCCTATGGACTTTGAGATAATCTTTCCTACACTGTTGCAAAAGGCTAAAACTTTACGACTAAATCTACCTTAAGATCTACTCTATTTGCAATCCTTGATGAGAAAACATGGATTATTGCTTTAAAAAATCCACTATAATTAGTACTAAAACTACTATACCCATCAATGTATGATATTGTTTTAGATCAAGCAAATAGGACCAAGTTTAAAACATGAAGATAAATGATGTGCTAGTCTTTGATATCATTTTGAAAGAGACAGGTAGCACTAATGTGGCAATCTCCCATGGGTACGTGGCCATGTGGTGCCTTCTCGTGAGGAAGGTAAAAAACTTTGGCTAAAATTTTGAATGGCTAACTGGTTGGGTGGAAGTAGTAACTGGTTCAGTCGAAGCAATAGATTGTTAATCTATATATTATGCCTACTTACAGTACCATCCCCAAGCTACGTAAACTCACACCTTTGTATTTAGTCTAATTCAAATCAGATGTAGACAAATTGAATACAAAATAGAATTATAAATTGTAATATGTAATTACGTGTAATGGAATGTCATGGGTATATACAAAAAGTATTAGAGGTATTTGAACAAATAAAAATAATTATCCAAGCATAGTATATATGAACTTAAAATACAATTTTGAAGAAAACTAACATTGATTCATATATTCTAGCAACATGTAAGCTAGAAAGTTAAGTTTTATGGACAAAATTTTATTTGGTAGCAATCCACAAACATATTTGAAAATGTTAGTGGCTTGGTATTAAAATCCATAAATATTAAGTAAGTAAAACATATTATATAATCAAAATTTGTACTATCATTTCAACCTGATAGGTATCCTTTTTTGTGATTGAGTTCATGATTTTGGTGTGCCAAGTGCTTAGACAAAACAATCTTGTTGCATGGAAATTTGATTTTGTTGTATATTGGTTCGTTTGCCTCTTCTTGGTAGATGAGGCCTCACGACTTAGTTTAAAGTTTATTATTTGCTTTATTGATGGCTACGCATGTTATGTATTTGAATAGTTTTTATGTTCTTTGAAGAAATATAGATACTACTCATACAATTTATAGATGATTATTTGTTTGTATATGAATAATAATAGTACTTACTTAAAAATCTAGTAAGTCTGATCTACAATTCCTAGGAGAGCATTAAAGGTCTCCATAGTAGATGAAACCTCTCCAAACAAGCTATGCAATACTAAGTTTGGGATTCTGGGGTATAGCTCAATTAGAGAAGGTAGTAGTTGAAAATGACTATAGAGGATGTTGACTTGGGGAAATATTTAGGAACATATGCTCGTCATTGATTTAATATGAAAGACTTATGTGTTATTGTTAATTTGGCATGTATTATGAAGAAATCTACTTGTCTTTATCATGAACCCTTTTTAAAGTAGTTGTATGTAATTATTTCTATCATCCACATGTTTTTTAAATGCTCATTTCTCCTTCGAGAAGAAACTATAGAATAGGAGTACCTATTGTAAGTCTTTATGTTGACCATCTTATACAATAAGAATGGTATAAGCATCTAAAAGCACCCTCAGCGAAGTCACTTGATAATGAATGAATAATTCTTGATATTTGATTTGTAACTTCTCATTATGTATTTGGTCACAGTTCTTCTTTGAATCAAATTTACAAAATTTCATATGCATCTTCTCATTATTTAGTTGGCAGCAGTTCTTTTGTGAATCAAATTCACAAAAACTAGAAGGATTTGAACTTATTACAATGAAATTGAAGCCTAGAAAGAAATGGACCCCAATTCAAGAGTCGTATGTGTTGACCATAATAATACTAAGTACATGGAAGCCATGCATGTGAAGGAGACTGTAATTGGAGGACATATCAGCAAAGAACCCAATAAAATAATTTCCAATAAATAAGTGCTCTAAGTTTTGTTTCCAAAAATCTTTCAAATAAAAATGAGACCAAAAAGTGACCTCTGAGATATCCATCAATCAAAATTCATTCCAGGTCAAAGACAAAGCATATATGTAGCCTTGAAGTTTAATTTTAAAGATGTTCCCAATCACTAAACATAAAATGTCCAGTTTAGTATTTTCCTATTTTGATTTCAATTCATCCAAACTCATGCATATGCCTATGAAATTAATCACAAGGCAGTCTCATTGCCTTTCTAGGATTTTCTCGCATTTTATTGGTCTACTTACTATTTAGATTTTTGAATTAGATAAATAATTATGTTTTTTTTAAATTGAGTTATATTTCTTTTTCCTGGGTTTTAAATGATTAAGCTCAATGCTCGATGGTTTCTCTAGTCTGTCGCTCATACTTGAGCAGGAAATTTTAAGATTTTTATTTTTCGTTGTTTGATTGTTATTATTTAATTAAATTTGAAAATAAATTTTAGAGTTTAAAATATTTAAAACTAAAGCATAAATATTTAAATAGAGGACAGACTATAAAATATAAATCTAAATTGTACATAATAACAGAAAACAATGAATAAGCTAGATGTCAATGTAAATAGCAAAAACCCTAATGGAAAAACCAAAAATGGGTTACATGCAAAGAGAGAGAGAGAAAAACCCTAACTCTATGAGAAAAATAGAGACAAACCATGTGCTAAGAGAAAATGAGGCCATAGAAGCATCACAAAGCTAATATTGTAGCTAAAAAAATATTTAGAATTTTTACTAGGATTTAAGAAATTGAAAATGCTTTTCAAAAATTATGCTAAAGAAAATGCTACAATGCCAAAAACAACTGGGTTTTTATGGAGGGTTGTGAAGCCCTGCATTAGAAATGAAAAATCCAAAAAAAATACATTGAATCAAACTCTAAACTATAATTTTTTTAAAAGGCAGAAAATGAATCTCACTTATAATTGAATATGTGTATGAGCTGGACAAATAGCCAAGTAATAGAGAACATACAAGTATGCCAAAAGTCTGTATTTTTCCATGAACAAAATTGTATATAAGAAAATATGGAATCCTCATATAAGATTCTAGCATGGATCCAATGCAAAAGTAGCCCCCAGTCTCTGTATATAAACCCTATAAATTGCCTATCAATTTGTTCTCCCTGAAAACAAAATAGACAAAGTTGAGTCTCTTTGCTTGCTTGACTGGGACACCCTACCCCCTATGCTATAAACTACATGTGATGGAGATAGAAGTATGAAATAAGTGTCTTTGCCATATTAACCTATGCCAAAAAGTCCTCCACAACACCTGCTAAACATCTTCTTTCGACATTGTCACTACCATAACAAAACACTCATACTGCAACATTTGATTAGCTTCATGGCAGTCAATCAATCACCCGTTAACAGTAGCTAGGGAAATAATAAATATTAAGAGCTGCTCTAAACCATTGCAAAATCAAATCGATTTGTAACTAGTAACAGCCTTCAATTGGTAGTTAAAGATTCCATGGATGAAATTACAGAGGAGCTATAAGTAACGTGTGTATCAATTTCATTTATCTACAATGTTTAACTTATTTCATTTCATTTTTAGGAATTCCTTGCAAAGCAATCCATAGTCGGGCTCTCTATTTATTACAAAACTACATATGGGCTTTCCTTCCCTTCACAGACACTCATGTACCCTTTACTAATAAGGTCAATGCCAAATCTTGAAGTTTTTCCACTTAAAAGAGACATTACAATGGATTCATCTCTATGACCTTCTGGCAAAAAATCCCAAAGATTGTATCTCTCTGTTGGGCTAAGCGCTTCATTCTAGGTATCCATCATTATGACAGGGTGAAGCTCCTTTAGATCAGATATTTCTACAGGGTAGTTGAGGCCTCTACGACGTTCTCTCCAGCAAGAAAGGCAAATGCATTTGGACCATAGCCATCATCAGGATGGTCACCGTCACATGCAAGTGCCACTGGTTATGTCTTCCCTGTGATGCCGCTGCAAATGACAATGACAAAACATGTGTTATTGTTTTTCCTTGCCCAGGTACTTAACATTAAAAATAAAATTCAACTTATTCATTGTGTTCCTTACTAATGTATTTACCCTTCCAAACACATGCATGACATAAATGCAAGACTCTCATTGGATGCCAGTAATTTCAGTATTCACGAGTTAACGGTAACTAGCAAAAACAATAAATTATTGCCATTATTTAGCAAACATAGGAAAATGAATTTGATTTATAGCTAGAAGCCATTTCTGATTGGTTGGTAGAAAACAATTGACAAAAGTAAACGGGTGAGATGAAAACAATAATACCGAGCAGATACTAAAACTATGTGACAAATCCAAGATAGGCACCTCAATATTGACAACATTCCATATAAATATATTTAATATGTATGAACTAACTAATCAATACTAATTATGATTAATATAAATTAAACTTAAATTACCAATCAACATAATTAATTAATGTTTAATATTATTATACTAATTATAATTAAATATGACAATTAAGTCTATTTTAATTTTAATTAGAGTTTAAGATTAAATTTAAATTATTTATTTAAATCATTTTATATATATAACTCGTAATCTAATCATAAACTATATATATATATATAATATTCTAAAAATATATATACATTAATTAATTGTTTTTTAAATATAAAAGAATAAAATAAATACATAATCAATCTAATATCATAACTTATTTTTACCATGAATCTAATAAATATAATGCTTTAAAAGTATGAGAGGGTATTTATGTTGAATACAAGAGAAGCCATCAAACAATGGTAAACAAAAAATATTCTATTACCCAAATATAAATATCTTAATTTTTTAAATATTTATTTTATTTTATTTAATGTTTTACCAAAGCTTCAACTTGTAATTTACACTTGCGCAAGTCAAGGGGACAGCGAAAAATACCTTTAGTGGATTTTAATTATCTTTCAAAATCCACACTTCTATAATTTTCATTTATGACAATTAATTATGTCAGCATTGGAGGTGGGGTTTCCAAAAAAAAAAAAGAAGAATACTATATGTCCTAATTAATTATTAGTTATTTAGTTCTTCTTCACTCTGATTTCTATTTATTATGTTATTTGTTATGTTTTTCCCTTCTTTGTTTTTTTCAAAATTAATTATTTTAATTGTGTTTGTTTCTTAACTAAATTAATTATTTATATATATATATATATATATATATATATATATAAATAATAAGTAGAATTAATTTTAATGTTAGTCATTAATTATTTACACACAGTTATTATAACTTAAAATTATGTTGGATTATTCTAAAATTTCTAAATGTTACAGATTGTACGAAATTCTAAGAGTAGATGAGAGCAAGATGTAAAGCAAAAGTGAGCTTCATAAATGTTTATTAACTAATTAGTAAAAAAATATAAATAAGGTACATTATATATTGATATATTAGGTCACCATAAAGGTAAAAGACTCAACTCACAATTAGAAAACATATTAAGTGTATTTACCTAATGACCTTAGCAACCCTAAGCAAGTTGACTAGCAACCATGTAGATAAAGTCAAAAGTGGGGAAAAACCTACACTAACACCCCCTTGAAGTTTAGTTTAGGTGGATAGAAAAATTGGGTCTTGGCAACGAGCCCTAATGAGGTACCTAAGCATAATGAAACTCCTATAAAAAAGAGAAAAGGACAAAACCTAAAGGACAAAACTCCTCTACAAAAAGAGAGTAAATTAGAGAAGAGGGCTAAAAAGCCCCACTAGAGTCTACAAGTACCTGTAGCCACCCTGTATCCTACAACGGAGTTCCTAGATGTGATTGTGGATTAGAAGTAAATGCATTAAAGAGTGGATCACCTTGGAATAGTGAATGTGTCTACTAAGTGCCTGATGGATCTTCAACCAAGGTGTGATTCTTATACATGGAATTGTTCTCCACATGTAAGGTAGGTGGGACTACTCTAAGCAATGATGGTGCAATGGGCACATAAGCTAAGAAGGACTACATAATGCCTTGAAACTGTGGAATAGATTGTTCAACATCTGAGGTGTCCTGAATCAATATACCTACACCCTATAATGTTTGAAGTTGACCAGAGGTAAGTTGATCAGAAAATAACTCTTCAACATCAGGATGGTGACAAGGATATGGTGCAGGTGTGTTCCTATCACTATTATAGTCATTTTTGTTGGAAGAAGAGTCATTAATATTAGATAAGTGCTCAGGTTTAATTTTTTTATCAAGTTCAAGTGAATCTGAAGAATAAGAATCTGAAGGAGAGTCAAGAATAAAGTGTGAGAAGTTATATAGTCAAGTCTAATGATCAACTATTGCCACTACCAATATAATATCATTGTGCAGCTCTTTAACATACACTGAATATGGATTGAACTCAACTTACATACTCAAACCAAGGTGAGTTATCTAGTAAACTGATAAGAGATTAGTTGAAAGTGAGGGAGCGCTTAAAACATTATTAAATGTTCCACCACTCACTTCAACAGAGCTTCTCCTAAGAACCTTTTTACAGGTTGTTGGTTCCTAGTTGTGCACCTCATACACTCGGCCTTACACACTTGAAGCAAATGGTAAACAAAGATAAAAGACCCACTAAAATGTCGTTATAGCCGAGGAAGGGTTTTGCATCAAGATTAGACCAAACGTAGAAAATGACTGAGAGGCACCTACAAAGGGTATGGTCAGCTCCTTGCTACTTATATCTTTGCTTGAACCAAGGTGAGAGGACCTATGGGGCAGCTTGCTCACATGGAGAGATTATGTAATTCAATCTCCATGGGGATTTTTAGCACAAGGAATAGATGAGATCAAGGCATAACCAAGTTTGAACATTTCACCTATGAAGGGTTGTCACACAAAATGCACAAATGCTCTAAGCCATACATAAAATATTAAAGATAGATGAAATTGTGATTGCAATCTTCATTTTAAAGAATATTTAACAACAAAAGGGCTGAATAAAAATACTGCAATGCTAGGATTTAAAGCACAAACTGTAAACACATTTCAAATGTGTGAGATCTTATGCATTTTTAAAGCAAATAACAGTTATAGTATGCAAGAGATGTATTATTTGCAGGGTAAGACAGTGTTGGACAGTTAGATATTTATAAAAAGGGAGGATGGTGCATTGGTGGTCTTCAAATAGTAAAGATTCTTTCAACATTCATGACATCACCTATTACAAAGATGTAAAAAACCTAAATGCAAGCTAATGGAACTACCAAGAGTGATTTGCCTTTTCCTATTGAATCCATAAACCTAGGGTACTCTACAAGTTATTTAGTAACATATTCCCAAATATAACATAGAAAAGGATTTATAATCTAGCTCTAAGCCCAAATGACAAGCAGTAATGAGTAGAGAACGAGATGCCCAATCAATAATTTTTTTAAAACATATTACTGCACTTTATCAAAAAAAATAGCAGAGAACCACATGCATTTTCATTAACTTGAAAGAAAATCTTACATACACCAATGTTTCAAAATGATGTCATGGGGACAAACATGGTGGATTTACTCCATGTTAGATAAGGGAGACATATAGAGATGCTATTATAACTTGCTAATGGTTGTATAGCTACAACCACTTAGCAAGAGAGATAAAATACACATAGCTATGATCCCAAAATGTGAAAGATTCTATACTAAGGAAGATACATACCAACACAATGGCCAACCAATCCTTTTAATAGAGGAGAAGCCCTTTATTTATATATTGTTTACCCATTTCAAATTTGTAGTTGCCAAAGTCCCACCAAGATGCGACTAGATGGAAAATATTCACTTGCCATGACTAAAATCTTCATGTAACTATAAGGAAAATGATTGTTACAACTACCTTTACAAGGAATGATGAAGATTTGAGGCGTATCCTTTGATTCCTTGGCTAGAAATGCTTCCAAATGAGTTGGAAGGAGAATATTCATGGTGGAGGCAAATAAACCATTTTTCTTTATATAAAACTACTTGAAGAAGTCGTGGACCACTTGCTTGCATAACTAGAACCTCCTGGATAGTTGTCCTTACCCTTATACACGCCATGGAACAACCTACTCTTACAATGATGGCATGAGAATATTTTAGATCAATGGCTACTCAAGATATCTTCTTTGGAGTGGCCCACCTTGGATTTGCAGACTTATAATATCTCTCCCATAGAGGAGCTTCGATGAGCAAAACATGAAAAAATATAGTACCCAAGTTTACTTGACCCATTTACCTGTTTGTCTCCAACTTGTATTTTCACATTTTGCACTTTTCAAATTTGTCATTTTCACATTTGCCTTTGTGCAAATTTTCCCTTTTATGATTTCCTTCATATTTTGTAATGCTTCAATGCATTATTTTCACTTTTGACTTATTTGAGCAAATTTTGGACCCTCTCGCTTAGCAATTTACAATTTATACAATTGGCACTTATAGTCCCCCTAGGAAGTTGCCCTAGGTAATTCTCAAGTGAGTACATAAGGGGTTAATAAAGCCATTTTGAAATATAATGCACTAAACATCAACTTTTCATCCTTATAAATTCGCTTCTCATATAGGCTTTACCCAAGATCTGCAAAGAGGTCATCAAGTTTATGAACATAAGCTCCTTCATATTAGTATGCCAAAAGCATAACAATAATGTTAATAGGTGGCAAGTGCTTCATCATTATTTAATTTTCTTGTAAAGTGTCCATCTGTACTGTTGACTATCAAAATACACATTCCATCTACAAGTCCCAAACATCAAATGTACCTACAAAAAACTAGTGATATCTAAATGTTTGACCTTTGTACCCTTTACAACATCTGTGGGAGCTAAATCATGAGCTTCTAGATAAAGGGACTCGTGGCTCTTCGATCAAATTTATAATTGCTTTTAAAACCCCAAGCTTCCTCTGAAACTACCATGACTCATCTACAATTTATGTAATGAAATTACTCAGATATTCACACATTATGATTTTATATTGCATAGAATAATCAAATATGAGAGATCACACAATGATAATTAACAATAGGACAAAATACTAGATAATATAGCAAAGCTACTTCAAGGGGGCAACCTCTACATCAATGCACTAATATAATAACACTTAACATAATGTATAAAGACTAACCACTACCTCCTATAGATATTCTACTTAGCCAAGGTTATTCCATAGATTGACCTAACTAAGAACATAGAGAAATGTAACAAGTAAATAAAAGAGGTATGTAAGCCACAAGTCGGCCACACATGTCCCTAGACACACCAATGGTTAAGGGTGTAACAATCCCCTCCCCTTCAAAATAATGTTGTCCTCAATGTTATGATAACTCTAGATGTTATTGCACAAATGATTCATCCTCCCAAGTGGCATCTTCACATGGTATATTCTTCCATTTAATCAGGTACTATGTAATTGCTCTAAAACGTGGTTATTTGGTGCGCCTTTGAAGGATCACCTTAGGATCAAGAGAAACTCTACCTTCCTCATCCAATTCTGGTAGTTTTGTTTGAATGGCAAGTTTGTGTCCAATGACTTTCTTTAGGCATGATACATGAAATACTAGATTTATGCGAGTGGATGAAGTTAATTCTAACTTCTAGGCCACGTTGCCAATTTTATATAAGATTTGATAAGGCCCATAATATTTAGGGGATAGCTTGTTATCTTTTTTTTGTTGTTTCAACGACATCTATTTATATGGTTGTAAGTGAACAAAGACCCAATCACTAATTTCAAAATGCCTCTCACTTCTATGTTGATCTGCTTGTTACTTCATGTAATTTTGGGCCATAGCTAATTTTTTACACAAACTTGCAAGGATCTCCTGTTGATAGGGAATATGTTCTTCAACTGCATGAACCTTAGGATGGACCTTCAAGGTTAAAGTGATGGATGGAGGGTGGTATCCATATAGTGCCACAAAAGGAGACATTTTGGAAGAACTATGAATAGAAGTATTATACCACCATTCAACAAGTGGCAGCCGCTAAACCCATTTATCCTATTTATTAGAAATAAAACAATAGAGATATCTTTCTAGACATTTGTTGACTACCTTAGTTTGTCCATCAAATTGAGGATGATATGATGAACTATGAGCCAATTGGGTGCCCAAACATGTAAGTAACTTAGTCCAAAAATTACTAGTAAAAATGAGATCTTTATCACTGACAATGATCTTAGGGGTCCCATGCAGTTTCTAAACTATATTAAGAAAAGCAACAGCTACTATACTAGTAACAAATGGCTTGGATAATTAACAAAAATGAACATACTTACTGAGATGATCTACAAAAACCATGATAATATTTTGACCCTCAGATCTTGGTAACCTTGTGATGAAATCCATAGATACCTCTTCTCAACGCTGGCTAGGGATGGATAAAGGTTGTAAAAGACCTAGAGTTTTGATGGTTTTTCCTTTATTTTGTTGACAGATCATACATTTAACCACATATTTTTAGACATCCCCCTTGAGATCTTCCCAAAAAAAAACTTTCTTGATTCTGTGATAGGTTTTCAAAATCCTAAATGACCCCCAATTGGAGTTGCATGAAGTTCTTGAAAGATTTTTTGTTTAAGAAGAGAATTCTTACATAGGTACAATCTATCTTTATACCATAATGCATTACCTTTCCATGTGAATTTTTCAAATCCGCCTAAACTTTGCTAAAGATTTTGAATCAAATCATGGGTAGTACAATCATGTTCCTATTCTAATCATACTTCCTTTAGCCAATCTACCTAAAAAATGGTTATGGCACATAGAAATGCCTCAACTGATTCATCTTTTCTAGATAACACATTTGCCACCACATTATCCTTGCCTTTTTTGTAGACTATTTCAAAATCATAGCCTAACATCTTAGTTACCCATTTTTGTTGTTCTTCAGATGACAACATTTATTCTAAAAAATATTTGAGACTATCATGATCAGTCTTTACTTGAAAGTGATGACCCATCAAATAAGGTCTCCATTGTTTGACTGCATGCAAAATGGCCATCATTTCCTTCTCATAGATGGGCTTGTGATGATTTTTACCCTTTATTTGATGAATTTCAAATGCAATTGGTCTACCTTCTTGCATGAGTATAACACCCATACCATACCCAGATGCATCACATTCAACCATAAAATTTTAAAAAAAATCAAGAGTGGCCAATACTGGAGTAGTGCACATAGCTAGTTTCAATTATTCAAATGCATGGATAGCTATATTAGTCCACTGAAAGGAGTCTTTCTTTAACAAAGAGGTGAGTGGGGCTACAATACTACCATGATTTTTGACAAACCTATGATAGTAACCAATAAGCCCCAAAAATCTTTAGAGTTGCTTGAGTGTCTTAAAAATTGGCCAGTCCACCATTGATTGGATTTTTTTAGGATCCACTTTCACTCTTTCATAAGACACCAGATGACCCAAATATTTAACCTCACTAGCCCCAAAAGTACATTTGGAAGGTTTGGCATCCAATTGATTTTGCTCCAAAATGGAGAGTACCTATTTTACAGGTTGCAAATGGTCTTCCCAAATTTTACTATAAATGAGGATATCATCAAAGAATACCAAAATAAATTTCCTCAAAAATGACTTAAAAATAGTATTCATCAAACTCTAAAAATTAGATGGTGCATTTTTTAGACCAAAAGGCATAACTAAAAACTCATCATGGCCCTCATGAGTCCTGAAACAGGTTTTAGGTATGTCTTCATCACGGATCTAGATTTGATGATACCCAGAATGCAGATCTAACTTCATAAAATAAAGAGCACCATTCAATTCATCTAAAAAATCATTAATGGCAAGAATCAAAAACTTATCTTTGATAGTGTACTTGTTAAGTTCTCTGTAGTCAGGGCACATCCTCCAGGTGTCATCTTTCATTCACACCATAACAATTAGTGAAGAGTATTCACTTTGGCTATGGTGAATGATTCATGCATCCAACATCTCTTATACCATCTTTTAAATTTCATTTTTTTGGGCATAGGGATACTTATATGGCCTGATGTTGGGTGGCATACTATCAGGGATAAGTGTGATAGCATGATCATGCATGCAGCTAGGTGGAAGTCCTTTTGGCATGTCTCCAAAAATAATAGAATGAACAACAATTATTTATTACAGATCAAGAGGTGGAAATGACTGAGTTGGTTGTACTTCCATAGAAAACAAGTGAGCTACAAATCCCTTAGTACCCTTACAGAGAATCTTAGGCATTTGGTGGGATATAACAAGTTGTAGAGATTTAGCCTTTAATCCCCTTAGCTCAAATGTTATTTCTTCATAATGAAAATGCATGAATAATTCTTGAAAATTCATCTCAATAGTGCCTAAAGTGGTGAGCCACTGGACTCCCAGAACAATATCAGCTCCACCCATAGGAATAAAAAACATAGGAGAATCCAATAAGTAGTCTCCCATGGCCAACTTAATACTATGACATTTTCTTGAATAGCTGACAGTACCACCATCTGTAATCATAACCTAAAATTATGGAGCTAGATAAATAAAAAAGTTCAAATGATTAGCCAACTTACTGTGGATGAAGTTGTGTGTGCTCTCAAAATCAATCAATATAGTGACCTATTTCTTAATGAAACCCATCACCTTAAGAGTTTGGGGAATACTAATACCTGAAAGAGCATGAAAATAAATAGTAGGTTGAGTCTTCAGATTCCTCCTAAGGAACTTTTGCATCCTCATCATGTAATTTTGCATCATCTTCATCGTTATTGGCACATTCAATGTAAAATAGCTTCTTTTCAGCACAATGATGGTCTTTGCTCCATTTGCTTTCATAACCATAACACAACCTGTTGACTCACTTCTCCTCAATTTGTCATTGTGTTAATCTGGTGGGTTGTGGAAATGATGGTGCAAAAAAGTTGTGATCACGACCAGTAGTGAAAGGTTTTCTTTTGACCATCTCTTTTTCTTCTATCACGCATGCCTTAGGGATAGCTTTTATTACAGATGTTGGGTTAAACATTCTAATTTTGAATTGGATGTTTTCTTTGAGGCCACCCAAAATAGATCAGTCAAATTTTTCTCAATGATATTTTCCACCTGTAAAGAGAGATTCTAAAATTGATGAGTATAATCCTTCACAGTTCCTATTTGTCATAGCTTGGCTAATTGGCTAACATAGTTCTCAGAGACATTATTATGATAATGAGTTGATAACTCCTCAGTGAAAATAGTCTAGATAATAAGAGCACCATTTTTTTCTTTTGAGCACATAATTAGCAATACCAAATGAATTACTCAGGTTCCAGATACATGGATGCCATTATCACCCTCTAAGAACTAGGGGTTTGATGTAGCTCAAATAAATTCTCAATTTGGGTAATCCAAGTAAGAGGATCCTTACCATCAAACTTACATATGTCCATGGTTTCATACCAACATGGGAGTCGTTGAGAGGAGGATTTGAATGCTGAATTGGAGGGTTGTTGGGCTAAAATTGAGATGTAAAGTTAGCCAATTGCATAGTGATATGATGTAATTCATTATGAACCCCATTAATCTTTATGTGTATCCCTAAAATATTATCTTGGACTGCAACAAAGTCATCATGCCTCACCAAGTTCTTTATCGCTTAAAGCTGAGAAATCGCTAGATCTAAAGTTCCAGAATCTATGTCATCAGTAGAAGGAGTCTTAGGAGTTTCTTTCCCCCCTTTTCTTCTTTGAGTACCCACACCTACCATATACCAACCCTAGGAGGGTTTTGACCCCAAAAAAAGTGTACTAGGAAATGGTATCATTGCGATCACCTTGTCAAGATGAATCTAATGACTACCTTTGTGCACTAAGGTAAAAAAAAATTGTTACCAAAAAAGTGTACTGACAGAATATACCATTGCAATCATCTCATAGAGACAAATCCAATGATGGCAATTTTGCAAGAGGAAAAAAAAATTTCTAGACTTTTTTTTTCAAAAAAATGTTTCAAACAACACTACGTTGATGGAAAAAATTAATTCTTTTCGGATTGCAAGTTATGTTTTTTCACTCTCATCTCTCTCAGAAGCCATGCCTCACTAGATCCAAAAAATAAATTGTTGACCATTTTTTTCCCAACAAGCCAAAAAATTAGTCCCCTTCTATCCCTGCTATTCTAGGCCATTTCATTTTTTAATTTTGCATGAATCTGTTAATTTCTACAGACTTTGAAAAATTTCTATGGACTCTGCAGGTTAGTCCTTTGGCGCATGAAGGACCAATTCAAAGAGTGCTAGGTTTTCCAAGGCTTCTTCGGGATCTTGTCTGAAGAAAATCATGAAGAAGGTTGGCATCATTGAACCATTTAACCCTGTTTAATGCCTTGGTTCAATGCCTGGTTCAATTGATAGTTCAATCGCTCCATTTCAAGCCTAATTCATCACTTCAAGACCATCTCTTCATTTTCCAGGCTTGGTTTAACACCGAATGGTTCAAAGGCAAGTTCAAAAGGCTTAGTTCAACATCATCGGTGTGCAGTGGTTAAACCGTTGAACTGTGAACCAATTTTGGTTCAATGAGTTGGTTTAATGGCTTGGTCCAAGGGTGTGCCCTATAGCTGGAGGGCAGCGATGGGTTTAAAGGCCATTGCAGAGGGAAATTCAAGATCTGAAAGCCCTTGCAGAGGGTAGAGAAGTTCAAAGAGCCCGACAAGGCGAAGGACCGCCAGCCTATATAAAATTCAAAGCAGCCAATTCCTGTGAAATTTTTGTCTACGAGAAAAGGCTCAAAGCAAAAAAAGCCCAAGGAATGCAGCGACCCACCCAGAGATAGCCTGAGGGCCGAAAGAGCCAGAAAGAGACAAGGTAGGGAAAAGACAAAAGTGTCAAGTGTAAGAGTAGGCAGGTAGTCCAAGTGGCAAAGGGAAGCATTGATTCAAGAAGTTATTTCGGTAGATGATACAGTGCCTGTGAATTGACCATTAGGAGGCACCGATTCAAGAAGTTATTTTGGTAGATGATACAGTGCTTGTGAATTGACCATTAGGAGGTGAAAATAGCTAGCAGTGCAACTAATTTTCTTCATTTTGCATTTATGAGTAGACAAACCATGTAATCACCTTGAAGAAGTGGCCTTACAAGTAGACAAAGGGCGTAGCTCATTGATGTTTTGAGTAGCTTGCTCTTCCCAATGCTCGTAAGGCACATGGGCCACTGACAGAAAATGAGCACCTAAATCTTTCCCAGGAAGTGCCAAGTTCTCTTCATCTTCCTATATACTATAAACCTCTCTTTTGAGAAGGGATCAGCTCTAAGCCTTAAGTCAAAACTCTACCCAAAAACCTCTTAGGATTGTAAGGTAGAGCTGCTAGAATTTTACCTTGAATCGAAACATAGCATTTTTACCTCCATTCTGAGTTTTGCATCTTTAGTATGTGTCTATGCCTTGATTTTGTATTAAGTTATTTTCTTAATGCTTTTGCAGAATGATTTCAGCACGTCTGGTGCATTTTTGAGTTTTCCTTTTACAAGTCTATCAGAAGTGTCCCTAGAGGAGTATAGGTGAAGTGGATAGGCTATTACAATGTGTCTCAGAATGCCTCTAGTAGTTATTCCCTCCTTGTATCTCCATGGACCCCTGACCCACTGATGCAGAAGGTTCTCTCATGACGGATGAAGTGTATAGGTGCTTCTTTTGGTGCAAAGTGTATGTTCGGGCCTGAGTGGGTCACATTTTCTGTTGTATCACCTTTTCTTTTTTTAGGCTTAGGCTTTATTTTCAGCATCTCTTCCCCTTTTCATCCCCCCCTTTTTACATTTTTTGTTAGCAGTAGGAGAAACCAGTGCCTAAATGATACATCAGAGGGAGCTAACCCTTATCTAGAGACTCTCCCCTCCAGCTTTGTCGGTCCCACAGGTGAGAGGAGAGTTTCCATTATTTTTGGCACGCCCGATGGGACCAAGTAGGACAAGTTGTGTCCAAAGAGTTGAAGAATTTTTGGTGTGTTCTTCAACCGACTAGCCTTTGGAGGCTTTGCATCAAACACCAATGGTGACTCCGAGTTGAATCTGCTAGTTAAGTAGCCTGGTGCCATCAAAATCTTACTTTTATATGTATAATTATTTTGCACAGAATCATGGACCTTGTATTCCTTCATATGACTATGATCAGGCTCCAGATATTTATGCAATCCCCTCAAGTAGCTCTCCTAGTTGCCCTGCAATGATAAGGGAGGTGGCATTGGAGTTTGAGAGGCAGACAATGGAGATAATAGACTGGAGGAGCAGTACAATTATCAATAAGAGCTGATGTATAAAGAGGAGTGTTTGTTTAAGCAAGATCAGGCCCTGTAATCCATGGAGGAGGAGGTAACAAAATGGAGAAATCCATTTATTTAAGGTAGTTAACCTTGTGTGCCCCCTCCTATTCTGAAGAAAGCCCCCTCTTTTGCACCAAATCCTTTCTATCAGATAGCACTTGCCCACTCCAACTCATCTAATGCATCTACTCTCAATCCCATGGGCTTGGCTTTCCAGCATCAAAGGGCATTAGAGCAACCCCCCATGGAGATCAATCTTCTCAATTCCTTGTATTGTGAATCTTCCATTGGGGGGAATACCACGAGCTAGCACATCCCTCTTCTAGAGACTCTTTCGGTGCATCAATAGTCTCTTCCTAACATCCCTCAACTTCCCCAAGTCTTTCAACATGATGTGCAGATCCCAAGTTGGAGGAAGGAATGCCAAGAACCAGCCTAGAGCCTTAAAGAGGATGATGTTGGTGATCTCCAAGAAAGGCTACTTTAAGAAAATATAGCCAAGAGAATTGCAGAGTTGGAGTCCCAAATGAGATTCCTTAGCCAACATGTGATGGACTTGTCTGAACCCAGCCCGTCCACACACCTCCAAGACAGCTATCAGGCCACACCTGATATAGATGAAGTGCTAACCAAGTGGAAGGAGGAGAATCATTCGATTCTAGCTCAAGGACTGCCTCCTCTTCCACATGGTTCTCCCACTTCACCCCTTCTCAAGGAGGAACCTATTCTGCAAGAGGTGAGTGAGGAGCAGAAGATCCAGTCTACAGTTCTCTAGGAGAATATCTTTGAAGGTCTAGAAATCTGGATCTTGGAGGAGGATCAGGTGAATATCTTTGAAGATCTAGAGATCTAGACCTTTGAGGAGGAAAAGGAGAGGCTAGTCTCCCTTGAGGAAAGCCTTGAAGAAGAAAGCTTTGAACAAAGAGGCGATGTTCTGTGGGATGAGTAATCATTTTATGAGTCCATTTTAGACATCACCATAGTCACCCTTCTTCAAGAAGGCCAAGAGGGAGCAGAAGATGAGTCTGATAGAGTCTGCAATGAGGTAGAAGGAAATGGTTCGGACCATGATGCATTGCAAAGGGAGTGTACAAATCAAAGGGCTTATGGTGATGAGCTAATAGCCATTGATTTCTTGGTGATAAGCACCAGTATGAGGGACCAGCATTCAACAAGCTTCCAAGGACAAGTAGAGTACACATATGTCAAAAGCATGTTTGATTTTGATCCACTCAAATACAAGCCAACTCAGGTGACAGGAAAGAAGAGCAGGTCACCAACTCTCTTTTTCATTCAGCTACTTGCCTGGTGCCATAAGTCTTCTTGCCAAGAAGGGGACTCAAGAAATTTTCCCTTTGATCTAAGAAGGAGGCAAACATTCCTAGTTAGTTGTATATAGTAGTTTGCTTTTAGTTTATTTTCCAGATTTCCCTAAGTGCAATTTGCATAGGTAGTGTTTTTAGCCTTGTGTGTTTCCCTTTGTGTTTGGGGTAAAAGGCTCCGTGTTTGATTCTTGGATCTTTTGGGGTTGTTGTTAACTTTGTTCAAGATGCATCTGACTCTGTGCCCAATGGACTGCAAGGCAACTGGTCTTTAAGCATAGCATGCATGCTTCCCTTGGGAATCACTAATCTGTTGACCATTTTTTGCCCAACAAGCCAAAAAATTGGTCCCCTTCTATCCCTGTTATTCTAGGCCATTTCATTTTTTAATTTTGCATGAATCTATTAATTTCTATGGACTCTACAGAATTTATATGGACTTTGTAGGTTAGTCCTTTAGTGCATGAAGGATCAATTCAGAGAGTGTTGGGTTTTACAAGGCTTCTTTAGGCTCTTGTCTAAAGAAAATCATGAAGAAGGTTGGCATCGTTGAACCATTGAACCTGGTTCAATGCCTTGGTTCAATGCCTGGTTCAATCACTTGGTTAAATCGGCCTTGGTTTAATGCCTAGTTTAATAGACAGTTCAATCGCTCCATTTCAAGCCTGGTTCATCGCTTCAATACCATCGCTTCATTTTCCAAGTTTGGTTCAACACCAAACAGTTCAAAGGCAAGTTCAAAAGGCTTGGTTCAATGTCATCAGCGCGCAGTGGTTAAACTGTTGAACCGATTGAACTATGAACCAATTTTGGTTCAACATCTTGGTTCAAGGGTGTGCCCTACAGCCGAAGGGTAGTAATGGGTTCAAAGGCCCTTGTGGATGGAAGTTCAAGATCTGAAAGCCCTTGTGGAAGGCAGAAAAGTTCAAAGAGCTCGATAAAGCAAAGGACCGCCAGCCTGCAAAAAATTCAAAGCAGCCAATTCCCATAGACTTTTTATCTGCAAGAAAAGGCCTGAAGCAAAAAAATCCCAAGGAATGTAACGACCCACCCAGAGATAGCCCGAGGGCCAAAAGAGCCAAAAAGAGACAAGGTAGGGAAAAGACAAAAGTGTCAAGTGTAAGAGCAGGCAGATAGTCCAAGTGGCAAAGGGAAGCACTGATTCAAAAAGTTATTTAAATAGATGATATAGTGCCTATGAATTGACCATTGGGAGGTGCCAATTCAAGAAGTTATTTTGGTAGATGATACAGTGCCTACGAATTGACCATTAGGAGGTATAAACAGCTAGCAGTGCAACTAGTTTTCTTCATTTTGCATTTATGAGTAGACAAACCGTGTAATCACCTTGAAGAAGCAACCTTAAAAACAGACAAAGGGTGCAGCTTATTGATGTTTTGAGTGGCTTACTCTTCCCAATGCTCGTAAGGCACATGGGCCACTAACAGAAAATGAGCACCAAAATCTTTCCTAGGAAGTGCCAAGTTCTCTTCCTCTTCCTATATATTGTAAACCTCTCTTTTGAGAAGGGATCAGCTCTGAGCCTTAAGGCAAAACTCTGCCCAAAAATCTCTCAGGCTTGTAAGGTAGAGCTGCCAAAATTTTACCTTGAATCAAAACATAGCATTTTTACCTCCATTCTAAGTTTTGCATCTTTAGTATGTGTCTATGCCTTGATTCTGTATTAAGTTATTTTCTTAATTCTTCTGCAGAATTATTTCAACACATCTGGTGGATTTTTGAGTTTTCCTTTTATAGGTCTGTCAGAAGTGTCCCTAGAGGAGTATAGGTGAAGTGGATAGGCTACTACAGTATGTCTCAGAACGCCTCTAGTAGTTATTTCCTCCCTGTATCTCCACGGACCCCTGACCCACTTATGCAGAAGGTTTTCTCATGATAGATGAATTGTATAGGCGTTGGTTCTCGATGAAAAGTGTATGTTTGGTCCTGAGTGGGTCACATTTTTCTGGTGTATCACCTCTTTTCCTCTTCTAGGTTAGGTTCTATTTTTAGCATCTCCTTCTCCCTTTTCATCCCCCCTTTGTACATTTTATTTTTTAGCAGTAGGAGAAACTAGGGCCTAAATGATACATCAGAGGGAGCTAGCCCTTATCTAGAGACTCTCCCCTCTAGCTTCACCAGTCCCACAGGCGAGAGGGGAGTTTCCATTTTTGTGTGAAGAAGGCAGGAGCTTGGCCTCCTGCCATGGGTGTAATATTTTGTGTCAACAAAAACATCACAAGAAACTTGCCCAAATTGAAGCTCTGATACCACTTGTAATGAAATTACTTAGATATTCACATAGAATGATTTTATATTACATAGAATAAGCAAATATGAGAGATCATACAATGATAATTAACATCAGAATAGAATAATAGATAATATAGCAAAGCCATTTTGAGGGGGAAACCTCCACAATAATGCACTAATAGCATAATACTTAACATAATGTAGAAAGACTAACCGCTACCTCATATATATAGTCTACTTAGCCAAGGTTATTCCATAGACCAACCTAACTAAGAACATAGAGAAATATAAAAAGTAAATAAAAGAGGTATGTAAGCCACAAGTTGGCCACACATATCCCTAAACACACCAATGGTTAAGGGTGTAATAATTTTCCTAGTCAATCTATTGTCAATGGTGAAAGCTCCATGAACTTACTTTGCACAGGATCTTTGATCATATCGTGTATGCCTATGTAGCATCAGCATGTCACTTTGTTTACAAATATCTTTGCCCCTTTTTTCATTTTGTAAAAAATGACTGTGGCTTAAATTTGACATTCGTGTGTCTATCATTTGACGTCCATGTGAACATATTTAACGGGTACATGACTGTCAAATTTAATCCCCAATAAATAATTATTGTGGCTTAAATTTGACATTTGGGTGTCCATCATTTGACATTTGCATGACTATCAATGACGTCTATGTGACCATCAAATTTAAGCCTTAATAAATAATTACTTTAGCTTAAATTTGACGTCTGAGCATCTGTCATTTGATGTTCATGTGGATTTCAATGACGTTCACATGACCATAAAATTTAATCCCCAATGAATACTAGTTGAGCTTAATTTTGGCATCCACATGACCATTAAAGACATCTACATAACAATCACACTACTGGTTCCACTCATCGAGAGTTTGACACATGTCCTTTTCACATTCCTTTGAAGGTTCATTTGACTTTGTTGACCCCTATGTGTTCTTGGATCATTAGGTAACCCACTGAGATGGTGACACTTGTCACTCTTGTGGGGCTCTTGGAGATTTTGATGATTCATCATCTCTCTTAAATCATTTTATCATTTTCTTCTGCATCGATGTGCATTGTTTGATCGTGATCTACTAGCTCGATTATGATTGGCTCAATTTGGATAAGGGAAATTTCTAATTTTGATCTTAGTATATAAACTTAGGATAAGGACTTAGCCTAAGGTTTTGGGGTGCTTATAAATATGAAGGGGACCTAGTAATTTTACACTAAGCATATAATAAAGGGACCAATGTTAAGTAGACCATGTAAATAAATAAAAGGGACCAAACTATGGGAAATAAAAATGACCAATCATGAATTTTTATATTAAGGTTTGGTCGTGTTAATAAACATGATCAAACCTTAGTATAAAAAATTTAACTAAGTCCATGCCATATTTTAAAGTGTTTCCACTTAATTTTATTTTAAATCAAAGGGCCCTAGGATAAGGCAATTGGAACAAGGGATTCAAAGTGCACAGACATGATTTTTTAACTTGCTTGACTTTTTGACAGACCAAAGGCACTTAAAAATTGGAATTGGATAAGAAACTTGGCATTCATACTTGACAAGGGCCAAATTGCTTCAGTGTAATGTTGGGCACTAACACTGGCTCTCACCTGAGGATGTATACCCCATGCAGGTGTGCAAAGAACCCCAAAACATAAGACCAAGTGCTGATACATTGGGTCATGGAGTCAAAACTTAACTATTTTATCAGCAATACTCATGAAGGCTCAATAAAAACATGGTAGACTAACAAAAACATATCAGAAGGATCTGAAAATGAGCACACAACAAAATTAACTACACAAATAAAGCCCTAGACAAAGGGGTGATAAAAAAACCAAAAGGCAAAGTAACAAAACACTATTAAATTATGTACATAATTGCAAGCTCAGTTGAGGAAATATTTCAAATACTTGTCATTAACTAATAGTTCTATAATTATACCATCCCTTGATCCCTTTAACTTTTCCATTAGCCTTGGTGGCCAAGATGAAGTAAACTAATCTCTACATATGATTGAAGGTCTTGCTACTATGATGTGATAGGATGACATGTTAAAACAAATCCTCTATATATGATCTCAAATATGGATAAGACCATGATAGAATATTTTGTTACTCCTTCAGCCATTGTAAATAAACATGTTTCTCAACTACAAGTAGGTAAATACCAAGCAAGAGTGTACCAAGATCATTAATGTCATTTATGCACTCAAAGTACTGCTTGAAATAAAATTAAAAGAATTCATCCTCAAGGGCATAGAGGATAACCCTATCTTCACTAATGTCATTATCCAAATAGAATCTTCATTATCAAACCCAATATCAATAACAATTGGTTGCTCAACAATGTCCATATTCCCAATGGAGCTACCCAATGCTACATCCATGTCTAACACTTCTATTACATCACACTCTAGATCTTCAATTGCATCATGATTAGGTAAATCATATGCTTGTGTTATATTATCATCACAAGTAACCTCATATATTAGGACACATACCTTATTGACTGCACTCTAAAAATGATCTGTAGTAGTAGCATTCAGTATTTCTATGGAGGTAGAAAACTTACATGGGGAGTCTTGATAATTAAACAGCATAATCTCATCCTCATCAGACATAGACTCAAGATCATCTACATCTTCATCACTTGGTTCATCTGTATCACATGTGAGATGTGGAATGAAGCACTTATCACACCAATCAATGTTAACATCAAAATTTATAGCATTTGCTTTGGTGTGTAATGGATCAAAAACCTCTTTTACATCTCATCTATTATGATTTATGTCATCACATGCAGGCCTATGAAGCAACCTCTTCTTAACTCTAGCTAGCTTTTAGGACATCTCTTTGATAGTGGAGGCCAAAGTCTTAACAATATCTTCAAGCTTGGTTGTCTTAGACTACATTTTTTATGGATCAACCCACTTTGCATCAGCCTAATTATTCAAGGGATTAGCCACAAATTTTATGTTACTTTCAATTTAGATGGCCATATTGAATGCCAAATCTATGTTATTGGTAGCCTTGTCCCTCAAGTAATAAGCAATTTTCTTATCAAAAGCATCACAATATTTTATCAGGCATGCTATATCACTGGGCTTGATATTCGTAGGTAGTCGCATCCTAGTTTTATTGAACCATGTATTAAAGTCCTGAACACACTCATTAGGATTATTTTTTATGTTTTCAAACTCAGCCAAAAGAAATCTTAGATCAATCCTATCACCATATTGAATTCTAAAAACATTATGCATCTCTTCCCATGAATCAATGCATTTATTGGGAAGAGAGCTGAATTATTCACGAGCATCTTCCTCTAGTGTGTGCACAAACATCTTAATGCAAACATCCTCATGCTCAACCTCATAATCTTCAATGATATTGTGAAAAGTTGTCAAATGTTGATCACCACTTACTGCATTATTCCCATACAACTTTGGAAGGAATTTCCTTAATTCATTTGGGACTTCATTAGGATAACCTTCCATTTCATTAAAACTAATTATTCTAAATTTGGTCATTCTAAATGCAGGATGTTCATTCTCATTTTGATCCCTATGCCTCATGATTGGTTCAATGGTAGGTTCAGGAATAAATTACAAAGGGATATGAGGGGGTGAATAAGGTGCACTTGCAAGATCAAACTTAGAAGGGGATTCAATTGGTTGAGAAGGAGATGGATAGTAAATGGGGTTGTATGATTCTAAATAGTCATAAGAACTATGATAATCTTCAGCAATAAGAAATTTAACAAATAAAAGTTTAGACCTACCAGAAGCTTGATAGCCCAAGCAATCCTTTTTAGCTGCACTATGTCCTTCAATAGGCCTCCAAACTTGTCTACATGTTTTTAGATGAACACTTAGGGATGATACAAGTGTCTTAGATGAGTCACCTTCTAAAGATGACCTCAGTCCTTCCAGCTTTGCAAGCAAAATAAATCTCAAAGCTAAAGATATTGAAGATGGGCATTGATCTTTCTTTGAAACTAGATGATTTTTTTGGAGTCACCACTAGAAGCAAATTTCTAGAATAAAACCATTTACAAACTTGTAGTGACACATAATGAAACCCTATATTTCTGAAATTAGTGACGATGTATGAAAACAAAGACAATGAACTTTCAAATTCATGTTCAAATAGTGAAAATTGCCTCAAAACATGACAAAGTTCCACCCCTTTACAATTAATTTAGTAGATGTCTAATTATCGAATCTCAAATCTTAGCACATCCCCAGTGGAGTGTTATGGTGTTGACAGCCAAGATAGTCCCACTATAGCAAATAACAACAAAGAACTTTCAAAATGAAATACTTACAACTCTAGCTCTTTACAAGAGACCCTGGTAATGTGGGTGATGATAAGTGTCCCTGGTAATGGCACCAATTAAGTGTCGGTTCTTAGTTATACACCTCATACACTCAACCTTTCACACTTGAAGAAACTGGTAAACAAAGATGAAAGACCCACTAGAATATTGTTGTATTCAGGGAAGAATTTTGCATAAATATTAGACTAAATGTATAAAATGACTGAGAAGTACCTACAAAGGGTATGGTCAACTCCCTGATACTTTAGGCTCTGCCTAAACCAAGGTGAGAGGACCTATGGGGTAGCTTACTCACATGGAGAGATTATGGAATCCAATCTCCATGGGGATTTTTGGCACAAGGAACATATATCACCAGGCATAGCCAAGTTTGCACACTTCACTTGTGAAGGGTTGTTGCATGAAATGCACAAATGCTCTAAGTCATACACAAGCTACTAAAGATAGATGAAATTATGACTGCAATATTCATTCTAAAGAATATTCAACAATAAAGGGGTTCAATAAAAAGATTGCAATACTAGGATTTAAAGCACAAACTACAAACACATTTCAAATATGTAAGATCTTATGCATTTGTAAATCAAATAACACTTATAGTATGCAAGGGGAGAATTATTTACAGGGTAAGACATGGTAGGATAGTTAGATATTTATAAAAAGTGAGGATGGTGTATTGGTGGTCTTCAAACAATAGATATTTTTTCAACATTCATGACATCACCTATTGTAAAGATGTAGACAACTTAAATACAAGCTAATGGAACTACTAGGAGTGATTTGCCTTTTCCCATTGAATCCATAAACTTAGGGTGCCCTAACAAGTTATTCAGCAACATATTTTCATCAAGATTAGATTGAATGTATAAAATGATTGAGAATCACCTATAAAGGGTATGGTCAACTCCCTGCTACTTTAGGCTCTACTTGAACCAAGGTGAGAGGACCTATGGGGTAGCTTGCTCACATGGAGAGATTCTGTAATTCAATATCCATGGGGGATTTTGGCACAAGGAACATATATCACTAGGGCATAGCCAAGTTTACACACTTCCCCTATGAAGGGTTGTCACATGAAATGCATAAATTCTCTAAGTCATACACAAGCTACTAAAGATAGATGAAATTTTGACTACAATCTTCATTCTAAAGAATCTTTAACAATAAAGGGGTTGAATAAAAAGACTGCAATGCTACGATTTAAAGCACAAACTAAAAACACATTTCAAATATAAGATCTTATGCATTTGTAAAGCAAATAACACTTATGGTATGCAAGGGGTGTATTATTTGTAGGGTAGGATAGTTAGATATTTATAAAAAGGGAGGATGGTGCATTGGTGGTCTTCAAACAATAGAGATTCTTTCAACATTCATGACATCACCTATTTTAAAGATGCAAAAAACTTAAATGCAAGCTAATGGAAGTACTAGGAGTGATTTGCTTCTTCCCATTGAATCCATAAACCTAGGGTGCCCTACCAAGTTATTCAGCAACATATTTGGAAATATAATGTAGAAAGGGATTTATAAGCTAGATCTAAGTCCAAGATGATAACAAGTAATGAGCAAAGAATGAGATGTCCAATCAATAACATTTGTAAAACATATTTCTTCACTTCATCAACAAAAAAATAGTAGAGAACCACATGTATTTTCATTAACTTGAAAGAAATCTTACATACACCAATGTTTCAAAATGCTACCATGTGGAAAAACATGGTGGATTTGCTCCATGTTAGATAGGGGAGACATATAAAGATGTTCTCAAATCTTGTTAATGGTTATACAATTGTAACCACCTTAGCAAGAGAGATAAAATGCACACATTTGTGATCCTAAAATGTGGAAGAGCGTATACTAAGGATGATATATACCAACATAATGACCAATACAATGGCCAACTAACCCTTTAAATAGAGGAGAAGCCCTCTATTTATATATTGTTCACCCATTTAAAATCTAGAGTTGCCAAAGTCTTGCCAAGATGCTCCTAGATGGAAAATATTCCCTTATCATGCCTAAAATCTTCATGTAACTGCAAGGAAAATGATTTTTGCAATTGCCTTTACAAGGAATGATGATGATATGGGGCATATCCTTTGATTCCTTGGCTAGAAATGATCTCAAATGAGCTGAAAGGATAATATTCATGGTGGAGGCAAACAAACCATTTGTATCTATGTGGAACTACCTGAAGATGTTTTGGACCACTTGCTTGCACAATTGGAACCTCCTAGACAGTTGTCCTTCCCTTTATGCATGCAATAAAACAACTTGATCTTGCAATGATGGCATGGGAATATTCTAGATCCATGGTTGCTTAAAAGATCTTCTTTGGAGTGACTCACCTTGGATTTGTAGACCTACAATATCTCTCCCATGGAGGAGCTTGGATGAGTAAAACATGAGAAAATACAGTACCCAAATTTACTTGACCCATTTACCTTTTTGTCTCCAACTTATATTTTCACATTTTACACTTTGCAAATTCACCTTTTTAACATCTAGTAATTTTCACATTTGCCTTTATGCAAATTTTCCCTTTTATGATTTCATTTATATTTTGTAATGCATAAATGCATTAATTTCACTTTTCACTTATTTGAGCAAATTTTGGACCCTCCTGCTTAGTAATTTATAATTTATGTAATTGGCACTTATATTCCCCCTGGGAAGTTCCCTAGTGAATTCTCAAATAAGCACATAAGGGGTTAGTAAATCCATTTTGAAATATAGTGCACTGAACATAGACTTTTCATTCTTATAACTTCCCTTCTCATATAGGCTTTACTCGAGATCTGCAAAGAGGTCATCAAGTTTATGAGCATAATATCCTTCATATTAGTATGCCAAAAGCATAACAATAATGTCAATAGGTTGTAATTGCTTCATTATTATTTCATTTTCTTTTAAAGTGTCCATTTGTACTGCAAACTATCAAAATACACATTCCATCCACAATTCTCAAACTTCAAATGTACCTATAAAAAACTAGTGACATCTAAATGCTCAACCTCTATGCCCTTTACAACATTTTTGGGAGCTAAATCATGAGCTTATGGATAAAGGGACCCATGGCTCTTCGATCAAATTTTCAATTGTTTTTAAAACCCTAGGCTTCTTGCACAAATACCATGACACATTTAAAATTAGCCTATTCAATCTGTTGTCAATGGTGAAAGCTCCATGAACTCATTTTGCATAGGATATTTGATCATGACATGTATGTCTATGTGGAATTACCATGTCACTTTGTTCACAAATATCTTTACCCCTTTTTCATTTTTTTAAAAATGACCATGGATTAAATTTGATGTTTGTACACCCATCATTTGACGTCCATATGAACGTCTTTAATGGGCACACGACCATAAAATTTAAGCCCCAATGAATAATTATGATAAGTTAAATTTTACATTCACATGCCTGTCATTTGACATTCGTGAAACCATCAATGATGTATATGCAACTATCAATTTAAGCCCCAATAAATAATTATCATGGCTTAAATTTGATGTCCATGTGCCCATCATTTGATGTTCATGTAACTGTCAATAATGTCCATGTGACCATCAAATTTAAGCCCTAATTAATACTAGCTAAGCTTAATTTTGACATCCTTGTGACCATCAAAGACGTTTGTATGGCCATCATATTACTAGTTCCACTCACTGAGAATTTGATACATGTCCTCTTTGCATTCTTTTGGAGGTTCCTTTGACTTTATTGACCCTAGTGTGCCATTGGATCATTAGGAAACCCATTTATACAGTGATACTTGTCACTCTCATGGGGCTCTTAGAGATTTTGATGATTAAACACTACTCCCGCATCATTCGATCATCTTATTCTACATCGATGTGCATTGTTCAATCATAATCTACCAGCTTGACTGTGATTGGCTCAATTTGAACAATGGAAATTTCTAAGTTCAAGATTGGGACATAAAACTTAGGATAAAGACTTAGCCTAAGGTTTGGGGCACTTATAAATATGAAAGGGACCTGGGAATTTTATGCTAAGCATATAACAAAGGGACCAATGTTAAGCAAACCATGTAAATAAATAAAATGGACTAGGCTACGAGAAATAAAAAGGACCAAGCATGAATTTTTATATTAAGGTTTAGTCATGTTAATAAACACGACAAAACCTTAGTATAAAAAATTAAACTAAGTCCATGGCATTTTTTGAAGTGTTCCCACTTAATTTGATTTTAAATCAAAGGGCCTTAGGCTACGACAATTGGAATAAGGGCTTCAAAGTACACAAACATGATTTTTTAACTCGCTTGGCTTTTTGATGGACTAAAGGCACTTAAAAACTAGAATTGGGAAAGAAACTCAACATTAATACTTGACAAGGGCCCAATTATTTTAGTGTAATTTTGGGCACTAACAGAATTGTTATCACCCACTTATATAGAGGACATGTCTCATGGTTCCAAGGAACTAAACTCTATCTATGAAAAGGCCATGTGATGTGAAGCACCAAATTCAATGACCCATGTAGGAGTTAGAGGTATAATAGTAACTAGGGCATTACCCTTTACTTTCCCCTTACCAATCTCTTTTGCCTTTTATGTACCATGGTCATTTTCCTTAGTATATTCATGGGTTTATGTACTCTAATTGGTAGAATCAGGGACACTAATATTTTACTTTTTGAGCATCTTAGTCAGTTGGTCAATTTGTTTCTTCAAACATTTGATTTCATCATTATTTATTGATTGAAACCCACATATGATCCTATATTTATCAAGCTTAAAACTAGAATAAGAGGTCTCATTGTTTGATTTGTAGGTGAGAGGATTTGCATCCTTCTCTTGATCCTTTTTGTTTTATTTATTCTCTCTATTATTTGAAGCCTTCTCTTTCTTAGAAAAAATTGCATGATATTTTGAGGAGGAGTTCACTGTACCCATTTGTATCAACTTATATTTTTTCTGAGTCAAGTCAGAAACAAAGGTATCTAAAGAAAGAATATTATATGTAGCTCAAAGAGCACTTTTTATGGAAAGAAAAGTGGACACAAATACATAATACTTTGGACCTAGTTTGGAGAGTATCAAAATAACAAGTTGTTCATCTTTATTATCAATTCCATATTCTTCAACTACAATCTCAAAAGTCTAAACTTGATGAAGAAGTCTTATAGGGCATCATAGTCATCTGGGCTTAAATTGATTAACTCATTCTACAACTCATGGCATCTGATCACATCCTGCTTCACAAAGAGCATTCCTAGAGTGGTCCACACTTTAGTAGGTGTTTTAGAAAATTCTATGTGAAAGAGTAGATCATGAGAGATGGGAAGACATAGTAGTCCATGTAATTTATCACAATGGTTGAAGCATTTAATTTTCAATTCTATTTCTGAAGGTTCAATCTCATTGCCCATTATAATTTGATGGTAACCCTTGGATTATAAAATGATTTATATTCATGAAAATTAAAAGTGTGACTAGACTTATTGGACTTGAATCTATAGTGTAGAAATAAAATGTGTTTCAAAAGGTAAAAGACAACCCCCTTAAACTATCATAGTGACCCCCCTAAAGTTACAAATATAAGCATGGTTGTACAAACATCAAACACAATCGAGAATGTGTATTAATTAATCTATGCATAAGTATGAAAGAACTAGAGGGATGTCAAGCTCAGTCGATAATGCATTTAAGAGTGTACAATAATTGTTTTGAAAGGAGCTATAATGGACCCAAGAATATCACCAATGTGTAAAACATGAAAAATAAGATGACACTCAAATCTGCGTTATCGATTAAAAGTTATAGCCATTTGAAACTCTTGCTCGCATGGAAAATTGGGCAAAAATAGTGTTAGAAAGATATTTTTAAATCAAATTCTTAGAAAACTTGAGCATCATTGAAGCAAAAGCTTGAAAAAATAATGAATTAATTTCTTCAAAAAACTTAAGGCCCTTTGGAATAAAAATTAAGTACTTTTGGGTTGGAAGTGACTAGGGACTTATTTCCCATGTGAAAAGGGGTTAAGACCTTTTGTGGGCCAAATTTAAAATGAATAGTAGTAATTTTAACTTGGTTAAATTTGGCAACCTCCTAGACGTCACAACATGCAAAAGGGGTGTTTGGAGTCTATTGGGGTTGTTAGCACTACCATCAGGTTTTGTTGGGCAAGTAAGTAGGGTCGTCAAGTTCTAGTAGGGTCATCAGGTTTTGATAGATGTGCTAATAGAGTCATTGGGTTATAATAGTCATGATTGTAGGGTCATCAGGGTTTGATAGACATGCTATAAAGGCATCAAGTTCTGGTAGGCTTGTTGGTAGGGGCATCATATTTTAACAATATTGCTAGATGGGTTGTTGGAGTCTGAAAAGAATGCAAGCAAGGGTTACAGATTCATCCATGTGCTTGAGTAGGGGTGAAAGTCTACAAACTGTTATAACTGCCAAAAATTACATGTGAGGGTTGGAAATCCCACCAAGTTGAAGAAACCTCCAAAAAGGTAGATTTTATACGGCTCTCCAAAAACTAGTAAAGACCCATTTGAGAACTCAAAAAATCTAGAAAAACCTACAAATTATGACCTAGTTTAAGAATATAGATATACAAGAATGAGTGAAACCACTGAAAAAGTTTTGAAACCCTCCAAAAATCATTGAAAATGGTTGTCATGAATATAGGTCATGTTTACAGTTGATCCTAGGGTTTTGACACCTTATAGATCTGATGGCACTATCTATTTTGAAATAGGAGACTCTAACTATATAGTTTGCATATTTTTTATGAAATCCTACCAAACCTATGAAAAACTAAAAAAATAAAAAAACCAATGGAATGCATGCAAGAAAGATCTCACTGAAGATTTTAGAAATGACAAAATAGTCGTTAGATCAGAGCTTTGATACCATGTTAGATTACTCCAAGATCTTTGAATGTCATAGATTGCATGAAACCCTAGGAGTAGGTGAAAGTAAAAAGTAAATCAAAAGTGAGCTTCATAAATGTCTATTAGTTAATTAGCCAAAGAGTAAAAATGAGGTATATTATATAGTGAGATATTAGGTCACCATAAATGTAACAACTCAACTCACAATTAAAAAAATCATTAAGTATATTTCTCGTAATGACCTTAACAACCTTAAGCAAGGTGACTAACAATCGTGTGGATAAAGCCAAAAATAGAAAACAATCTACACTAACATGTATAACTATATTTTTTTAAAAAATAGAATTATTTTTCATGTTAGTCATTAATTATTTACGTGGAGTTATTACAACTCACCATCACCCTTGGCTTTCACCTCCAATTTATGTAATTATTTTCTATTTTTTATTGTGTTCGCCATTAAAACTAAACACACTTAAGGATATTAATCCATCCACCACCCCTTAGATTTAGATGTCACTATAAGAACACCTCTTCAAATAAAGATATGTATACTAGTTTATTGTAAATTGTAAAAATATAAATTTTAATATCTTAAAAATAATAATTTAAAGCTCCTAAAAAGAAAAAATGAAATGAAATATTTATATTATTTAAAGCTATTATTTTTTATAATATATATTTTAAAAACTATTACTATCTAAAACTATGCATTAATAAATAAAGAAAATAAAAAAACAAACAATAAAGAAATAAAACCAATAATCAACATAGTAATGTTATTATGGTGTCTTGTAATTAAGATTATTATCCATTCTAAAACTTAAATTTATTATATTATGTTTTTATTTTTTATTTTATATCATGCACGAGTTACCAAAAAATAATAATATTTTTTCATTTTTTAAATTCATATCAAAACTACAAAATATATATTCCATATATTATATTTTTATTATCTTTTTTACTCAAATTACAAAAACTAAGAAAATGAAACCATATAATAATAAATAAATAAAATAAAGAAACAAACAAATAAATAAAACCAATAACCAATGTAATAATGTTATTATAATGTTGTGTAATTAAAATTATTACTCGTTCCAAAACTTAAATCTATTATATTATATTTTTATTTTTTATTTTATATCATGCATAAGTTAACCAAAAAAAATAGTAATATTTTTCCATTTTTAAAATTTATATCAAAACTATAAAATATACATTAATAAATAAAGAAAAAAATAAATAAATAAAACTAATAAAAACATAGTAATATTATTATGATACTTTCTAATTAAAATTATTATCTATTCCAAAATTTAAATCTATTACATTATATTTTTATGTTTTATTATATCATGCACGAATTATCAAAAAATAATAATATTTTTTCATTATTTAAATTCATATCGAAACTACAAAATATATATTTCATATATTATATTTTTATTATTTATTATCTTTCTTACTTAAATTAAAAATATATATATTTATTTAATACTTGAGTTTTATTTATATATATATATTTTTTTAAAAACTACTAAATATGTATTTCATATATTATATTTTTATTTATTTCATACATGAGTTATAAAAAATATAGTTATTTGAGATAGGGTTTTATCTATCAAAAAATTATTAAGGTTTTAATAAATAAATATTTATTTATTAAACAAAAAATTAAAAAATTTAGAGGGAGTTTTTTAAAAAAATCTTACTTTTTGGAGGGATTTTAAAGAGGGAGAATCAAAACTTAATGGATTTTCATTGGGAGTTGAAGGGTTATTTTTTAAGGGAAAGTATTTTTATTTATATTAAAAATACCCTTCATGGAGAGAGAAAAAACCCTTCACCATAGAGAAGCCACAATGTTTTGGCTTCTTCATGTTTGGGATCCCTCTGACCATATGGCATATCCATGGTTGGGAGGGTTCCCGACCATGAGGAGGTCAAAATAATTTGGCCTCCAACCATGGGGAGGGAAACTTTTGTCCTTCCCATGGTTGGAATGGATATAAATCATGAGAAAGCCAAAACATTTGGCCTCCTCATGGGGAGGAAAACATTTTTTATCCACATAATCTAGAGAGGGAATCAAAATGTTTTGGCCTCCACATGGTCAAGAACCCTCCTTACCATGGAAGAGGATAAAATTTTCCCTCTCCATATGAAGGCCAATTTTTTGGCCTCCCCATAGTTGAGATCCCTCAAAACCATGAGGATGCCACCATGGTTGAGATGGATCTTAATCTTTGGGAGTCCAAAATATTTTAGCTTCTTCATGGTGAGGAGGGCTCTCGACCATGGGGAAGAAAAATTGTATCCTCCCCATTATCTAGAGGGCTCCAAGCCTTGCAGAGGTCAAATAATTTTGGCCTCTCCATATGAAGGGAATTGTTTTACCTCCCCATGGTCAGGAGGGAACCAAACCATAGAGAGGGAAATGATTTTGGCTTCCTCATGGTTGTGAGCCCTCCTAACCATGAGGAAGCCAATTTTTTTGATAAGATTATAAAATAATATAAATTATTTTCATTGAGCTGAATCTTTTTTTAAAATTGTCACAAATCATAATTGTGAAATATAATTGATTAATGTTTCAAGTGTCTTATGAATATGAACAATTATAATTTTACTTAAATATAAATTTATTTTAGGTAGATTGATTATAGATGGGATTTTCATGTGGAAAAAAGGAATATCTTATTTTAAAAGATAGAAAAGTTGAAGAATGAATTGTAACGATTGGTTCAAGAAAAGGAAACATGATTTTTGAAGCTATGAATGTGTGAGAAGGATTTTATATCAATTATGAAAATTATTGTCCACATCTATTGAAAATCTAATTTTTTGAGTGTAGTTTGGAAAGAATGTGATATGAGACTTTGTCATAGAATCAAATTTCAGTCCTTTAAATATATAGAAGTGGATGAGTATTTATAAGAAATTCACACACACAAAAAAAAATAAAAAAATTGAAGGTATATATAATGTTACATATATTTATGGTAATGTCAATTTATATTTGTAGAATAAATATTGTACAAATTTTTTTAACATTTTTTTTTGCATAATTTCATATTTGAAATATGCATAATTAACTATTTTATTATTTATGAAGAGAGAATATGGCATTATATATTTTTTTTTTAACCAAATGAATAATTACTTGGGATAAACACTAAATTTATTGAAGATAGACAGTATCATGATAAACAACAAACAACAATAATTTATTATAACAAGGTGTTGATAGTTTATAGTTTGTTATGTCATAATATATAGTTTTTAAATTAATTATTATTTATTTGAATTACATTTTTTTGTTATTAATTTGTTAGGAAAGCTCTGTGCATGGATTTGAGAAGCCAAGGCCTTAAAATTTAGATGAGGAACATGAAGAGGAAGGGGATGATGGTCCACAATGGGACCTCACACCTACCCCCAAATCTAGGTGCTTAATCAAATCTTAAAAAATGGATCATAAAAGATTCCCTTGAATGGTTTCAAAATGAGGATGAAATTAGTTATTCTTATAAGAATGTCAAGAAGATCAAACATAAATCTTGGATGTATCTACCCAAAAGAAATACTTTTCCACAATAATATTTTATTATTTGAGATCAATCTTATATTAGCCAATGAGGGTCTTCTTCTCAAGATCCCCAACTTTATAGTAGATAAATATGTCATTAGATTAGAAAATTCTCTCATAATAAACTTTTTTAGTATTAGACCCATTATCAATGTGGTTAGAAGTTGGGTCCAATACAAATGGAAGCCAAAAGGAAGTGTTGAGATCTATGTGTTAAGGAATTTTTCCTTATTTCATTTTCAATCCGTAAAGAGTGTGTGAGAACCCTCCTGGATGGGCCTTGGTTTCTTGGAAAAATAGAATTTTTCTTGGAAAAATAGATTTTTTCTTGAAAAAATAAAAACCAAGATTCAATCTATATAAAGAAGACATTAGTGATATCCCTATATGGGTCAAAATCCTAGGATTATCACTTGAATTCTGGGAGTAAATTTTTTTTAAGGGTATTTCCAATGCTTTTGGTGAGCTTTTAGCAATTAATTCAGTTACTAAATCAAAAAATTGATTTATTTATGCAATATTTTGTGTGAATGTAAAAATTGGTAAGGATATTCCTATATCCATCAATTTATCCTCCAAGTATGGTAGTTGGAATAAAAATATAGAGATCGAGCATATTTTCATGGTTTTCCCCAACTATCATAAATCAGGGCATTAGGAGAAAATCTATCCCACTAAGAAAACTAATCAAAGGACATGGATAAAAATGGATAATCCCATTTGAATCAAATATTATAAGAAAAATTAAAGACCAATACTGATCAAAATAAGAATGTAGAAAGTTTTCAAATATACACATGCTAAGATGAAAATGAAGAACAATGAAAACATGCTAGGAATGAGCTCGATGCTAAACAAAGGATTATTGGTAGATCCTTCACCAACCCTTTTAGTTAACCAATGTCAACCTATGGAAGAAATTAAAATTAGGAAAAATTAAAAAAATATTCATTACATGATTTAAAAAAATGTAATAATGAAATACATAAGGGAATGTGTAAGATATTGATAAACCAAGACCATCTTGGTAGAAGGATGTGTGAAGAATATAGGAAGGGGATGAGAGGAAAATTCATAGTTTCTATATTCTCCCTCAAGCACCAATAAAAATCCTATTCCTTCTTATGTAAACTACAAGTAGGAATGATTTTGGAATAAGGACCTGATTGAAAAAGAATTTGTGCCCTACACTCTTGACGATTAGTGGAAGAGGGACTCTCAACCGCAGGAGGAGATATAAAAAGAAATAGTGTATGAAGACTTTTATTTAAGTGGAAAAAATATTTCCCTCTTCCCCTTACTTTTATTTAGATTTAATTCTAGTCAATGAAAAATATAAAATCCCCTAACCCAATGAACAAACAAGGATTTTAGATCTAAATAACGATTATGTTTTAGTTTTGAAGGAAACAATACATTGTACCATGAATCAAAAATTAGGACAAGGTTTAATTTCTCCCTCATCAAGGGACTAAATTTTAATTAGTTGTGTGCAAGAATAATGAGTGTTATGTGTTCCACTCTAATTTTTTTCTTTTTTGATTCAATGATAACAACTCTTACTCGGTCTACCACGTGACTAGGTTGCCTGCTTATGTGAATCTAGAGTTCATGGCCCACTTAATTTTTCCATTGTTTTTCTAAATTTTAATTTATATCTTAGGGTCACCCATGTAGACTATATACACATAATATTTTTTAAATATATATCATTTATTGAAGCTTTAACTCTTGCAGTGACCTATCAAGTTTCAATATCTCTGAGTTCTCAACTTAAAGGGTGCATTGGGAAAGGTGTGGGTAGACTGATGGTGCTTCACAAGAGACATTGTTTTTTATTTAGTATATTCATATCCATTTTAGCTTCCCCATATTTTATCCCCTAAGCTATCTCCTTCCATATGTTATTCTCTAACTACGTCAAGATCTATATTTTTCAACTATGTCATCCCCTTTGATGTAGTTCTAACCAATATCTTCCCCATCCCAACCACATTGATTAGATCGATTTGATTCTAAACATTCTAGAATACACTTCACAACTAAGTTAACTTGGCTAGCCTAGTTAAAGGTTAGTCTACTATTTTAGGACTAAATCTAGATATCCAATATTGTTGGATAAATATCCAAAATGGATTAGGGTCACTCATAATTATAAATACAAACCACCATTTTAGTTCAATAGATAGGAACATTCATTTTCAATTGTTATTACTCACATGTCTACCCTAAGTATACATTTTGGAGGAGGTATTACTTAGATCTTGCCTTAGAGGGAAAAACTTGTCTTGTGGAATCTTGGATGAAATATGAGGATTCATTTTAGCCTAGAGCTTGATTCAGCCATTGAGATCTTTACAATCACAACACTCTCTAACAAAGCACCATTGGATGAGGGAGAGATTAAGGCTTGACAAGTCTTGTTCAAAGTAATTATTTTCTAACCCTAGCTCTTTCTTTTTGATAGATATAAGTTGAATAATTTATTAGTTAATGTGTATGTATCTTTGTTTGAATTCTCTCTACACTTAAACTTAGTGTAGCCATAGGGTTATTCAAACTTTCCATTTATATACCTTAGGTATCCTAGGCCCCCATTTTTCTATCATGGATCTTGGCCCATTTTAAATATGTTTCTAGCCCATCCCCTTACATTCCTTGATTTCAATATTTGATTACTTTCTAATTATAGACCTAATTAGGGTTATTTCATTGTGTTGATTTCTTAACAGCTTTTTAACCCTTTCTCTTGAAATTGTGTTGTACGTGCACCTCTTGCTAGGTTTAGTGGATCCATTGGTCATATCCTAATTTCATTAAGTATCAATGGGATCTATTTAATTTGCCTTCCCCTAGTCTATACATTTAGATAATGTAGTTGCCTATCAATCCTAGCTCATTGCATACATTCTAATGAACCTGATGTGAAGCTAACCATTGATTTCATCTCTGTAGTGGCCTATATCAAATAATTTGATCCAATTTTATTTTTATTTTTCTATCATTACACTATATCAAATAAGTCAATATAGCTCAATTATAATTTTCACTAGTTATCCAAAACTTATATGGTTAGGTTGAGTTGTCTAGGGTCATTGATGTCAAAAGTCTCGTAATCTTGTCAATTTGATTGGAGTGTCTTATTTTCGATAAATATTATGCTTTCACCTTGGCACTACCCTATCATCCCTACCACCAATTTCATTTACCCCTTGACAAGCATGTTTTTTAAAATCTTTTCCCAAATTCTACACTTCATATTCTCCATTTCTTTTTAACATGTTCAAAATATAACAATTTTTAGTCTATCCATCACTAGAATAGAAGTTGAATATTTGATTTGTTACGAGATGCTCTCTTGGTTATCACCTTATCTTTATCAAATCTCCCTAAGTTATGTTTGGGACCTTGAGTTTTTATTATCCTTTTTGCAATCCATTTATTCTTATTTATTTCACCCATTTTCAACATTTTTCCATCTTTTGATTGAGTATGGATTGTTACTTATTTCTCATAGATGTTGTTTGCACTAATTTCTTTATGTTTTTTCATCTTTTGTTTGAGTATGTATTGTTACTTATCTTACATTGATTTTGATTACATTATTATGTCTCGTATATCTTTAAGTTTATCTAGATTGTTACTTTTATTACTTAGGATGTTTTTTATTTTATTTTTGATCATTTAGTAACCTTGGATTTTTAGTTACCTAATTTACTTTCTTATTAATTCTCCTTGGTATTTTTGTTCTAACTTAGCCTTTGTCATCTTGGCTTTAATTTTCCAATTGATTTAATTTGTTTTGTACAATATTCCATTTATTTTAGCATTCTTATAATTGTTTGTTTTGTTCTCTAGCTTTGTTTCCCTAGGGTTTATCCAATATAGTTATTATGCCCTCCATGATCAATACTATAAATACATCATGCAACCATTCAGTGATAAAGGTAATTCAATGTATGTATATGGTACTTACAATTATTTAATTTGTCATCACTTAATTTTCTACTTTTTATTACATGTTGTTATCTCAATTATTTTATTGTTATGTTCCTTCCCAAAGCATCATCCCATATTACACTCTAGTGACACATGATGAGCTTCAGATGGGGCATATGTATACACATAATATTTTTAAAAAATTTATCATTTAATGACACTTTTTCTCTTGCAACAATTTATCAAGTTCCAATCTCTCTAAGTGCATGCCTTGAAGAGTGCATTGGGAAAGGGGTGGGCATATTGATGGTGCTTTGTGAGAGACATATTATTTATTTATTATCCCCATATCCATTTTAGCTTCCCTATATTTGATCCCCTAAGCTAAATCCTTTCATATACTATTCTTTATTTATGTCAAAACCTATATTTTCCAACTGTATTACCCTGTTCGATGTAGTTCTAATTGTTATCTACCCCATCCTAACTACAATGATCAAATTGGTGTAGTTTTGAACATTCTAGTGCACACTTCATAACTAATTTAGCCTAGTCAACCTTTGACATAGTTCAAAGTTAGTTTGCTCATTTAAGACTAGATCAAGCTTGATGATATTATTAGTTAAATATTTGAGAGGGATTAGGGTCATTCATTATTATAAATACAAACCACTATTTCAATCTAATAGATAGGAACATTTATTTTTTATTTTTATTGCTCCCACTTATGCCCTAAGTCTACATTTTATAGGATCTATTGCTTAGATCTTTCTTTGGAGGCAAAATATTATCTTATGTAATCTTAGATGCAATAGGAAGAGACCTTTCCGCCTATAACTTGGTTTAATCATTGGGATCCTTACAACCACAACAACCTCTTGCAAAACGCCATTGGCCAAGGGAGAGATTGAGGCTCAACAGGTCTTGTTCAAGGTAAGTAGTTTCTAAGCCTAGCTCTTTCCTTTTGATAGATATAACTTGCATAATTACTTTGTTAATGAATGTATGTCTCTTTATTTGAATTCTCTCTACACTTAAACTTAGTGTAGCCATAGGATTACTCAAACTTTCCATTTATACACCTTAGGGCCCCCCATTTGCCTACCATGGCTCCTTTCCCATTTTAAATATATTTCTAACCCATCCCCTGACTTACGTTACTTGATTTTAATATTTGATTACTTTCTAATTACATACCTAGTTAGGGATATTGCATTGTGTTGATTGCCTAAAGGTTTTGGAACCATTTCTCTTGACATTATGTTTTAGGTGTTCCTCTTACTAGGTTTAGTAGATCTATTGGGCATATCCTAATTTTATTTAGTATAAATGTACTCTATTTGATATATCTTCTTCAAGTTTGGATCTTTAGATAGGATAGTTTCAGGTCAATCCAAGCTCATTGCATATATAAACCATTTAAGATCTCTACATTTCTCCATTTGGTGAACATCTATATACTCCCCTTGTTGGGTTATCCCTTGTTTCCCTGAGGCAACAACAATGGAAAGTGGAATCTACAAGGTAGATGAAGTAGAAATGGGTGTGAGAAAATGTGAAGTGGATGTAAGGGATGAAGGCAAAGAGATGGTGGAGGATAAGGTGCTTTGAATTGTTGGTGCAGCTATGAAAGGGGTCATGTAAGCATGGGCATGGTCTTGTGTCTATAGACTAAGGGTCCAATGATGCTTGGGAGACTAGTGATCACTCTAAACTAATAAATAGACCTATGGAGAATAAATTTCAGGGGGCCTAAACACTTGAAGATTGGGCCATTAGATTATCCACACTTGATGCTTGGTTGAGTTATTGAGGGGAAGGGCTAAAAATTGGGGCACTCTAAGTTACAATGGTGGGTGTGAAGAAACTAAATGCAATGATGGTTTCCATAGGGTTATTAGGTTGTGTGGGAACTAGGTTAATAGTTTAGGCAATTGGGATGTGACTAGGTACATAGCTAACAGTTTTGGAAGTGGCACTTATGACTTGAATGCTTTGAGTGGTCAGTTCCACTATGCAATGACTTGTACAGAATTTTGAAAAACTAGGTGTTCTCAAATGTCTATGAGGAGTGGCAATAGAGACTCATGGATGAGGAGTAATAGGGGATCTATAAGATACATGGGTGTCCAGTGTAGTAAAACTAGGCATATGCCTTATAGGAGTGGTAAACACATATGAGGTCGTCACAATGGAGGTGGGAATCTACAACTTAGTTGTTGTGGATGGTGGAGCTAAGTGTGAATTTTGTGGGGAATTAGTATCACTTTCAATGGAAACAGGGGATGTGGACATCGATCCCCTTACTTGATTAATTTCTAAGCATGTGGTGGTTGTAGTTCTTGATGAGAAAGATGGAGAATATGAAGGCATATCCTACAAAAATATGTTCTTTAGCCTCTAATCAGTCATTGGTGTCTCATCAAATTTAAGGTGTTCACCATGCCT
Organism: Torreya grandis; assembly: GCA_037957365.1. Taxonomy (NCBI): domain Eukaryota; kingdom Viridiplantae; phylum Streptophyta; class Pinopsida; order Cupressales; family Taxaceae; genus Torreya; species Torreya grandis. The sequence goes on from JARHVA010001339.1 coordinate 407,200, forward strand.
CTTTTCTATTACTTTCCCTCCCTATTCTTAAGGTTCCCATTGCCTTGCAACCTTTAATGCTATAATTATATCATTATCATATGCACGGTTCAAGTAACCTATCATCATCATGAGCCTCGTGGCTATAAATAATGTTGAGTCTCATATTCATTCCATATACATGCCTCTAAACTCTTGCTTGATGATCCCATTACCTGTTCACATGGAACTGAAACAAATTGAAGGATGGCCTATGGGTTGACATAGATTATGTGGTAGGGAAGCTCTTATATTCATTATGGGTAATTTTGAGAGGCAAATGGGGATAAGGCTCTTGTCTCCTACTCTTGAAATGGCCTGAAACACCTTAAACATATTGATACATAATTTATTGCTTTGCCAACTTATCTGGCACATAATAGGTAATTTTAAGGGGAGTGATGTGAACTCCTTCAATTTTGATCACAATAAAATATTGGTAATACCAATACATCCCAATGGCCATGATTGATGGGTTCATTTCTTTAGATAACCTAGGCATCTTCTTCTCATTGTTATCTAAATATAAGGGTGGATATAAGTACATGCAAATATATTAGATGTGTGCCTTAAAGTGATGAATATATAACTTAGAATAAACGAAACGTATTGGAAGGTTAGAGGGTATCCATTAAGGAACTCAAGGGTGTTGGAAGGAGATTGTGGCATAACAAGCATCCATTAAACAGGACATCATATAAAAACATCCTCCTTTCTTCACCCCTAGCACATGTTATGCTAAATTTTAGGTGATTATGCATCCTAATGTAGGAATTTACTTCTCATCATTAAACTTAATAATGGCACCCAAAAAAATTTCACATGCACAATGTCACTAGCTCCATATAGCCTATCAAACAAAAACATTCCTACCTTGATGCCTTCTCTGAATGTCTTGATCATATAGGAATCAATACCATCACAACTTACCCAATGATCAGAGTCATTTTCTCTATCCCTTAGGGTTTCCATAATGTTGAGTTTCCATCCATTGTTGGGAAATGTTTCTAATATATGAGATGTTAGGCTCAAGGAAGTTCTAATATTTTATAAAAGATAAACCCAAGATCAAAATAATTATGTATTTCCCATTAAGAAACTAGATCAAATAATTTTCATAGGTAAAGCACATTAACAAGTTGTAAAATAAATCTCCACAAAAAAATACCTTTGGCTTCAAGACTATTTGATGTATTCCTAATTGCCAAATATCTAATAAGTCTTTTAATAAATTTATCTTGTCTTGTTCGACACTTATATTGTTTAGAATAGTTACATCTCTTCTATTTCTTTAAACTACCTATACCTCACTATCCTTAGTACTAATATCGTATCATTGAATTCTTGAATGTAGTTACAGGGTGAAAAAGATGTAGCCATATTTAGCATACTCATTTAGTATCATCTACTGCATTTGGGATTCTTTGATTATAAGTTAGAGAAAAATATTTAGCATGAAAATCAGAAATTAAAAAGTCACAAATATGGTGGCTACGGAGTGCATTTTTCATTTTCCATTTTCCAAATAAAGTTGGAGAGCCAGCGCTAAGGCGAAGTATAAAGCATTGGATACTATAGAAACTACTAACTTAATATATAACTTTTAAGAATTGTGATTATTTTAAAAAATTATTTAATGTGAATTTGCAAATACCACGGGGCTAGGAATTTATCAAAAACACATTTTTTTCATCCCAAACTTTAAAAAAGAACCCCAATTTTGTTATAAAAAAAACATAAGAGATCTTGAGGGTTTCCATATCTCAAAATAAATTGAGTGGTCACAATAAAGTTGGGGTATTTTTAGGTCTATCAATTTTATTTTTTTAAATTTATTATCTTGAGGGTTTGTGGGGTGTTAATGTATATAATAGTATGGAAATAAAAAGTTATTTGGGTATCTATTTTTTTATTAATTTAGTTTATTAAAATTATGTAATTTAATTTTTTCATTTTAATATTTTTCGTTGACATTTTAAATGTAGAACAATTTTTTTCAGTGCATTCATGTTCACAATTACACTTTATATCACATTTAAATTATAACAGTTTTCCCCTTTTCTTTTTAATTTCCCGATGATTCAATCCAGTATTTAAGTAAATAGAGTGTTGGAGTGCTTTGATCTCTTATGCTTTTGAAGGTATGCCTTTTGTTGACCATTTCTCTTTCCTCCACCTTGTGGGTAATGATAATAGAATCAAATATGGTAAGAATATTAAATGTGTCAAAAATGCTATGTGCGATCCTTATGTCTCCCAATATATATTTCATCGAATTTCTCATAAGTGATCACCTCTACTTTCACGGATAGATTTTGGTTTGGTTGAATATAATCCATAATCGATCTTATTTGTCACAATTTTGCTAACTAGTTGAAATAATGATATATCACACTATTGAGATATTGTGTTTGTAATTCCTCAGTAAAAAACTACCCAGGTTACATTGAAGGTCTTATTATTATTTTGAGCATAAAAATATCGATACCAAATGAATATATCAAGTTCTAAATATAAGGATTCAATTGTGACCTTGTGTCTGTACACAACTAAAATTGACCACCAATGGCTTCATACCAGACTTTAGACCGTTTCTACCAACCATTGCAAATTAAGCCTAAAAATCACTAAATGTCCCAAATTTGCTTGTGCATCACTCATCAAAGCTTAGAACCCCATTGAGACATCCCTAATTGGGGTATTCTACCATAAACAACAAAAACTTTCATGGATTCATCTATAATAATCCAATGGCATCATAATATGCAATTTAACCTATGGACCTATTAAATGGGGCAAGTGCACACATGAAATTAAATCAGATCTTGCAAAATGATAAAAATCCTAAGCATAATTAATTAAAATGTTAAACCTAAACTAAATGCCTGGTTGAATTATCCATGAGCAATCAATGAAAATCTAAAAAAAGAAATTTAAAAATCAAGAATATCCTAAGAATTCATAATTACCTTTTTTGTGAGTTGTCAAATATCCTAAAATATCTCACCCATGCCTATTCATTGCTAATAATGAGGTTTTAATACTGTTTAACTCTACTGGGGTTAATTAACTCACTAAGGTTAGGTTTGAACCCATTCCAAGCTCTAACTACACCTTAACTCACCTTGGCTTGGGGTTAATTTTTAAACCTATAAATATAAGCCTAGACCTCTTCATTTAGAAAGCTTAAGCATGGTAAAGTTATAATACATGATTTGGTGTATGATTCAAAGCTAGAGAGTTATAATGCCAAAATCACAAGCCAAAGCCAACATCAAGCCACAAGCCATGGTGTCAAGGAGAGAAGGAGATAGTCAAGCTCCATTGCCAAAGAATCTTTGAGCACAAGCCGAGCAAGCCAAATGAACACATCATTTAAAACATTCAAGGAAGGTAAGAAATTTGGTATTCTTTTCATTTTAGTTATGTTTCTAATTGATTTTATTCACTAAGCTCCCCCTATGATCTAGGCAAGTAAGTGTTATGCATGTTAGTGTGTCTTTATTTAAGTTTTTTTACTTATTTTAAAACATAATCTAACCACCCTTCTTGGATTATTTAATCACAAATGGCGTGCCCAATGGGACCATGAGCACCCAACATAGCAAGGAGACCAAGATGCAACTCATAAATTATCAAACAAATGCTTGAATATTATCAAAATTATAGTTTTGTCTTTATTTTTATCATATTTTTAATTTTTGAACTCAGATCTACATAGAAACTGGCATTAGTCAAGCATAACTGCCATCGGTTCTATCAAATTGTCATCGTTTTTACCTAACTAAGTTCATTTTTGGGTGACCAACATCGGTCAAGATGCAGGGCAAAACACGGTTTACAAAACTTTCAATTTGAATATTTTTAACATTCTTCCTTGTGATTTATTAGTTTCATTTGCTTTTATACTCTTTGCCTAATCATCTCCTTTCAGGTTTTGAGAAGTTTTTAGCTAACCATTGACTAACAAATATTTTTTGTCTCATGTTGGTTTTGCCTTTGGATTCATAGGTGACTGACATTAGTCTTAATCGACCATACCGATTCTTTACAGTCATCATCAGTTCTTTGTGAGACCAACCAACATCGATTGCCTTATAACCGACATCGGTCAATTATGATCAATGTCAGTCTCTGTGTTTTTAAAATAAAAACCTGAGAGCTATGTTTTGAAAGTTTATTTGCTCACCATTGAAAGTGATTCTAAGCATAAGGATACTCCTTAACCATTATAGGTCCAAGGCATGATTAGAATACAAATTTTCAAGTTTAGTCTAATGAACATTTCATTTTGGGTGTTTAAAAATAATTAGCTAAGTCATTCACACTTCATTTTGGTGTTAAAATGAATTTGGCTAAGTCTTGAACATTTGATATTTGGTGCTTAAAGAGAAATATAATTGTTAATATTTTTAAACACTTCATTTTTGGTGCTTAAAATGATGCTTAAGTCTTGAATACTTTGTTTTGGTGTTTAAAAATCAATTAGGATAACTCTTGAACATTTGGGTTTTTGTGCTTAAAATGAACATAGGTGATTTTTCTTAAGAGGTTTTGTGTGAATTTATTCCAAGCTTTTGTAATTAATCCAAGGGGTCAAATAAAGAACTTAATCAAACATTTCATTTGGTGCACCAAATTAACATTCACCTAGATTTCAAATTCATTGAAAATGTTTATTTGAACTTGTTTGTTTGTTTTATCAAAATGAAGAGCACATGTATGCTCTCCCCCCATCCCCCATAAGGAAATTGGGTGACCAAAAGTGCCTTTTCATTGCATTTATGCCTAGTCCAAGGCATGATAAAAAAGGTATATAGGCTCTCCCCAAAACCCACATGGTTTGGGTGATCTAAAATCAACCCTAAAGTCTTTCCACTTAGTTTTATTTTCATGCAATTTGGCTTGTGGAGGGGAGGTCATTGCCTCTTCACAAGTTATTTAGAGAAGAATTTACATGAGGTTTCATCTCTTAATAGAGTTTCAACCCCACTCGATGGTGGGGTATACAAATCAAGGTATGCATACTATGAGAGTGAAAAAATTGAGTGGCTAACCGCTCCTTTTGTAATGAAGGCCCAATTTGGGTCTGGTCAACCAGGGGATTCCACTAAGTAGTTCACAGATGGAATCTCTATGCAAAGGAATAGATATTTGCATAGTAAGTTGATTAGCATAAACTCAATTGGTATGATGCTTCTCTTATGTTATCCACACTTAAGATCTATTTAGACATTCAAAAACTATAATTTTAGTCAAGCCCACTTGCCATACCTTATCAGTTTAGGGTTTAGGATGATTTACTTAGTTGTACTTGGTATTTTTCCTTTATTTCTTGGTGTTTTGAATCTAAAACTTTGTTTTTTTATACCCACATCATAAATGAGTTATTTTTCCACACTACTCCATTATTTGAGAATGTGTTATGATGTCCGTTTGACACCTTGCTTTAACTTAGAATCTTTATGTCAAAAATATTGTGTGTCACTTAATTGAGATAGGTAACATTACGCTTCCCAAATCAATTCAAGTTTTTAGCATTAGAAATCTTTGAAACAAACCATTATTTATATCTTTTGAGAGCACTAACATCGTTACACTACTCAAATGGTTTCATAGACTTGTCTTGTGTCCAAGTTTCACAATTGAAACCAAGTCATATGTCCTATTGAGATCTTTATTTAGTGTCGTTATGATGTTCAAATATACCTAGATTGTTGGTAAATTAAATTCATAATTTTTCTTACATTGAGTTTTTAATTAACTTTGACAAGTTTAGATTCAAACATTGATTGATTTCTATTTAAGCCTTGTCTCACAGGGGTTGATACACAGATATTTATCTTTTAGGTTACATAATTTAGGTTAATTCATTACCCAAATTTGAAAACTATATTGTTTGTGTCTTTATTTAAGAGAATCAATCTATCTCCAAGTGCCTTTTGTTTTAGTGCCTTCTACCATTTTAATTGAGTTCATGTCTAGAATCAAGTGCCTAGTTTATGCCAAAGTGTTCCAAGTTTGTTAGATTAAAATCATCCTTCATTTAAAGTCTAGCTTTTGATGCCAAGTTTGGCCAAGAGTCCTAGCACATGCCTTGTTTGAGCCTAGTTTTTGACTCCACATTTGGCCAAAAGACCTAACAACTTTTACCTTTCTTATTTTAGACCTATTTGGAACATCTTTAGACATAGAGTTTTACATCTTGTTTTTAGTTCATTTACTTGACCTTGTTTATGTGAGACATTTAACATTAGACATTTGATGTTATACTATTTTTACCAAGTCTTTTCATAGACATTTTTGGAGATACAACTCCATTCCCTCGACTAAGTTAGATAGAGTTTGAACCTTTTATCTTTTTAGACATAGCTTTTCAAAGTTTTTAGAACTCTAACCCCTCTTGTTACAAAACATTTGCCATTGATTTGACCATGACTCATTATACATGTAGTGGAGTCATGTAGAATCTAGGATATGTAAATGTTATCACACAATAGGACTTTATTCAAGACCCTTATGAAGATGATGTCATTTGGGAGATGAATTCTTATCCACCTTACAATGCTCAATCAAGGGAATAGAGTTAAGATCCTTTAGCCCATTATTTGGTTAGCACGCTTCCATATTCAGAACATGACTAAGAATAAACAACATAATATTTAGGTAATGTACCTATTATTTTAGAACAAGTACAAAATCAACCATATTGAATTACAATCCCATAAGCCTATGATCCTTATCTAGTTGATCATCACTTGCTAGGAAACAAGGACAAGGTCTTAAATAGAGTCACAGAGGTAGGGACTAAGTTTTTAGTAGACTTTTCCCCATGAAAACATGTCAAGTCTATTAAGAAGTACTTACAACATCTATTATATTTAGAACAATGAACATGTCTCTTTTAGTAACCCTCATGCTATAATATTGATTCCATATCAAGATCCTTGTATGTTTGTCACACAGAGGGGCCTCATGGAGGACCACTTTACTAAAATGTAGATAGCATACCAAACATATCAAAATATAACATGTAACTATAATAATATGACCATGTCAAATGCACCTCTTATTAATTTGGTTCCTTCTATAGGAGTCTTGAGTTGATAGACTAAGAAAATTAGGGTTTAGACCTAGTTACACAAAGCACCTTGATAGAAAATATGTTCAATACCCAAACTATCAAGGAAGTATATTTTGCTTCCATGTAGAATAGTGAGTCAAACATAATGGAAAATATGCAAGTAACATCTAATTTAGACCAAAGTGGTGCAAACACACAAATAACTAGTCAACAATAAATTATGCTTTTAACTATCACCATGAGTGGTTTGTAAATGCAGGGTGTATGAACTTCTACCTATCGGCCTCAAATGACTACCTTTAATCCAAAACTAGTTGCTTATTGAATCACACAACATCAAGGATTAAGTAGTCAACTAATAACTAGGGCCATACCATAGTAAAATGTGATAAATGCTACTCCACCCCAATAGGTGACGAGTAATATTCCATAATAATAAGCACCATCTAATATACCCACACAACAGAGGCAAAACATATTTCCACCTCAACAAGGGGTAACAAATGTTCTCACTCATCAAGTAGTGATGAACATACCTCTTCAATCATAGATTAACATGCCAATCCAAAACCAAATGATGTTTAACCAATAACGTACTAGTATTAGTTAGTGACAAATGTCAAACCTTTAACATACATCTACTTCCCAATAAGGGTTTGCATAACCAAGAGGTTCCAATGTTTCACAAGTTCTAATTAGGCAATAATTACATTTTTTGTAAAATGTGCCATAAGTTTAATGATAGGGTCTTGGTTCACAAGTTCCCCTCAATTAGCAAGGTTTGACTAGTCAACAATATGTCCCTATTCAACCTTAACAGGCACATTACAACCATATTCCTTCATCCCAACTACAATTTCCCCAAAATTAGGCCTATATACCCAATCCTAACTAGAATATTTAATGTAACAAATGCAATTTCAATAATCACACCTTAATCTATGCATGTGTATTCCTTGTCCATTCCCTAACCAAACCAACATTCCCCAACAAATGCCTCCATTTACCCCAATCAAAGTAATCCACTTGTTACTACATAACCTCCACCTTAGGCTAATGATCCCACTGGTTTTCTCACATAATAGCTAAAACAAATGAAGGATACAATTGTCCTCATCCAATCATGGAAATAAACCAAAAAATTCAAGTTGGACGATGTGTGTTCTTGCCCCTTTAGCATGGAGTACTTGCAGATACCATTTCTTCCAAGGTACAAACCACTAAAGTTTGACAAATACAAGGGGAAAGGTGACCTAAAGGCCCATTTTATAGAATTTTTTTGTTGCATGCCAGCCAGTGGCCTATCATCAATCATTAAATTACCAAAGAATTTAGTATCTATTTTTTATGATTTTTGGATAAGTTTGTGCAACACTTTTCTTACAATCTAGAGCATGAGATTTCATTGGTAGATTTGACACAGGCCAAATAGAAGGTCATATAAAGCTTCATAAGTTATCTACAATGATGGAGAGCCCTTACAATTTGATTTACCTATAGTTTACTAGATAAACAACTAGTCATCATGTTTACCAAAAATTTACATAGTGATATATCTTACTATCTAGAATTACAATGTGCACACACTTTCAAGGAGATCATTGATAAAGGTTTTCTAATTAAAAGATCCCTTATTTATAAAGGGATCATTAAACTTACCTCATAAAATTAAATCCAAAACCAAAACTAGAACACTAGCCAAAATCAAAACCAAGTCCAAGTGCAAGCATCACAACTAGCCCAAGACAATAACTATGACAAACCCAAATACTTCAATCACAACAAGAATGTTGTGAGAAATGGAGTAATAGAGTTGTGACATGTCCAAATAGTGTAAACACTATCTACTCAGCCTATACCGCATATGCAAATTACTCCTTACCAACAATCTCTACAACAAGCATAGTGAGTGCAACAACCTAGATCAACATAATAAACATAGCAACCTATGCCTTTTTAAAACCTTCCTCCTAAGAGAATTGTGCCTACTCATTGCATATTTAGTAACCTTGGAGAACCCATTGAATATGTGTTTCACAAGCTTGATACAACTAATATGATTAATTGGCATATTCCAAATTACTATCTTGAGGACATTGACTATCCAAACTGGTATAAGCTAAATGAATTATATGAGTATCATCAAGTGAATGGACATAACTTGTACTATGTGTACAACTTAAACATGTGATCAAAAACATGTTAGAAAATGGGGAGCTAACATTGGCTAATAGAACTTCCACATCTAATTAGAATTTGGGAATCTATCAATAGCCCTTTTCCCAACATAACAACCAATAACAACAAAAATATCAACTAACACAACAATATCAACAACCAAGGCAGAACCAACATAACCAAGAAAATTAATAGTAGAATAACAACATCAAAATAATGGACATAACCAAGGCCAAAATGACTCCAACAACCAATAGACCTACAATGTAGTTGCACATGACTATAATAAGGTTGTAGGCCATATTGCAGGAGATCATATTAACACCATTTCCATCAATCCAAGACCAAGTGATAATCAAACAAGACCATTTATAATCATTCCCAATCAACCAACCCATGTTCGTAATCCTTCCTTGACCTTGGACCATATACAGGCAAACCAATAAGTAGGGATTCCCACTTTTGGACTTTATACTGATAACTCATCATTAGCCTATGACCACACACAAGTGTACCAATAATCAAGACTTATCTTATCTAGTCCCCATCTATCATCATTTTTTAGTAACATTGGTCTTGTACCTAATCCTAATTGTGTAATCACAACTTGATGGTTGAGGATTACCATACCAGGCCCATAACCATCTTCCACTTCACCCATCATATAACCACCCATTCTAGATAGGAACAAGTCATTTACCATTGTGTAAGAAAAGATGTTTGATATTGTGGAACAATTTCAAAAGATGCTTGCACAAATCTCCATTTTGATTTGTTGTGTATGTCTATAATCCACAAAAACATCTTGATAGAATTCCTTGGCCAATCCTAAGTTCATAATGACATATATCTAGATAAATTTCAAGCTTTGGTTAGATACCTAGCTCCAGGCCAACAATTAACCTTCAACCAAATCAATATGTCATTCCTTGGCCCACTCCATAACAATCCACTGTACATCAAATTTTTCATAACATGACACAAGTGAAGTGTGTCATCATAGATAATGGATCGGGTCTAAATATTGTGTCTTTAAATCTCATCAAGCTTCTTGGGTACATGACAATAGATCTCTAAGCATAAATAATCAACATCAAGGCCTATGGCAATGAAGAATGAGAATCACAAGGCACTATCAGCTTGCCATTTATCATTGGGCCTTTGACCCATGACACACTATGCCATGTGTTAGTTCTCAATTTTTCATATAATATGCTTTTGGGAAGACCTTGGATACATGAAATTTGTGTAATCCCATTGACATTACACTAATGTATCAAGTTCTCCGATTTAGGTATGGAGGCTATTATTCTAAGAGATTTACATTCATACGAGTATTATAAGTATTTAGAGGCTGAGTTCAAAAGATATAACTATCATTTTGGCATGAATTTGGTTGTCAATAAGGACAAGGGGAAGAAATACTTGTTGATTTTCTAGAGGCCAACTGCATTGACCCTGATACCTTTGATTCACTTTCCCACATGTCACCTCTTGATATTTTTAATCATTACACCATTTTGATTAATGGCCTAAGAGAATATTTGACCCATGATACATTCCACATTTTCAAGCTTCCACAGAACCCAAAGTCCTTTAGAAGACCAAAACCCAAACCACCTTTCATAGAATGGCAAAGAAAGGGCAAAGCCAAACTACATAGTCTAGCACCTATCACTTTCATACCGGCCTCTAGCCAAGAATAGGACCCTCTTATATATGATGAATCATGGTTTTATAATGACAAATTGGCTGATTATTACAAAAATTCCAAATACCCCATTCCTAATCAAACCATAAAGAACCAATCCTATTAAGGAGGAGGCCTTGGGCTAAATCAACAGGGAACACTTGAGCCAATTTCTATGACTCGATACAAAAAAACCTATGGACTTGGATTTTAATCACCTAGGGGTGACCCCACATATCTTATTCGAGTTACATCACCAATGACTAGTGACAATGATGTTGATAATGAAGTAGAGTTCAATCATAGCCTTTTCGATTACCTAGCCCATACCAATTTGTTTGACACTAATGCCATTTGTACCCTTTGACCAGTTATTCATCATAACCCACTTCCATTATATTATCCCCTAATAATAGACTGGTGCTAACAAGAATCAAATGTGCCAGTTGATGAGTTTTAAAATGATGAGGCCTTCTGTGATTTTATAGGCCTTAGGGAAAATGTTCCATTGGGAGACCATAAATAAGGGTTCTCAATCAAATTAGCCTATTTTGGAGAGTGGGTGAACACCCTTAGCCAAAAATAATTAAATAAAACATTAAGGTCCTAAATTGAAAACCTCATTGAGGTGCTTTTAGACCAAGGAAATAGTAAAGAGAAAGGCCAATCTAGTGGTGAAAACCTATTTCAGGTGTCATTAGATGGGGGTGTTCAACCTTCCTCAAACATAGACTAGGAGACCACCAAAGACAAACTTGTCGATGAGTCAGAGTTTAGCCTTGAAGAACAATAGGATTTTGATCTAATCATTCAGGAGACCACCGACAATGAGCTTGCCTATGGGTTTGAGTTCAGTCTTGAAAATAGTAAGCTTTTGATCAAATCATCCAAGAGTTTCCAACTATTTTTATCACATGGCCATCCCTACCATTAGGGGATTCTAGTTCATCATGCCTAAGATAAATTTAAGTGTCAGTCTTAATAGAGAATTCTACTATTGCAGGCCAGTTCAAATCTTTGCCCACTATTTATGAAGATGGTTTGACCCTTCTAGTGGAGGATACTAGATAGGTAAACATTGGGACTCTAGATAACCCAAAATGGATCAAATTAGGTGCATCCCTCATTAAGGTGGAGTGTGAAGTCTTTATAACCCTTTTGAGGGAATTTGTTGATATATTTTCATGGGCCTAATCTGACATGCCCGATTTGGACCCTACCTTGGTTGTTCACCACCTTATGGTACATCCTAATGCCAAACCTATGAAATAAAAATTATGCAAGATGCATCTTTGTATTTTTGTATTATTGAAGAAAGAGCTGGAAAAAACCTTGGAAGTGAGATATATTAGGCCAATCGACCATTCTAAATGGATCTCTAATGTTATGCCAGTCAAAAAAAATACAGAAGGAATCATGATCTATATTGATTTAAAAGACATAAATAAAGCCTACCCCAAGGATGACTTTCCTCTACCAAACATTGACATGATTGTCAAATCCATATTGGGTTATGGGATGCTTTTGCTGATGGATGGATTTTTAGGCTACAACCAGATCTAAATAACACTACAAGACCAACATAAAATAGTGTTCACCACTCCATAAATAACATTTTATTATCAAGTTATGTCATTTGGTCTCAAAAATATAGGGGCCACCTATCAAAGAGCCATGACCATCATATTTCATGATATGATGCATAACATTGTTGAAGACTACGTTGATGACATAGTAGGTAAATCAAAGACTAGGGTCGATCATCCATCAATACTAAGGAAGATATTTGAGTGATTACATGAATACAAAGTTAGGCTCAACCCTAATAAGTGTGTGTTTAAAGTTACTTTAGGTAAATTGCCTAGCTTCATTATGTCTTGCAGGGGCATAGAAGTTGATCTATCCAAAGTATGAGCCATAGAAAAGATGCCACCATCAGCTAATTTGAAGAATTTATATAGTTTGAAGGGCAAGATCCAATTTATTTGATGCTTCATATCTCAATTGACCAACAAGTATCATCCTTTCATACACTTTCTGAAGAAAAGGGTATAATTCCATTGGGATGATGACTACCAGCAAGCTTTTTAACACTTGGACTATCTTGCAAACCCAACTATTTAATTTCCTTTAATGCTATGAAATCCATTCCTCCTATATTTATCTATAATAGACAAAGCTCTAGGGGCACTTCTAGCTCAACATGATGATAATGGAAAAGAGCATGCCATGTACTATCTAAGTCACACACTGGTCACGTATGAATGTAATTATACAACCATTATGAAATCCTATTTAGATATGGTCTTTGTAGCTCAAAAACTATGACATTACATTTTGAAAAATAAGACCATGGTGATTTCAAAAGTAGATCTGCTCAGGTATCTACTATCTAAAATAGCTTTACAAGGCCACATGTCCAAATAGATTATGATTCTTAGTGAGTTTGATATAGAATATGCCAACCAAAAATCCATCAAGGGGTGAGTTCTTACAGATCCGCTTGTTGAAGCACCCCTTGCAGATATAGAACCACTAACATTTGGATTCCCATATGAATCCATTATGACCATCATAGAAACACCTCTTGAGGAGCAACACTGGAAGCTATATTTTGATGAATCATTTACAACACATGGATTGGGGTAGGCCTCTTATTAATTACACCATAGGGGGATCTAATCCCTAAATCATTTAAGATTAGCTTTCCTTGTACCAATAACATGGCTGAATATGAGGCACTAATCACATAGCTCCAATAGGCATTACAATGAAACATACATAATCTAAAGGTTTATGGTGATTCTCAGTTAATCATCAATCAAGTTATAGACCATTTTCAAACCAAAGATGACAAGTTGGTGCCATACAAGGCCATGGTCAACAATCAATAGATTGTCAATGTATAATTTAAACATATACCAAGGGCCATTAATAGGATAACAAATGCCATAGCTCCTATTTGATCATTGATTCAACAACTAGACATGGCCAAATAATACCAATTTCTCATTAAAATTTGTTAGCACCAGCTCATGAACCTTCAACTGTCATAATGATATATGATATTATTGGTCCCAGATCTACTTGGTATTCATACCTATATGCCTATTTGCATGACCATGTTTTTCCACTAGACCTATCTTATAAACAATCCAAAGCTTTTATCCATCATGTCACACATTATACCTTAATCAGAGTAACCCTATATTGCCACAATTTTGATGGAAATTTGCTTTGTTATTTACCTTTGGTAGAATCTACATTAGCATTATGGGAAGTTCAAGGAGTATGTGGATCCCACACCAATGGGCCAGTCCTATCTAAAAATCTCTTACATACAAGATACTATTGACTAATAATGGATGCAGATGCACCTATATATGTAAAAAGATGCAATAAATGTCAATGGTCTGCCAATATGATTCATGCCCAGACCAAACTTTGAAACTAATTCTTACACCATGGCCATTTGCTACATGGGGCTTAATCTCATTAGGAAGATAAACCCCACCTCATCTGATAGCCATAAACATATCCTTGCCACCACATAATTCTTCACTAAGTGGGTTGAAGTTATACCCCTCACTTACGTGACTGGAAGAAAATTTATAAGTTTAACTTTAACCATCTCATTTACTACTACGGCATCCCTTCTGACATTGTATATGATAATGGTGGATCATTCAAAAATAAGGATGTCAAATTGTTATGTACTGAATCCAAGATTAAATAGCATTTTTCCATGGTATTTTAACCTCAAGGTAATGATCGATCAAAAACATCTAATAAAACCATTGTCAACATCCTTTAAAATATTGTCAATGATGTCAGTCATGAGTGGCACCTTCAAATATTATGCACCCTCTGGGCATATCACATCAATCACCATACTCTGATAATAGCCACTCCATACTCACTTGTTTCTATCATTGAAGCTATTATTCCCATTGAGGTCGAGCTACCTTTAGTATGCATCTCTTTGAAGCATGTCCTAGATGATGATGACTATCAAGTAGCTCACCTCTAAGAGCTGGAGTTACTTGATGAGAAATGCATGAATGCAGTCAACAACATTCAAGTATACTATAATTGAATCTATGGCCACTATAATCAATGTATGAAACATAAAGACTTTGAGCTTGTAGATCTTCTCCTTAAAGAATACCATGATCAAAAAGAAGCATAAAGGTAGTTTTAAACCCAACTGGGTAGGTCCTTTCATCATTATTGCAAACTATGACACTAGAGCATACAGGCTTGTTACACCAAATGGGGATGAACTTGATGAGTCGATGAGCATTATACACCTCAAAAGTTACTTCACTTGAGTGACCTGGTGTATTGTCTATAAAGCATGTTCTAGTTGTACATTATATTGAATATATTCTTTGTACCATACCATTCTATCACTTTGTCATTCCACCACTTTGTTCTATCATACCTTTTCTATCGACCAATTTTTTTCACCCACCTTATTGAGCCTGTTTGACCTTGGTTCCATTTCATTGGTTACAAGGCCATTTTCAACATGAATATTCAGACCAAGTTTCAATAGTTTCAATTATTCTAGATAGAAGCCATATTTTGGATCAATATGATAAAGGTTTTAGTAGTTGTATCATTCATTTCTTGTTGCATTTTATACCCAAGTAGGCTTGATTATAACCATTTTTGGGAAAATCAGTGTCTCACCATCTTGATACTAATTATAACCACCTATGGGAAAATTAGTATCATTAACTTATGTTTTTTTTTCCTATTTATAGCCACTTATGGGCAAACTAGGGGCAACACTTATTTATCATGCCTTGAAGTACCACCTTGCCATTCATATGTCATACTGTGCCATTTTTCCAACTTTGCCTATTTTGTTTGAATTAGATTCTACACTAGTCAGATTCTTCTATTGTAAGGTATAACTATAGTGACTTGAGGTCCCATATTGAGATTTTATAGGTAATGATCAATTTATATTAAGGTTAGCTCAGTCACCCCTTTGCCATGCTCTCATCATTTTGTGAGCAATGCTAAGTATGAATGGTCTCACTATTTTGTGAGCAACCTAAGCCATCCTATCGCTATTTTTTTAGCACTCTAAGCCACATTTTTGTTATTTTGTGAGAAATTTAAGTTTTAACGTTCTCACCATTTTGAAAGCTTAGACCATTTAGTGTCTTATCATTCTCGACCAAGTTGAGATGCTCCAAAAAATCCAAAAACATTTGTAAAACCATTTTAGAAAATAAAAAACATTGACCACTTATTTGTCTTAAGGATTATGGCAACCCTCACTAAGTTTGAATAAACCAATTATCATTTGGTTTCCCCATCCTTATTGGCCCTCTTATCCCATGTGCTTGTCATTTTGCAAGATCATTCCCCTATTCTTCTATTCCACAATCATGTTTTATTTTTCATCATT
Organism: Torreya grandis; assembly: GCA_037957365.1. NCBI lineage: Eukaryota > Viridiplantae > Streptophyta > Pinopsida > Cupressales > Taxaceae > Torreya > Torreya grandis. The sequence continues at coordinate 423,595 of JARHVA010001339.1, forward strand.
TTTCTTCTATCCCATATCTTGGGAGAACTACATTTGGCCTAAATTTTTTGTTGGATATCATATCCATGGAACTATATAGGCAGCATCCACTTATGTAGTACATCTAGAGACAGCTCGACCACACCTTCATTTTCTTCTTTTCCACCGTTTTGTTTGTTTCATTATCTCTTCTTATTTAGGGGCAAGGTTCATTGTCTTTTTGTTTGTGTCATGTTGTTTGTACTAAATTTATGAATAACCATTGTTTATTTGAGTGTTTTTATTTGTTTTGTTTTGTTATTTCTTTTTTGATATTTTATTTTATTTTTTTGTCTATTTTTTTACTTTATTATGGTGCCTTGATTTAATCTATGTGCATTCATTGGGTTATTCCTTGTGCATTAGTATTTAATCCATCCATATTCATGTGTCAACATTGTCGTCATGGTTTTTATCATTGGTGCATTATTTTTAATTGTGTATTGGATTGTGTGTCAGTCCTTATGCATATTTTAGCCAAGTTATCATCGTGTTCTATCATGATGCCTATCCTCACGTGCTACAACAAAAATTAGCTTTGAGGAGTCTACACAACACTGAAGTAACAATATATCTCCTCAGCACTAGTGAAATTCCTGATCTAATCCAAATCATATCCTAAATAGAGTAATTAAATAAACAAAATATTTGTTATCCTTACTAGTTCAGATGAGCATCTCCCTACTATCAGGTTACCTAATTCATATTTTTCCTTTGTACTAATTTACCATCATCTTTGCCATCATCATGTTTGCTATAATCAGGATATAATGTTTATAACCACCTTTGGGAAAACCATTGTATACCATACCACTTGCATCTCTAATGATTCTAACTGCCTTTAGGCAAATAATTGTATTTCCATCTATTTAAGGATTGATGATTATAACTACCTTTGGGAAAATCATTCTCTTTCTTCTACCCAATTAGGGTACATTTTCATGGTGATAATGCTTATAACCTCCTTTAGGAAAACCATGATCCCTATCTACCCAATTGGGGCATGTTTTTATCCTACCAATGATTATAACTACCTATGGGCAAATCATTGTTTTTCCCTTTTGATGATTATAAACCTTTGGGAAAATCATCACCTTTTTTACCCTAAGCCTTTTTCTATGATTATAACTATCTTTAGGTAAATCATTACCTTTTTTATCCCACCTATGCTGATGATTATAACCACCTATGGGTAAATCATCATGTTGTCTACTCTAACTAGGGAAGCTCCATATGTCACTGATTATAACCACCTATGGGAAAATTAGTCCCTTCCACCGCATCATTTGCATCTATTTGGTCCACTCATTTCCTTCTTTTGAGGGACCATTTGTTGACCCCTTTACAAACCATTCCCTCGAGGGGGAACCTATAGTTCATCCATTGTCATTAAATTTGTAAGCATATAGGACCTTTTCATTATTTGAGAATATGTTACTATGATTATAGCTTGCAATGCCTTACCAAACAAGGGCAAACTATAGACACGTAAAATTGGCCACTAATGGCTTCATACCAAAAATTAGATTGATTTTTACCAACCATTACAAATTAAGCCTAAAAATCCCTAAACATCCCAAACTTGCTTGTGCATCATTCATCAAAGCTTATATTCCCATTGAGACATCCTTAATTGGGGCATCCTACCATAAATAACAAAAACCTCTCATGTATTCATCTCTAATCATCCAACGACATCATAATATGTAATTTAGCCTATAGACCTATTAAATGGTGCAAGTGCACACATGAAATTAAATCAAATCTTGAAAAATGATAAAAAGCCTAAGCAAAATTAATTAAAATGCAAAACCTAAACTAAATGCCTAGTTGAATTATCCATGAGCAATTAATGAAATTCTAAAAAAAGAAATTCAAAAATTAAGAATATCCTAAGAATTCATAATTACTTTTTTGTGAGTTGTCAAATATCTTAAAATATCTCACCTATGCCTATTCATTCATAATCATGAGTTTTTGACACCTTTCAACTCTAATGGGGTTAATTTACTCACTAAGTTTAGGTTCGAACCCATTCCAAGCTCTAACTACACCTTAACTCACCTTGGGTTGGGGTTAGTTTTTAAACCTATAAATACAAGTATGGACCTCTTCATTTAGAGAGATTGAGCATGGTAGAGTTATAATGCAAGATTTGGTGCATGATTCAAAGTTATAAAGTTATAATGCCAAAATCACAAGCCAAATCCAACAACAATCCATAAGCCATGGTGCCAAGGAGAGAAGAAGATAGCCAAGCTCCATTGCCAAAGACTATTTGAGCACAAGCTAAGCAAGCCAAACAAACACATCATTTGGATCATTCAAAGAAGGTAAATAATTTGGTATTATTTTCATTTTAGTTATGTTCCTAATTGGTTTTTTTCACTAAGCTCTCCCTATGATCTATGCAAGTAAGTGTTATACATGTTAATGTGTTTTTATTCAAGTTTTCTTACTTATTCTAACACATGATCTAACCACCCTTCTTGGATTACTTGATCACAGTGTCCACATGGTATCTAATGTACATCAATATAATTATTCATTTGGTTAATCCAACTGACTATATCTTTTCTATTGAAATTATACATGTCTAATTTTGACACCATGTTCTCAAGCCCCAAATTAGATCCAGTTGAGTGCAGGGGTTGCACTATATTTGGATTTGGAATGGCCTAACTAGGAGATATAAACTTTTTTGGATGTGTATTAGTGAATTATGGTTGGTTTTTCATATTGTATTGTGAGGTAAATAATTTATTGAATCTATACTTGAGTTGATCTAGTTGTTGACTGATTTTATCTATATCTCATTTTTTAGTTATTTTAACCCATATTTTGTACACATTGTAATCAATCTAGCTCACTCTATGATATTCAAAGATAACCCTATGATAAAAGATCCATTATTTCTCATTTCAGACATCATCTCTGATATGTTTGGTGTTTTTTCCCAAAGTGTTATAACCCTTACGTCAAACCCTAGTATATGTTCCGACCATTCAAAAAAATTAAGGATCAATGTTTAGGTTTTATTTTTCAAGGTTTAGGGTTTAATCTTAAGGGCTCATTGGATTTTTAAAAATTTAAAAATTTTATAGTCTCACTAAGACAAATCAATTATTGATAGATTATGTGAGAGTACAAAAAACCAAGAAATAAAAAAGGAAACCTAGAAATTAGGGTTAAAAAAATATAGGTTATTGTGATTGCCTCATTGAGATGATTCCAAAACTATTATAGTACATGAAGGTGAAAGTGTTTCTAAAAAAATTAAATAAATACTATGAATACAAACATTTTAAATTTATTCTATATGAAAAATTATGTTTTTTCAATCTTTCAACAACACAAAATAGACATTTATCTACACACACAAAATTGCAATGAGAAACATCTTGACCAAATAGAGGTTATAATACCACTTGTAATGAAATTAATTATAGATATAGATTATAAACATAGTATTTAACCTCTATGTAAATATCAAAAGTGAAATAACAATAATAAATCACAATAATAAGGCCATAAGATAACATATCCACATGAGATGATTGTAATTATAATAAAATATTAGAACTTTATGAATGATCCAATTTGAGGGGGGAGCCTTCAAATCTATTTAATTAATTTATTTCCTATATTATTATTTGGTTAATTTTGGACACTTTCTGTGAATTTCCTAAAAAAACTAGAATTATCGATTAACTCCAATTCATTGTCTGAGTACTCGAATGAGTTCCCAAGAGGTGGGGCATACTTTTAGTATATTTAATTAAAATTAAATTTTATTTAAGTCAATTACTATTTTATATAGAATTTAGGATGCCATAGTTTGGTATTTTTCATGATTTGGTAACTTGTTGAGAAAGGCTTCTTGCATGTTGACCTTGTCTTAAATGTGAGTCAACTTTGTTTGCTTTCATATGTGCTTTAGGCTAGTTTCAATTGTCTCAGAATCTATTTTTATCTTTATAATTATATATTACTTAGTTTGTAATTTAAGTCTTTAATTTAGTTTTTAATTTATGCTTAATTCAAACATAAATTATCATGCAATTTATCTAGTCATAGACTTATTTTATCCTTTATTATTAATAAAAGATTGTGCACAAGAGTGGTACAATACTTCCTTTTGGAAATTCATGTTTCATATTTTTGCCTCTAATTTTTTATTATATGTATTCATAAATAAATACCAACAAGCATATGTTTTTAGTTTTGAACTTGTTTAGTACAAGTTTTGATTAATAATTTGACTTCCAACATAACTAGTTTAACAATTGGTGATTCTAGGATATATTGGTTGATATATAACTTCAATTTCAGATTAATTAAGAGCTGGTTTTCACTCCATCCAATCATTCAAAACCTTCAAGGACATGGCATGAGGGACCTAAAACAAGGTAAAAAGAGCCCACAAAAATGCCCCAAAACATAGTGGTGTGGTCTTAACATACCAAAATAGTGCCGCTACATTTCTCAAAAATCATTTATAACAATAAAAAAATAAGGAAGGAGAGAGAAAACTAGGGAGGAAATTTTAAAGAGGAGGAAGAGGAAGAAAACATGATATATCCTATAAATATATAATCAAAATATGCCAATAAGATCCTAAAATGAATCAATAATTAGTAGACCCAAAAATACCCTAGAATAATGCAATTTTACAATTAAAACTACCCTCGAACCAAAATTAGGTCTCTAAATAATTCCCTAGGTTTATGTGTGTGTGCATAATGTAAAATTAAAACAAATAGGGTTTTTAAAAGATGCCTTGATCTTTAAAATCTATAAGAGTTCTCAAAGTTAGTATAGTAATGATGATGAACTAAAATTAAAAAGGAACAAGAGATCACTTGATTGCCATCATTAAAAGTCATGAATATATGATAACAAATATCCATAGTCCTATGTCTATGATATGTAAAAATGTGCCTCTGCATACATGTAAGAAACATATGTAAGTGAATCAATTTCTATTTGAATCCATAATCAAGGAACTATTGAAATATGGAAAAAAATGAGATTAGGAACAAATATGCTTTATTGTGTTGAAAAATATGAAGTAGCTTATGTGAGATCCATATCTCAGAATAAATGTTATATTTGAATATGTATTTGTCTCATGGTGATGTCAAGTGGTGTATATAAATGACTTGTAATGAGTCCAAGTGCAATACATGTCTCATGGTGAGAGTGAATGGATTAATTTGTGTAACCCCATGTGATTTCCTCCATGTGAGGGAGTAAGGGAGTGTCATGGAGTCTTAGAAATAAAATAATCTGACCATATGCCATCATTTTGAGGTGTGGTATAAGCCTATGAATCATATATCTCAAAATAAATAGATTACATGCTTTTTTTAATATAATAAAATAAATCATTAATGTATAACATAATAATATATCATCATGAAAGTATGTATGCCATACATAAATTACCCTGAATGGGTTTGAAGTATAACATATATAAAAGAAAATGTAACATGTCCCCAATTGAGTAATATATAATCAATGTAATCATAGTAACAATGAGATGCATGGTATGGACAAATTATAAGAAATGAAGGTAAAAAATATATATCCCCCAATATAATTCATGTATCAAAAGATATTTTAAATGAAAGTATACACATAGAGTCTTCCCTATTAGATGCATTGTAAGAGTCATGGAAATATGGGAAATAAAACAATAATAATTTGATTATATGGATCATTCAAAATCAAATCAAAATGTGTTTGATATAGATCATAACATAAATATTATATTAACACAGAGTAAACAAAACAAATAAGGTAAGGAGTACCAGGAACATGGTAAACACAACATAATTAGATTAAACATGACAATAATGTGACACATAAACAAATATATAAAACTATTATAGAACACCATGTAACCAATTAAAATCATGTGATATAGTGTATACAATATAATTACGGAAGATATATCAAATATAGGTTGCCAAATAGTAAGCATATGAAGCAAATACATCAAGCATAGGGAAAAAAATAGAGGCATGACAAATAGTAAGTACATGAAGAAAACAAGTCAAATATATTAGAATTAGAGAAATCATAGAGGAATTTATGAACCCATATAAGTAAGCACAAAACAACACTGAAGTTATAGAAATTACAATAGGAATATGTGCATACATAGAATCACTAAGCACGTTAAGGTACACACTAGGAAAGATAAACCAAAAATATATATGATCATATGAAAACTCAATATGATAAATGAGATAAAAATATATATATAACTTAAATCAATGTTAGGACATGCACTTCAAATTCCCCTAGATAAATCATTTAACGTGCACCTAGCTAACTATTAATCCATTATCATCTATATATACATGTATATCCTACATCAAATTTAATAATACCATCAATTGATTGCATGTAATCAATATAATCATTATTAAAAGGTATATAATCCTAATATGAATATTTTTACCTATGTTAAAAACAAAAATAAAGGAAAATAAATTTTTTAAGATGTGAAACGGTTAAATAAATAACCAATCACAAAAAGGAAGATGAAAGGAAAAATCAAGAAGAGATAAGGGGGAATTTATAATAACCTACAACTTCCATCAGAACTATGCATGTTGTGAGTCATTGGCCTCAATATATTGTGATATCCTCATATGTAATTTTGCATAGGATTTTTAGATGAGACATGATGAAAAAAGATAGGTAGGTAAGCAATAAGAAACTAAAATAATTAATCAATGGGAAAGGATATAATAATGATTCATATATACAAGAAGGAACCACAAGTATCAAAAGAGGAAGGAGGAAACTCAAAGTAAATAAATAATGGAAGGAAATAGAGAAAGAATCTAAAATAAAGGATAACCAAAATATGAAGGTGAAAAAAGAATAATATAACTTCAAATTTTAAAAAAAATATCAAGTGGAAGACATATGAAAGCTAAAATAACGTATATAGGTACTTTTTATCAAGTGGATCATTAAATACACTATCAAAATGTCAAATGAGGTCTGAAAATTTAAGAATACTTCATCAAATGAATGATATAGAATGAAAAACTACCATGTGTATATGATGAGATGCACCACCTAAATGATAAGTAAGGGAGCTTCAAAAAAAACCCAAATAAATTATTATAACCTCTCACATTACCCCTCCCTTGAATAATGTTAAATGGGGGGAGTAGATGAAAACATATATATGAAGGGTTTGAATTCAATACTAAAACACTAAATAAAATAAATATGTTGGGGAAGCTAGATTATCATAATAAATGTCATAAAATACATAAATTAATATCATAAAATATATCTAAAGTATACAAGGAGATAATAGGGATGATATAATTTGATATTGTTAAAAAATCCATCATAAGATCATATTTATTGTAAAAATTAGAGGGATCCACTAGATTGGAAGTTGGTTTGATCTGAACTCAATCATGGATATGCTTAATGGGAGTAAAAACATGGTTAAAACCTAAATATAACTCTAAAATTGGTCTAAATCCACTACTTAAACACTAAGCAAAAGTTGAATGTCAATCCCAAAATTCACATGACTAAAACTACACAAAAATAGGAATTTTTTTTAATAACGTAAAATTCACATTATAAATAACTACATTTCCTATTGGTTGTCCATTTATATGGCAAAATACATTTAATGCATAAAAAACTCACATGCCTAAATGGAACATGTGGTAATTCACAAGTGGTTGCATTGTTACTCACATGCTCTAATCGGCCTAAAGGCTCTTGAACAAGCCTACAAATCTATAAGAGAACATAATAGACCCCATAACCCCAAGGTATATTATGGATGATTGACTAAAAATAGGTTATTTTTATAAACTATTGGCTTCAATTATTCCTCCTAACTCTTAGTTGGGTTCAAGAGGGACCTCAAGTGATCCTAACAAATCACAGGGCTCGGTTCACACCTTAAGTCATAACTTAATTTTTTTTTCAATTTAGCTTATTTTTTAATAAAAAATATTATCATGGAGGACTCATGCTCCTCATATGAACTCAAAATGGGTCTAAATAATCCTTAATTAACTCCTTGAGGATGGAGCATTCCATCTCAACCAATAGAACCTTTCTATCTTGACTGTCAGATTCAGTCAAGATGGAAAAACCCTATAAATCATTAAAGAAGGAAATAAATGTTTCAAATCACTTTTTATGTTTTTATTTTATATTTTGTAAATGAGGAAGGAGGTTTTGGAGAATGACTTTTCCATATTCATCCCTCTTCTCCTTCCTCATCTTTGGATGACTGTCAATAATGGAGTATACAAGATATTAAATTTTTTCCATTTTATTTCATTTTCAAAATATGTTTTGATAAAAATATGATTGGATTTATTTTTAAGGTACCCATATTCTTGGAATTTATCTAGTTGGTTCTAGGTTCTATTAGTTTTCAAAAATGCCTTTGGAAGCTTCAAGATCCACCGTAGCCATTCCTAGTCACCAAGAAAGTTTTAAGAAGAAACTAATATTTAATTCAAGTTTCAAGATTTTAATTTTAGTTCACACATTAGGATATAATAAATTAAGGAGGTTTTCCTTTTGTTACATCTTGATTCCTCACTAAGAAAAATATCTAACTCTCTGTGGATATCTATAGTTGACAAATTGAGATTTGGCTATTTTTAACTAAGCTATGATATATATGTTATTATGGGATAGTAGGATATTGATTAGGTTACGTGATCATGATATTATGATTTAGCTATAAGTATATGTTTAATTTATGATCCTGTTGATTTGTCATTTTAGTTATACTTTATGTTGAATGTATATCATAACTTTTATGGTCTAACTACCTATTTTGTTGTGAGGGTGACACAAGAGAACCCATCCCTCAGAGTGTGATGGAGGGAGAGAATCATCAAAGAGGATGATGTAGATGGATACGTCAGAGGATAAAATAGAACTAGTGAGAACCCTTTACACACCACAATAACTAGTACATATTAAAAATACATAATAAAATAGGTAATCTATTGTGTTTATTTTTGCTTGCATTAAATAACTAATTTTCATGGTTTACTAGCCTAGTTTAATGGTTTTGCATATTTCATCTAGTGTGTTTTACGTATGAGCATTAATTCTTCTAGAATGTGATTTACACAAATTTAAGGTTAGTAATTAATGGATTTATTATTGACTATCATAACATCTGAAGATGCTAATTAAAATATTAGATGCTAAAAAAAAAGAAATGAAATTTTCATAAAAGAAATAAAATGGAATAAAAATATGAAAAGAAAAAAATAAGAAGAAGAAACTCATAAAAAGGAATTAAAACAAAAGAGACAATTTTAAGAGAAAGAAAAGGATCTTCAAAAAAGGAAAAAAACAATGTTTTGTTTTTTGTTTTTGTTTTTGTTTTTGTTTTTTTTTTTTTAATAAGATAGTTTTAAAGCAAGACTCATGCCATACATAGTGAATGGAAAAAAAATATAGATATATAAAATAAAATATGGAGGAGAAACTTAAAAAAAATTAAAAGAGGGGAAGTGAGGCTTAGAATATGGGAAGTAAATAGGGCACAATTCTAGGGAGAATATGGAGCATGGAACTGAGAAGGAGAGCAAGAAAGTGTTTTGCCAGGTAGGCATGGTATTTATATTCAATATATTTATATGAATTGTAATTATAAATATATATGGCTGAATATATATAAATACTTATTTGTATACACCTATTTATAGATGACATAAATAAATACACTTATACATGGTTATATATATACTGAATCGAATAGATGTATATATATTTGTGGTGATTTGTATGTTTTACAACATTTTAAATATTGTTGTCTATATAATTGTATGATACAACAAACTATATAGTCTTAGTTTTTTGAAGGAAATTAAAAGTGATGATTCTATATAATTTTATTACCTGATCTATAAGGTTACCCACCCTATATGGACCATTTTAGAGTTCCAAACACCTTCCGTTAGATACCATATTCAACAACAACAACCCAAAACTAAAAATATTTGCCTTCTTTGTTACACAACCAATCATTATACATTTTGGAGCTATGTAACCACTGCCAATCAAGGAAAGATGTTTATTCTCAAAAATAATATATGCAAGCATATATTTATAAATATACAACAATTTTGGAAGCCATTGATTTGCAATTAGTCACTTATTGACAATAATAACAAGTGTAACAAGCTGCTCCCATATCAATTAATGACTTGATATAAATCAACTTGATGTAAATCATTGTATATGTATTGATAATCACTAAGTATATTATTATGAAATCACTGGGCTTAACATAATTCAGTCACTGAGTTTAATGTATGTAGTCACTGATTTTTATAATGTGTAAATCACTGAAGTTTAATTTAAAGTCATTGAGTTTATTATGGCAAAAATAATTTTACAATGTTACCAACCATGCCAATGGCTCTTGAGTCACTTTTTGTTATCTCTAGCTTGTTGAAAATAATTAATATAATTGTTAGTTTTTTGACCCAATATTAACTCCTTATATAATCCTCATCCAATATGTGTATTGTGTTGCATGAATTCACATTAGATAATAAGGAAATTACTTTATTAAGGCATCACTATTCCAGAAAGAATAATATAAACTACTTGGGGGTGTCACCACATCAAATTGTTGTGGGGAGTGCAATAGTCTTGTTCATAGTCATATGCATATTAGGCATTGACTTTCTCAAAAAAATTTACACAGGTAGAACTTTTATATTTCCCTTTCTTCATATAGAAGTCCAAGTATATGAATTCATAGCATCAAGTCTCTATTTATGTTTTGGTATTATTGTATTTTACTTTGGGAGGATGGGCTAAATTTATAATGGGCAGTGACGTTGAATTTAGTAGTAAATAATGCTAATGTTATTTCTAAGGGTATCACTAATGCTCTGGAAAATAAGTACATATAATGGATTAAGCTAACTCCTAGTATTGTAATCATTATAATGGTTCAATTTTGTTCTGTAATTGCACTCTATTCAAATTACTTGTAGTGTCAATTAAATTTTTTAGAGTATTACGTACTTGACTTGATAATTTTTGGGGTAGCATGGGTAATCATTTAACTATACACACACACACACACACACACACACACACACAATATACACCCTTCATACATGGGGATTATTATAGACACATAGATTACTTAATCTAAAATGATTATCTTCATATGATAATTATAGCCCTTTGATTATTGTGCATGGCGATGTTAAATGTAATAGAACAGTTACTATTACATTGTAACAGTATGGATGTTCACATCTTTATTAGGATAATGTTGTTATATATTAGATAATTAATGTTGTTTGAAGGATTAACATGACATTGTTAATAAGATATTATTAGCATTATCCCTAATATCAAAAAGTTTCAAAAAATGCTACTCATCAACAATCATTGTATGAGGAATTGTACACAGGGTTATTTAGCAAGGCTATAATGGTAGTTATACATATGTATAAATATAAATTCATAATGTAACTGGGTATTTATCATTTTTGATACACCATATTTGTGCCAATAATGGTTATAATAGTTACAGGCTATACGTATTGTTGATAATGAGTATACTGGAACATAGGTTTCCTTATGCCTTTTGTGAATTATCAGTTAGTGTATTATGCTGACCTTTTGTAAACTTGTGCACTATGGGTGTACTAATACATAGGAGGGCATATGTATAGATATATTATGTATATAAAATACATTTGAAGGTGAGCCTTTTACATAGTTTTTTACTAGTGTATTGTCGTGACTTAAGAGTATCACTTATCTATGTGCTTGATGGAGCTATTATGTATCTTACAAACTAGAAAGTTAAAATGATTGTTAAATCTTACAAAGTCATTGTTTGGAATTATAGATGATGGTTACATTATTCATGTAGTGTTTTTTTGTTTGTCTGGAATTTATTTTATATGTGTGTGTGTGTGTGTGTGTGTGTGTGTGTGTGTGTGTGTCTATATATATATATATATATATATATATATATATATATATATATATATATATATATATATATATATATATATATATATATATATATATATATATATATATATATATATCTAATCATGTATTTAAGTATGCAACACAAGTACATAATGTAAGTGACTGCGTTGGATCATATGCCTAAGCTTATAGTTAGAAGTATGATTTTATCTAGTCATCAGATGTCTGAGAGACTGAAACTATAACCATATTAAAATAGTCTTTTAGAAAATAGAATGAGATGTTTAAATAATGTTATAATGAGTTTATGAGTTCTCTATTTTGCTGAAAATAATTGATTGGTTGTTAGTTATATGTATTCAGTATTGAATACTTGTGTGCAGTACATGTTATGAGAGTGTTCAAATATATAAATGCTTGGTTATATATAGTATTTAATGTTGTATCATGATGTGTGATTATAAGTTTCGTTGCTTTAAATTCCAATAAACAATTTAAACTAAAGGTATACCTAGGTGGTATAATCTTGTACTTGATTGTTTTTTATTATGTATGTGGGTCATTTGATTCATAAAATTATAAGTTGGGTTATGTGTTTTTATGTAGTTGTGAACTATGATAGTATAAGATAGCATAGAGTACTACAATATAAATTTATGCTATACCTAGATGGTATATACTGTAATTGTCATATTTAGACTCACATATATGCTTGACTAATTGAATGTATGCATGTTGGTTATTACTATGAATAGCATGTTTTATGGTAGTTGATAGGACTTTGTGTATGTGTGCATACAAATTTGAGATTTTAGCATATGCTAAGTTAGTATAATATCTTGTTCCATGGGAACTGTGACTTGCTTTTTTATGCCTAGTTGTTTGAATATAAGCTTATGTTTTCATGTAGTTATGACTACTTTATTATGATTGATTGTGTAAAATTAGTGGTTATGTCTTAGAATATTAGACTATGATAATATGGATTATCATAGGGTGTAGTATGTTTAGAAACTAACTTTGGTAGTAAAAATATGTAATTAAATGTGTATTTACGTAGGTGGTATAGATTGTAGACATTATTTTTAGTATAAGATATGAAATAATGTAAGATTCATTCATATATTTGATGAAATAAATTTATACTTTGGTTACTCCTATGTTTAGCATATTATATGATGTATTTGCTAGTAGGATGTAAATTAAATGAATCTTTTGGTTGAATTGTATTTGATCAATCTATATTACTGATACAAAGTAAGGAGTGAGATGGACTTCACTATATTATTAGCATCACAATTCCAGATGAAGGCAATCTGATCAAGTGGTGTGTATGAATTTGATAGATTTATAGATCATTATTATTTATTATTCATAAATTTTTTTGCCAAAGTATGTTTAGTGAGACATCATCATCTCATAAGTATGATTTACATGTTTATGCGATATCTTTCAATAGAATAATTTTTTATGATACACTACATGTTATCTTAGAAATCATATAGCACATGGGTATTTGTTTGTCTCTCTGGATTCTCATGTCATCACTATCTACTCATCCATGAAGGGAGGGCCATTTTTTAATGGGATTAGTACAGGGGATCATTAGTCTATGGTTGATGTGTAAAAACACTTGGATGATGTTCTTCCTCCCCACAATAGTACTACTTATCGAGATGACACTTGAGATTGCCACATATATTTAAGTTTAGTAACTATGCTCTAGGAAGGCCATGTATCTTATATATACATTGTATTAAATTATATATTGTATTGAATTGTATATTGTAATAAAGAGTTGAGTTACTTATTATTGTACTTTTACAGTGGTGACTATAGACTTGTATCAATCATGGCTGAGTTAATATATTTACTTCATATATTTTCATTTTGATGTGCTCTCATGATATTAGAGATCAGTATCATGTGATATAATATGCTTGTTTGTTATTATCACACTTTGAGTATTTCATATGGTCTCAATATATTCTCATGGTGTAATTTATTTTTGGTATATGTATTTAATTTAAAAAAAATTCATATTTCTAATTGATCCCAGTGGGGTTGTTACATGTGGTATCAGAGTTGTGGCTCGAACTCTAGGACATAATGAGTCCATTAAAATTTTAGTGTCTTTATATTCACCAGTGTGAACCTAGTGACATGAAGTACTACACTATTATTTTATATTTATGGTGCCTTAGTACGGAACCATGTTACACCATGATGAGAGTTTTGAGACTTAGTAAACCCTCCTGTATGGCTTTGTGACTTTTGTAAGTTTGATACATTTATGAAGGTGTGTGGGTAATATTGAGTGTGTACCCTTAGGATCACTCATACCCTTTTAAGTTGTTAAGGGGATTGGTTTATCGATTGAACCAATGGTGATGGTTATATATGAGGTGGGTAGGTAAGCATATAGTGTAGTCCATGAGTTATGAACAAAATATTTCTACCATATTTTATGTATGCACCTAAATTCACTCACTTCATTTAATGTCACTAATATTCCTATTAGTCAACAATAGTTTAATTTATCCCATCTAATCTAATTTATACCCTCTAATTTTGTCCTAATATCACCCCTTTCTAATTATTTTTGTAACATCACCCTTCATTCCTCTTTATTCAATAACCCTATTCATCCTCACCAATCAATTAATTTTATTAAATCCCCATTATCCTATTCTAATCCCACTTGTATATTATTTATGAATTTTAAATTCTCATGACCCACCTACCCACCTATTAAGCCTATCCCTAGGCTCTCCTACATCCCTAGTTCCTAATCACTCACCTAATCCCTATCTAATCCCCCATCTAATCATCATTATTCCCTAAGAGGATTCTAGAATTAGATAATTTTATAATCCTCTCTATTCTCACCCTTCCTCTTTAAAAACCTCTAAATCTAGAGGTTTCCAAGGAATTTTAAATTCCTTTTAATTTTCCACCCTAGATCTCCATGATTCAACTTTGAATTTAAACCATTGATCCTTCCCTCCTCTTTCTATTTAAACAACCCATCCCTCCATGAAAACTAACTAATATCTTTATAACTAACTTATGAATCTATGAATTATCCAACTACAAGGTTTTTAACTAATCCATGTCCTATTAATAATTAGTAATCATCTTGAGTCTCTATGCCAAATCCTTGAATCCATCATTAATAATCCATGATCATACCATTATAATGTCAAAATTTTGAATCTAAGGTAACCAATCTAATCCTCTTATCTTTTTTATCCATTTAATCATGGTTTAGAGCAATTAGATTTAAGACTGGAATGTTGGTTTGAATGGTTTATTCATCTATTTGCATTTGGCCCTAATGGCTCTAGATCTTACTTAAGTAGTTTGTTGTTTGAGTAGATTTAGATTAATTGCATGATCTCAAATCCATTATGCTCAAATTTCACACTACATTTTGATGACTAAAGTGGGATCAAAGAACCACAAATTCAAAGTGTCTTGAATCTCTTAAAGTCTTTTATCACATGGCACTAATAAAATACAAAATGTCCATCATCTCCAATGATGTATGTAACTATTGGTCGTAATCTTCCATCACCCATCACACCATCCCATCATGATCCTATCCTCCATTCAAGTCTAGTACACTCCCATCAGCATCAAGATCTAATCGATTTCATACCTCCCATTACCTTTCTAAGTAGCATTGTCTCTTCTAGGGGTGATGAAGATACTTCTTCTAGATATCTAGAGGGGTCTCAATCAAGAATCACCAAAGGTCACAAGGACATTAATACATCTGGTAGTGGTTACAACATGATCCCAACATTAGACATTTATAGAATAGGCATTGGTTAAAGATGACAACAATGTCTACATCCTGCATCTCACCCCTATCCAATAAATTGGGATTCCCAAAAATCAAAAAAGTCAAAAAAACCCATTCATCTAATGGTGAAAACCAGTCTTTTGGCACCTTGGGCAAGTACCATGATGAAAACTAATTTTCATCATCATGGTAGAATAATATATTATCTACATTTTACCTCAACACTTAGGGGGCATAATCCATCCATCTTTTGTCAATCCATTTATACTTGACTTATCCCTTATCAACTTCATCTATATAACCCATCCACATCATTCTTCTCCATCTTGTCACATTGCCTACCATCATATTGTTCATTCCTTCATGTCTTGACCTTCGTAAAGAAGTATAAGGTTCCTTGATAAATGTTCTCAAATCATCTTGGTGTATCCTCTAATATACACTTAGGTAACTAAACATATGGTTCCTTCACAACGTGGTCATTAACAATCCCTAGTCCCTTCTTCCTTGGTCCCCATCCCCTTTTCCAGATCACCCTCATTCTATTTTCATCCCATTCATCATTCCACCCATCCTCATCTTTGTTGATAGGATTGGTATTCCCTTTTCAAGTAACCCCATTTGTATAGTGTACATACATATTCCAAAAAATCTCTAAAATCTGAAATATGTCAAAAATCCTAAAAATCATAAAATTTGAAAAAACCAAAAATAATCCATGGTGTCTTGTCTTATGCCTAATCCCCTAGTTTCATCCATCTCCATGTCATTCATCTTTCATCACATCTAATATCCATCTCATATTTTCCCATTCCCCATCTTTGGATACAACATTTCATCTTGTGACCAAATCGGAGTGGTCACCCATCTCTCCATTTCTTCATCATCCTTTTTGATGAGGTCTTATTGTCACACCTAACCTTATCAAAGAATTTAGTCTAGCATCCATCACTTCTCTGTCATTAATTATTAATACCTAGCACCCATCCAATTACTTCCTTTCTAGTGTGAAATGTATTTTATCCCATCACTTCCCTGTCATTGCCTCTTCATACTTAGCACCCATCCAATCACTACTTTGCTAGTGTGAAAGGTATTTGATCCCATTATTTCCTACTCTTTTTGATAGATTAGACTCTTATAAATATTTGTCTGTTAGTAATCCTTGGTCATCACTCTTCTAAATCACCTTCTTTGACCACTTTTAGATTCAATTTATGGACCAAATCCATATTCAAAGACCTTATCACATAACCAAGGGCAAATCTAGTCTATATTGATCCTAATCCTAATCTAGGTCCCCAAATGCATATCCATGTCCATATTCTTATCCAAGTCCTAATCCAAGTCATGATCATCCTATCCAAATCCAATTCTATCCCAAGTCCACATTCACATCATGATAATCCTATCCAAATATCTTCAGTCCACATTCACTCATCACCCAATCACTCATCCAATCATTAGATAAGACATTGTGACATTACATGTAGATACTTGTGTGTGTTGTTTGTCTGTTGTCTAACTTATTTGTATGACTTTAATCATGTATATATTTGCTTGTTTTATATTTGTCTATGTCTTACATCATGTCTCTTTTTGTCTATTTGGAAATGAATGAGGATTATATGAAGTCATAAAAAGCTACAATAATGTTTATAAGTTCTCTTGATGATGTAGAGATCATTATTTGTCCTCACACTTTGGTAAAATGTCTTCTTGGTCATACTTATATCATGGGCATACTGCCAAGTGTCATATTTAGTGGATTGCTTAGACTATGATGAGATTTATTATATTTATGATGGATTGATCATCTACACCCTCATCACTTATCTAATCATCTAATCATCCTTATTCCCATCACTCATCTAATCCTCTTGACCCATTTGACTAACATCCAATCTTTTGTTCTCATAATCCTCATCCCATCATATGAGTCCTATCATTTAATCACTAACATCATCCTCTACTCATGATCATCATCATCATCTTCTACTCCATCATTATCATTTATCTCTAGTCAGAACTACATCAACTTGAGGTCTTTTCATACTATGTAGGCAATACTTGGCCAATTTTCAATGTCCAAGGATAGCTTGGCCACTATCTCACTTTCTCCACTATCTCCTCTTTCCTCATCATCAATCATCACATCTCTCTCATATTTCATCATCTTCAAGTATTGCATCAGTCCAATCTTTGTGCTATAATATCAATCATTCATCTAATCAATCACCATTATTGTGATCATCTTCCTAATATTTTCATCAATTGCCCACACCTATTGATTAGGCCTAATAAACTTAGAACATCCATATTTTCTTCCATAAATAACTAATTGGTTAATAAATTATCACTCCCTTGCATGTTTCCATTCTACAAGCTTCATCATTAATCAAATTATTGCGTATTTATTTTATGCAATACAATCATGTATTTTGGTCACTCCATCTTATCATTTCTTCTATTTCATTTCCTTCATCGTATCATTTGACTTTAGCCTTGAGATACACCCATCATTAATCTTATCAAATCATCATCTTATCCTAGCCTATATCTCTCCATTTCATTTATCCTTGCTTGGGATACATCTAAATCTTGCATCCTTTTAATCTTATCATCATCACATTATAGTTGTTTCCCCCTTAGGATGTGTCAAAAACCATGACACAGTCATCTATACTCCTTGTGCATGTGTCTTTACTAGGGGCATCATCACTTTGTAGCTCATTTCTTAAATTTAGACTCATATTCTTCATCTTCTATCTACATTTGGCATCACATCCCATCATCTATCCATCACATCCCACCCCTTTTTTATTCTTTTGAGTGGCAATCCATCTCATTCTTCCTCACATATCCCCTTGAGGGGGCATCATATCCACTAACATCATCTGCTAACATGCATCTATGAAATAGTTTTTCTTTGAAAGACTATTATTTCTTCCACTTCACTTCACTTGCAATTCCATTTCAAAGACAGTTAAATGCATGCACCTAAATTCGCTCACTTTATTTAACATCACTAATATTCTTATTAGTCAACACTAATTTTATTTATTCCATCTAATCTAATTTATCCCCTTTAACTCTATCCTAATATCACTCATTTATAATCATTTATCTAACATCCCCCTTCATTCCTATTTATTCATTAATCTTATTCATCCTCATCAATCAATTAATTTTAATAAATCCACATTATCCCATTCTAATCCCACTTATCTATTATTTGGGGATTTTAAATCCCCATGACCCACCTACCCACCTATTAAGCTTATCCCTAGGTTTTCCTACATCCCTAGTCCCTAATAACTCACCTAATCCCTATATAATCCCCCATTTAATCATCATTAATCCCTAAGAATATTCTAGAATTAGAGAATTCTAGAATCCTCTCTATTCTCACCCTACCTCTCTAGAAGCCTCTACATCTAGAGGCTTCCAAAGAATTTCAAATTCCTTTTAATTCTCCACCCTATATCTCTATGATCCAACTTTTAATTCCAACCATTGATCCTTACCTCCTCTTTCTATTTAAATAACCCACCCCTCCATGGAAAATAACTAATATTTCCATGAATAACTTATGAATCTATGAATTAGCCAATTACAAGCCATTTAACTAATCCATGTCCTATTAGTAATTAGCAATCATCTTGAGTCTCCATGCCAAATCCTTGAATCCATCATCAAAAATCCATGATCATGTCGTTATAATGTCAAAATTCTGAGTCTAAAGTAATAAATCCAATCCTCTTGCCTTTTGTATCTATTTAATCATGGTTTATAGCAATTAGATTTAGGATTAGAATGTTGGTTTGAATGGTTTATTCATCTATTAGCATTTCATCCTAATGGATCTAGATATTACACAATTAGTTTGATGTTTTAGTAGATTTATATTAATTTCATGATCTAAAATACATTATGGCTTATATTTCACACTATAGTTTGATTACTTAGACCGAACACCTCAAGTATGATTACATCATTCTTAGTAATCAAGTCACCTTCACCATTTGTGTTTTATGTTGTGAGTGATTAATAAGCATGGAATGATTCTCACTTAAATATATGTGTTTTAATTTTTGTACCTTATATTCACTAATCTTAGAGATGGAAAATCTTATAAGACCATTTTTAGTTTGGTACCACCTAGGGCAGTGGGAATTTTCTTACAGTAGAGTGTAGATGTTTTGGTTAAGAATTCTTATGTATTAGGAGTTTACTTTTGTATTGGAACTCTTATGTTATGTGGTTTAGGAATGAATTTCATCTCTCTTATTATATTAGAGGTGATTTTTTATTATCTCATTCTCCTTTTACATTATTATAAGCTACCAAGAGGATTCATACTTTCTTGATGTTGAAACTTGTTTCTAAAATGTTGTTTTAAAAATATTCCTTGGAGTCATGGGATAAATGTTTTATATTTCTTGTTAAGAGAGAAGATTTAGAATTTGATGAATTGATACATATTTTTGGCTAGTATAAGTCTTCGCTAATTATGGAAATAGATTGTGGTACTATAGTTATAGATTTGGTAAGTAGGTAGTGTATCAACAACAATGAGTTGTGGTGCTTCTTTTTTTATGAGGGTATGTAGAAGTTTTATTTTTGAGATGATATTTCTCTACTTTTCACTTGTGACTTTTTAGGGTTACTACTTTATCTAACTTGTGATTCTAGACCACGTGGAGTGGAAACCACATTGTATTAGAGTTTTACATATTTGGGTAGTGATTTAAATCTACTATTATTTTATTTACATCACTATGCACATTACTTTTATTTAAACATCTGTACGTATGTTGAAGAGATTTATATTTTCTTACCTTAGATAATTGTAAAGAATACTAAACTTTAGCATTAAGAGACCTATAAATTTAAGATATGGAATGGTTTGAGTAAGTAGTTTTTATTTCAATATGAATAGGTTTGTAATAATGTAGACATATTGTAAGGCACCATATATATATATATATATATATATATATATATATATATATATATCACTAAACATTGAACATTGTTATTGATTCTTTCACTCTTGTAGATTCACGTAGATGGGAAAGATATCCCCCTCTTCCCCCACTCCTACCCTATATATCTATATCTATCCAAAGGGGGAGGTTCCCCTCTCTCTATATAGGTTATTAAATGAAAATTTTAAGAGAGTGAGAAATAACATTAGACAAAGTTTTTCTACTATCAAGGTGTTTATGATATGGTTGAGAAGATAATTCTCCAAGTTCATGTCAAACTCTTCCCTAGAGGCCACCTATAGCTAGGTCTAAAAACTCAAAGAACAAGTGTGGAAATAAAATTGATAGAGCAAAATCATGATATAGTAGAAATTAATAAGAATTGATTTTAAGGTAAGGCCCATTCATGCTTAGATTAAAAAGTTAAAATTTAAAACCTTTATATCTATACCTTATATATATCCTTATGGCCCAAGCATGCCATTTCATAAACTAGATATATATGTCCATGAGGATTGAAGGGTCACAAAGGGTGAATGCCAAAGGTCATTTTAAAATCTATAAATAAAGGCTTGAGAATCCATTTATTTCATCATATTCATATATGGTCACATTTATTTATTTCTTATAGTAGAGTGTAGATGTTTTGGTTAAGAATTATTATGTATTAGGAGTTTACTTTTGGATTGGAACTCTTATGTTATGTGGTTTAGGAAGGAGTTTCATCTCTCTTATTAGATTAGAGGTGATTTTTTATTACCTCATTCTCCTTTTACATTATTATAAGCTACCGAGAGGATTCATACTTTCTTGATGTTGAAACTTGTTTCTAAAATGTTGTTTTAAAAATATTCCTTGGAGTCATGGGATAAATGTTTTATACTTATTGTCAAGAGAGAAGATTTAGGATTTGATGAATTTATACATCTTTGTGGTTAGTATAAGTCTATGCTAATTACGAAAATAGATTGTGGTATTACACTTATAGATTTGGTAAGTAGGTAGTGTATCAGCAACAATGAGTTGTGGTGTTTCTTTTTTTGTGAGGGTATGTAGAAGTTTTATTTTTGAGATGATATTTCTCTACTTTTCATTTGTGACTTTTTAAGGTTATTACTTTATCTAACTTGTGATTCTAGACCACGTGGAGTGGAAAACCTTTAATTATATATTAAATTCTAGATTAAGAATTATAAGTTGATTATAATTAACATGTTATTATTTACCCTTAACTAGATTGATATTGTTCTATTTTGGCTTAAAGCATGATGTTTTGAAGATTTATTTTTGTACCTTTCGTCAAAAGTGAGTTATTGGGTATAGAATGTGTGGAACATCTTGTCAATATAGAGGTTGAGATAAACTTGTAACTTTTCATGTGATAGTTGAGAAAATAGGGAGACAATGTCTCACTTATTTTTTTATAAGGTTTTAAGCATTGTGTGATCCTTGGCCTTTGTATGTTATATTAATTTTATCATTATTTTCTCTTAACTATGAATATAACACTATAGGTTAAGTTGGGAAATATGATACTAGTTATGTTTGGCTAGTGGCAACTTAATACAATTATGGATTGATTGTATGATTTATCTTGTATGTATGTTAATACATCTAGCATTATTTATCTCATATTATATCTTTTTATGATCTATTAGCATATAATTATGATTCATTAAGCAATGTACACTTTTTGATGATCATTAGGTCATGGAAACCTAAGGGAAGAGTGGTGAATTAGGAATGTGAGTACTAAGTGATAGGAGTGGATTATACTTAGTATCACATTGACTCAATATTTAATGAGTTTGGATCTGACAGTCAGACTTGTCGAATCTGGGATTTGATAGAAAGACTTGTCAAATTTCATAATATGGCCATATGCATGTATATAGTGGAATGTTTATTCCTTAAGTTTGTATACATTATAAATGTAGTATTTCTAGTTTGTATTCATCATTATATTTATCAGGAGTTTTGTGGAGTATTCAATATTGACATGTTATACTTATCAAGATCTACGTAGAGTATAAATATTATTAACTTATACACATCATTCTTACCAGGTTCCCTAATTACTTTTCTCCAGAATGAGAAAAACACTCTCTAAGTTATAGATATGTGTAGAGGGGTTGGAGGATTTTGTTCAAATCTCCCAAGTCATTTGTTTTGTCTTGTATGATGATATTATGTGCTCTTTAGAATTCAGTGAAACTTTAACTAAGATTAGTATAGGATGGTGATTTAACAATTTTAGAAATAATGGAGTTTTATTCTTAAATTAGTTAAAGGTTTGAAATAGGAAATTAGTAAATAATATTTTAATAATTTAAATATTTATTTGTATAATTTAATTTTAATTTTAAACTTTATATAAATATTAATAAATAAAGAAAAAAATAAGACTTAGCTGAAAATAGGATGAAATGGCTAAGACAAGGTCTAAAATTTGTTGTGCAAGACTGGGATAGTGTCACAAATAAAGATCTAGATTTAATTTTGTGAAAGGATAGGAGTAAAAAAATAGGACACCCTAAGGTTTGGTGTTATATTCTTCTTTTACTATTGTTGTTCTAAAGACCTGAGTTTTCTAGGTTTTATTCGTTGTTCCTATTTGAGCCTGCATATGAAATTTTGACCATTGAAGGTCTACAAAACTCATTATAGAGTTGATTTGGTCTTCAAACCCTAGACTTCATTGTGCTTTGATAAATCTTGGTAAATAATGGAGGGTTAGTGTATGTAATATGCACTAAAATTTTATCCACACCCCTTGTGTGGGCATGCTGCCTACATACCAATACTTTGAAGATGTATCAAGCCATATGTAGTTCTCCCACTTGATGTGCTTTATGAAATAGTTCTATGTATATGAAAAAATGTTAAATTATGTGTGCTTGAAGTGTCTAGGTACTAGTGTGAGGATTTAGATATGCTTGTAACTATATTGGATGGTTGTATGCAGAGAATAGGGAAATTTGCCTTAGTGGTCTTGCTTGTATTCTTGCTTGCTTTTGTAATATTTGCCAACCCCTTCTAAATGAAATTTGAATGGGATTTTATAGATGTCTATTGGTCATGGGTCAAATGTATTTGAATTAAGTCAATAATGAGAAGGATATAAACCAAAAGGAAGTGACCATTGGAACTAAAAATACAACTGGATAGGAGCACCAAAAATGGAAACCCTAGGGTCTAGTGTTATAGTCCAAGTTGGGCACTATTATTCTATAGGTACAAGACCTAGGGGTTGGACTTATCATAATAAATGTACCCTGTGTGAGCTAGAATCAGGTCTTAAAGGTCTATATATGACTGGGAATAAGCAAAAATGTGTTTATAAGGGTCATGAGAGCATGCAAGAGGGACCTATGGGTTGGGTATCATAAGCCACACTCAAACTACCAATTTTCACATTTTATATGACTACATTTGCCTCCCATTTGTTTTAGTGATGTAGCAAAGTGAAATACTAGGATAAAGTAAAAGTAGAAAGTGCACATAAACTTACTTGCAAGGGTGAAGCCCATGAAGATGTGTGATGTTGGGTATGCATAGAGAGAGCATGTTGTGAAGTGTAAATCTATAAGATAAAATAAAGAGTAGATTAGTTCTTACTAGATACCTTATATATAAAATAAGAATATACAAGAGTTGGGTAAGAGAGAGAGGAAAAGAAAGGAATGAATACACCTCACTGGGTATACAAATCAATACAAAACTTATTATGTTGTTGAGTGATGCAAGATAATGTTAGGTATGTGCTAAACCAAAATTAATATCACAAACAAAGTTGAATGCTCAATTCCCTAAGAGTGGTTCAAGAATGAAAAGGCTAGTCCTTTGCCTCCATCATCACCCACTAAGTGAAGCTATATGATCTTGTGTGTGCTAATTGAAGTTTGGACCATGTGTCCAATCCCTCTGAGTAGGTGGCCCAAGAATACAAAGGCTAACTAGTCCTTTGGATCTATTTTTTCCCTATGAATTGAACCTATAAACTAATACTAGTATGAATGTGTGTCATATGAATGGCCCCTGAAGCCCATAAATGCTCTGTAATTTGATAATGTGGTGTGGATAGTCAAATGTGTGCTGAGATCTAGGCCAATCTTGGCCACTCTAAAAGGTGGAGATTAGGATTGTATGAAAGCCACTCTAAATTTGGGAATTAGGCTTATATGAGAGCTACTCTAAAATTATGCCAACCACCTAAAAATTGAAGCAATAAACTATAAAGAAGAGAAAGAAAATGTGCTATGTACTTTGCCCCCAGTCATTGGTATCTGTAACATGGATTCTAATCTAGAAGTTATACCAACTGTCATATCTAAAATTAGAATTGAGAGCCATCATGATGTGCATAATACCCCCCTATATCTGGATTCTCTAAGAAAAATTGTACTAAAACTATTGATTCTGAATTGAACTATTGCTGACAAAATTGTAACTAGTCTTACCTTTCTATCTGTTTTCTAGAAAATCTATTTTTTTTGTTGTTTGGATAAGAGTGTCAAAATTGGACACCCTATTATCTGATGTTGTAGTCCAATATTGGTGCTCTTGTCTTATGCTAATTTTGAAGATTATTCTATAATTTTTACTATTTACCTAGTCTGTGCTGCCTAGTTTAAAGTCTAGATATTATTCTGGGTGTTTTCTAAACCTAATTTTTTTACAAGTAGGAGCTCTAATCTCTATGACAAAAACCCATATTTATTTCCCCCTCTTTTGAGGATAATAATTAAGACTCTAAAATGACTATCCTCAAAATAAATATCCCTACAAGTGTATTATGCTACGAGAATACATGATATAGCAATGATAATCGATAATATATCTCAAGATATAGCATGGTTTGTAATGGAGATTGTTAGATCAATAGGGGTATGCTTAGATAGATATACCAATGTAATAGTATGTGAAACATAGTGAACTAAAAATACAAGTCTGGTTAGTTGTTAGTTTTCAAGGAGGGATGGAGCATGATGTCCATCATGCCATCCAAGAAATCAAGATAATGCATGACATGGATCATGGCATTGCAAATAATTGAAAAGCAACAAGCACACAAGGCAAGAAGTAAGAAGCATACAAGAGTGGCCAAGGGGCCAATCAAACAAGGGACATGGGCACATGTCACTCAAATTGGAAATTAAGCATAAAAGTTATGTTCAAATGCCACATATACATATAATTTGAAAATAAGCAAGGTTGGCACTAG
The DNA here is from genome assembly GCA_037957365.1 of Torreya grandis. Taxonomy (NCBI): domain Eukaryota; kingdom Viridiplantae; phylum Streptophyta; class Pinopsida; order Cupressales; family Taxaceae; genus Torreya; species Torreya grandis. The sequence continues at coordinate 449,633 of JARHVA010001339.1, forward strand.
GGCCACAAGTGCATAAAAGAGTAAAAGTAGAGGACATTGGTAAATGTCCTAAGGCACATAAAAGAGACAAAATAGGAACTGATAAATGTAATCACATCTATCTACACAAATCAAGAAAGGAAAGCATTTAAATACTAAAAATACAATCACATCTAACTAATCAAAGCAAGAAGTGAAAGTATATAAGACATGTAGTACAAGACTAGGTATATGCTAAGAAATACAAAAGTGTGATATATTAGTGAGTGCCGATAGAGTAATCTATATAAGCTAGTAATTAATATACATCAACATGATAATTGGAGTGTGTGGTATAGGAATGACATAACCTGGATGGTGTAGTCATGTAGAAGATGCCTTTGGTAGGTAGATATGTCGATGTTTGTCTCGAATGTAGAAGTAAGATTCCCCCTTAATGCGTAGAGTGAAGTAATCAAGGATCTAGATGTCATTACACACACTCAAACAAGATCAAGTGAAGCATGGTAATGTAGATAAATTGATAAACAATAGCATAGAATAATAAATGTAAGTCTAGCATGGTAGTAGAAATGTAAAGCATGGATAATGCATACAATTGAAATGTTTTTGGTATTTTAGAATTTTATATTATTTTTGGATTTTTGATATATTTAAATGTTTTTGTATTTTTATATTATCTATGTACAATCAATCATGAGGAAATTATGTACAATAAATTTGAAAAGAAGCTATGTACAAGTAATTGAAATAAAGTTATATAAAAGTAATTTTGAAAAATTTGTACAATACAATGTATGAAATGAAATACTAGACATGAAATCTGGATAGATACATAATATTCATTGGATTTTTGAGTTTCTTTCCTTCAAGTGAGGCTAGATGATACACTTTAGGGCTAATATTTTTGGTAATAATGTATAGACCTATCCAATTTGGTTTGAATTTTGCTTTGATTTCTTTTTTGGCATTAACATTGAAAAGATTTTCTTTAAGAATGAGATCATTAACTTTGAATTCTCTGGTGTAAACTCATTTGTTATAGGATCATTGTATACATTGTTGGTAGATTCTCAGATGTTCTATTGCTTAAATGCATTTTTGATATAAATTTTGGAGCTAGTGTAGACATTTTTCATGATACTGGTCATCAGTGAGAATACCTTTAAGGGAGACACAAAGAGATGGGATTTCTAATTCAAATGGTAAAACTTATTCTATGCCATAAATGAGTGAATACATAATGACTCTTGTGGGTGTATGAATACTTGTGCAATAGGCCCATAATGAAAAGACTAGTTGATTATGCTGATCATCTCTAAATTTGGTCATTATTTTACTTAAAATGTTGTTGATGGTATTATTGGTAGCCTCTCCTTAACCTTTTCCTTATGGGTAGTATGGAGTGGAGAATGTGTGTTTAATATTATATTTTGTGCAAATTTTCTTAACAATTATTTTCTTAAATGATGTTTCATTATCTAAAATGATAGCTACAATTAGGTCAAAGTGTGAAATAATGTGAGTTATGAGGAAGCTACAAATGTCTGCTCTTGTGGTAGATTGAAGTGGAATGGCTACCACCCACTTGGTAAAGTATTTTTTAGTTGTAATGATGAACTTATGCCAATCAGTAGGTTCAAGGTTAATTTTTCTAATAAGATCAAATCCCCATAACATAAATGGCCATAAAGAGATAATAAGTTGCAATTGTTATGATGGTGTATGTTGCAGGATACTATGTCATTGGCATTTATCACATAGCTTTGTGTATTGTGAACATTCATCTTCCATGGTGGGCCAGTAGTACCCTTGTCAAAGTAATTTATGTGACATGGCATTTCCACTTAAGTGACCACCACATTCACTATCATGTATCCATATAAGAGCAGTTTTGGCTTCTACTGAAGTCAAGCATCAAAGCATGTGTCCATCAAAGGATCACTTAAAAATGTCTCCACCAATGATTACATAATGGAGTGCTTGTTTTTGTAACTTGTGTTTATCATTTCATGAAAAAGTGTCTGGTGTAATGGATTTTTTTAGAAATCTATAAATATCGGAGAACCACTCTAGAGTTGCAAAACCACATGTAGTGGCTAAGATAGAAAGGGCAATCAAATTTGCATTAGAAATTAATGGTGATTGTAATCATTTAATTGTGAAAATAGCTTGATCATTATTGATGTTGATAGGAATCAAGGATGTGGCATTTTCCATTACATCGACATATTAGTTGTCTTTTTTTGGTATACTTTCTATGGAAAAGTAGTTGAACTGAGATGATAAACATTGTACCATGTTCCATTGTGGGATAAGATGTTCTTCTTTTTTCTAATAAACATCATTGACTTGATTAACTTTGAGTTGGGAATCACCATAGACTTGAATAGATCTAATTTGGAGATTCTGAGTGGAAAATAGACCTAAGATAAGTGTTTTATATTCTATTGTGTTTTTGGTATAGGTGAAGCTTAATCAATATGTAATAGGAGTTGTGTTACCAGAAGGGTCAACAAAGATAATGCCTACCCTTACATCAGATGCACATCAAGAACCATCAAATAATATGGTCCAAGAGTATGAATGAGTAGAATAGGTAGTAAAATCATCTCTAAATGTGTCACTAATAGGATTGGTGTCCAGGAGTGGTATGGCTACCAAATGGTCTGCTATGATTTGGCCCTTTATTGATTTCTAAAGAACTATCTTTAAGTCAAACTTTGTTAATAACATGACCCATTTTGTGATGCAACTAGAGAGATGTGGTTTTTCCATTAGAAACTTTAAGGGATCTGGTTTTGTGATAACCTGAGCCTCATTAATGTCAAAGTTTTTGTGTGTTAAAAACAAATTCTAGACATAGTTTTTCTATTACAAAATATTTTTTTCATAATCAACCAATGTGTGACTAGTGTAATAAATTGCTTGCTCGGTATATTGATCATTGTGTTGTGCTACGATTACTCCTAATGCATGATCTATTACTAAGATATATAGTAGGAAAGACCTGTCAAGTATAGGTGATACTAAGATAGGTAGAATAAGAAGTATTGCTTGATTGTATTAAAGATTTCTTGACAGGTTTCGTCCCAAATAAACTTTGTAACTTTCTTTAATAGTAAAGTGAATGACTAAGTTTTATTAACAAGTTGAGCTAAAAAATGGTAGATTGTTTGGATCTTTCCTTGTAAGGATAAAAAAAAATTTAAGTTCATGGAAGGTGGCATGTCGATAATTGCTTTGAATTTTTTAGGGTCAACTCTATGCCATGCTAAGAAATAATGAAACCTAAAAGTTTGCCTGATGTAACTCCAAACACCCATTTCTTTGGGTTTAATCAGACATTGTATTACCTAAGTCATTGAAATATCTTTCATAAATCAATAGGTAATGTTGTCATTGTTTGGAGTTAGCTAATATATCATCAACATAATCCTCAATAGTATGGTAAATCAAGTTGTGAAAAATATTCATCATAGTACATTGATATGTGGCTCTGGCATTTTTTAATATAAAAGGTATGATAATGTAACAAAAAATACCCCAAGGTGTTGTAAAAGATGTTTTCTCTTGATCTTCTTTGGCAATTTTGATTTGGTTGTATCCTAAAAATCCATCCATGTATGATAACATTTCATACCTAGATGTGGAATCTATGATCATGTCAATGTTAGGCAAGGGGAAATCATCTTTTGGGCATGCTTTATTTAAATCTCAAGAATCAAAACAACACCAAATTTCTCTATTGGGTTTTACCATGGGGACTATATTGGAAACCCATTCAAGATGTGTTACTATTCGAATGAAGCCAACATCTAAGAGGCATTGGATCTCATCTTTTACTAAGGGATCTAACTTAGGATATATTTTGTGAATTTTTTGCTTAACTAGTTTAGCATCTGGGTATAAAGGAATCTGATAAACTGCTATAGATATATCAATTTCTAGCATATTTGAGTAATACCAAGCAAAAATTTCTAAAAATCTATTAAAGTTTGATGAATATTGATATCCTCTTCCTTTAATAGGGCATCAACTAACAAGAAAATGTGAGGATCCTAATCGGTTCCAAAATTGAAGTTAAATATATCCTCGTTAAGTAACATGGAATGATCTAGTGTGTATGGGGTTGTAGGAATCGTATCATCTAAATCAACTTGTATGTCTTAGGGATAATCTATATTTTCTCCAAAGTATGTGTGGGTATTTATGTGATGAGAAAATCTATTTTTATGGTATCAATATGGGAGGTCCTCATATGCTCTAAGAAATTGTAAGAGGGATTCATCATTAGATAATTTATCTAATGTGAACATATCTGGTGAAACGGTATCATCAATGAGATTAGGATAGATCAATGATAATTTTGAATTATGATTAATGGTGTGGTTGACCAATATAATGAGTAGATAAAACTTTATATGCTTTGAAGCAGCAGAAGAAGGTTTATCATGAATAAGGGTAAGTTAATATCCCAATCCTTATTTTCCATGTTGTATTGAGGCCTCGATAGGATTGATGATTCCTTATTCATGCTTTCCAAGACCTTTGCCATGATATCCCATCTTATTAAGACATTTAAGTACAAAAGGTGATGTAAACTAGTGATTTGATATTAGTGTTGGTATAGAACTTGGAATCTTTTGATGTGTTGCATGGTTTAAGGGTACCCTGTGAGTAATGGGTTGTGTACGTATATTACCAAGATTAAAGTGTGGAATATAATTTTGTGGAGGTTCAACAACCTGGTAATATTTAAAATGTTCATTATCTATTGGTCATGTATGCATGTAGCCTTTGTAACTAAATTTTAGACAAGCATGGAGTGTAAAAGGGACTGCATGCATATCATGAATCTAAGGCCAATGAAGTAATAAATTATAATTGATGTCATTTGGCATCACTTGGCAAATAGATGGCAGTGTCTTAAGTCCCAAATTAAGATTGAGCATTATTTGACCCATGACTTTCTATAGAATGTTGTCAAATATTTTGATGTTCATATCAAAATGGTCTAGATAATGAGGTTGTATATTAAGATGTTTAAGAAAATAAATGTTACAAATGTTGAGTCCCAAATTGTTATCAACCAACACTCTTTTTACCCCTGCATCATTAATTCTTAATTTAATATAGAGGTATATGTTTTTTAATGATATGGCATGGGGGTAAATCCTCTTTCTCAAAGGAAATATGATCTTTAGTTCATTGCATTATATTGAGGATAGAGGCAACATAAGTTGGTTCAGTGGAAATAGGAATTCTAGTACAAAAAATCTTTGTAAACATCTAATCACTGAAGAAGCTCAAGAACTGAAATTGTATCAGAAGGGGTGATAACCTGAGTGATAAAGCTATAGCCATGGGTGTAATCAACCTACCTATCTTCATAAACTTGTGTGATAGCATGTACCACATGATCTATTATAGGCATAGAGCTAGTAGTAGGTGTGGGATAAGAGCTAGCTATACCAAGTTTGAAAGGAGGAGGGATAAAAATAACCACTAGTGTTTGTTTGTGTTTAATAGTGATAGGGAAATACTCAAAAGTATCCAATGAGTTATATTCATCTAGGTAAAAATCATGAATGTGAAATGAAATGCATGAAATTGGATTTATAAGTTGTAAAACAATATGTTTATAAAGAGCATTCCACATGAGAGATATGAATCAAGGGATAAAGAGCATACAATGGTGCATGAATTCATAAAAAACTTTGACATGTGCTATGATATTTCTAATATGTTTAGCAATGTAAACTTGAAAAAAATTCCATATGAGAGATACAAAGCAAGGGATAGAAAGCATGAAATGGTGCATGAATGCATAAAAAACTTTGACATGTGCTATGATATTTCTAATATGTTTAGCAAGGTAAAATTGAAAACTTTTCCATATGAGAGATACAAAGCAAGGGATAGAGAGCATGAAATGGTTCATGAATGCATAAATTTTGTGACATGTGCTATGATATTTATAATATGTTTATCAAGGTAAACTTGAAAAAAAATCCATATGAGGGATAGAAAGTAAGTAATGAAACCTTGTATTAAAGACAAATAAACTTTTCTTTGAAGGAGAGGGATCTTACTATGTTTAGCAATAACTTTCTTAATATCATCCCATATTATGAAAATTAAGCATGCAATGTGAAAAATGAAGCTTTGTACTCTCATATGGTAAACTTCATCATTCATGTACATGATAAGACTGAGTATGGTCTCCTTATTGTTTGCAAGAAATGCAATAAATATGTGTAAATAATTGAGATCCATTTTTGTTTTTATGTGAAATATGATTTTAGATGTAAGGTGATACCTCAAGCAAATAAAGGGACCTAGTATATACAAATAGGGTTTTGAAAAATGATATTTTTAAAAATTAATAAGGAATTTTAAAATTTAATATGAATTTATGATTTAAATATGCAGGTAAAAATTAAAAAAATATTGGAAAATTCTTGATTTAAAGGGACCTACTATATGCAACTAGGGTTTGGAAGAAAATGATTTGTTTAAAATTAATATGAAATTTTAAAAATTGTGGTGAATTTTTTATTTAAATATGCAGGTAAAAAATATTGAAAAAATTAGCAAGGAATTTACCCTAGGGTTTTTAGGGGTTTTAGGCACAAATGAAGTAAGTTGGGTTCACCAAATGATTTAACAGTTTTGGGAATAATAGAGTTTTATTCCTAATTTAGTTAAAGGTTTAAAATAAGAAATTATTAAATAATATTGTAATAATTTAACTACTAATTTGTATAATTTAATTTTAATTAAAACATTTCTATAAATAGTAATAAATAGGGAGAAAATAAAACTTAGCTAAAAATAGGATGAAATGACTGAGACAAGGTCTAGAATTTGCTATGCACTACTTGGACAGTGTCATAAATCAGGATCTAGCTTTCATTTTTTGAAAGGATAGGAGCATCAAAATAGGACACCTTGAGGTCTAGTGTTATAGTCTTCTTCTACCATTGTTATCTTAGAGACCTAAGTTTTTTATGTTTTGTTCATTGTCCCTGTTTGAGCCTACTTGTGAAATTTCAACTACTGAAGATCTATGAAACTCCTTGTAGAGCTGATTTAGTCTTCAAACCTTAGAATTCATTATGCTTTGATCAATATTGAGAAAGAAGGGGTGTTAGTTTGTGTAAGATGTAATAAACGTGTATCCACACCCCTTGTGTGGGCACAGTGCCTACATACCAATACTCTGAAGAGGGATCAAGCCATATGTAGTTCTCTCGCTTGATGTGCTTTGTGCAATAATGTTATGAAGATGAAAAAATGCTAAATTGGGTGTGCTTGAGGTGGCTAGGGACTAGTGTGAGGATTTGGATATGCTTCTAATTGTATTAGATGGTTGTATGTAGAGAATAAGAGATTTACCTTAGTGGTCTTGCTTGTATTCTTGCTTACTTTTGTAATATTTTCCAACTCCTTCTAAATGAACTTTGAATGGGCTTTTATAGAGATATGTTGGTCATAGGTCAAATGTATTCATGTTAGGCTAACAAGGAGAAGGATAGGAACCAAAAAAAAGTGACTGTTGGAGCTAAAAATGCAATTGGATAAGAGCACCAAAAATAAACACTCTAGGGTATGATGCTATAGTACCATTTAGGAACTATTATCCTACATGTACGAGACTTAGGGGGATGTAATTATCATAAGAAATGTTGCTTAACTGAGCTAGAATCAAGTCTCAGAAGTCTATGAATGATTGGGAATAATTAAAAAGGTGTCTCGAAGGGTCATGAGAGCATGCAAAAGGGACCTATGGGTTGGGTGTCACAAGCCACATTCAAGCTACCAATTTTCACATTTTATATGACTACATATGGTATTTTGTTTTTGGACCCTAGGGTGGTCACGATAAAACCATTCAAAGTAAGTAATAATCACAACCATGTTTGCTTAATAGGGAGATGTCATAGAGCAGGGTTTTGTGGGACTAATACTTTGGGAATAGTACAACTTGAAGAAACTACGGTGAGTTCTATAAGTAGTTTCCATTTATTTGATTAATTTGATATTTTATACCATTTATTGCTATGTTAAGTAATGTTTTTAATTCAAAATTTATATTTGATAAGATTCATCTAAGATGATGACCAGCTTTAGGGGGAAGGATGTTACATCCTGATTCTTTACTAAGTAAACTATCTGACTATCCATGGATATCTATTGTCGACAAATTTAAATTTGGCTATTTTTAACTAAGGTGTGAGATATATGTTAATATAGAATAGTAGGATATTGCTTAGGTTATGTGATCATTCTACTATGAGTTAGTTGTAAGTATATTTTTACTTTATGATCTTGTTGATCTATCATTTTAGCAATATTTTATGTTGAATTTACATCATGGTTGTTATGGTTTAGCTACCTATTTTTTTGTGAGGTTGATGCATGAAAACCCATCCCTTGAAGTGTGATGGAGGGAGAGCATCATCAGAGAGGGTGACGTATATGGATACATTAGAGGATGACAGATAACTGGTGATAACCCTACACACACCATAATAGTTAGCACATATTAAAAATACATAATGAAATGGGTAATCTAATGTGTTTATTTCTACTTGCATTAAATATCTGATTTTCATGATTTACTAGCCTAGTTTAATGGCTTTGCAGATTTCATCTAGTGTGTTTTGCATATGATCATTAATGCCTTTAGAATGTGATTTACACAAATTCAATGTTAATAATTAATGGAGTTATTATTAACTATCATAGCATCTTGATATGCTAATTAAAATAGTAAAATTTCAAATCCTAAAAAAAAATCCATAAAAGAAATAAAATGGAATAAAAATAAAGAAAAATATAAAAAGAAAAAAAATAGGAAACTCATAAAAAGGAATTAAAACAAAAGTGAGAATTTTAAGAGAAATAAAATGATCTTCAAAAAAGGAAAAAAGAATCGTTTTATTTTTGAAAAAAGATAGTTTTAAAGCAAGACTCACGCCATACTTAGTGGATGGGAATATATATATATAAGGAAGGATGGAGGAGAAATAAAAAATGGAATGAAGAGGGTAAGCGAGGCTTAGAAGATGGGAAGGAGATAGGGTGCAATTCTGAGGAGAATATGAAGCATGGAACTGAGAAGGAGAGCAAGAAAGCATTTTTCTAGGTAGGCATGGAATTTAGATTTGGTATATTTATATGAAGTATAATTATAAATATATCTGGTTGAATATATATAAATAAATACCTGTTTGTATACACATGTTTATAGACTACATAAATAAATACACTTATACCTGGTAATATATATATATACACCAATTTGAATAGATGTATATATATTTATGATGATTTTTATGTTTTACAACATTTTAAATATTGTTGTCTATATAATCGTATGATATAGTGAACTATATAGTCTTAGTTTATATATATATATATATATATATATATATATATATATATATATACCAAATTGAATAGATGTATATATATTTATGATGATTTGTATGTTTTACAACATTTTAAATATTGTTGTCTATATAATCGTATGATATAGTAAACTATATAGTCTTAGTTTCTTCAAGACAATTAAAAACAATGATTATATACAATTTAATTACCTGATCTATAAAGCTACCCACCCTATATGTACCATTTTGGAGTTCCAAACATCTTATGATAAATACCATATCCAATAGCAACAATCCAAAACTAAAAATATCCACCTTCTTTGTTACACAACCAGTCATTATACATTCTAGAGATACGTAACCACTGCCAAGCAAGGAAAGATGTTTATTCTCAAAAATAATATATGCAAGCATATATTTATTAATATATAGTGATTTTGGAAGTCATTGATTTACAATTAGTCACTTATTGATAATAATAACAATTTACTCCCATATCAATCAACGACTTGATATAAATCAACTTGATGTAAATAGCTGGATATGTATTGATAATCACTAAGTATATTATTATGAAATCGCTAGGCTTAACATAATATATTCATTGAGTTTAATGTCATATAGTCATTGATTTTCATAATGTGTAAATCACTGTAGTTTAATTTAAAGTCGTTGAGTTTATTATTCCAAAAATCATTGTACAATGTTACCAGCCATGTCAATGGCTCTTGAGTTGCTTTTTATTCTATCTCTAGTCTATTGAAAATAATTAATATAATTGTTACCTTTTTGACTCAATATCATCACCTCCTTGTGTAATCCTCAAATAATATGTGTATTTCATTGCATGAATTCCCTTTAGAGAATAAGGAAATTACTTTGTTAAAGCATCACTATTTTAGCAAGAATAATATAAACTGCTTGGGGGGTGTCATCACATCAAATTGTTGTGGGGAGTGAACTAGTCTTGTTCACATCCATATGCATATTAGGCATCAACTTGCTCATAAAATTTTACACACGCAAAAATTTTATGTTTCCCTTTCTCCATATGGAACTCAAAGTGTATGAATTTATAGTGTCAAATCTCTATTTATGTTTTGGTATTACTTTATTTTACTTTGAGAGGATGGGTTAAATTTATAATGGGTAGTAATGTTGAATTTAGTAGTAAATAATGCTAATGTTATTTCTAAGGGCATCACTGATGTTTTATAAAATAAGTGCATATAACGGATTAAGCTAACTCTCAGTATTTTAATCATTATAATGGTTAAGTATTATTCTGTAATTACACTTTGTTCAAATTACTTGGAGTGTTAATTAATTTTTCTAGAGTATTAAGTACTTGACTTGATAATTTTTAGGGTAGTGTGGGCAATCATTTAGTTATATATATATACCCGTCATGCATAGGGACTATTATAGACACATGGATTACTTAATCTAAAATGATTATCTCCATATGATAATTATATCCCTTTGATTATTGTGCATGGTGATGTTAAATGTAATAGAACAGTTACTATTACATTGTAATAATAGGGATGTTCAAATATTTATTAGGATAATGTTGTTATATATGAAATAATTAATGTTGTTTAAAGGATTTACATGACACTATTAATAAGATATTATTATCATTATCCCTAATATTATAATGTTTTATAAAATGCTACTCGTCAACAATCATTGTATGAGGAATTATACACATGGTTATTTATCAAGGCTATACTGGCAGTTATATATATATGTATAAATAGCAATTCATATTTTAAATGGGTATTTATTAGTTTTGATACACCATGTTTATGCCAATAATGGTTATTATAGTTACAATTTATATGTATTGTTGATAATGAGTACACTAAAACATAGTCTCCCTTATGTCTTTTGTGAATTATTGGTTAGTGTATTTTGCTAACCTTTTTTGAACTTGTGTAATGTGGGTGTACTATACATACGAGGGTGTACGTATAGATAGTTTATGTATATAAAATACATTGGAAGGTAAGTCTTTTGCATAGTTTTTTACTAGTGTATTGTCATGACTTAAGAGTATCAATTATCTATGTGCTTGATGGAGCTATTGTGTATCTTACAAATGGGAAAGGTAAAATGATTGTTAAATATTATAGAGTCCTTGTCTATAATTATATATGATGGTTACATTATTCATGTAGTGTTTGGTTGTTTCTTTGGAATTTAGTATATATAAACAAGGATATATATATATATGTAGGAAATATATCTACTCATGGATTTAAGTATGTAACACAAGTACATAATGTAAATAACTGTGTTGGGTCATATGCCTAAGCTTGTATTTAGAGGTATGATTTTATCTAGTCATTAGATGTCTGAGGAACCAAAACTATAACCATATTAAAACATACTTTTAAAAAATAGAACAAGATGTTTAAATAATGTTATAAAAAGTTTATGAGTTCTCTATTTTACTGCAAATGATTGATTGGTTGTTAGTTATATGTATTTAGTATTAAATATTTGTGTGCAGTACATGTTATGAGAGTGTTTAAATGTATAAATGCTTAGTTATATCTAGCATATAATGGTGCATCATGATGTATGATTATAAGTTATGTTGTTTTAAATGTTAGTAAGCAATTTAAACTTAGATTATACCCAGATGATATAATCCCATACTTGTTTATTTGTTATTATGTATGTGGGTCATTTGATTCATAAAATCATAAGTTAGGTTATGTGTTTTTATGTAGTTGTGAACTATGATAATATGGGATATCATAGAGTACTATAATATAAATATATGTTATACCCAGATGATACATATGGTAATTATCATATCTAGACTCACATTTACACTTGACTAATTGAATGTATGTGTGTTGGTTATTACTATGAATAACATGTTTTATGATAGTTGATGGGACTTTGTGTATGCATGCATACAACCTTGAGAGTTTAACATATGCTAAGTTAATATATTATTATGTTTCATGGGAACTGTGACTTACTTTGTTATGCTTAGTTGCTTGATTATAATCTTGTGTTTCCATGTAGTTGTGACTAATTTATTATGATTGATTTTGGAAAAATAGTTGTTACGTCTTAGAATACTAGACTATGGTAATATGAGTTATCATAGAGTGTATTATGTTTGGAAACTAATTGTGGTAGTAAAAATATGTAGTTAAATGTGTATTTACCCAGGTGGTATAAATTGTAATCATTATTTCTAGTATGCAATAGAAAATAATGTAATATTCATTCATATGTTTGATGAAATAAATGTATGATTTGGTTACTCTTATGTTTATCATGTTGTATGATGTGTTTTCTAGTAAGATGTAAATTAAATGAATCTTGTGATTGAATTATATTTGGCTAATTTGCATTGTTGATATAGAGTAAGAATTGAGATGGACCTTACTGGCTTACTAGCATCACAATGCCAGATGAAGGTAGTCCAATCAAGTGGTGTATATGAATTTCATAGATCTATAGATCATTGTATTTATTATTCATAAAACTTTTGGCCAAAGTATGTTTAGTGAGACATTATCATTTCATGAGTATGATTTACATGTTTGTGTGATATATTGTAATAAAATTATTTTTTATGATACACTATATGTTAGTTTAGAAATCATATAACACATGTACTTGCTTATCTCTCTAGATTCTTGTGTCATCACTATCTACTCATATATGAAGGGAAGGCCATTTCTTGATGGGATTAGTATGGGATATTTTTGGTCTATAGTTGGCATGGAAAAGCATTTGGATGATGTTCTCCCTCTCCATAGTAGTACTACTTATCAAGATGACACTTGAGAATGCCACAGATACTTGAGTTTGATAACTATGCTCTATGGGAGCCATGTATATTATATGTACATTGTATTGAATTGTATATTGTCATGAAGAGTTGTAATTACTTATTATTGTACTTTGATAGTGGTGGCTATAGAATTTTATCAATCATGGTTGAGTTAATATATTTACTTCCTATATTTGCATTTAGATGTGCTCTCATGATATTAGAGATCAATATTATGTGATATAATATGATTATTTACTATTATCACACTTTGAGTATTTCATATGGTCTCAATATATTCTCAATGTGTAATCTATTTTTAATATATATGTTTAATTTTTAAAAAAAACTTGTATTTCTAGTTGACCCCAATGGGGTTGTTACACCTTTTGAGTCAACCTATTTCAAGGCTTCCAAGAGCCTTCAAATGCCAAAAAGGTTTAAAAGGACCTCTCTTAGATAATGATCCATAACTTAAAAACTATGAAATTTCAAGCCCTAAAATCATTCCATGTGAAAGAGAGTAAAAAATTGATGGGTGGGGGGATTGGAGGGGGACCAAGGTCCATTTCAGGTCACCCCACCTTCCTAGTTTCCATAGATGGCTACGTAAAATAAGTTCAGGTCTAAGCAAATAGTTCTAGTTTTAAAATAATATACAGCAAAAAAAAAGAATAAAATAGGTTTTTTTAATATTAAATAAAATAATTAAAAAGGGGTGGTTTAACACCACTGGCACTTAAGAGAGTGGTATTCAATAGATATTTACTACCCTATTTTAATAAACACCATAGTGGGGGTTTAGGCCATGTGATCTCCCTAACTTCCAATCCCCTATGGCAGTTCTAACATGCACCAATGGTAAGTAATTATGGTGGTCACAATCAAATAAACCTCCCAAGCCATAGGGCCTCAAACACTCATAGTGCAGTCATATGGGTGACCTCTGGCTTACCTTCTAGGTTGCCCTACACAAAGGGTTGTTTGCCATTATAAGGGGCCTATCTAGCTTCTAATTACTCTACATGCACCCAAATTTTTAAAAAAAAAAAAAAAAAAAAAATCAAACAAACCATAAGCCCTATAATTATGTAATTAATAGAAACATGTCTTAAATTTTATAAACTTTCTTTTAAAATTAATTAGGGCACTTTTTGCCTCTTTTTACATGTATAAAAATTGCATGAAGTTTAGTAAAAATATAAAGGGAACTACGGAAAAATAAATAGTTTTAATTTAAAAAATCATATCAGTTAAACCATGAATCATAAAAATTAAACTATGAAATGCAAAAAAAAATTGATAAATCCTACATTCATTAAAATTAAATTTGGGGAAATTTGAGAATTTTATAATTTTATAGAAATTGTTTAAATAAAAGTACCCCTTCTTGGGCTTATCAAAGTCTATACAGAGCGAGCAATATGAAAAAAAAAATTAATTTATCTTTTAAATTCTATGAAAAATATAAACTCAATTTTCAAATCATAAATATGTTCTTTCATTACATTTGCCATTTCTTCTTACAACTAGCACTTCAATGAATAATAATGCATGAAAGATCATAATAATTAAATCAAAATTTATTTCTCGTATATCACATTGGTTACTAATTTATTATTACATACAAATGCTTTAGAGCAAAAATAATCATTTTCATAAACATTTATATTACAAATTCATGGAAGGAAAAATAGTCTCCAAACAAGCTCTCAAGTGTATCTGCAAGGCTAAACCATGGAGGGCCTCACCTTCCATTATTTTTCCATCATTAGGCAGCTTTCATGGCACTCTAAAACCTATAAATATCATATTTTACCATAAATGACACCAATGGTTCAAGGAAAATTAAAATAACTAAGTAAGGAGGCAGATAATGGCAACTCAAGATAAATTATATGTACAAATACGAGTCTCAACTAACAACTTACTCATAGCAAGAGGCTTCCACATTCACCCCATACCAAAACCCACATACCATCAATAAAAATATACTCATATAAAAATGTATAATACACACATGGAATTGAAAAAGAGTTTCAAAACTTATCAAGACTCTACACTCACCCATTGTGGACAAGAATTTCCACTCTCCACACTATGGGGTTGGAGAATGAGGACTTTGGAGTTTCTCCATTTCCCAAACCCTTCTCATTACCATGGGAGTACATTTGAAACATGAGAATTTAACTTTTCTAAAATCCAATGCATTAGAGATTCTCATAAATACTTGGACCTTAGTTCCCTTTCCAAAACCCTACTCAAAAAGGCATAAACCATGTATACTATCTAAGTCAATTTGGATAGTATAACAATATGATTTTAAATCAAATAATAGAATTAAAAAAACATCCAATAAAATGGAGGGACTTTTAATTTCCAATCAAAAATAAGAAAAAATAAAAACATGGTGGCCATAGGCACAACCATGTAAAACAATAAGAAAAGAGGGTAAGCAAAATGGCTTTACATCTTTAAATCACAAGGCAATAATGGAAGAAAGATATATCTTTAAAAAAAAACATATATACATGGGTGGCATGGAATCCTACCTTAGCTCCACCACTTAAATCTACACAATGGGATCCTCTACAAGTGTTAAAGCAAGCTAGCTCTTTCCCAAACCAATATTTCATCCTCCTTCTCTGAGTTATTTCTTTTCCTTCCTAAATCTCTCCTCAACTATCTAATTTGAAAATGAACCAAAACATTTTTACATGGAAATATTTTTTGGCTATTATATACAAAAAACTTAATGGTAAATGGGAAGGTGAGACTTTTCACTTCCTATTCCTTGGCTCTTCTCAAAAAATCTTCTCTAGCATTAACTCACCTTAGACACCCATGTGGGAAAGCATTACTTTCTCATACCCATTAATGTTCTCACTTCATGATGCCATAAATGGGTACATGGGTTGTCCTATAACTTGTTCAACACTAAAAAAAGGATATTATCCCATCCCTTGGTCAAAATGGGTCTAAAATACTCTTATAACCACCTATAAAACACTTCTTATCAACTCACAATCATGGGTCTGAATTCCATTCAATAGTCTTTCATTAAATTCAGACATATTCCTAATAATCTAAACTTATAGTATTGTCATTTATAGTTTTATAATATGAAATTGGATTTATATTTTACTATTATTGGTTTTTAACTAGTGGGATCTCAGATACCAATATTGTTGTTATTGGTTTTAACTAATTTGATTTAAAATTCTAATATATCTATTATTAGATTCCAACTAGTGTGATATTAGATTCTAGTATATCTATTGTTGGACTCCAACTACTGGGATATTATATTCTAATATATCCATTGTTGGATTCTAACTGTTGTAGAATCAAATTCTAATTATATTTTTATTTTATTTTCATTAGTTTACATTCATATTTATGGTAAATATGCTAATAGTTGAACATGGTCCAATATTAATTGAAGTGAGTCTTGATCATTTAATGTGACCCCATAATTGTCATAGTATTACCAAAATATTTCTTTTTAATAAGACAAAGAGGGTTCTATTAGGGCCCTCACCCATGCTAGCAAATATAGTTTAATACAATGGCATTTTTTAATACAATAAAGAGAGATAAGAAGGTGGGTTGGAGGAAATATCAAGAAGGAAGAGAAGAAAATATGCAATTTCCATAACAAAAATATTTCACACAAATCATGTCAGCATAATGCTAGAAATAATTATCTTCCATATAATAGTTTTTTATTATAATAAATCTAAAATGTGCATACATATTAACACATACCATTGATATGATAAAAAATCACAAAGGGTTCATGCATAGCATGAATATTTTTCTATCATGTACTAAGAAATAAATCATTATTTGAATGCTTCCAATAGGTCAATTACTCACTTCACCACCGTATCACCTTAATATTTGATAGAAATAAAATTTCCCTTTAATTTATATCATCAAATCCTAATAAATACTTGATTTTGTCTAAATATCACTATTAACCACAAACTTGACAATAGTTTCTCAACTATAACTTAGTCAAATATAGTCTGTCATGGAAACATCTTGGGTAGTTCAAGCCCGATACATGGGTGGATTGTTAAGGACCATCTTAACATAATTGGTTGACCCCTTATCTCTTTTTTTTTCTAATATTTCATTTAGGAACTCTAAATAGGTACATACTTGGTCATAGTTTTTATTTGATTCATGGAATTGGATTTTTAACCACCACATTACATCTATATTGTTCAACTTAAGCAATGTATTGATCTCTTTAGGTTATGCACCAAGCCCATTTTATTTTTAGTTCAACATCCCAATTATAAGTTAATTACCACATCATTTAACAATACATATGATATCTTCAAAATTTACAACATAATATTCTTGGTTCACGTTAGGACTATTTGTCCTAACCATATTTTCATGATTTATTTCCTTAATAAAAGTCTATGGATGCATATGATTTGTAAGACTCCCCTCAATCCCAATATAATAATCCCACATTCATAGGGAGGAGTAGTTAGTTAGTGATAAATTAGTATAAATAGGAGTATAGACTAGTGAGAATTCATCCATGAATTGTATTAAATTGATCTTACTCAAAGGAGGTTTCCCCATCGAAGAGGCCAATATTGATTATAATGCAATTCTACTTTATTTTAATGCAATTCTATTTATTTCCTAACCTAATTTTACATATTTACAATATAGTTATTATTTGGTTCAAGAAGGATCCTATCATCTGATACATAGCACTTTCTAGATCTATTTTTTGCATCAACTTCAGTAAGTTAGGGATATTTACTTATGTCCACCATATGCTCTCACGTCCTGATGGGATCTTGATGATCATAAAGTGGAAACAAAGTGGTGACACTAAGATTTTTCCCTAGAATCTTATCACTAGGAGCTAAGTTTTAAAACCAACCATCACTACGAGCTAAGTTTTAACATTTATACTTGTGCTAAGACCTAAGATTTTTTCTAAATAGTCTACCATCCATACGAGCCAAGTTTTAAAACATGTATGTGTGCATTGACATTTTTTTATATGTTACTTCCCAAAATTATCATGTATGCAAAATTTGTTCCTGTTTCAACCTCTATAATAGGAATATGTAGGGTAGGTTGAGTATTATATCATCAATGTCAAGATTCAGTAAGGAATTTTGGATCTTAGTCAAAAAATGATCTCATTTTTTAACTAAGATCCAAATTATGATCTGGTTTTGGCCATATTGCCAATCGATTTAATTTTCATTATAATTATTTATTATTAAATCCAAATTCTGATCTAGTCTTGGTGATACCTCCAACCAATCACATTGTAACTATTTATTATAAAATCTAAATTATGATCTAGTTTTGGCCATATGGCCAACTGATCACATTGTAATTGTTTATTAAACTCTAAATTTTGATCTAGTTTTGGCCACACTGCCAATTGATTGCATTATAATTGTAACTATTTTGTATAGAATTTTTTTGTAACCCATATGTAGAACAAACCATTCTAATTTTTTCACCATGATAGTAATTTTAAGGCTTATTTCAAATTTTCTAAAAAAAATACATACAAAGAATATTTTTACCTAGCCCAACAACATTTTTTTGACTTTTTTTCCACCTATGTGTAAATCACACCATTGTGATCATCTTGTCAAACTAATAAATTTAACATATAACTTCACTTGTCATTTTTGGCACCTATAGACCCTCTAGTAAATGGTTTTTACTTTTGTAGAGACCCACACCATGGCACATGACATTGCTAAACTTTGGACTAAATTTGAATCCTAACTGTCTGAACTGAATGATTGCATCCTTGGCTTCTATGTTGAAAATGAAGCACTCTGAACTAATGGGGATCATCAATATAATGGTATTTCTTCCCCTATATCACCACTATGTGGCTCTAAAATATATTTTCCCAAATTTGATGGTACTGAACCCACTGAATAGATTTACCATGCAAAATAGTATTTCACCCTGCATTCCACTATGGGGGAAGGAAATATCCCTATTTCTTCATTCCACTTAGAGAAGGAAATTGTCTAGTGGTGCCAATGTTACTACAAGTCAAATATAAAACCAGATTGGGTTGATTTTTCTAAACTTTTACTAGTGTGTTTGGGCCTAGTGCTTACGATGATTTCATAGGTACCTTAACTAAACTTTGTCAAACTAGCATAATTTGTGAATATCAAACCAAGTTTGAAAAACTATCCAATCAAACTGAAGGCTTTTCTAATGATTTTTTGAAATTCTATTCATTAGCTAACTCAAGGATGTGATTGGAGATAATGTTAAAACATTTAACTTTTTTTAAGCTTACAAAAGATAAAATCACATCACAGATTTACAATTCCGATTGGGCACCCTCCAAGTCATATTCCTTCTAGTTTTCCAACACAAACCCCCCTCTCAAAGCAACACCCATAAAATGTTTCACTAAGGCATAAACATGTGCATGTTGTGACAAGGGGTTATATTATAGTTATGATGACAAATGGGCTAATGGCCAAAATGCATTAAACAAAAATTATATCTACTTTATGTTGATTCCCTACCTGATACAAAAGAATGGGAGGATGCCATAGATTCCCATTTGGATGAGCTAGAGTAATAAATTTATGATTCAATGCCCTTAGATTCACATCCATAAATTTCCATGCATGTCTTGGTAAGGGTAACCACTCAAAAAATAATGTGTGTAAAAGTGTTTGTCAAGAAATAACCCCTCACCATTATTATTAATTCAAAAAGAACTCATAACTTCATCAGCCTTGGTTGGCTAAGAAGGTAGAATATTTTTTGCACCCTTGTTTTAGTTTTGACGTGGTGATTTTAATGGTGCAACATTGACCTATAAGGGCAAGTGTCATAATGTATGCATTTTAGTAGGAGAATGTAAACTTAGGTTTGACATGTTTGTTTTACCCTTGGGTGGGTTTGGTTTTTATAAGATTACAATGGCTAAGAACCCTTGGACTTATTATTTAGAATTTTTCTAAACTATGGATGTAGTTATATGAGAATATACATCAATATACACTAAAAGGCCTTCCTAGATTCACTTTTATCATTAGCTCTCATTGCATGGAAAAACTTCTCAAAAAGGGATCCGAAGGAATAACTTCCCAATTATTTTCTCTTCACACTAGTTCCCCAATTGATTCTACCCAACCATTAAACTTGTAAAATATTTTGTTCAAGCACGCAATAGTTTCTGATAAACCAATAGGATTTCCACATTGCCACCCTAAAAACCATTGCATCCAGCTTTTTCTAGGCAATGTACCCCCTAACATTTAGCCATACCACTACCCCTTTCTTCAAAATGCTAAGATTGAAAATATGATTAAGGACCTCCTATAAGTAGGCATCATTCAACCTAGCAATAACCCATATTCCTCCCCAGCCTTATTCATAAAAAATATGGATCCTAGTGGCTTTACATTGATTTTTGAGAAATGAACAAGCTGACCATTTAGGACAAATTTCTAATTTGTGTAATAAATGAGAACCTATATTAACTCCATGGTGCCAAATTTTTTACCAAGTTGAATTTGCACTTTGTCTATCACCAAATCTGTATTTATGAAGTAGACATTCCCAAAATAGCCTTTTGTACACATGATGGTCACTATGAGTTCCTTGTCATGCCATTTAATCTTACAAATGCCCCTTCCACATTCTAAGGCTTAATGAATAAATTATTTTTCCCCTTCTTGTAGAAGTTAATCTTGGTCTTCTTTAATGTCATCCTCATCTACAACATAACTTGGGAGGATCACCTCAACCACCTTGACACTACCTTGTAACTTCTTGCTAAGAGACATTTATGTGCTAAACATTCTAAATGTTATTTTGGTAAACTTGAGGTTGAGAACCTAGGACATATTACTGCATTTGATGATTTTCATGTCAACCCCACCAAAATTGAGGCCATGACAAACTATCCAAAACCTAGGACACTCAAAATTCCACATGGATTTCTTGGCCTGACAGGGTACTACCAAAAAAAGTTAAAGATTATGGTAAAATTTCAGCCCCATTGGTGACTATGATAAATAAAGACTCATTTATATGGTCAACAATTTTTGAACAAGTAGTTGATTGCCTTAAATAGTAAATATCCACCACACTCGTCTTAGCCATGCCTAATTTCTCCAATCTATTTTTTATTGAATGCAATGGTTATGGTATAAGCCTCTATGTTATGCTCATGTAGGATGGGTGTCCCATTGCCTTCACTATCAAGGTCCTCATTGGGTGCAATTTGGCACAATCCACATAATACAAAGGGATGATGGATATCCTCCATGTATTTGACAAATGACATCCATACTTGGTAAGCTGACACTTTTACATTCACCAGATCACCAAAAATGGATTTCTAAACTCATGGTGTATGACTATGAGATCACATATAAAAAGGGAATAAAAACTTGGTGGTCAATTCCCTATCTCACTAGTTTGAATAACATGCATGATTTCATGTTGTATCTATTCCCATTTTCACATGACTACATGATATTCAATAAGATTGACATCATGACAACCCCACCCAATAGCTCATTCTCCAATTATCTATTGATTCCTCTACTAAACCTCACTATAATTATGATGGATAAACATTATGATATAAAGGCTACCTTATATTAATCACATGATCCAATTTCAAACAAACTATTTTTAGGAGTTGCATACCTCCCCTTTAATAAGCCATTCAAGTTTTTTGAAAACATATGAGCAAGTCTGCCATAGTTTCTTCTAGATTGGAATCAAATAGGATATCAATATGTTTGTTATAGAATGTGATATTTGCCAATGCCACAAAGGGGAAACAATCACACCATCTAGTTTACTCCAACCACTATTCATTCCATATCATTTTTGGACTGACATTTTTTTATAGAAGGCCTCCCTAAATCTAAAGGAAAATTAGTCATTTCCTATAGTGGTGGATTGCTTTTATAAATATGCTCATTTTTTTGCTTTGGCCCACTTATACACTACTTCCACCATGACCCAGACATCTATTTATTAAATCTTTTAGCTTCATGGCATCCTTGCCTTCATTGTATTAGATCATGACTCAACCTTCATGAGTCATTTTTGGTAGGAACTCTTCAAGCACCTTGGCACACATCTAAAAATGAGTTCAGGATATCATCCATAGACTAATGGCCATATCAAAAAATTTAATAAAATTTTGGAGACACATCTTCATTGATTTTTCATAGAGTAACAACATCAATGGTTAAAATTATTACCTCTCATTGAATGATGGTACAACACCTCCAACCACACAACCACCAAGTTGACCCCATATGAAGTTGTCTATTATCAAAAGTTACCTTATCTCTTCTCAAATGTACCAGATAGGTCTTAGGTATAGGTTGTTGATACTACCCTTAGTTCACATGATAATATCCATTGTATCCTTAAGTATAATCTCCACCTATCACAAAATTACATGAAGCAATAGGCAAACAACATCGCTCTAAACAATCCTTTCAATTTGGATATATGATTTTCCTTCACTTACAATGTTACAATAAATCCTATTTGAAGTTAAAATTCAACCAAAAATAATCTCCTAAATTTTATTTCCTTATGAAATTCTACAATGGATTGGCTCTATCGCCTACAAGTTAGAAATTCCACCTTTATCACAAGTATAACCCATTTTTCATGTCTCTTACTTAAAGATGGTCCTTGCCTAAATGTCACCAACCAAAAAGTGATTCCAAATATTGATGTAGAAGGATATCTCCTTTTAACACCTAAATATATACTTTAAAATCACTCTTGTTAGCTCTACAATTAGGTCATCATTAAATTTATAGTACACTATCAAAGGATGCAACTAAAAAGATGTTACCTGGGAACCTCTTTTTCAAATCCAAAAGTAATTTCCTAACCTATAAATTTGAGGAAAATTATTTTAATGGGGAGGGAATGTTATGACCCTTTATCCAAACCATATTTCTATAATTTATTTCCTTAATAAAAGATTATGAATGCATATGCTTTGTAAGACATCCCTCAAGCCCATTGTAACAATCCCACATTCACATGGAGTAGTAGTTAGTTAGTGATAAATTATTATAAATATGAGTCTATACTAGCGATAAGTTATCCATGAATTGTACTGAATTAAGATTACTCAAAGCAAGTTTCTCCCTCAAAGAGGCCAATGATAATTATATTGTAATTCTAATTAATTTTAATGTAATTTTGATTATTTCCTAATCTAATTTCGTATATTTACAATCTAGTTCTAATTTGGTTATGGAAAGATACTATCAATTCAATATTGACTTCAACATCCAATTTTATTTTATTTTAACAATGGCCAATGCGAGACAACTAACCACTAGCTAATATGTTTACCTTTGATGGGAAGGGCTCAATTACCATTGATGATCAACCACAACTCAATAATAAGTTGGGGTCCCACATTGGATAAGAGAATGGTGTAGTAATACCTTAAAATTTTGGGTTGAACTTTGTTTTACCAAGACATTTTCTCTTGGCATAAATTATTGCATGCAATTTATAAGGATTATTTTTTCTAAAACATTTATCTTATAAACTCCAATCCTATCCATTTTAGATGGATTAATATTTTGAAATCTTAATTTACATTGTATTTGTATGAACTATAAGCCATTTTTGATGGTCAACTACCTCATACCCTATGTACAACCTATTATAAACTTGCCAATACACATTATTAATTCAATTAATAGACTAAAATAAACCATGTACATTTTCAGGTAACATTCCTTTCCAAAAGATTTAAAGATAAAATACATAATACCTTAAGCATTTAAGAAGTAAATAATACAACACTTCTATACTAAAAATAACCTGAAGTGTTCCAATAGTAGAAGCTAAAAGAACTAAATATTTTCCTCACATTAAAAGGAACTAAAAAAATTCTCTACCATCAAAATTTTTAGATTTTCTCAAGTTTGATTTCAGTCAATGCATAGTTATTCATAATTGCATCCTTACGAGCATAGTATTCACCTAGAGTGTATTTTATAATTAGGATCCAAGATAATTATTTCTTGAATATTGCATGCATGTTGTACTTTATGATGAGCTTGTCCATTTTCATCTTTAAAGTAATGAGAATATAATGAATTGAGGGTTGGCCTAGTGGATGGCATGTGGGTTCTAAGATCCAATAGTAGATGTCATGGAAACCTATATGTTTCTTTTTGTTACCTCCTTTCTTATTAATATGATTTTCCATCATACTAGCTCTTAACTAAGCTCTGACTTTAGACAAATGTGAAATTCATGTCATCTTACACTTGAGGGGGTGGTTGGAGTGGAAAGAAAGAGATTGGTCAATTTTCTCTTCAATTGATTGAAGGCGAGAAAGGATTGATGATGTGGTAGATTCCTCAAATTTATTCATGACATTAATTCCTTTCTCTAGATCATAAGTTGCCCATCTTTTATAGTTCATGAAAATTGACTTATCCTATTTGTTTGGTTGATATAACTCCCAAATTAATTTCAGTTTCTTGTTGAAAAATGGTTGGGCATCTCCCAATGCTAGGATGACAATTAATTATAGGGTGTAGAAGAATAGAAGATTAGGGTAAGGGTAGAAACAATATCATGAAATAATTTTCCTTTCGTAAATGGAGGCTTGATTGAAACCCTTGAAATTGAAAAATCATGGAAAATCAACCATTTGAGGATGATGTCTTCATTGAAATAATTGCATATTTCATCAAAGGATGGTAGAGTTTGATGCTCAAATTAAGGAATTATGTGTGACATGTTTGAGACAAAGGAGAAGATAGAGATTCTAGGCAGTTGTAACATTTGGAATTAAAGAGAAGGGTGGAAAAACTAATGATTGAACTTCATTTACTAAATAATCCTTTCAAGCAAGTGAGAATGGCTAACATTTATTAGCATCCTTTATAAGTGTGTGAGTGTTATCTATCATTATTATTAACATCATTTTTGAATAAGCATGCACATGTTGTTTAAATGAACATTCTAAGTGTGTTCATGTGAGTGCATTCTTACGAGATTTCCAAATAACAAGTATTGTTGCCTAAGCATGCTCAAGGTTAACCAAATTCTAATTAAAAACCATCACATCTCAATATAATTAAAAAATCAAATAATGACATGTTTCAAAAAATTAGACAAAGACTAAGCTTTTGTTTGAATCCATATGCACATATAGGATGAAAATGCTTAACGACATCATAAATTAGAGCTTCAAAACTTGCATTTTTTCTTGTGCGGAGTCTATCATTGTGTGTGGGTAATAATGTACTTAATAATTTATAACCGATTGATAAGTACACCAAATTCAAATGAAATATTGGTGTCCATTAGATATAACATTTCCAAGTAAACCCCAATGTTTGATGTAATCTATATGGCTTTATTAGCCTCTATGCAGTAGTGGTTGATTTTTAATTCGTTGAATTTTAAGAGTAATGAGAATGTGAGTTTTAAGATTGAGTTCAATTTATAGTTACGAGAGGAACATGTTTTTAATTTTGTTATGATGGGAAACATATTTCTTAAGAAGGACCATATTTATTATGGGGGATCCTTTTGTAGCTCTATCAAAATTTAGCTTCACTTAGCCTAATTTCAGGGGGGACCATCTTACTTCTTGATGGGGATCCAAATTTTCTCCTGGCCCTTGAACAAAATATATTACTTATAATTGTTAGTATTAGTAATATTTAATATTATTCTTAGCATTATTATTACATACTTGTCATTATTCTTATTCTATATAGAATGGGAATGTGCCCATTTTACACAAGATAAGAATATAGGCCTATCTTATTCATATTAAGAGGTCATTAATTTCTTATGTTGTGTAAAATGGCTAATTGTACCCATTCTACAGAAGTATAAGAATAACTAGGCCTCTATTACTCATAATATTCATATCTTATGTAGAATGGGCATATCCATTCTACACAAGATAAGAATAATGACCTCTTAATTCATATTATTCCCATCTTGTTTAGAATGGGTAGCTACCCAAGCTACCATTTTGGACAAGATAGGAATATTATCACTTAAGATGTCATTATGCCTAATAATATATCTGCATAGAATTGGCATGTGATTATAAAACCAAATTGGTTTCCACATAAATTTATCAAAATTTCACACTTTATATACCAAGCTATATGAAATAATTAATCACTTCATAGCCACTTTGATATATTTTAAATCAAGGTTGAGATTTAGTTTCATTCCACATAGTACATGATATCTTCATGATTAATGGACCACATCACAATATAATTAAAAAAAACTAAAAATTAACATGTCCAAGGTGGCCCCTTTTATGTTAAATTTAATATGTGCTCTAGAGAGTCCATGAATCTATAATTATGCAATCCTATTTTGATCACCATGTGTATTCACTTTGATATCTCAAGTAATAATATTTAAAACATTGACATATGTGTTTTATTGGTTTTCATGACATGATTTTACCAAGTTAGCATATTATGAGCATGAAAAGGTGGATATATGGAGAGACAAAATGGACTAATAGTTTTAATAGATTTGTGCATTTTATTGATTCCACCTTGAGAACAAAATGGACCTCCATGACTCTGTGGTTCATGATGACCCAAACCTAAACTTTAAATAATTTATTTTTAGCTCAATACTTCAAAACCCTCTCCTTATTGCATCACCATCTTCTATTATGTTCTTAAAACACACATCAACAAGTGTGAACACAAAAACTTATGGTGTTAGACCATTACTGATGCATCTCCCGTGAACTTAAATAAAATAATGCTAGTAAATGAAAACTACTTGAAAAATATTTTCATTCCATAATTTAACATTAATTGAAATATATTATTAGCTTAAGAATTATGAAAATTTATTTTCTAAAATAAATATTAATTTTACACTCATATTTAATAAACAATATAGTTACCTCGTTAGTGGGCCAATAGTAAGAATTTTGAATAAAAGTAGGGCTAAGAAGCTTGATTATAAGTTGATAAATTAGAAGCAATCAATATCAATGTTCAGTTCATATTAAAAAATTACAGTAAAAATTTTAAGATCAAGTTATTAAAACATGCTTTGAAATAGACATTTCAAAAAACCCACATCTCGGGCCAAGATGATATCACATATTAATTTATTATCTTTAAAAGTTTCAAATTAGCATTCATTACCATGTTTAAGTAGTGCAAGGTATTATTCAATGAACTATGTCCTCTTTCATGTATCTTAATCGATCCTCCTTTCCATGTTTGTTTTGGTCTTCATGCCCATGTGATGTTATCCACTTCAATGTCTTGTGTAATTTTGAATGATTTTATCCATGTTTTATTATGTTTCAAATAATCTTGATACAATTCTTCACCTTCTTCTCTCCCTTAGGGTTTCCAATATTGAATTCTCACATTTTAAGTCACATTTTCACCTTTCATTTTAAGGTAAAAATACCCATCTTCCCTTCCCATCCATATATTTTAATTTTCATTTGTTGGTCTTACTAGAATCATTTATCCCACATACACATCCATCAATTGATTAAATACTTGTTTATATCTTCACAAATAGGCCCAACATAAATATCATTATTACTTGGGATATGTTGATTAATGTAGTCTTATCTTTGAAAATGTTTAGCTCTCATTATTTTTTCATATATGTCATTTTCATGTATTTTTTGTGGCCAAAATCAAACATTTGACATATTTCTATAGTTTACAAATAGTTTATCCAAAGCACACAAAACATTTTCCCACTACGTTATCTTTAGAATCCAGTATTCTCTACCTCCACCTATTGTACTTTTTCCTAATGTTTATTCCCTTTTTTAGTTATTTTTTTTATTTGAGTTCTTTGAAAGGTGTTAGATGAGGTTCCCCTTACAACAATTTTGGTTCACCATTATCCTTTATATGCTAGATTTGGATCAAACAAGTCCATTAGAGATCTTTTATTATTATTTTATATTACATCTTTGGTATGTCATCCATAACATGGAACCTGAAGATCTTAGGTTTGTTAATACCCAATTTATTGTGGTTTCCATCCAATAAGTGTGGTTCATCAAAGTCCTTGAAGTCATACACTTCCTTAATAAGGTAAGGAGTGAATGTACTTGAACCCTCTTGGAGTGAGTGTAGGTGTCCATGATATGTGGTAAATAAAATGTGTCGAATCTCCATAATGATGTTAAAAATATACCTAACATCCCATCAGTATCTTCATGAGTGTGTCCCACTAGTAGGAAGCTTACATACACAATTTTGAGTACCCTTATGGTTGTCAACACTGATGTAAATTCTAATAAGGTATGATTTTTGTTCTAAGTAGAGTATCAGTGGCTATTTTTTTAATGAATTAATTTTACTAGTAGCACTAATTGCTTCAAAATGGACAATTTTTTCCTTTTACCCTTTACATTTTTCATGCACTTAATTTTTTAATAGTGTATCATGTAGTGGTTATTTGGGTGATCCATAACTATATAATAAATCCCCATAGTCATCAGTGATGGGTTATTTAAACTTCCTAAGACGTAAAGCCAATGATTTGATTGTAGTTTGTTCCATGTTTAACAAACGGTAGCATATGGTATTGTGCCTATGTGTGAGCATACCAGTCAAAGTAAATAGGAGGTTCAGAACATTTCTTATTGACTTTTTTTTTTCACATACTTAGTATAGAAGTTTTCATTTTGTCTATTTTATCATGCACATTATTCAAGGATCCTTAAGGCTATTCCTCTAATTACTATATGTGGGAATAATGATTTAAATGACAAATTTTAATACACTCATTGTACCATGGTAGTTCATATTTAAGTTTTGAGAGTGATTTTTGGGCATGTGGTGGCTCTACATTTATTGTACAAATCTATACATTCATCATAGTTGGAGAAGAAGTTTTTATTTGCAATCGAAACATGTTGAAATCTTTTGGTCATTATCTTTTTGAAATTTGGCTATGACACTAGAGGAAGTTTCAAAAATTCAATTTCCTCGTTACACTTATTTCATATTAAATAGTGGATATATAATGTAGGAAGTAGCCTTTGAGGAACTTTGATTCCATCTTATCCTATATAACTGTCAGGATATTGCTCCTCAATAAGAGCACAAATGATTACCTTGTATAAGCAACTAATCACAAAATTAAACCAGAATTAACAAGTAACTAGAATTCACACATGACACAGAATATGAGAGACAATACACAATCTTGTATTAATACTCATGCCTGAAGGAAATACAATGAATATGCCACAATCTTCCACACATCTTAGATGTACAGATCTCTTTCCCTCAAGATTTCACTCTCCTACCAAAAATGGTCCCAACACACAACTCAAACACAGAGTTGTTGTTCACCTCCAACCAGTCAGTAATAACCCTACCAGTACACAAGTACTCAAAGTACTTCAAGTAGATCTCCCATGAACCTGCAACTCAAATGATCTTACTTACCATGTAGAACTTCTCCCTAATCTTGCTTCCACCTACAGATCAACTATTCTTACAATTGGAAGGATCTACCTTGCCTTCTTCTTTTGCTCATATTACAATACATACCAATGAGTCTATAAATAGATCCCATACTAAACAATAACTTAGACTTATAATTTAAAATAATTAGACTTGCAACTCAAGACCAAAAATAGTCTTTTACATGCAAACAATCGGTTCAACAAACTAACTGTTCGTGCAACAAACAGTTCTAGAACTGCACAGGTGACCGACGTCAGTCCCTGTCTGCCTAGAGATGACCGACTCCTATTGATGTTGATTACCCTTCTATTCACCCCTGACCAATGTCAGTTGTGCTGCCAACACCGATATACCTAGAACTCAGCAACCTCCTTCATGTTTGCAAATAGTGAAGCTTTTAGCTCCACAACCTAACAATCTCCCACTTGGAGATAAATAGTTGCACCTGTACCTGTACTTATACATCATATATTTTGTTCTTTGGCTTTGTATCCCTCTTTAATATCACCCTTGAAGACCAACCACCATAAATCCTATGGTACACCTCGTATCATCCAAATCACCTGCCACATCTACATCTACAAACCCATGTAGAAAAGAACTTGACCCTGCATAGCATGTGCACCTGCTGCTAGTCCCTCTCAGATATCTGAGAATCCACTGAACTACCCTCTAATGCTTCTTTCCTAGATTGACCCCAAACTTGCTGACAACTCCCACTGCTTGGGAAATCTCAGGTCTAGTACATACAATGCACTTAACCTCATTATGTGAATCAAGACACTATTCATAAAACTATCCAACCATTGGTGTGCTAACTGGTTTCACACAATCATCTGAAGACAAAGTCAACCTATGACCTTCCATGTCTCTAGAACACACTCATGCCAAAGAATTTTGTTGCTCATAGATTCCTCATGACACACCTCTGAACTAACTTTACCTTTAGTTTAGCAACTCCCTGTATGTGTAACCCTGCAACAAGCACACAATACAGTAACAAGGATAATGTAGTTAATATTATCCAACCTGGTAAAGAGAAACACAATGGTTAAACCTCTATTTTCTTGCAGCTAACACAAGACCATATACCCAGGCCTTTCATCTCACGTATCCATTCCCGCTCTTCTTTATCCTGAACATCCATTCATCTCTCAGTGCTTTCTTCCAGCTGGCAACTCCACCAAAAACCCCTGTTTGGTTCTTCTCCAAGGAATCACATCCTTCATCCATGCCAAGCTCCCACTGTTTCTTGGATCTACCTGCTCTACTTCTTTAATAACTTCTTGGTTCTTTACCATTAGTGAGCAACAAGTAGTGTAAAGAAGGGAAATGATGAATTTGAGGCTTACTTACCCTTTAAGTCCTCCATATGGGTGCTTGAGACTCCTTGACAGCTTGTTGTCTGCCCAAAATGCATCTCAGTGACCGATGCTAGTCACATCTCAGTCTGCACCCAACCAACGTTGGTTTCATGCGACTAGCTCATCACCAACATTGGTTCCCCCTGACTGACATCGATGTTTATCTATTTGGAGTCACTGACGTTGGGCTGCACATAGCCGAGGTCAGTCCCTGTCTGGATGCCGACGCTGGTTTTCTAACCGATGTCGGTCTCTATGTTTTACTTATGAACGATGACTTCTACCTGCGAGCTCCTTTTGGATCAAACCCTTGTCCATATCAACCTTGCTCTACTCAAAATTCTTTAGCCCCTTACACTGATCTCTATCCGTCATCTTCTCCTTGAAAACCAAGGCTTTCCTCTTCTTGTCACGAATATAGGATTTCTCAAGAAACGTCACTTTCTTCCTTTGCTTACAGAAATCTCGATCCATGCTTTTCAAATCCGAAAGCATACCCTTTGACTCAAGAACATGCATCCCCTTCTTATTCATGTGACCAAGCCTATTAAGCCACATCTTTGAATCTATAGCTGAAGTAGATAAACCAAAAGGAGAATCAATAATATAAGTAGATAGATAAAGCGTACCTACTTTCTTACCTCTTGCTACAACAAGTACACCCTTGGTTACCTTCCAAGAGTCCGCTGTGAGAGTTACTATGTAACCCTCATCACCCAACTTTCCAACAGAAATCAAATTTTGCTTCAGTACTAGGACATGCATGACCTCCTTCAACACCCATGTCTTACCCATCTGTAATTTCAGCTTCACTTTCCCTTTTCCAACCATTTGACAAGGCTTACCATCCCCTAAATAAATTTCTCCAAAGTCTCCTTGGACATATTCATGAAAAAATTCCCTATTTGGGGATGCATGGAAAGAGGCACCAGAATCTAAAACCCAAGATTCTAATTTATCCAAAAAACATACCAGAGCATCCTGTGAAACAATACCTGCAACAATACTTGCAACATTTGCTTCTTTAGTTCCTTCTTGCTAATCTTCAACCAACCAACAATCTCTCTTTACATGCCCTTTCTTTCCACATTTCCAGCAGGTTATTCTGCCATACCTGGACTTGGATCTCTTGCCTATCTTTGACCTTGATCTCCCATGCTTGATCTTCTCTCTTTTCCTTCCCCTGATTTCCACACTCAAAGCATTCCCTGATGATTCACCTGTGCTTTTCTTGCAAATTTCTTCATTCAAGATTACACTCACAACATCATCCACTTTTAAGATTTTTGAAGCAGACGCAGTATTACTAACTGCCATTACCAAACTCTCCCAACTTTCAGGTAATGAGAATAAGATTAAGAGAGCCTTAATTTTATCATCAAAAACAATATTGACTGAATTTAACTGGTTTACCAAACCATGGAAATCACTAAGATGACTATGTATAGATCCACCTTCCAACATTTGCAAATTAAATAATTGCTTCATAAGAAATACCTTATTCGAAGCTGAGGGTTTTTCATATAAATTTGCCAAAGATTCCATCAACTCTACCATTGTCTTAGCCTGTGATAAGTTGGAAATCACAGAAGATGCAAGACTCAACCTTATAGATCCTAGAGCCTTCCGATTAAGAACCTCCCATTCTTCATCCTTCATATCTAGGGGCTTGCATGCAACCCCACCCATTGGTAAGTACAAATCTTTCTAATACATATAATCTTCAATTTGCATCCTCCATAATTGATAGTTCTTGCCATTAAACTTCTCCATTCGTAGCTTACTTTCTTCTGCCATTGTTATACTCCCACTTAATAGAAACCCCTGTGAGTGACTTGTAATCAACACACACTAACCAGATCTGAAACACCTGTTAGTAACCCAACCAAAAGCTCTGATACCACTTGTCAGGATCTTGCTCCTCAATAAGAGCACAAATGATTACCTTGTATAAGCAACTAATCATGGAATTAAACCAGAAATAACAAGTAACTAGAATTCACACATGACACAGAATATGAGAGACAATACACAATATTGTATTAATACTCATGCCTAAAGGAAATACAATGAAGATGCCACAATCTTCCACACCTCTCAGATGTATAGATCTCTTTCCCTCAAGAGTTCACTCTCCTACCAAAAACAGTCCCAACACATAACTCAAACACAGAGTTGTTGTTCACCTCTAACTAGTCAGTAATAACCCTGCCAGTACACAAGTACTCAAAGTACTTCAAGTAGATCTCCCATGAACCTACAACCTGTAACTCAAATGATCTTACTTACCATGTAGAACTTCTCCCTGATCTTGCTGCCACCTGTAGATCAACTATTCTTACAATTGGAAGGATCTACCTTGCCTTCCTCTTTTGCTCATACTACAATACATGCCAATGAGTCTATAAATAGATCCCATACTAAACAATAACTTAGACTTCTAATTTACAATAATTAGACTCGTAACTCAAGACCAAAAATAGTATTTTACATGTAAACAATCGGTTCAACAAACTAATTGTTCATGCAATGAACAGTTCTAAAACTGCACAGGTGACCGACGTCGGTCCCTATCTGCCTGGAGATGACTGATGTCGGCCAACTCCTGCCGATGTCGGTTGCCCTTTTGTTCACCCCTGAATGACATCGGTTGCACTACTGATGCCGGTATACCTGGAACTCAGCAACCTCCTCCATGTTTGCAAACAGTGAAGCTTTTAGCTCCACAACCTAATAATAACAAGTTAAATGTAGAGAAACATCTAAATTTATCTCAACAATTCTTGATATAAAATAAATTATTACATTTGTATTTTACATTTATTTCTCTTTCTCAGTGTTACCATTTAAATCATGCCCATCACCATTTATTTAGTCTAACAAACTGGCGAGAGGGGTATTTTTTAGAATTTTATGGTCTTTTGATCACTTTTTTAAAATTATTATAATTAGTGGCATCAAAATAAAATATATATACCAATGGGGGTTGTCACTTTTATAATGCATCCCACATGTTGACCTCAACCTCATCTAGGACTTATTTGAATCTAACATCCAAAGGAGAACCATTTATATCAACCAATTACCTAGCATACCATCAAATGACAGATCCTTCATGTAGGGAGCATTATTTTCAAGGAGGTTTGAATACTCTATCATTATGCACATGAAAGGTATTGAAATCCAATCCTTTACATTGTACCATGTATCCTTCAAATAATTTTTTTAATTTTTCCCTCTACAACATATTTGTTCACCGATGAGCACAAATGGATTAATTGGCAGAAACTCCCTTGAACTTCAAATTGTGTTCACCACTATATATATAAGGTAAAAACCACCCAAATGATAATTGCATTTATTATTCATAAGGGTTCTTATTTCAAGGAAAATCATATGTTTCATTGGCTAATCTATTAATTTATTGGTTTGTATCAAGTTTGAACAATCAGAACATAAATTTACCAATTTTTTGAGCATTACAAAACCTTGGGCTATGTCATTGTCTTTGATATAACATTTATGTTTTAGAACAACATTATTTGTGACAAAATGAATTCTATCTTTATGTCTTGTATAATTGATGGTGTTTTCTTTGTCATCACTTAAAACTCCCTATTTTAAAGCACTATAATCATATGACTCACTAAAAATGTAATTAGTATGAATAGGAGGAATGGATTAATTTTCAATCTTTGACAATTCACTCTCTTCCCATACAATGTAATATCTTTTATTCTCAACATCTATAAATTTTTCAAATCCATCAACTAAATAAGGAAATTATACTTTTCTATCCAATACTATGTCAACACTAGCAACAACAAATCCTCTTCCCACACCTCTACAATGTAGACTCCTCCTTCTTGGATACACTCTACCCTTTGAAACTTTTGTGCCTTTTAAAAATAAGTCTCCCTGATCATCATCTCCAAATGTAAGAGGCATCAATGCTATAGTATAAAAAATAAATGTGAGATGAAAGCAAATATGTAAAACCCTATCAGATAGAAAAAATTAAACATAAATGTGAGATAAATTCAAATATGTATTATAATTATTAAATGTTATCTAAGTCTCATGTAAGGATCTATGTGTTTTTAGGAAGGTATATAAAAATAAGAACATGTGAGCAAGATGATATGCGAAAAAAATAATGTCATCTAATGTGTCACTAATCTCAATGTATCATGAAAAGGACGGGACATTATCATCTTTATCATTAGCTAAAAATAAGTTTGAAACACTTGAAAAAAATATGTGATAACATATTTATTAGAAAATTTGGTGGGCCCCTTCCTTACCCACTCAAGTTCAAATTCCAAACATTTATAATCTATTAACCGGATTATGGGAATTCAAGATTGACTTGTGGCAACAACCTCAACAACTATAAGGGTCATCTAAAAATATATAGCTAACTATTAAAACATGGCATAAAACTATATAAAACAATTTACTATTAAAATAATGGCATTTACCTACAAATAATAGTTAACTCTTTTATTGGAAATATATATATATATATATATATATATATATATATATATATATATATATATATATATGTTGATGGTTATTAAAAAGTGGCCATTTTGTATTCATGGCCCATTCAAAACTCACTAATTCCACATCTCATCTTAGAATAGTAAAAACTAAGACTATAATAAATATATGTTTTCTATAATGTTTCTTAATCTAATGATGTTTTTAGAAAGACTATCAGATAATGTTTTTAGAAAGATTAATCTAAACCATCAGATAAAAAGATTAATCTAATTTAATTGTATCAAAAATAAACTTCGTAGTTGTTTTTATTTTAAAAAATTATAACACTCATAAAAATTTATAAAGGAATCACAAATTTTGACATTTATAAATAAAAAATCTAAAATGCCAAAAAAAATATAGAATAAAATATATCACAAAAGATGTAACATGAAAAAATAAAAAAATATATCCTAATTATGATATATTAAAAAGTTGTTTGTATAAAAAATAAAATAATTTACAATCATACTAATATAGTCATAGAAAGTGTGTTGTTTCATAAACATTATTAAAAACATTCATCTATTCACATTAAAAATATATATAATTTTTAAAAAATAAAAATCCATAGAATTGATATTCTCATATATATAAGAAATGTGGATTCTCTAAACTTTTCTAATAATAAAAAAAATGTGAAACCTTGAAATCTCCAATTTAAATAACTAATTTTTTTTTCTCACAAATGGTACCCAAAAAGATAAAATTTTCAATGAGAAAAATTATTGTGGCCAACACGCCCCCATTTTCAAACTATTGTAACCCACTTGTTTTCTTAAAACATGAAAATCATGGAATTTAATAAAAGCCTAAGTATATTAATTGAGAATACCTTATGAAGCTTTTGATTAGATTTTATGTCATGCTAAAAAAGCCTAAAAGGTTAAAGTGGCTAAATACTTTATTTTTTCTTTATATTGACCTTACCTTTGAAAAAGTGAACAAAGCTAACTTGGTTATTTTATATGTTTGGGAGGTCCACATGTCTCAAATTTTTCATACTTTCATGGGCATTCACATCCATGTGCATCTTGTTTAGGACGCTTTACAATGAATCTATCCATATTATACATAAATACACCTCCTCTAGAGAGGACTCAAAAGAAGATCTAACTATAAGGTATGACATGTACCTACCATAAAAGGTCCCTTCATTTTGTTTTATTGATACTGTTCAAGCATCATTTGCAAGTAAATCCAAAAGTATTGTTTCAACCATTTCCACAAATATGGTTTGCACACCTATTATTTTTATTGTTCCTAAAGTCTTAGTTGTTGTTTTTATTAATATTGAATCAAGCATTTCCAATTTTTTTTTGAGATATCTTCCATTGCATATACAATTGTTGTTGTTACCTAGTTTATTGTGTCTTCACCCTCTACTTCCCCTATAGCTATGGATATTTCAGATGCATTTTAGACCATTCTATATACCACCTGGTTTCAAGACACAGTCTCCCAATCTAATTTTGCCACTAGTGTTCCTAAAGTCTTAGTTATTTCTATTAATAGTGAATCAAGCATTTCCAATTTTTTTTAGATATCTTCCATTACATATACAAGTGTTGTTATTACCTAGTTTATTGTGTCTTCACCTTCCACTTCCCCTATATCTATTGATATTTTAGATGCATTTACCTCCATTTTTTAAACCACCTAGTTTCAGGACAGTCTCCCGATCCACTTTTACCATTGCACCATCACAGGGACATATCTCCACCCAATTGCCTATGTAAATTTTTATGGACACCTTAGCTTCATCCCCTATTGTTACAATTTTATGGGACCCATCCAATAAAATCAAATATATAACTAAGAGTCTTGCATAAGTTAAAACACCTAAAAAAGGGTGGTCATCCCTCCATCTCCCACTTCTACACTCCCCACACCTCCTAGCTCATCCAATCCATTGGACCCTTCAATGCTCACGCCTCCACCTCGCTCTCCTTCATCCCATGATTCGTCTTCCTCCATTGATCCAATTTTAACACCCTAAATGTAGTATCTTCAATTTAAGAAGTTTCAAAGGTGAGATTTGGTTTTGATTGAGGACCCTAAGGTCACATTGGAGTTTTAATAAGTCACTAATAAGATAAATAGATTGAATATAAGGAAGATGTCTAAATGGTCAAAAGTAATTGAATATGAAAAGGAAGAATATCCCTTCCAACTGATCAAAAAAAGAAAAGCAAGGCCTAGAGAGTATGATGAAATAAATGAAGATTCAATCTCAATTATAGAGGCCACAACTAGAGTGCTTAAGAAGGTATTTCATGGTTTACAACAAAAAAACAAAAGACTTGAAGCACAACCTAATATAGAGGCACCTGCATATGTGAGTGATAAAGTACAAGGTGTAATTTAGTCTTTGTATAATGTTTTGCTTACTATTCATAGTACCAAGGCCAAAGGATAACTAGAATGGTAGAAGGTTATCATTTTTAGCCATACTCTCTAGTTGATTGATGTTAAATTGGCTAAAATGGCTGAAATAATTAGACTAGATTAGTTTTTTAATTTAAATTTATTATCACTTAATGACATAAGATTGGCCCAAAGTTATGTTAATAGTAATAGAACATATTTGACTAATTAGCACAATGAGATGAAGACCATAATAGCTTAGTTTGGAACCCAAAATAAGTACTCATCCATGATGTGTACATGTCTAATGGTAAATTAATGGACCACAACATTTTTGAACATCAATTACAATATTTAATAAGGAACTTCAAGATGAGGCTCAATAATGTTATCCAGGGAGGCCAAGAGTGAATTATAGACTTGGTCACACTTTTCAAAGAAAAGGTATAAAGATCCAAATAAATTGAGGAAGCATTGAAAGTCTCCTTCCATACACAATAAACTTATGGGAAAAATTATAACTTTGTTCAAATGCCCATTATCAATCTATAAGTCATATAAGTCAATTTTGTAGTGTGTTGAGGCTATGAAGAAGAAGAAAGATCAAAAAAAGGTAGAGAATTAGAAACAACTTATAGCACATGCAACTTCTCTTTCATTAGCTTTTTCTTCATCCTCAACTCTTCCTTCATATTCTCTACATTGTCATCTCCAATAGTAATAGTAGTGTCTACTTTAGTTAAATCCATTGTTTCATCAGCATCCTCATGCACAAAAATAATATTGACATCATCAAGGTTGGATATAGTGACTTAAGTTGTTATTACAATATCAAAAACTACTAGATTAGCTTTGATATCCACCATTCCATTTGCACCCATGTAGTCTTATTCTACCATCACATCATCTACTTTCGATCCTACTTTAACGAATGCATCCATGCAATTGTCTTAGTTTGTTATTTTTTCTAAGTTGAGTATTTATTTAGGTTTATTTTATCTTTAAAGTCTTTGCAATTAAAGACTTTGATACACAGATAAATATATTTATACCTTGTATTTTTTATTCATGCAATAGAGCTTTGAAGATGAGGTGTTCCCATCCATGGCCTATTTATACATGTATTCATTCATTGTAAAGTAAGATATTTTTGGTAAGTTAATACAATAAATAAAGTTTCATAATTATTCATTAATTATGTCAATTTACTATTTTCCCATGAATTAACCAAATGAAGATATTCTCCTCCTTTAGATGGGCACACATTTCCATTCTACACAACATAGACCTATATTCTTTTCCAATTATAGACTTGTACATATGGGGAATTACATGAATATTGGATTATTAATTGATAATATTCTTGTATATTAGACTTGTGTAGAATGAGCATAATATGAGCACTTATTGATCAATGCTCATGATATTTTCATCTTTCATATAATGGTGATAGACATATATTCTACACAATATAATAATATTATGAGCATTGAGAGAGAAGTCAATACCATTCTTAATTATATATCATGTGTAGAATTCTACACATGATAGGTTCATAATATTCTTAATATAGCTTTTGTAGAATGGGCATGTAAGAATATAGGCCTCCTAAAAAGAATTTAATATTCATAATATATATTGTGTAGAATGGTCTATGTCCATTTTACACAAAATAGGCCTATATTCTTTTCCTATCTTGCATATAATGGGCATGTGTCCATTCTACACAAGATAGGTCTATATTGTTTTTTCATCCTGTCAATATTATCAATTAAGAATCCAATATTCTTAGATTGTGTATAATGTGCACATGCCCGTTCTAAACTATATAATAATATTGGATTCTTAACTGATAATATACTTAATATATTGAATTATGGAGAATCATCATGTGCCCATTCTACATAGGTATGTAAGAATATTATCAATTAATAATTCAAGCTTCTTATCTTGTGTAGAATATAGGCCTCTGCTCATTGATAAATACAAATTTATGAAAGAGGAGATGGGGATATTAAGTTTAACAATAAAATATGAAGATATAATTTAAATTAATAAATATCAACCATGAGTTATATGTTATGAGTGCAAATTTAAAGTGGAATGAATACTATTATAATTTAAATCAATAAATATCAATTGTAAGTTATATGTTGAGTGAAAATTTAAAGAGGAATAATTATTATTATTAAAATTAAAATCTATTTATTATAATTATTTTTTATAAAAAATATTGTTGCATTTACACAAGAATCATAAGTTAAAATTCAAGGTTTGATGTTTACACCTACTCGCATCGAGCCAAGGTTACTCATGGAAAATTTCTAAGTGTTGCAAAGTATTGTTTCAAATTATTTATCCACATGTCTTGATATATTAACCTCGCACTTTATAGTTCAAATATCTAAAGAACAAAATTTTGTGACAACGTGACTTTATATGATAATTCCACGTGTCTTAATCTCACGCTTTCTTGCATTCACAAGTTTTGAAATGGGTAATATTGAGAACAAAAGTTTATGTAAACATGAATTTTCATGATGATGAAATGTGCTATAATCTTACACTAATGTGTGTTCACAATTTTTGACATGGGTAATGATGAAAACAAAATTTTAGAACAACATGACTATGTGTAACGATTCTACATGTCTCTCAATGTCATGTATTTAAATCATAAAATGCACATGGAACATATTGATCAATAAAAATGTTAGATTTTTCACTATGTTGTGATGTTCTACCATGTGGAACTTGTAAATTTATAGAAAGGACACATAACACCATGATAATTTATTTTTGTGGAACCAAGATCATGGTAGAATGTCGAAGGGTTGAGTTAGCTTTGAAAGGATTATGACAAACCGACACCAGTTAAAGAAAACTCTGACAAAGGTAGATGCCACTAAATCATTTTCAAATAAAATTCTAAGATTTTCAATAAAATATTCTTAAATCAATTTAAACTTCCATTTGCAATAAAAATATTTATAAAATTGAGTATTCAAAGCTCTCTATCCTTCGACTCCTCTACAAATTTGTATTATCCAAATTAAAAACTATCATAATGGTGGCCCTAGCCTAGACTAAAAACCCATCTTATTTGACTATTAAAATAGTGACATTTATCTAAAAATTATTATTGACTCTTTTATTGGAACTCATCAATGTATCTATAATCACATAAAATAATAATACATAGATGGTTACAATAAAAATCAAGATCCTAGATTTACTTCTCTAAATTGATGATTTTGTTTCTAATTTGCATATCTTTTTTTGGTAACCTAATTATCCTTGTGTGATACCTTGAAAGGTATCTCCAATATACCTCTCAAGGTATCTCCCAAGAGACACCTCTCAAGGTATCATAAAAGAGATACTTTGGCCCTCAAATCCATTACCATCAATAATGAAAATCAAATCCATCATAGAAAATGTAATATCTTCAAGGTATCTTCCAAGAGACACATCTCAAGGTATCACACAATAAATACTTTATCCCCCAAAATCTATTACCATCAATAATTAAAATTTAATATCTTCAATGTGACAAGGACCTTCAAGGTATCTTCAATAAAAATGGATTTTCCTTATTGATAGTAATGGATTTAAGGGACAAAGTATCTTTTGTGTGATTCCTTTAGAGGTGTCTCTTGGGAGGTACCTTAAGAGGTTTCTCTATGGAGATACCTTAAAGGTATTACATTTTCCTTACTAATGGAAATGGACTTTAGGGCTAATTATCTCTTGTGTGATACATGTATAGGTGTCTCTAGGGTGATAACTTGTGAGATTTCTCTAGCGAGGTACCTCTCAAGTTATCTTCTCAATTTTATGTAAAGGGTGGTTTTTGAAACCATATAATTTAGAGGCAAATATATATTCCAAGTTCATCTCAATTTGATATAAGGGTTGGGTTTTAAAACCTTATAATATAGAGGCAAGAGGTATCTCATAGGATATATCTTTAAGATATTACCATTTACTTGTTTAAGGTATCACTCAAGAAACACCTCTCAAGGTATCACAAAAGAGATACTTTGGCCCTCAAATCCATTACAATCAACAAGTAAAATTTAATATAGGAGATACCTTGAAGGTATCTCCTACGATAGACCTTTAAGGTATTACAAGAGATACTTTGAAGGTCCTTGTAATATCTTCCAGGTATCTCTTGTAATACCTTCAAGGTATCTCCTTGGAAATACCTTTATGGAATTATAGGAGATACCTTGAAGGTATTTGTAATACATGCATCTCATTTTTATTTAATATACCTTCAAAGTATCTCTTAGGAGTTACTTTGAAGGTCATTGTATCCTTGAATGTATTGCAAGGACCTTTAAGGTATCATTTAGATACCTTGAAGGTCCTTGTATCTTTGAATGTATTTCAAGGACCTTCAAGGTATCTCCATTATTCTTGAAGATACCTTTTAATACCTTCAAGGATACAAGGACCTTCAAGGTATCTCCATTTTTCTTGAAGATACCTTGTAATACCTTTAAGGATA
The DNA here is from genome assembly GCA_037957365.1 of Torreya grandis. Classification (NCBI taxonomy): domain Eukaryota; kingdom Viridiplantae; phylum Streptophyta; class Pinopsida; order Cupressales; family Taxaceae; genus Torreya; species Torreya grandis. The sequence continues at coordinate 492,127 of JARHVA010001339.1, forward strand.
CAAGTACCTTCAAGTTATCTCCATTTTTATTTAAGGTTATTATAATACATTCAAGGATAAAATGACCTTCAATGATATTTCCTAAGAGATACCTTGAATGTCCTTGAAATACCTTAAAGAATATAATGAACTTCAAGGTATCTTTATTTTTATTCAAGACACCTTCAAGGTTATTCTAGGAGATACCTTGAAGGTCCTTGCAATACCTTCAAGGATAGAAGAACCTTAAAAGTATCTCATGAGATGCTTTCAATTATGATTATTGGATTTAATTAATACATATAAATAATAAATAAAAATTTATAAATTGACATAACATGAAAATAATAACACAAAATGGTATTGGGTTAGTTGATACAGTCTATAAGACAACAAGTAAGAAATTAAATCTAACTATTTGTAAAAATCAAGATTAGGTAGGTATACTAAAAGGATTTGATTGATTTTTAGGTTCTCACATATATTGATCCCAGTCTTAAAATAGTGAACACACTATGGAGGATTTCATTGTACCTATAACCACACTACCCCATCTCTAAGGTACATTAAGAGTAATTTAATGGGTCTAACTGCTTATCGGTGCACTACAAAATCAAATGGATGGTTGACTTCTTATAGTTCGAAATAGGGAACCCTTGATATACCATGAGGTACATAAAAACTAAATTCTTTGTATAGTGTTGTGTAATGGTTTGAGTATTAAGGCATCACCCTTCACACCATAGTGTCGATAAAATAAAGCATCACTTGGATTAGAAGGGCAACTCTTGTGTAGTTTTAAAACTATCAAAACACAATTTTTAAGAAAAACCATATGAAATGAAAATAAATTTTTAAAATTAAATGTTGAAAGATAATTATGTAGTATTCAATGGATTTAAACAAATAAGCTAGTTTTACTCATTTTATACAGAAACTAATGTAAAATACAGCCAATAAAACATAATTTTTGGGGTTTAATTTTTATATCCTCTAACCTTTAACATGAACTTAATCAAAATTGAAAAATCAATTGCAATGTTCCCTTTATATCCACTCATCATTACATAAGGTTTTATTACTCATATTTATATATGTTTTATTTTTTTTAATATCATGTATTAGGCTAACAGGGTGCATCATATCAATGAGTCATCTTGATTAGCGTGAAGAAGTAATAAAAATAACAAACTAACTATTTTTCTTCGGGTCAAACTGTAACAATGCTAAGATGATAATAATAGGGATTTTTAGTTTCGTTCTTATATTTTTTTCACTCCATGTTTAATACTAACATTGTATTAAAGATATAATAAATTGGATCTATATTAACTATTTTATCCAACTGTCTAAAATTATTTTACCATAATTTTGTGATGAATCACATAAATTACAATTAGACATGATGGCTAAGGGTAATGAAAAGTGATCTCAATTGGATTGTGAAAATTAACTCAAATTAAATTTATTAAGATGACCAAATATATTTCTTAGGTCATGATACTAAAGAAGTAATTTCACCATATTTTTACCTTAGTTAAATAGAAATTAGAAAACATAAAAAATGTAAATTTATATTCATAACAAGATAATAGGTGCATGGGTCTCTAAGTCTTTGACATTTTAGGGCCACACGTTTGGAATAATTTTTCAATTATGACATATTTGTTTAGGGTTGAAATCATCAGTAATTTTGATCACATTTAAAACCATCACTTTTGAATAGGAATAATTCGATAGTGTCAAAAACATTTTATATTAGAAAAAATAGTCTCTTTCAACAATGATGGGTCTTGAAATATTGTGCACCTTCAAGTTAGTCCAAGAGGTTATCAATATATGTTGATGGTTACAAAACTCCATTATATAATAATATCCATCGTTAACAAAAATTATTATGTATAAAAATCCATAATTTTAGATTACCATGAAAAGATATTTCAAATTTCAAATTGACCCAAACTTTTTTGGAAGTAAGCCCATCTCACCAATGAGCAATATATTCATTGGACTCTAATCCCAAGAACAAAGGGATTTCATCATAAGTTTTTAATTATTTTTTAATTCCTTGATGTTTTTGTGATTTTTGGCTCTCCAAATTTATATATCAACTCCAACCTGGTTATTAAGTATTTGAATTATATATTATCATGTCTTATTATTAAAGGTTTATAAAAGTTCAATGACATTTTTTATTGTAAGACAAATCCTCCTATACATTGTCTTCATGGTTGTATCTATTTAAAAATATATTTTATGTTTGATTAGACTAGTATACATTTTAATGATAGAAATGAACAATGAGTATAAAAATCATTTCTTTTATAAATCATATCTCATTACATAAAATAGGTAGATATGCAAATAAATAACAAATAAATTTTCATAATAAGAAAATACTAAGTGCTTCAATCAAAGGTGAAAATAAAGTAAAATAGGTGGATATGCAAATAAATAACAAATAAACTTTTATAATAAGCGCACACTAAGTGCTCCAATCAAAGGTGAAAAAAAGACCCAAGCTTGCCTCATCAGGATCACCAATGTCAATCTACTCAATAACAATCTTGTAAAAAAATAATTATTTAAAATCACAAGAAGAGAGATCCACATCGTAATGTAGCCACTCGAAAAAAAATCCACTAGAAAAGCATAAAGACTTAATTCCATAAGAAATTTCCAAATAAGTCTTTTGGTGTTTGAAATTAAAATGCTCTTTGTGAACTAGATTGAAGCAAGCTAACCAAAGAAATACAAAATGAAACAAGTTAAGCTAAAAAAAAGGTTTATAATCATGGTTAAACTTACAATGGTAGTTGAAAAATATTTCAATCAAATCATCTTATTTATGAAACATTATGTTTGTCATAGTGACAATAAATAAATCATCTCACTTTGGCATAATTCAATCAATTATAACATGTAAAGTACTCTTCAAGAAGCTTGGTTGAAGGGCATATCTCGTATCAAATGTAATAGTTTGTATTTATCACGTTTCTTAAAATGAAAGTGGCGTTCAATTATTTTGGCATTATTTTCCCAGTAACTTTATTTTTTACTATTCTTTTTTCAAGTATTGCTTCTAATACCATTGACAACATTCTTAAGCTTTCCATCCTTAAAATTGTGTGAAGAGATATATAGCTCAATTTTGGCAGAAAATTACTTTACAAAAATATTAAATTATGAAAAATGGTAAGTTTTGTTATGTTTGGAAGAATTAAAACTCAATTTTTGGGATTTCCATACTTTATTTGAAAGGAATTGTTAAGTATCTTTAAAATGTGTATAGTAAGTACTTAGTAAAAATATTGATATGCAATTTTCTTTAGAATCAGTCGAATCTATACATTATCCATAAGAAAATTGAGTTATAATATGTTGAAGTACTCCATAAATTATGAAAATAATCACTAAAAGACTAAGTTATTCTGTCAAATCTTTATTGAATTACTCTCAACAAAATCATTAACAAGCTATATGCATGATGATCATTTATAGGATTTATTTATTTATTAAAATTAATCAAATGCTCCAATGTGAATCAGGTTATTATGATCTTGATTTTTTGAAAATTTATTATGTATTTTAATAATGCTACCTATGGAGAATCTAAGACATTTCCACTAACAACTAACGTGCACAATAGTATTCACAAATAACCACATATCTCCTAGTTCTAGTCCATCTACTTGTATTGTCAGTAGTTGCAAGTGCTCATCATTGTTTTCAATTTTAAAATTGCTAAAAAATTTAGGATTTGGAAGCAAATTTCAAAAATTTATTGATTTTAAGGTTTTGGGAATAGAATTTCAAAACATTAGCTATTTTAATTTTATTATGGTTTTAAAGTTAGCAGTTTTCCTCTACATATAGTATTTTACCATATTTTTGACATAATAATGACATTGGTATTTCTCTAAATAATAATGATATTGATGTTTCCATAAATAACAAGGGTCATGTAGTGGCTAGTCCCTGCCATAATATTGAAAATTATTTATGGTTTATTATGCATGTAAATTTATGATTTAAGACTAGTGAAACAGTTAATGGAAGATGGAATAAGTAGATTAAACAAAAAACATAATAAATTATGGCAAAGGAGTAATTGTTAATGCTTATAACATAATAAAATACAAATTTAGGTATGATTTATTTGAAAATCATATTAGTAAACATTACAAAAATCATGAGAACATGAAATAAAGTGTCATATATATTGAAGTTTAGTCTAAATTTATACATGTCATTGACATAGATTTAGGTTGAAAATATTTGAAGGATTTACATGGTTTAACTTAAACATGAAAATTCATTTTTTGGTCTGAATATATGCATCTGATAATTTTTAGTAAAGAATGCATTGTATATTATTATTTTTGATAGTTTTTAAATTAAAAATAAGACAATGAAAATAGCTATAAGAACTTTATTCCTGACATAAAGGATAATGAATGGTTGTGTCTTGGAGTTTTTATGAAGATTCAATTGTGAAGTTGTATTTGTTACAAGTGAGTTGAAATGGCTTGGAATATATTTTTGAAATTTTTAATGTGCAACAATTCAATTAGAAAATGTTAAAATATAATGGAAGATAATGGTTAAAAATATGTAGTGTTTGTTTGAATAATGTGAAATCTAAGTTGTTTATATGCTCAATAGTGATGATATTTCAAATTCATGAAGGAAATTTTGTATGATTATTATGGAAGAATGTTATTTTCTATTTATATAAAAAATGGGTTTGGTTAATTGATAGAGTGTTATGTAATTAAATTTTATAATCATTATTTAAAAATTGTGATTGACCTTAAAATCCCAAGCTAAAAACAGATCTAGAGTTATTTATAAGTGAAATTTAACTTTTTATGTTTGTTCTACTATTTGACAACAAAATATTAGCATTTTTAGTTTGAAACAATGAATAATATTGGTAATCAAACCTTGAAAATTATAGTGGACTATGCATGTGGGGTTGGAGGTGTTGACTGTGGACCAATTTAGTATGGGGCATCTGTTTTGAATCTTAAAAATTATTTTCACATGCTTTTTATGTTCCATGTGAAGGATGTTAGTGAATATGAAATCTATATAAATAAATTTAGGATTTAGGTGTAAGTGAATTTTCATCATTCATTTGTTGATAAATTTAAGAGATGATTAGACTTTGGATCAAGGTTTATGAAAACTGATTAGGTAAATGGTGTTTATCAAGGTTGTTGCTACGTTTATTTGAACCTAGGGGACATCACAATAAAAAATTTGAATAATTTTCATTTCATGATGCCTTTTTTACTACTTTTTTTGCTACAAGAACCCTCTACTCTGCCAAATTATCCTTCAAAATTGACATTGGCTTTGATACTAAGCTAGAAAACATGGAAAGACATATGAGGCTTTTACCACACATAGGCAACATATAATTTTGTGAGATCTTTAGCTGAAACATGTCTTCAATAGGGTACACATATGCATTTGTTTATATAAACTTTGTTGTGAGTATAGATTAAAAAATGTCATTCTCACTCCCAGTGCTACCACTCATCAGAATTTTATAGTCATTGCTTATTATTACATTTAATGATATCTCTACTTTGAAATACTATTTTAACATGGATTATTTAGGATTTTATCAACTTATGGTGCAGTGAATATTTGGCCATGTATTTTACTATAAAATATAGTACATTTTGTTCACTCAAGTTATGGTTTGTGTAACCTTGTGATGAAGATGGTTACACTTTTGTTACAAATTTAATTAGTTACTTTTTTATTATAAAGTATTTTTGGATCTCTTGAAAATGAAGTTGTTTCAATGAAATAGAAGGTCATATATCCTTGAGGAGCATGGAGTATACTTGGTGTGTATTACAGCTTTAACTTGAGGGTGACTTTGTTATAATGAGGCTTTATATCATCATTTGAAAAGCAATCTTTTAGGGATCTATGTGCACTATCTTAGCAAGTGAATAGTATTGAGGAAAGGATCGATGGCTTTGTTGCTTGCTTAATATAATGATAATATGTGGTTTCTTATTGTTCCTTATTTTCCCTTTAATGGATCATTATTTTAAATGCATTGATGAACATGAAATAAAGTTAGTATTCATTTGCATTTTGTACACTACACTAACCTAAGTGTTCATGAGTATTATTCTCATAGGAATCAAGGAAGGAAGGATTTACAATCTTTATCAAAATTCTCCACAAACACCTTTCTACATTGGTGTAGATATGGGATATCAGAGCAGAATATGAATCATAGAATAACATTGCTATATATTTTTACATATTTTAAGGGTATATAGTAGTATGTTGTCTACTTTATCATCACACAAAATTGGCTAAAATAATGTATAAATTTCTTGACACAACAAATAATTTGCTCCACATACATAAAGGAAAAATAATCAAAATAAACAATTACCCAAAAATGTTGTACCTCTTAAATATAAAATGTTATTCAAAGCCCGTGACTACTTGACACGTATAATTGGTTTGAAATATAATAATTTTCAAACTATGTTGATTGAAGATGAAGTTTCTATCAATAATTTGTGAAAAAAACTACTTCTTTCAAGCCAAGACATTGTAATAGCTTGTCTAACCTATTCAACCATAAAAGAGGACCAAATGGGATTTTAGGTAGGTGGCTAAGTTTGATTCTACTACTACAAGTAATGGTTGATTAATGACAAGTTAGTGGGTAGAACTCAATTGTATGCTTTCAATTTTCTAATTAGCTTATAAAATTGTGGGCAAGATCCATTTTTTTACATGAAAACAATTTTTCCATGAATTCTTAGGGAAAATGACCTTTAATTACTAGTCAATAACATGCCATTACATAGTTATAATTTTTAATATTTTTTAATTTTAAAGTTGCCACATGGAAGATCTTATATTTCTAGCTCTTATTTTTGTTTGATGATAATATTTTTCATTGTTTTTTTTTTGGTTTGTCTGATAACACACATAAGCCCTTCGCTAGAAAGCCAAACAACCACATCACAATTCCACTTCTCTGCATGACTATATTTTTGGCATGGGTTTAGACACTAAAGCGAGAAACACTATTTTAGAATTTACATTACAAATTAAAATTGTGTTTTCACCAACCAATTTGAATTAGAATTTTTAAAAATGTGATAACTTAGAGCAATTAAGTTTTAATCTCTTTTTTATTGTCATTAATTGAATAATTATAACTCCAATAAATATAGAAGAATATGCTTAAATAACATTTAAAGAATAGTGTAAAATTTATGTCCAACTTTATACTAAACTTTATAATTGTTAATGTAATATATATTTTAGGTTTTTACATTGGTTAAGCCAAATGTTGAATAATTAAAAACTGAAAGTTATAATACGTTGCCTTAACAGAGACTAATAATAACATTTACATGTCCATAAATAATTATTATTTTTTCAAAACTAATTTTAAAACTCAAAATATATTTAGTTGTGATTTATCATTAAAACTAAAAATAAATATATCATATCTATCTATATTAATATATAAAATTAAAATATGTATTCAAAATAGACTTTAAGTTTTAAATTCATTTATTTTATATAAATAATTATTTTAAAAAATAAAAAATATGTAATTTATACTTTTTATTATATTTCAATAATTACATGGTTTATTTTACAATGAATTATTATGTTTCCATTAAATAATTTATATAGCTTATGATTTTTATTAAATATAAAAATAAAATTAATACATAATATATTTATAATATATATTTTACATATATTCATATTAAACATTTTTTAAGTTAATTTTTTTAGGGGTTTTGATGGTTGAGTGGTAATGTTCGATGTTTATGGAATCTTCAACTAGGGCAAGCACTTATTTGGGAGAAGGATCGTATTTTTTGGATGGAGTGAAAGCAATTTTAGTAGTGATAGGGAATCGATCTATGAAGAATCTAACTACAATCTAAAAAGATCCATTGGTGGGAGCATCTCACACGACAACACCAAAACCTATAATTACCTCATTAGTCCTAGGCTCGTACTCAATTCTAGCTATGAGGTCCTTGGGGCATGAGGGTAATGGTAGGTCTGGGTTCATTGAGGATTTTGGCCAACCACTCAGTCCTTTCCAGCAGTTAAGGTAGGCATTTAAGCTCTAGAAGGAGGTCTTTAGTTTTGTTGAGTATGGCCCTCTGCTCATCTCTAGTGTCTCTCCCATGGTGGTGAAAGGGAACTCTTTTATTGGGGTTATCTCTCGAGGAAGGACTAAGGACAATATCATCTTAAAACCCTCGATAGCTATTTTTTCTAGTACTAACATCTCATTTGGGGATGAGGTAATTGAATAAGTTTTGAAAAATGAGGATTAGTTTGATACCAAGGGACTTATCTACCATTTTGATAAGATCTACACAAGCCTCTTTGTACTTCACAAATGGGTGTTAATTTATTGGAAACCCCTCATGGTCGATAGTTTAGAAATCTACCCCTATGCAAAAGTTTTTTTAATTGTGGTTTTTGATGGGCTGGAGGACTGAAATAAGGTGTTCCAAGATAAAACTTGGATTTGGGACAAGTATTTTTTTTTTGAAGCCCTAGTTTTTGACCTTCAATCCCCTAATGGAAACCCTCACCACTATGCCTGTTTGGATCCATTTTCCACACTTTCCATTATAGTTTTGGGCTATTACATGTCTCTCAACCATTGTCCATGCTTTGGGTAAATTGGTAGTGGTAGATGCATCCACAACAAATTTTGACCATACTACTTTTGTCATAACTTGGTTGCTCTAGATACAACTCAAGATATCTTGGCTAACATCATGTTAAAACTCAAGGATCATTGTTAGACCCAATCCATGGATTACGAGGGGATACCTTTAAGATGTAGAAATGCTTTGAAACTGGGCATGTAGCTTCAGATTGTTTAAGCATCGAATAGAAAACTAGTTCTTCTTTGTGGAAAGATTCCCATCCCTCCCATCTTATATTATTTACAAGCTCCACCTCAGAATCATCAACGATCATCTCAAATAGATACCATAGGAAAATTTCTTCTCAACCTTTATCAATGGCAAAAAATGGTGTGAAGATTACGGGAGTAGCTCAATAAATATCAGTGGGTGTAAATGATACTAGAGTAGTTGGTTCCAAAATAGATGACTTTTATGAAGCAACATCTGGTCTCTCATGTCTTGGCATGATGGAATCAAAGGATTCATGAGAAAGTGAGGATTGGAATTTGGTGCAAAAGAAAAAGAAAGCGCATCTACTCCCTATGCCATCTTCTAAGACTCTACATTCCCATAATGAAGGGAAAGGAAGGAATGTTGTTTAAGGGCAATGGTGCCCTGGATCTGCTTAGGAGCCCCAGTTGAGACTTTTTAAGGTTTTGGGCTTCTTGTTGAATTTGGTTTCTCATTTTACTTTTTGAATTTTTTTGTAAGCTTATTCCTTTAATTACAATAAAATGAGTGAGAGACCCGTTAACCTTCATTTTCAAACCAAAAAACATATATTTTACATATAATATTAAAATATATATTAAAAATATATTATATTAATTAATAATTTTTTCCTTCACTTTCATTAACCATTCATAGCCTCAAATAAACATTAATATTTAAATTAAATTAAAAATATATAATTTTAATATAATCATAAAATATTAAAATTTAATATTTTAAACATTCTCATAATATAAATTTATTTAAATATAATAATATTAAAATCATAATTATTTCAATTTAATTATTAAATTTTCACCACATCAAACCACACACCAATTTATTGTTTCAAACTTTAGTTATGAAAACTTTAAAATGTGACCTCATAATTATGAACACAAAAAATGTATTGTTTGTTTTCATTAAGAGATTATGTTAAAATTTATTGACTTTTAATTTACACGTATTAATTTTATGTCCAATGGTATCATGGTAATAATGAAATGTTAAGGGGATCACAATATATTATATTAGTATATACTTAAAATATATATTATTTATAATTTAATATATTAATATAGATATTTTAAATAATTATTTTTTTAAATGTTAAGAGATGTTAATTTTAAAGTATATATTTTTTATTTTTATATTATATTGATTAATAATTTAATAATATTTCAAAAAAAAATTACTAATTAATAATAAATGGCTTTAATCAAATTATATCATTATGTTAAGTTAAAAAAAAAAAATTAAAAAAATAAAATAAGTTCAAATTTAATTGTACATCCAAGTTATTATGATGTTTCGATAACCATTTTCAAGAAAAAATAAAAAATTTATAGTATATCAGTGAAATAAATGTTAAATTAAAGATAGAAATTTTTTCTATAAAAATTAAATCATCAAATTTTAAATTAACCATTAATTTTTAATATCTCATATACACTCAGTTTAATATTATACTTGTCCATATATGTACATTACACCTCTCAATCTAACAAACCCCTCATAACTCAAAATTAAGAATTACATTTTTGTTTAAAAATTTGATGATGTATTTCTTGATGAGTTGCCAAATCTTTTACTTAAATGGATTGTTTATTTTCTCATATATCTTCTTCTTCAAACTAAAGCTATCTCTAAGGCTTAAAATTCATTCAAATGACAATTATTAAGTCTATTAAACTCAAACTAGAGTTACAAGAGTTATAAGAAAAGGGTTTGATCTTACTGAGTGTGTTAGAGTTTATTTGAAAAGAAAGATTGTTTCTTGCAATTATGCTTAGACAAAGGTTTTTTTTTCTTAAGATTAATTTAATTATGAGTAAGTTTGTGTGTAAATTTGTAATCTAATTTTAATGTAACAAACTGGTATGAAATAAAGGTGGTACAATGTCATTGTGAAAAAGTTTTTGTCATATATTTTCTACTGAATTTTAGAGAATTGATGTAATGAAATATAGTTTGTAGACTTGCACTTAATAAGGTACGTGTTTTTTTATGGCTCTGTAGTAATTGGCTTAGCTAGATCGTGTGGTGAAGTTACCAAATTTGAAAACCTTATTCACTATTTCTAGCAGAAGGAAATATGGAAAAAAATAAAGGAACTGGAAAAAAAAACTTATCTGAAGAGTTTAACAAGTCACACATAGATCATAAGCTCCATTATTTGGTAACTATAATATTGGTAAAAACATTTTTTTCCATAATAAAAAAGAACTAATGACTTAGCTAATTAACTAGGTCTTAAATATTGGTGTCCATTGCTAATGAGATTGATGAGGCCTATGTGGTCATAGAATTTGGCTAGGAAAGGAGTGGTATTTTCATGAGATTGTGCAATATTTATCTATTCAAGATTTAAACTTATAATGCATGACTTGTTGCATTTTTTTTATAAATTTGGAAATATATGTATTTATATCTATTTGCATATGACATTTTACATAAATAAATTAGATTATTATTTTTATATGGTTAACATAGTCAGTATATTTATTTAATTAATTTTAGGTTCATCTAAATTGATATATGGTACATTATTTACATTTGTAGAGGAGTCACTCAATATCAAATATATGTTTTTATTGAGATGAAATATGTTATGTAACTAAAACAGTTTATTAGAAGCTATAGATTGCATTAACAAATGTGACATGTCACTTAATATGATGTATTTCTTTGAATAAACATTTTCCATTTTCCATTTAATCAGGGTTTAAATAATTAAATTAATAAAAAAAATTAATATATTATTAATATGAATTTTAATACATTCTATATATGAATATAATTAATATGAATTATACATACATGTGTGTGTGTAATATAACATTATTGATATAAATATATTAATACTACAAATAACATAATAGTATAATATATATTACAATACTATTTAAATATTATATTTTATATATAAATAATTTTATATAGTTATATATATTATAATATCTATAATATAAATAATATCATATATCATTACTACATATATTGAAGGGAGTCATAGTTATTGTTGAGGATTTTCCTCTTAAACGGGATGACTGAGAGCAAGGAATTTTCATTATCCGAGATCGATGGATCCTCCAAGCCTTTCCAATTATATCAAAAAATATTTTCTCAAGGTCATAATTCTATATAGGCACATACTTTGTTGCCCCAAATTGTATTCAAAACAATCCTAGCAACCTCTAACTCCTCAAAGTCCTACAATGGCTAATGGCTAATTGTATTAAAAGTTCGTAGAATGCCCATCGTTGACCACCAAGGACACATGATCCTTGATGATATGATGACACTTGAGGATAAAGTTCCAGAGGTGAGATCCCTTTGAAGGATTGCACATAGTCAGAATACCCCCCAAAGTATTTGAATTGTTAGAATTTATTCCATAAAGCCTGCGGATGAGAAATCATTCCCCAAATCAATTTAACTCCCAAAGCTAAGTTCTAAACCAATAATATTTTGATACCTCATCCACTCTCAGTATGAGGCAAACAAACTTTATCCCATTTGAGTGGTTGGGTCTTCCTCTTGCTTCAGTACCCTACCACATAAAATATTTTATAATCCGATTGAGTTCTTTCACAACTTTGGTCGGTGGATGGAAAATAGACATGATGTAAATTAGAAGGGCACTCATAATTGATTTAATGAGAGATATTTGTTTAATCCTTTTTAAATTTTTCTTTTATATTTATAAGGGTTGAGGGGACATAATAGCCTAATCAAATGGATGAATAAAATCATTCTAAATTAGGTCAATTAAATTAATTCAAATAGCACAATATACTAAATATGAAAAATTACCAAATATAAAAGGTATAATGCAAATTGATATTCTAATAATTACAACACAAATAAGAGATAATACTTAGTTTGTTTATAGATGTGCAATTAGATTTGAGATGTGCAGGTGTAAAAACAAGTAGATTAATACTTAGAATCTCGTCATTAGATTCTAGAAATATTGTTTCTAAAGGTGTAGACACTATTGTCAACCTATAATATTAGCATCGATGTTTTTGTGTGTGGATAAATGATTCTATCCAATATAAAATATTCATTTTAAATATAAGTGACTACATATGCCTGTTTGGGTTGTCTACTTACTTTAGATTTATATATTTAGATCACGCGCACAAAACTAGTTCTTCACCTTACGTCATGTCACCTTGGCAAAAATGGGTTAGTAGGATTATGAAGTTGAGTTGACCTCAAAGACCCCTTTATTAATTAGTGCTAGCCACATAACCAATGCTCTAGAGAGGACCTCAAATAAATGTATTTCTCCCCTACGTATGAATTTATTTGTGCACAAGGGTACAATATGTTATATGCAAGGACATGTAATGATCTAGCTTGTAACTTGACAAATACTACTCATGGGTTATTTTTTAATGCTTCAGATCTATAATATAACTTAAACTATAACTGATATATAAATAGAGAACAATATGGTAGTATAACTTAGTTGAGAAATTGATTGAATGAGCTTGAATAGGTGTGTGAATGGTATTTACTAGATGGATAATGAGTAGGCTTTGATTTGTATTTATACCACACATTTTTATAATATATCATGGAAGGGTTAGATAATATGAATATGATAAATCGTACATTTTTAAATATTTTCAATTTGGATTACTTTTGAGGTACAAACACTAGATAAGTAATTTGAACACTAGCATCGATGTTAGTGTCCCTAATTGGATGGTAGTATCTTGTATGATAGAAAACTGTTGAAGGTATGTAATTGAAACTGAAATATATATATCATAATTCAATATTTTTATAATGTGAAACTGATTTGGGTCATAATAATGATAGGTTTGGTCCATAAGATAAGCTGTTAGGCCCAATCAAATGGCGAATGTGAGCCCTTCAACAGCGGGAAGGTCTAGAATTGAAGGGTAGAGCCCTGATTAGTATTTTTTAAGTGTACAAGAATGAGAAGCTATATATAATCAAATTTTATTATCTAAATTTACCCCCCCCCCCTTTAATCTAGTAATGCATATGAATGAAATTATTATGTTAAAGGAAATAAATATGTACTAGGGTGTGTACAACACACCTTACCTTTGTTTGAACCCTAGTGAATTTGATACTAGTGTATGACCTATAACCAAGAGCATGTTATAGTATAAATCATTGCATATAATCTAAAATTAAATAACTAAAATGTTTTAAAGGTAAAGAGAGTAAGGAAAGAGTACACATGTGTGTCAGTGCAACCACATTGCCCCTTGCTACGTTGCTTTACTAAAAATGCTCCTTTGTGAAGCACTGGAGTTGAGAGAGGTTCAGACCTAAATCTTGGATATTGCAAGGACATAATCCTAGATATTTGAAGAAGAAAATTGGAGGTAAATGATGCCCCCAATCTACTTCAAGGGTGAGTTTGACACAGTTGATCACTGAATCTCAATCGCACAACTCAAATGAATGTATAATAAATCCAAGTTAAGTGGTATAACTAACTCAACTTAGAAAGGGGGAGAAGTGTTAAGTCTATCAAGGAAATTGAATATCAATCACACTACTCAATCGAGTCAACTGATATAGTTAAGAAAGGCTCAAAATGGTGCTTCTTGGTAAAAATGGTACTTCTTGGTAAAATGTTTTGAATATGTATTTGCAATTTTTGGTGTACTTGCATGGCATATGCACTTATAATGTGTCTCAATATAAATTATATATCAAAATTTAACCTATGATCTATAATTATGTATAATATATGTCACAAATCTAAAATCCATTATCCCAAAACTATAAAAAATAGTGCCAATTGTATAGGATTTTGACCCAAGTGTATATCTGAATCATGTAAATTGTATCAAATTATTCCAATAGTCTATGTGTGGATTCATTTCTCTATGACATGACCCAACTAATATGTCCCTCCCCCATTTTGAGGTGAGGGGAATGGAATATAGTAGTCACCTTATCTTAAAATGATAAGATAATTATATTATTTATGTATGAATTATGTAGCATATAGGAGTAACATGTCTAAGTAGATATATCAATGAATTTCATAGTATGTGATCACAACAATCCCTAATATGCATGATATGGATCATGGAAACATCTAAAAAGTAACATTACTAACTCAAAAAATAATCAATCACACACACAAGAGCACTCAATATCACACAAAAGGGGTCTAGCAGAACTATAAACAAGGGGCATGTTCAAATGTCACACACTCACAGGGAGGACATATTCAAATATCCACACATAAATAAATAACACTCAGTGGCATAGGGGTCTATAATAAAATAACATATTTAAATTTTCCACAAGCAAGAGAATATAATATAATAAGTACACTCAAGGAAGTGACAAAGTGAATAAATGAAGTGTACACTACCAACATAAGCATATCACCCTAGTCCCTGCATATGAGTGCTATCAAAAAATGTCATGTACCATAGCATATAAAGTAAAAGGTGTAAGATGTAACCATGAGCATAGACATGTGCAAGCATTATTATACAATCTCAACATGATAATGTAAAATTTATCATAAAATAATTTAAGATGTATTGATCATGATCAAGGAAGTAGATTCCCCTAACGTAGTGTGTCATGTGGGAAGAGGAAAGGTCCAACATAAGTATGTGCATGTATCATAGATCTAGTGTATGCTTGTATCACACTCAAATATGCATGAAATATATATGTATATAAAATAAATGATGTTTTATCTACTAACATAAATCAAACAATAGAGATGCCAATTAGCTTGTAAACATGTGTATGCTGAATAATTTTTGTATTTGTAATTTATTTGAATGTTTTTATATTTCCTTGGAATAGTTGATGTTTTTTTTTTTTTTTTTTTGGAATATCTGATATATTTTGGTCACTGCTCTTTTAATGAATCATCTTCATCATGATTGGACTATTTTGAGTGAAAAAGGTTCATGGCATGCTCCTCTTCTCCCTTTATTTGCTTAGTAGAATCACGATCACCATCATGTGGTATGTGAAGTAATCTTCCCTTTTGGTAAAATGAAATAATATGTTTATTTGGATATATTTTAGCTTTCATTTGGCATAACCAAAATTTCCCAATGTACAAGGGTGTTGAGATGTATAAGGCATGACCCAAAATTTCATTTGGATAACACATGGACCACAAGCAATTGGTAATATTATGTATCCCAATGAATCTTTCTAACTTCTTATATGATGTAAGTCTTTGATATTATATCCAAGTTATGATGAATGTATTTCATTACAATAGGTTTCCTTTTTGTAGTATCAATGTGGTTATGGTTAAAATAAGCTTCACACACAAATAATGTAATTGTTAAATCCTTTTAGCAAAGATATTTTTTACTTGGAGTAATTGGAAGTGGTTGTAAAGTATGTCAATTTGGTATTGGTATCCTATTGGATAAATTTTACAAAGGTGTCATATAAGTCTTTGGAATGCCACATATTTGTTTATTATATTCACTTGGAAATTTTTTCCCATCATATGTATCTTTAACAAAGATTGTGTACTTTGTAGGAGATATATTTGATTCTTTGTTATACCTGAGTAGAAAACAAGAATATATATTCACATCCATGTATAAGTGGATAAATGAGGTATAAGGTTTATGAAATTCCATTTATTTGAGTGGATAAGTAATACCTCTAATAAATATGAATTTTAGTTCCAAATTTGAAGGTCGATATGCTAAGGAATATGATGCATTTTCAAATCAAATAGCATAATCTTGAATAAACTCATCATCATGTTGTTTGAAGTTTTGAAAATGTTTCAATGTAAACTTGGTACATTATGTGTATTAAATTCCAAGAATAAAACATATTATAACTACTTGAATGTAGTTAATCAATAATTTGGTAGACTATAAAACCAATCCCAAGCTTATTGTGTGAGGCTTACATGGAATCTTTTTAATAGTATTCGCTCATTTGTATCCCAATGATCAAAAGATGTACATATTGAATTATATGGTTAGAATGATCTTAATGGCCAAAAAATAAATGTAACATTAGAATGATAAACTCTTTTGGATAAGGATATTCAAATACACATTTTTTAAAGAGGTTTATTTTTTATGATGTTATCATTAAAAGTAGCATTATAGGATAACATGTGTACTTTGATTAGTGAAACTTGCTTTTAGATTTCTCCTATAGTACTCATCATAAATTTAAAATAAATTAGTAAGAATTGTTAAGGTTTGAAAAGTGTAATCATTTGTTTTTATTCACCATCTATTTATAACATAGGAATAACGGATGTCCCATCACTATGAGCATTCTTTTTTAGATTTGCACAATTTGAAAATTTTGGAACCTTTGGCAATTGAACTTCACTTGATGGAACTTTTGGTAATGATATGTCCTTTAGATATTTTGGAACCTTTATTAATGGTATATCATTTTAAAATTTTGGAATCTTTCGTAATGGTACCTCATTTGAAAGTTTTGGAATCTTTGGTAATGATGCATCATTTGAAAACCTTAGAATCTTTGGTAATGGTACATTATTTGTAAATGTTGGAAATTTTAGTAATAGTACATTTTTTGGAGTTTAAAAGAAAGCCATGATATCTTTATGAATATTGCATAAATATTCATGATCAAATTTAGGCCCATGTGTATCCAATTTTATTTTAGGAGGTGAAGGAACATGTTGACTATCACTATGATGTGATGGTCTACTTTGTTTGGTTACTAAGAGCATGGACTACAGAACCCAGCATAGGCCATCAATGAATAGTGGGAGTAAGATGATGACTATTAGAACCTCAAAGAGTAGGTGGCTCAATGAAACATGTCAAACATGCCTAATTGTATTCACTTGGTAACATTTGAAATTACTTGTGCTCAATATCTATTACTTTATAAATATTTACCTCTTCTTGATCATAGGTTATGCTTGATTTGAAAAAAAAAATCCATGGGGGAAGCCTTTATTTTATCTCTGGTAATAGAAAGAATAAAATAGATCAACAATAATATATAAAACCCTAGGAAGCTAAAGAACCCTAGATCAAATAATGGTTGCATTAGAAGATACAGAGGTTAGGTCCACCAAATGTTTAACCCTATTTAAATGTTTGCTTTGTATTTATAATGGTTAAGGATTTATAATATCCTATTCAAAGGGATGAATAAAAATATTCTAAAGCAATCCAATTAAATTAATTTAGATAACACAGTATATTGAATCTATAAAATTATAAAATATAGAAAGTACAATGGCAATTGATATTCTAATAATTGTAACATAAAGAAGAGATAATATTGAGCTTTTTTGTATATGTGTAAGTGGATATAATATGTATAGGTGTATAAATAGGCAAATTGATGCTCAAGATCCTGTCATCATATTTTGAAAATATTATTTTTGGAGGCCTGAACACTACCATCAACCTCTGTCCATTAGCATCAATGATTTTGTTCATGACTCGATGCTTTTGTCTGGTAAAAAATATTTATTGCATTCAAAAGTGACCACCTTTTCCTATTAGTATTTTTTCACCTTTTTAATAATATATCTGAATCGTACACACATGTTATGTATGAATGTATATAGATCAAACCTTAGTTATTCACCTTAGATCATGTCACCTTTCCAAAAATGGGTTATTGGGATCATGAACTGAGATGACCTCAAGGACCCCTTTGTCAATAAATTCTACCTACATAGCCAATACTCTAAAGAGGGCCTCAACATATGTAATTAACCCCTAATAATGGGATTGTGTGTGCACAAGGGTGAAATATGTTATATACAAGATAATGTAACTTGAAAAATAATGCTCATGGGTTGTTCTATGATTGTTTTAGACCTGTAATATGACTACTCATATGATTTATATAAAAATAGGGAAGAATCAGGTAGTATTATTTAGTTGTGCAATTGATTGAATAAGATTGAATAAGTGCTTGCCTAGTATTTTCTAGATGGATAATGAGTAGGCTTTGATTTGTATTTATACTACACCTTTTCAAAATTTCTCATGAAAGGGTTAGATAATACAAATATATCAACCCATATATTTCAAAATATTTTCAATTTGGATGAATTTTGAGGTACAGATACTAGATAAGGAATTTGGACACAAGCATCAACACTAGTGTCCCTATCTAGATCGTAATGTCTGACAAGATAGAAAAATATTGAATGTTTATAACTAATAGAAGGATAAATATCATATTTAAATTTTTTTATAGTGTCTAAGTGATCTAGATCAGAATGATAGGGTCGGTTCATAAGATAAGTAGTTAGGCATAATGAGATGATGAATATGATTACTTAAATAGCAGGAAGGTCTAGAATTAAAGGGTATAACCTTGATTTGTGTTTTCCAAGTGTATAAAATTGAGATGTTATATATAGTTATATTTTAGGATAAAGGATCACCACTATCCCTTCCAAGCTAATAATTGAGACCAAAATGACTTGATTAGTTTGGAGGGACTCTTAAGTACTTAGTTGGTAGCTTACCAATTTTATTAGCCAAAATGTGCACAATTATTAGTTGGGCCTACCTAGAAGTGTTCAAAAAATACACCTCTAATTTATTAGTATTTACCAATTAACTTGATAATTCCTCATAATCATTCAAAATTTTCTTGAAAGCTTGAGCTTCTCTCTCGAAGGTTACACCAAAAAAGGATTGTATCATCAGCCAACTATTAGTGAGTGAGGTTATAAATACCCTTTATTACCTTGATGCCCCCTTAAAATCCAATAATAAAGGCTCTCTAAACATTCCTCCCCAAGGCTTCCACCATTAGGATGAAGAAGAATGGGGAAAGAGGTTCACATTAGTTCAGATCGTGTGAAGCTTCAAAGAAACCAATAGGTTTGCCATAACCAAGATCAAGAATTTAGGACTTGAAATATAGTTAAAGACTTAATTGCAACACTTTTTTCCAAAACTAAATCTTTCTAGAGTCTTAATCAATAAACACTAACTCACCCTATCGTATTATTTATTAATTTCTAGTTTCAATATCTTACCCTTATTGTGATTGGCCAGAGACAATAAATGATTTCATAGGTGATTATGACTCTATCCTATACATTTATATTTTAATAAAAATGATTTATATGGATGAATAAATATTCAAAAACTTTCAATCAATTATATCCACTCATCTATGAATTATGAAAGAAACACAGTGATCTATCAATGCATTAAGAACCAATCACATGAGCATGAAATAAGATAACACATCACATATGTGGGAAACACTCATGGGGAATAAAACCCACTAAAAAAAATCTTGGAAAAATTGTCTTATAATAAAATGTATCAAATTTAGTTGAGCATCAACCTAACATGGAGCACCAACTCCGGATTTATCAAGCACCCGCTTGACTTTAGCAAGCACCTACTTGTTAGGAGGATACAACCCCTATGAATAAGCACCAACTCATTAAAATGAAAATTATGCAAGTAAAAACATACAGGTAATCTAAAAATCCCTCTTGACCAAGCACCAACTCATCCAAGACCAATTCTTCAAGCTCCAACCTGTAAGGAAGCTTCAACTCCCTCTTTGACCAAGCACCAACTTAGCCAATCAACCTTCTTTCTTCCACTCAGCTCTATGTCTACTCTATCCACTATAATACATAAAAAACAAATCTTTTATGTAAATTTTATACCCTCTCAATATATTATGATCACTCCTTCATCTCTACTCCACTTGATCTCTCTCAAAACTACCTCTAGTATTCTTCGTTCAACTAACCCTCTTTAAGATAGAATAGCTCATGTGTCCTTGATCTTCATCTAAAAAATACCTATATGATCATCATGAAATGATTTTTTTATCTCTCCTAATGATTTAAAATATGTTACCTAACATCCTTATCCTCATTAATTTATCAATCCATTCACTTGCTCTAAGCTTCTCCAAATAGGCCCTAAAATCCTTATATATATACTCATCTCTTGTTCATATACCACTTGTTCAAACACACACTCTTAACCTCTTATGTTGGCCATATAATAGGTCTTATGACATCTCATAAATATGATTAAAATGAACATTGAGTCCATTTTGGTCTGTCATAACTCTATTAGACCTCATTTCACTTTTAGGCCTCATGGAGACCTAATTGCATTAGGTCTATCTTCTTAGTGTCAAATCTTGATCCTCTTAAGCCCAAATGGATTTCTCCAACAATTTAAAATAATTAAATCACTTATAATAATACATATAATAACTTCCTTCATTATTTATTGGACCTGTGTCTATTTCTCATACCATGAAACTTTTTTTAAGACAAACCGTCCTATTAGGCTTGTGTGCCTCAAAATTATGTCTTGTAAAAGTGAAGCTTAAAAACCATTAATATATTGAAAAATTATAAAAAAAATTATATATACATAATATACATGACCTCATGGTCATTACCAAATGCATTAGACACTTTCACTTAGAGCTTAAGGCTTCAATAATACCTCTGCAACTCACTCATTTAGAAATGTTAGTTTACCTCAAAACATGGTCATGGTGACTTAGACCTCCACCACCTATGTATAAAATTTAAAAGACTTGTTTAATTAAAAATATACTTTAACATATTTATAACATCTTAAAACACAAAAATCATATGGCCTAATAGCAAAATATTAGTCTTTCAAACCAATCTCATGGCCTTATATCACATTGTCTTATATGATCCAAACAGGTCAACTTGTGAGCAACTTTTTCATAATATTAACTTACCTCCAAAAATTTTACCAATAATTAAAATGAATTAAAAATTTAAAAAAAAAAAATCTCCATGTACTTGGTTTCATCATTCTACCATGTAAACACACTCAGATTCATCTTCTCACTTCTACCAAGGTTTTACATTATTTAACCATTAGGTCTATCTTTGACTGGTTAACTTGGATGACTGATTTGGAATATTTTAAGGGTGGTAAATATACAAAAACCTTAACTATAATGAATTATTAGTCTTTATATTATTCTTCCATCTATTTTATTTCCTTGACCAATGCAAATTTTGACTGTTACAACAAATTCTTCAAAATAAGCATGTATCTATGCATTTTCTCTCTCATCTGACTAACCACCACCACCTAGAGGTACCTGGGAGAGTTTAATACATTATATAATAGTTTTTATAGTAATTTTAGACCATTCTAGGCTATTTTGAAAAATATATTTCACATTGGGTCCTTATTAGGGTTTTAGGGAGGTTTAACACAAGTTTTGGTGTTAACAATTGTTCATAAAGGACTACCCCTTAAATCCAAAACCAATTCATAAATATCTTAGATAATACCCTTCCAAATCTCTCCTTAACAAATAAATTTTGCATGTAGAGGTTACACATGCCAACAAATACCTAAAAGTCCTTGAGTTTGCATACCTTCATTCTATGCACTTGAGAGACCTCAAAACCACTTTTTATGCCATTTACTGCAAACCATGACCTCATACTTCATGATCACTCTTTAAAAAACTTAAATTATCTATATCCATCCTCTCCTTCACACATTCACCTTGAATTTTATCCTCATGCCTCATTAGGTTAGGCAGGGCTAAATAATGGTCTAGGTGTAGAATTAATATGAAGGTCCTAACCATGTAGGCTCACCTAGAGACTCTCATGGATTATTATACACCCTATTCTCATTATCACACAACCTTAGAAACCTATTACATTCTTAAGATCACTCACCTCATTATGCCACCCGCTCATACCTTCACCATGTCATGACTAGGCTCAAGCTTCTAATGCAATTTACATCTTGACCTATTCTTTCCATGTCATGACCTCAAAAAACATCAAACAAGCATATATAAAACATCATAACACACTCATATCACTGCACCATTCTCTTTCTAATGACAAAAATCTACCACATCCTCATACAAACCTAAAACCACATGACCAAGTTGCATGTGAATTGACATCTCTCTTTTATATACCTGAACATTTTTGACATCAACCATAAATTTCATGCAACCATAATACATTAGTTTCTTTCAAATTCTCTCTTTACTTCAAATTTATATTTTCACATGGCTTACCCTAAAACTCTTCATGTCATGAATATGCCATATTATATACATACATTCCTCTGTACATACCTCTTCATACACTATGCTTCTTATGTAGACATTATTTATATTCAAAAAATATTCCATGACATGTACCTTTCATTCTCAAAACATTCATGACAACTCTCATGACCACACTCTTCTCTCTCATGGCAACACTCTTTCATGTACCTTGTCATATCACATATTGTCATCTATCCTTAGTTGCTTTTGACATCAGTATTCACAAGATGCCTCTTGATATCAATATTGACATCAATGATCATTATGCCTTTACATGATACACCCTTTTTACATCAATGACAACAACATGCCAATAATTTCTACCTTGGACAAACCCCCTTGTTCACTAAAAATCAAGGAATCAAGAAGGTGCTTAAGTTGAATAGAGATAGCCTTTGAAATTATTTTATTTTATGTCATTGAATCCATTCCCAAAATAAACATGACTTGGTTGATGGCATCCAACTCAACATCCACCCTTGAGATTTACTAAAAAAATTTAAAAAAAAATCCCTAATCTAAGTTCTGAGACATCGTTTAATGAAGGTTAGTTTTTTCTCATTTTAACATCTTAGTACCAGATAAAATAAGAGACTTTTTCCAATAGTCCTTGAAAAAATCATAAAAATAAGGATCCAGATCCACATAAATTTAAATTTTAATGGACACTTGAAAGGATACCCATCTTCAACAATCTTCAATTATATTGGAGCATAATTTGAGCCAGAGATGGGGAAAATGTTTTTCTCCATCATCTAGTCAATGTCTAAAGAATTTAGAATTACCATAAAGCAATCCAACCTCTCTATGATGTTACTGAATCCCACTCTTCTATTTGTCCATGAAAACATTCCACTCTTTGGGATCATGCCCATCATACTAGAGGAGGATACAAACGTTGAAAAAAAAATTGATGTTGAGTCTCCTTCAAAATCCTGCCTTTATTTTCTATATTAGATAGTATAACATTAAATTCCCCACTAATAACCCACCACTACCACAATAACATCATCAATTGTTGGTGGATCTCATCCCAACAAAAATACTTAATAATAATATAATTTGGGCCATTCACATTAAAAATGAAATAAAAATATTTGAATCAAAGTCAAATACCTTATAAGCTGACCTTGTCTCAAAATTATTATCAATGATTTTGGTGAATGTGATGCCTTATTAGTTTTCCTTGTCTCATAATAATTAACAATGCAGGACCTACTCAATCAACCCAATATTTCTCATTTTATGAAGTAAAGTATTTTCTAATTGGAAATGAGACTAGAGGGTAAGCATTGATTTTATAATAAACTATGTTCCTCATGCATACTATTAAATGTTTATAAGTCCTTATGTGCTTTTTGGGTCACTTTTATGATTATTACCAATATACATGATGGAAAAGTCATTAGGGTAATATTTTTTTATGTAAAATATGTTGTCGTAAAGATGACTTAAATATATATGGGTCAAAATCCCATAAAGATTAAAAATCTAATTAAAATGACTATGGAAGCTCTAATTACTCAAAAAAATAAAATATATTGGGATAGTTCCACATGGATAATAGTTGTGAGGAAGGAAGGCTAATAAGGAATTACATGTACCAAAATCAATGCCAACTCGAAAAGAGATTAATGGCTTAAAAGCTTGAAATGATGGATCTTATACATAATACATTTTGTTCCCTTCCTAACAAATGTTTAGAGGTGATTTGTGGATCCCCTTACCTTATGATTATTATGAAATTACATAAGTAAAAATTAAATATATTAATGACTACTTATGGAAAATTGGTCATCATAGAGATAACTTAAATATTCATGGGTCAAGATTCCACAAAGATTAAAAATCTAATTAAAAATGACCATGGAAGTTGGTGTGAAATATGTGTTCCCTACCTTTGTGATACCTCTTTTATTGACATTTTTGCCTCATGTTAGGATATAATGTGAGTGGAATTTTATACATGTAGGTCCATCATATTATGACGGATATGAAGTTATGTAGTAATTGATTTTTGGCACTTATTAACCTTTTGTCAATCATTTGGGTCTAATATGTATCTTGTGGATTGAGCTATATAGATTGGCCAAATGTGTCAGTTGTGGGTTAAGGGTTTCCTCTCCCCCACTAGTATTATATGAACAGATATATATATGAGGCTCTTATTTTAGTATGTCATGGATTATGGATCACCATTATTGATTAGTAAATTAGTGTTGTAGGTTTGACTCCCATAGCTATAGATATTTGGGAGTGATTCCTTCCTTTAAGAATGTTGTAAGGTGTAAACCTAACCCAATGGAATTTTTGTTTTTGAGTATATTGAATATTAGGGTACATTGTTACCCACCATACATATTATGTTAGATCATTTTAGTAATATTTCAACATTATTATGTATATTGCTTACTTTGTTCTTAACAATCAGGACCACACCAATACAAAGTTTGTGATAGAGTTTAGTTACACTTGTAGATTTAAAACTCATACAAAAATTATGGCCTAATATATTTTTATATAGAAACATGAATGCACATTTAATAGTATTAAGTGATAACTTGAACAATCATCTCAAGCTCATACATTCTTCCACATCTCTCACCTAATTATGTTTGGCCATAGATAGACCAATCATATAGGAAGATTACAAATGCTCGTCATTATTTTATGAAATATGTGCAAAATGAGTATATGAAAAGTAATAAATGTATTATATAGTTTGAAATTTGAACTATATATAGGCAACATGTCATTTTATACCATAAAATTTGTTTTCAACATGGCCTCCCTTACGATGTTGATCCAATTATACCTAGAAAAGCCATATGGAAAGAGTAGATATCATGACCTACAATCTCATAATTTTTATTTTTATTTTTTTATCGAAACCCTGATTTTACATGGATTAAGTCTATAGAATACTTTTTTGGATTAGGTTCCAAGGACTAATGGGTATCCATTTCACCAAATTTTCCTGGGGCATGATCCTAGCCTCATCCCTTTTTTGTATCTCATGGGATTTGTACCTTGGTGGATGGCTAGGCAGCACCTTTTATATCAGCATCCTCACCATTAGACTACAACCCATTTGATCAATCTCATAAAAATTAGAATCATTATTCAAGATGGAAAATGGGTATTTGACTACTATTGTATCATGGCTTCAAAGGTGATAAAATGTAGATATGTTTTGTCTCCTTTGGACCAATGGCAATTAAGGATGCCTACTCACTAGTATTAACTTCAAAAGTTATATTGGTGTATTGATCCACCAATAACATCAACCATGTTGAATTTTAATTGGATTTTCATTGTTACACTTTACAACTCAACCTTTTCTCACACTTCATCGAGTAGTAGACCACCAAATCTACCAAATCTACCCAAAAACTAAGTTTTAACTAGGGTCAGGTTAAGAATTTAAACTGCAGTTATCATGACAAGATCTAGATGCAGCTTCTTTCAATCTTGTTTTTATCTTTACTATTAGAGAAGGGAATTACTTGACACATGTTATAATTTCAATACAACATTATTTTTTATGCTTAAATACAAGCATTGTTATGAAATTCTAGGTAAGCCATATGTGCATTTTTTATTTACATTAATTATAAATTGTTTTTCTCTCTAAAAATGTTCATTTTGCTTAAATGTTCAAACCACAATAGAATCATTATGTTTAGGTTTATATGAAATAATGTTTCTTAAGTTTTAGTCTATTTTATCTACCTCTAGAATGCTCCTGATTTACCAATTTATTTGATTTGAAATTAGGATCAAGTGACTATATAGTTTACCTATGATTTGTTTTATATTTGTAACCCCTCATGATTTAAACTCAAGATAAATCCAGAGAAAGCCAAGTATTGACAATCCACCTAGAATTTGGGAGGTATCATTAACCTTGTAGTTAAGACTAGTTCATACCCATTATGTGTATCAATTAAAAAATACAATATGAGTTGCATTTGATTTTTACTTGTAAGTGAATACTAACATCCCCAAAAGTTGAAAGTTTTAATGAGGTATACCATGAGGAAAGCCTTTGATTGGTGAGATTATTATTATTTTATTCATATAAATTTTGTATAGTATAATTCACCTTTAGGTATATAAAATGGTCATTTATTTAGGTCACCCATCTATTGAAACTATGTTTAGATTTTAAACATGATCAAACTGTAGGATAAACTAATGAATGGTTGTTTCTACCTATTATCTCACATGGATTTTTATACTTGGATCCGAATGGTAAACATGATGTAATTGAATTAATATCTAACATAAAAACCCAAGATCTAAAAAATATATAAATCTTAACAAATAAACACAAACTTGAATTCAAAATGCCCATTCAAAAGTTAAAACAAAAACTTTTTATGTTTTGTCAACCAAACAAGAAAATAGTTAAAGAGGAATTATAAAATATCTACACATTTGGACCATAGTTGTGAGAGTTTCCATGTTATTTATAAAACTCCCAAATCAAAGTAGCAAGTGACCCAAAATAAGTTGAAATAAATTTGACAATAGGTTTTTGTAAGTTTATGTGAGTTTCAGTGAGACTCTCCAAGTTTTGGTGAGACACTATGAGTTCAATTATGAGGCATGGCCACATAAAAAGAAACAAAAATCTCTCGTTTGTAGTTAAAACATATCCTTTGGAGTAGTTGAGACTTTTTCCCAAGTAGAATGTGAAGCTTTTATTATTGTTTATTATCATAAAGTGCAAATTGAAAGGACATTGTGTAACTTTGTGTAAATTGGCATCTAAATTTTAAACACCATCAATTCTTTGTTATTTAAAGCCATTATTTATTATTTTATTATTTTATAATCTTTAATTTTTGTGAGATCCACCTATATTAACATTGGAAAGAGTGGGTATGAGCTTTAAAAAATTGATTATGACACAAAATAAATTTTAATAGTGTTGGTAGCTTAAAAAAACTTGGTTAAATAGCTTTGGCCCTCAAAATATTAAGGTTGGTAAAGGTTGGTTTTATAAGAATAACATGTATTGTTTTTTCCAAAAATTGAACTAAAACTTACATAAAGATGAAAAAAATAAATAGACCACATCTAAATCAAAACATGCCCGCATTGTAAACACTCCCATCACTAAGTGGTTATTGATTTAAAAGCACATACAAAAACATGTAAATCATGATCAAGTTTGAGTTATTTCATAAAATCATGATGTAGGATAAACTAATGAATGGTTGTTTCTAAATAGTATTTTACATGGATTTTTATACTTGGATCCCAAAGGTAAACATGATATAACTAAATTAATCTCTAATGTAAAAACCCAAGATCTACAAAATATATAAAATTTAACAAATAAACACAAACTTGAATTCAAAATGCCCATTCAAAAGTTAAAATATTTATTTTTGGGGTTTTGTCGACCAAAAAAAAAAATAGTTAAAGATAAATTATAAAATATCTACACATTTACACCATAGTTGTGAGACTTTCCATGTTATTCATAAAACTCCCAATTCAAAGTAGCAAGTGACCCAAAATAACTTGAAATAAATTTGACAAGGGGTTTTTGCAAGTCTATGCAAGTTTTAGTGAGACTCTCCAAGTTTTGGTGAGACACTCTGAGTTCAATTATGAGGCATGGCCACATAAAAAGAAAAATATATATCTCATTTGCAGTTAAAATATATCCTTTGGAGTGACTGAGACTTTTTCCCAACTAAAATGTGAAGCTTTTAGTATTGTTTATTATCGTAAAGTACAAATTGAAAGGACATTGTGTAAATTAGCATCTAAATTTTAAACACCATAAATTCTTTGTTATTTAAATCTATTATTTATTATTTTATTGTTTTAGAATCTTTAATTTTTGTGAGAGTTGCCTATATTAACATTGGAAAGAGTGGGTGTGAGCTTTAAAAAACTGATTACGACACAAAATAAATTTTAATAGTGTTGGTAGCTTTTAAAAACTTGGTTAAATAGCTTTGACCCTCAAAATATTAAGGCTAGCAAAGGTTAGTTTTATAAGAATAACATGTATTATTTTTACCAAAAATTTAACTAAAACTTACATAAATATGACAAAAATAAATAGACCACATCTAAATCAAAACATGCCCGTATTGTAAACACTCCCATCACTAAGTGGTTATTGCTTTAAAAGCACATACAAAAACATGTAAATCATGATCAAGCTCAAGTTATTTCATAAAATTAATGGCTTATAATATGATTCCATTTGAATTACAATAATAACTAACCATTGTTGTGCACAATTCTAAGAAATGATACAATAATTTTACTCCTGGTAGATGTGTATTATAAGTAAGGGAACAAGTGGAGTGAGGTATTCATAAGATATTTTGATTTCTAATAGAAATTGACTGCACAAAATCTTAGAAAAGGGATATCATGCATAATTTTTTGTTAACTCCTGCATATAAAATATCTCCCAAGTCATTTTATGGCAACACCATTTTTCTATCACACCTTGTTAACCTCCATGTAGACAAAATTTATCGACATCAAAGTGAACAATCAAGGTTTACAGTTGTTTTATTTGTGCGATGCCTTAAATACACATACCTCATTATCTAAACAAAACTAAGGGAAAGTTTCTTAGGGATAAAGGGCAAAAAATTTGGGTGCACAATACATATTTGACTCCAAAAGAACCCTATTTACCATTCAAGTTTTAGCCTCCTTCAAATGATGTTTCTCTTCTTGATGTCTCATACACACTACTAAGTGCCAATCCAATACAACATAGGTTATACCATTGGTTGAGTGCAAAATCAAGCTAATTAGATGTCTTCATCAACATTTTTGTAGCATTTTCCAAGTTTATAGCAAAAATTGGGGATAATTTCCTCTAAACAAGGAGGAAATGAAAAGACATAGTCACACAAGGTATTCTAATTTAACAATGAATCTCTTCTTGATGTCTCATGTGCACCAATAGTGTCGCTCCACTACCAATTAAGTTGTGGATATATTTGATTTCCAACTCAAGCTAAGTGGATGTCTTAGTCAACATTTCAGAAGCACTTTACATGTCTACAATATAAATTAGGGACAATTACTATAAGCATGGAAGAAATGAAGAGACATTGTCATATGGGTTATTTTGATTTATACAATGTTGTATAAATTCATATGGGTTGTTGTATATTATTATATGTAACATCATCTCTTGTACATATTTCTTATCTTAGTAACCTCCTTCCTCTATAAGCTTTTATTGTAAATAATACAAATGAGTGTACAACATGTACAGTTATGGCAATCGCTTGGGTTAATTTTAATTGTTTCAAGTGTGTTATAATCAATATCACTATATCTTAATTACATTAATGCCTAGTTACCCAATTATAAATTAATGAACATTTATGTTAATTTTCTGCCCAATTGTACCAGTAATTAGAAATATTAATTTCATGATGTCCTAAATAGGTTTATAATACCATATGATGTTATAATGGCATCATGTCCTCTTTTATATTTTGTGTCTTTCTTTTCTACTCCATATTTTACTCAGATGCATACTCTCTTCAATGTAATTAATGACTTCTATTAAGTTTAGCACTAGCCTTGGCAGCAAGAGAAAAATACTACATGTGGGTACCTATCACAATGGTATACATATAAAAAATGATCAGATAGGTTGTAGGGTAAGCAATACTTTCATTGGCTCAAAAATTATTAAATGCATGGCTCCCAACATGATTCTAATGTTACCATAAATTTACCTACTTCTAGTACCAATCAATGAAACAACTAAAGAACAATTCATGAAAATTGGCAGATTATTCTTTAAGGTCACCCAAATTCTGAACATAGCAATCATAATAATCCATTTTTAGAGTATTTGTTAGAAACAAAGAGTTATAAATAATATTAAAATTTCTTATGTTTTCACCTTACAAATATTTTTACATATAATAGGATTTATAAATCCCTACCAATTTACATAATTCATAGATTGGTGACATGATAATACTTGCTTCCAAAGAGAAGAGTTTTTCCTCTCCCTCGATAAGATTTAATGATCCTAAAGTAGATAAGCGACTACCGAATGCTCTCCTACTTTTCCCAATGATTTTTCCATAAATGTTTTCTCTTCAAGTGCATCACAAGCCTATGTAAGTTATTGACCTTGTCAATTTAGACACTGAATTTGTAAAACATATTAGATAATAATTTGGTATGAAATAAAATATGATATAGTCCATAAATGACCAATAATTAACTTAAAGTATATCCAGGGCGAACTGACCACATGAAGTATATCAACTTCAATGTTAATTTCTAAGGACCTTATCGATATATAATCATGACAATAGAAGAAATTGTACATGTAAAACAAGAAGGTAAAACTTTGAAACCTTATGTATATGCTTTTATATTAAAAAAAATAGATTGACCCATAATATAGGATCCACAGTAGATAAATATTATACTTTTTTACTATAAAAGATGATTTTAAAGGTTAAATATCACAAAAGAAATCATTAAAATGTTAGGTTGTGATTTAGTTTTAGATAAGTTGAAATTTTATAAAAATAAAGTGTATGTCATTTAAATTTATTTTTATAAAAGAAAATCATTTAATTCATTCTAAAAAAATCATTGAAACCTATGATTAAAAATTTACTACTAAAAGTAACCTAAATATATTATAGCTTTTCTAAATAATAATATTACCAACAATGACATACAAATTTACAAACATACCTAAGCATTTATTAGTCCCAAAGGGAGGGACTATTGGCTTCATTTCACTTTAACCTACAATTACTCCCTATTACTTTGGCAAATTATATTACTCCATTTTATATGTAGAGAAATATGAAAACATTTCATCTAATAAAGTTAAAGAAAGATGAAAGTTTGTTAATCCACCAAATATAATATTTTATTTTGTTTTGTGTTGATTGGTTAAGAAAAATCAATGTTATTTCCCATTTTTCATGATTCAAGATAGTCATAATTATGTTTTAATTAGTTGCAGGTTGGGCATCCCACCTCTCCAGTTGGCTACCATATGTGGATCTTGATGCATGCAGCTCAAGCATTGAACGCATACCAATCTCTCATAATCACCATAAGTTTCTATGGAATGGTGATTGTTTTTAGTTCCAAGGAAAGGTGATGCACCTGCTTTCATCATTCAAAACAATAATATCTTAGGAAGCAACCTTTTCGTCCAACAACATTAACATGGTTGCCATATCAAGTTCTGCTCTTTTATTTTCTTTAACTCAGTCCAAGAGTAACACCACCACCATTATTTTTATCTCAACTATTTCAAATCAAGAAGAACCACATTCTATTTCAATCAAGGATTTCAATGAACTCAAAAATCCCCTATGCACTTTTAACAGACTACAAGTATGCATTTATCTCCATGTCTAGACATGACATATATATAATGTATATGTATGGTGGGTGTCTTTCTTTTTGAGAGTGTGAGTTGTTTCACGTCTATTTCCTATGTTTAAAAATTATATCATGAAAGAGAGTTCTTTGCAAGCTGATGAAGATTACGATTAGGAAGCTTTCTTAATAGGTGGAGATTTCTTAACATTGCAATAAATTTACTATTTATTTTTAACCTTTTTGACAACAATTTATTTTTATTGAATTCAAAATTTATTAGATTTAATCCTTTTCTCTGTTTACTCTACTTCATTCAAGGATTAGATATTACCTACCACCATGAATTTTTTTTTAGACATTTTTTAATCTATGTCTAATTTGTGCATTTTCAATGTTTTATTATTCTTTCCCATATTTGCTTTTTTAGGGTTGGAAGTTTGTAGTGGCTTGAGAGTTCTAGTATATTTTAATAATTTTGAGGTGAATTTTTTACAATATTTTTAATAATTTTCTGATAATTTGATGCCTATCAAGATCTGACAAGGATAACAAGCAATATATTCACCAACAACCTGAGCATATCTAGTAATAAAACAAATTTTCATTTTTCTTTTCCTTTGTGAGTAGCTCTTGGTTTGTTTTTCTTCAAGTCTTTCAATGGAAATATTTAATTATTGAAATGTATTATCTAGTTTATTAGAGATTTACTTACGCTACTATTGTCAAAATTTTCTTTTTTCCATACAAAATTCATAACACAAGAATAATTCATGTTGATATTCTATTTTTATGGAATGAAATTTTAAATGTTTTTAAGCATATTTTTCTGCTCACAATTTGAATTATATTCATTGTTCATTATTTGAATTATATAAATATATTATAGCTACCTAAAACAATATACATTTATGAATTCAAAACAAAACCATAATAAATGATACTCAGAAACTCCCCATAGAGACTTGGCACTTTGCGCCCTTGTTTGTAATGCCTTTGATGTGTCTATAAAGTTATCTTTTCATGACCTTGAAATTAGAATGAAATTTATAGTATCTTGAGTAGTGCCAAATTTTTAAAAATCTATATTATTGAAGCTCACCCATAATATCAACTTTGGGTATTGGGAAAATTATCTTCAATTGTAACTTTATTCAAGACTCTATAATCAAAATAGAGACAACAAAAACCATCATGTTCTTAATCTAAGACCACAATTGTAGAATAAGAAATCTATATAGGCCACTCCAAATATCACCACATGTTAATAATATGGAATCATGATCATAATTATCATTAAAATTCAAGTAACACATCAAAGGAACATTTGCATCTAATACAACAACATAAATATCCGTAAAAATACTTACCAATAAGGAAAAAGGTATGTATGTCATTGATTAAATTTAATTACCAATCACCTTTTGCATCTACTAATTGGTCACCAAGGATTCAATGCATCACCTTCACCACCCTCAATCCCTCTGAGGTAACTATACAAATATGTGCCACACATTAATTATTAATTGGGTAAAAAATTCAAGGCTCATTAATAGAAAATATATATTGATAGTAAGAGTGTAACATGCTAAACAAATTCGTGTCATCATTTTTTGAATCATTTTATGAGTCACCATTAATTGAATTATATATAATTAATATATATTATAACTATCAGTTGCCCCAAATGTGTAAGTTACATCAAAAGGGATTGCTTTTTTTTCACTTTTGGTAAAGTAGGGTTTTGTAAAGTGAAAGAGTGTAAATCATTAGTTGTATGTATCTCCCCCCACCTAGGTGGCATGAGGCAAGATCCCACGAAAAGAATTGGGTTTATTTTGAGTGTAAGAATGTCAAGAACCCATTTGATGAGTGTGGGAATTTTTACAAGACTTTTTTATCTACAGGTTGTAATGTTTTTACCCCTAATTTTGTTTATGTGTATAAGATTTCAAGGTCTCCCTTGCATGATTCTACCTTATCTTGATCCCTCTTTCTCTTGAATTTATTTATATTGGAGATGTTCATGTTTATTTCTCAAAGATAATATCAAATTTGGAAATATTTAATCCTTACATTCATAATTTAGAAATTGATATTGGTTACAAGTCTTTGTTTGGTAAATGTGTGGGCACTTTCCTGTCATCATCTAACCTTTTTAAGTGGACCTCAATTTTATAGAGCTTTGTTTTTTCTCCCTCTTTTCTATTATTTATTTTAAGTTATTACAAGGACCTTCCCTTGAATATATTACAAGGACATTGAAGGAGGGAATTACAAGGACCTTTTAGGTATATCCTAGGAGATACCTTGAAGTCCTTATAATACATTCAAGGGAAGGTCCTTTTATACAAAGACCTTCAAGGAGGGTATTATAAAGACATTAAAGGTATCTCATAAGAGATACTTTGAAGGTATTACAATTGCATTCAAGGTATCTCATAGGAGATACCTTGAAGGTATTACAATGAACCTTCAAGGTATCTCCTAGGATGTACTTTGAATTTGTTACAAGGATATAGGATATACCTTGGAGATCCTTGTAATATTTTTAAGGTATTTCTTGGGAGATACCTTGGATGTCCTTGTAATACCTTCAAGTTATATCCTAGGAGATACATTTGAGGTTATAGTAATACCTTCAAGGTATATCCTAGGATATACCTTAAAATTATTACAAGGATTAGGAGATACTTTGAAGATTGTTGTAATACATTTATGTAATCTCTTAGGAGATACATTGAAGGTAGCTAAAAGATTTTTAATAGATAAATTGAAGGTATTACAAGGAACCTTAAAAGTATTTATTTCAAGGTCCTTGTAATACCTTCAACTAGGAGATGCCTTGAATGTATTCTTGAAGGTCCTTGTAATAACTTCAAGGCATCTCTTAGGAAATGCTTTGAATATATACCTAGAAGATACTTTGAAGGTAGTACAAGGACCTTTAAGGTATCTTCTAGGTCCTTGTAATACCTTTAATGTATCTCCTAGGTCCTTGTAATACCTTGAAGGTTCCTTGTAATACCTTCAAGGTATCTCTTAGGAGACACCTCGAAGGTTCACAAGGTATTTTCTAGGAGATAACTTGAATCTATTACATTCAAGGTACCTCCTAGGAGATACCATCAAGGTCATTTTAATACCTTGAAATAAGTTTAAAGATACCAACAAGGTCCTTATAATACCTCAAAGTAAGTTTTTTTAATAAATTCAAGTTATCTCCTAGAAAATACCTTGAAATACCTTATGAACCTTTGACTTGAAGGTCTTTATAATACCTTAAAGATATCCTTATAATACCTTCAAAGTATCTCCTATATATGAAGGTCCTTGTAATACCTTCAAGGCACATCCTATGAGATACTTAGCATCTCTTATGTATGAATGTCCTTGTAATACCTTTAAAGTATCTTCTAGTATATACCTTCAAGTTATTATAAGGATCTTCATACCTAGGAGATACCTTTAAGGTATTACAAGTTAATTCAATGTAGTTCAAGGTATCTCCTAGGTATGAAGAGGAGATACCTTGAATGCCCTTGTAATATCTTCAAGGTATCTCCTAGGTATGAAGAGGAGATGCCTTGAATGTCCTTATAATATCTTTAAGGTATCTCCTAGGCATGAAGGTATTTATAAGACCTTCAAAGTATCTCCTAATAAATAACTTAAAGGTCCTTGTAATACCTTCTAAGGTATTACAAGGACCTTCAAGGCATATCTATCTCCTAGGAGATACCATGAAGGACCTTTAAAGTATCTCTAAGGACTTACAAGTTATCTCATATATCTCTACCTCTTATGAGATAGAGATACCTTGAAGGTCCTTGTAATACCTTCAAGGTTTCTCCTATGAGATACCCTAAGGTTTTTGTAATATATTTAAGGTATATCTTAGGATATACCTTTAAGGTATTAAAAATAGGTTAAATACCTTCAATATATCTCTTAGTATTAAAATTCAAGTTATTAAAAAGAGGTCCTTTTAATGCTTTTAAGGTATTAAAAAGAGGTCCTTGTAATCCCTTCAAGATATCTCATATGAGATATCTTGAAGGTCCTTAGAGATAACTATAAGGTCCTTGTAATACCTTCAAGGTATCTTTTAGGATATACCTTGAAGGTCCTTGTAATACCCTAGTAATACCTTCAAAGTATCTCCTAGGAGATACATTGGAAGGTATTACATTTTAATTATCGATAGTAATGGATTAAAGGTCCAAATTATCTTGTGTGATATCTTGAGAGGTGTCTCTTGGTTGATAATTTGAAGGTATTACATTTTCCTTGATGGTAGTAATGGCTTTGATTTTATTTGTTGATGGTAATGGATTTGAAGGCCAAAGTGTCTCTTGTGTGATACCTTGAGAGTTTTATCCAAGAAATAGCTCTCAATGTATCACTCAAGAGACATCTCACAAGGCATGACACAAGAG
Source organism: Torreya grandis (assembly GCA_037957365.1). Lineage (NCBI taxonomy): Eukaryota > Viridiplantae > Streptophyta > Pinopsida > Cupressales > Taxaceae > Torreya > Torreya grandis. The sequence continues at coordinate 528,935 of JARHVA010001339.1, forward strand.
ATACTTTGGCCCTCAAATCCATTACCATCAATGTAATTCTTTCAAGGTATATCCTAGGAGATACCTCTTGTATCTAAATTATATGTTTTCATAATGCACCTATCATATCAAAAGGTACCTCTCAAGGTATATCTCAAAATGTACCTCTTAAAAGTTACCTTTTCCACCCAAGAGATACCTCTTAAGATATCTCTCCAAAGGTACCTCAACATATCTCTTAAAAGATACATTGGCCTCATATAAATCATTATCAACAAGAAATTAGTATTTTTTAAGTCTCTTCCTTACCAAATTGATATGGCTTCAAATCTAGAATCTTGTATCCATTTTTTATAAAAATGAAAGAGATATCTCAACTTATGTCCCAAAAGACACCTCAAGTTATCTCAATATAGAAACCATTTAAATTATGACCCAAGAGACATGTCTTAAGGTATCCTTGAATAGATAAATTGGACCTCAAATCCATCACTGTCAATAAATAAATAGTAATACTTTTAAGTTATCTCCATATAAAATTATATCAAGGTCTCACCCAAGATATACCTCTCAAGGTATATTTCAAGAGATACCTTGCCCCCTCAAATCCATCACCTTCAAAAAGTAAATAATAACACCTTCAACATGTCTCTTATGAGATACACCATCTCTAAATTATGTTTCCAAAATATACTCTTATATCAAATTGACATGGCACTTTAAGAGATACCTTGAGAGGTATTTCCATAGATAAACTTCTTGGAGTATACATAACTTATGGGGTAATGCCCAATCTATCTGTATAACTACCTCATACAGACTTCACTTTGAGTGATTATTTTTAAAGTGTCTATTTTTCTTACAAGGAATCTAAATTAGGAATCATATTAAACTTAGAGGTGGTCTCAACTAGGTGAAACCATGATTGAAGTAAGTAATATATGATAATCAAATCTATAATTCTTTGGATTGATAACTTCCTCATATGAACTCTATTTTGAGTATTTTTTATTATAAGTGTATATTTTTTACAAGGAATCCAAAATTTCCATCATATTTAATTTTAATTGTATCTAGAATACGTAATGGTAGGTTTTTTTTAAATACACACACACACAAGTATCACCTCTATGATATATCCATGAATATTTTCTTAAGTAGTGTTGTTAAAAAAATGTGTTATAGGTCACCTTTTTAATATTTCTAGGTTTTAAAAATTATTCATAATTATATTATATTACAAATAAAGCTTTATCTCATACATATATGTATACACTAAACTGCTTTTATAAATAACTTAATTACGAATATTTTCACATTTATTTTCCAAACGTCCAGGTTGAAAAAGCATACATCAATGGCTTTCAAATTTGGAGACTATGTTGTTCTCATAAATAATGGAAAGGTAATCAATGAAAGAATAAAACACAAACTTACAGGTGTGGATTTTGACTCCTTCGAATCCACAAATCCCACTTTGATGTGCCACAATAAGCATATACCTTTTGGATGTGTAAGTGTTAATGTGACAAAATATTTTGCTTTCACTCTACCACTTCTAATTCTCAGATATTTTGTAGATACTTTGGGGTATATAGCTGATAGTTTTACTATATGGATCAAAAGAATGATGCAACACATTATAGACAATTTTTATATACATGATTGTGTGGAAGAAGGAAAAACTATTTCAGTTCAATATGTATATTAAACCATTGTAACAAGAAAAGCCTCACCTAGATTCAACCCTTGAGTATATCTATGACCCAACCACATTTTATAGCTTGCAAAATGAGTTTATTGATAAAAGGGTAATTTTATTGCATAAATGTACAATTCTTAGAAATGATGAGAGAATTGTTTATGGTTATTAATTTACACGTCTAGGAGATATTTTTGGTTGCATTCCAGTCTTGATGGTAGAAAATAAATTGGGCATTTACATAATGAACATTATACAACATTTTGAGACTTTTAACATAGAAGAAACTTAATCATATATCATTAGGTGGCCTTTTAATAAGATAGTGGACATTGAAACTAGATCAATCAATTTACCATACATGACACCAAAGGAGAAATAAATTGGAAATGTTTGGGAAGTAGTGGATACTAAATTCATTCCTTGCATGCAATTCCTAGACCAAAGGCATCCAAAAAAATTTAACTTGTGGATATAACTATTCTAGTAATAAATGATTACAACCAAACACTTCACTCACCCAGACAAAATTTGATGCAAGACTAGATAGTGAAATTAGAAAGGTGTATTCCATAAAATGTTGTGCATGTCTTTAGTTAGGTATGTCATTTGAGATGCTAAAATCATCAAGGATAAATTTTATTGATTCCACCACAATGTATAGGGGGAAACATGTCTTGGATTCCCTTTCTATCAAATTTTTTAAGAAAATAAAAATAGAACTACCATTTATTTTCAAGGTATTGATATATGTTTGGAAGCTTGGCTTTAATATATGAATAGAATAGAAGTAACTTTTTTTACATTTAAAATTGTAATAAAAATGTGGAATGAGTTACATATCATGAAGGAAGGATTCCACAAAAGGCACAAAGGAAGACAATGGTAACTAAATATTTGTTGGACCATAATGTGGATAATTTTGTCGATGTTTCTCCAAGACTTATATGCTAGGTAGATACAAATGGTGCATGAGGAAATGTTTGGCATCTTCCAGCATCTTTCACTCAATAATTTATGAGGTGCCACATCAATGCACAACTAGAAAACATGGAATATGAGCCAATATCCCGACCAAAAGTTGATAACATGTGGATAACTAATTTTCATGATGTGACCAATTCTAAGTCTAATGACTTTGTTAGGTGTAAAACATGTATCTTGTTGACTCAAAAAAAATGCTCTAGGTTCCTATCTAGATATTAGGTAGAGTGTATCAATTAATAATTATTGATGCACTCAAATCATATATTTTATGCAAGATGGATGTATTACACACGTAAATGAATGTCATATTAGTACCTGAAGATTGCCTCAATGTTATTTATGATAAGGTGGAATGGCATAAAACTTTTTTTCCAAGACAGTGATAAAAATTAAAGCAGTTACCGACAAAATAATAGAGTTATCAATGGCATACATTATCACACATGGTCATGGTGCAGGTGGATATGGCATTTTTTTACCATATGTTCATGGAAGGTCTAACTATACTATCTCCTCATTAAACAAGTGTTTGAAGGACATGGAAACAATAATTCTAGATACTTATAGATCTTTGTTACGTAAACCTAGATATTCAAAATATCCATTGCATGATGCACTTTTGTCTAATAACCTTGAATGTAAGAAATAAATATATTAAACACACTCAATTGGTTCCTTCACACAACTTCCTTCTAGGCTATACCTTTATCTAGACAATTGTTGCAGGGACAATAATAACAGGTACTTCCTTTGTATTATTCCATTTAGAAATTGTGTGTGTGTGTGTGTGTGTGTGTGTGTGTGTGTGTGTGTGTGTGTGTGTGTGTGTGTGTGTGTGTGTGTGTGTGTGTGTGTGTGTCTATATATATATACACATATACATATATATATATATACATACATATATATATATATATATATATATATATATATATATATATATATATATATATATATATATATATATATATATATATATATATATATATATAAGGTTTTATTATTCCATCTTCCATTCCAATAGTAGTTCATTTTTCCATTATGATTATTTTAAAAAAACTAGTCCCGACCACTCCCCTTGGCCTTCTTGTGTGTCTCTCAAGTGATAAATTTTAATTACCCCTTCTAAATTATCAAATAAAATTTAATTGCACCAAACCTAATCTACTAATATATCAATTTTTTAATCAATCCTTACATTTGTAGCATGCCTTGAATATTATTAAACAACATGTATTAATAACACAAACACTTCATTTATTTTGTCTATGTGTCTCTTAAGAAATAAATTAGATTTATCCCTTGTATATTATCAAAAAATGGTGTATTAGTACCATAATCATTTTCATTAAAACTAAGATATCATTTGAGAGACAAGTATAGAGACAAAATAAAGGAATTGTGTTAAGAATATATTGTATTTGTCAATATACATGGGATAATACAAACATATCACTTGGGAGATACCAATGGAGACCAAGTATAGAGTTTCATTACCATAACATTTTATGTGATAATTATTAATGGGTTAATACAAAATTATTTATTTTGATGTGCCTAAGAAGATCGATAAAAATGACTGTGTATGGCAAGTTATAATGGTTGTAAATGAAGGTATCACTTATTAAATATTGCGGAGACAAATGTATGTTATCTTACATAATGTAGTGGTAACTTAACCTCATTACATGATCCTATATGTATCTCTCAATGAATATATTATAAATTATAGCTTTGTATTACTATTAAAAAAAATTACTAACCTTATATGGAACTAAATGCATAACTAGATTTCTAATAATACAAAATCATGTTTTTGGTACAGGTTTGTGTTACAATATTTTTCTCTCCTTGTCTACAAAGGTATGTTCCTTGATATCAAGTTCATTTTTATTCTTGTAAGACATACCTATAAGTACATCGATGACACATTTGGAAACATGTCTGAATGTATAAAGAGGAAAGATGTATGCAATGTGGTAGAGAGGATGGACACTTACAAGACATGTGAAAATACAAGAAACTGCATGCCATATTTAATTGAATAAGTAGTTGATTTTAAATACTTTTTTAATAATTACCATTTAAAGGGAAGTACTGAAATAGTAGGTTTGACAAAAGGCCAATATTTTTGTCTACACATAGAGCAAGGTCAGCCCATTATGTGTTACAAGAAATCTATAAAATATGAAAATTATTCCCTCCCAATTAAATTATAGGGAGCAAAATAAAATGGTTATCCAAATGTTCCAGAAGGTAATCCTATGAGAATATTTTTCAAAGACTTGAAAAATAAATAAAATTTGTTGGAATCCATTGTTGTAAAATACTCAAATAGAAGTATAAAAAAGAGTGAAAAGTAAATTAAAGATAACTTGATCATGTAAATCCATTCAATGAATTTGGTTTGAATGGAAATAGTAAGTGGGAGGATCTAGCATATTATTTATAAAATATCCATGACATAATGAAAGAAGACATGTTCCCTTCTAAAGTTGAATATAAAAGATATTTATGACCTATAACTCACCACACAATACTCATGCATTAGAGATCACCATAAAATGTTGCATGATAGATCCCTTAATTTTGGGTGGCATCAATAGATACATTTGTTGGTTCAAGAAGTAAAAGACTAAAAATTTCATGCAATCTATTTCAACATGTGTATATGGGAGATATGATGTTTATCAAACCCGATGATTCTACAAGAGTGAACTACACAATATGGATTGTTAGAGATAAAATCAATATGGAGATACTTAAAATAAATGGGGATCTAGAAGAGAGAGTCAAAATAACTTTGTTCATCCTAGTTCATGTAGGGAAAAAATATGTAGAAGAAGCATAAATTTATTTAGGTTGTTTGGATAAGAAATGGAAGCCAAACCCAATAGACACCTATTTACCATCCATTCTTGAAGATAATATCATCTACACTTAGAAACCAAACAAAACATGGAAAGGGAAAAAAATTGACCTTGTTTGACCCTTTTCAGAATAAAGGGTTAGGAAGGAATGGGTTATTCAAATTTAAAGTAAACTATTCCTAAAGTAGACCAATTAAATAATTTAGTTTATGATATTTAGTTTCAGTGTTCAATTATGAAAAATCCTAAATATGTAAAGTACAATGCCAAATGGTATTTTAATTGCATAATCATGAAGAAGAAACAATACTTAGCTTATGTAATGATGTACAGATAAATAAGAGATGTACATGTGTGGAAATAGGTTGTTTGATATTTAAGAACCAATCATCATATTTTGTAAATGTTTTTTTTGGCTATCTAGACACTTTTGTCGACCTATGGACACTTGCATTGATGTTATTATCTAAATATTGACACAACTATCTTGTAAAATATGTTTATTATATTAAGATGTGACCACCTAAGTCTTTTTAAGTTTTATGTCACCTTTCATTTGATGTACTTGGATCTTATGTACAGGCTCTATATTATGTTTTATATCTCAAACCCTACCTCTTCACCTTAGATTAGTTATATTGCCAAAAAATGGGTTAGTGTGCTCACAATGTCAAGATAACCTTAAAGAACCATTTGTAAATGAGTATTGCTTGCATATCCAATAGACCAAGGAGGGCATCAGACTTTTGTAGTTATCCCCTATGTGTTGGTATGTGTGTGAACAATAGTGTAGAATGTTATATGTGAGTGTATGCAATGATATAGATTGTAAATTGAAAAATATGGATCAAGGATATCTTTTGAGTGTTTTAGACCTGTAATATGACTGATCTTATGATTGATATGCAAATAAGGATGAATAGGTTAAAATAGCTTAGTTGTGTGCTTTAAAATTTAGTAGTATGTATAAGCTTGAGAGGTTATTATTTGATGTTCAATTAAATTGGATTTGACTTCTATTTATACTATTTATTTTGAAATTATCCTAAAATAAGGGTTGATGACATTCTTAGGTCAACCCATACACATCAAAAGATTTGAAAATTTGATTGTTTTTAGGGCAAGGACAGTTGCATTAGAGCAGGGATAGTAGCATCGACATTGTTGTCCTGTCTTGAATGAAATTGTTCAACATGGAAGAAATTTGTTGAGGTTTTGTAACTAACAATGAAGGATATATATCAAATTTTAGGCATTATGTGGTTAGAGATGATCTATATAATCATAGTAATTAAGGTTAGACTAAGAAATAAGTAATTAGACCTAGTGATGTGGATAATATGAACCTTTTGGTTGTAAGGAAGGTTAAACTAAAGGGTAAAGCCTTGAGATATATTTTTCAAGTGTACAAGAGTAGTTTAACATATAAATATAGATTAAAGCATATACACCCCCCTAAATATAGTAATGCATATGGATGAAATTATTATGTTAAAGGAAAGAAAGCATACTATGGTATATACAACATACTTTATATTTACTTAAGCCCACTTGAATTTGTTATATATGAATGACCTATAACCAATAGCATGTTACATGTGTAATGAGTGTATATAGTCTGAAATTGAATAATTAAAAAAATATTGAAATAAAAAGAGCATAGAAGGAGTATAAATGTGTGTTAATGCAACCATGTTTCCCCTTGATAAATTACCTTAATAGAGATGTGTTGGAACCAACATACCCCCATGTTTGAAAACTGGGACCCTTGAAAAACCCTAATAATTGAACATGAAATATGACATGATAAGATCATTTGTATAATTTGAATATCATCCACTTTATCAAAAGCAAGCTTAATTAGTTATGTTTTTCTTTAATTTTGACTAACAGTGCTAATAAATGGTCTTTATTACTTATAGTTGTAAGTTCAATGGTGCTTGTTCCTAAAAAATTCATGTTTCAAAACCCTGGCAAAACCCTCAATTTAAATTTGAATATTAGTGGAAACTAAATTGGTGGGAACCTTTTAAAATCCCTTTTGGACCTAAGTATAAAGTTCATGTTTTAGCTTAGTAATGTTTTTTAACATGACTAAAACATATCCTAAAATGTTTGTTCCCCTTTATGGTTGTCCCCTTTTTAAAGTTCTTTGTATGCCTAACTAATTGTTTGTTCTGCAGGGTCCTTTTAATATTTCATAACTTAGCCTAAGATTTTAACCTTAAGGACCCATTGTATTTATTAATACAAAATGGACCTTAGTCTTAACACCTTAGCTTAAGTCTTGGCTCCTTGATTCTAATTTTATGTTAGTTCGGTCCCTTGAATTATACTTTCACCTAAGGTTTTGATCCTAAGGTCCCAATGTATTTATTAATACAATCAAGACCTTAGTCTTAACACCTTAGCCTAAGTCTTTTTATCATCATGGTCCTAACTTAACTTCCTCACATCTTGTAAGATCTAATGGCCCTTGCTTTATCATGGTATTCAATCTAACAGAGCAAGAAAAGCTTAAAATTTAACTTAAATAATGTGCATCTCAAATGATCTAATGGTTCACGCTTTGTCACGACCCTTTGATCAGATGACATGAGGGAAACCTAACAAAATCCTACACATAACCCCTCAGACCAATCATATTCAGGCCTTCAAATCATGATCAATAGTTCTCACTTGCTCACAAAGAGTTGATGGGATGGAGTGAGGCACAGTTGAAAAGTCAAAGGGATACAAAAACCCTAAAGGATTGACACATGGTACCCTTACATTAATAATCAAAGGTAAATGGGTCCCACCTGATAGAGCAACTAATCATGAGCAAGCTCTTGAATCATGATCTTACGACTATAACTTCATCACCGATTTTGATCTAACAAAGCAAATTAAGTCCACGATCCTCAAAAGCCCCATGGAGGTGCCAAGTGGCACTTTCACATTGGGTCACAATAATTTGATGAGCTTAAAATTGGCATTCATGTGACCATCATTTGACATCTACGAGGACATATTTGACATTCGTGCAACCTTAAACTTTAAGGCCATCAAAGTAAAAGCTTTACTAGCTTAAAATTGACATTTGTGTGACCATTATTCAATGTCTATGAGGACATATTTGATGTCTACGAGATCATCAAATTTAATCTAATGAATTATCCAATTTGAGATCAAAATACGCTCCAAAACCTTGTTAAAATTCTCAAAAATTGCTTTACAAGCTAAGGAAAATGCTCAAAAAATGCTCGAACACTAGAAATATTCAATTTGTAAAAATGGAAATGGTCTTATGGTCTAAGTATATGCAAAATAAACCTAGTATCAGTTTATAATTTAAGGTCCCCATGACATTTTATTCAAACATCATGAACCTTAAACTATAGACTTATACTAAGTCTTACTTTAAAAAGAGAGGCCTTTGTTACGTAGGACTTAGACCAAGTAATTTCTAACTAAAGGTTTTAATGTGTTTTGTCAATACAGTAAAATCCTATTTGTTATTGGACCACTATGTCATGTTGATCCTTTTGAGCATATTTTTATAAACCTTGGCATAAATATTTTATACCAATGCATACATTGTGTTTATTTAAACACAATGTAAACATTGGATTGAAACATTTAGCCATGGTCTCCCTTTATATAATTCAAAAAACTTAGACATAAATCCCTTAGCCTAATGTTTGCTTCCTGCTTAATAAATGTGTAATAAACCTTAGCCTAAGTAATTTAAGCCTAAGTCCTACTTTAATAATGTACTAGCTTAAATTTTAGGCACCTCTAAGATTGATGGTTCATGCTTTGTCACTGGAGGATGATCCAATGATGTGAGGCTCCCATAGACTTTTCAGTGAAGCCCTGAGAGCTCATGAGCTCAACACAAGGTGAAAGTGCATTCAAGGCAGACCTAATAGGATGATCTGATAGTTCATGCTTTGTCACTGGAGGATGATCTAATTATGCAAAGGTGCTCATGACTTTTCAAAGGCCCACAATCTTGTTGCATGGCTAATGCTTGTTTGATAAACTACTAACATAAGATACGAAGCATGGGGAAGACACGTAAAGATATTAAGTGTCACAATCATGAGACTTGGAATAGAAAGGAGCCAATTATAGACAAGGGCCTAGATTACAATAAATGGCTCATGTTAATCTAGGATTTTAATCTAATAGATTGAAATAAAAAGGGCATTTTTAAATTCCAATGGCTAGTGCTCAAAGGCATTTTTGAAAAATGCCATGAAAGGTCTAGACTAATGCCACATAGGTACCACACAAGTAAAAAAGGACAAAACAAGAGATCTTGTGGGATTGAAAATGCAAAGGTATAAAGGCAAAGGTCTAAATCAAATTCAAGACACATATAAACTAGAGTCTGATGTATCCTACCATTAAAACTCCAAAACCCTAAACCTTGTATAAAAGTAACTCGATTGAATTCATTTGGTCACAATTTGATCCAAGGAGAGCTTGATTATGTTTTGACCACAAAAGAGCTTTCACAAGGACCAATTTACAAACTAGCATGAGAAATTTGAAGAAATAAGGACCATGGTAGCTCACAAACAGCAATTGAAGGAAGAGACTAAACTCTACTTGTCGATAGATAATGAAGGATGAATATTCAAGGACATCGAATTAGACCTTGTAGCCTTAAATGTCTTGGGTATTGGGAATTGGTCAAAACTCTTCTTCATGATGGAGGAATTGAAGCCCATTATAAAGGGTGAATAAAGGATTACTATGATGAGTAGAATTCATTATGACTTGGTTATTGTCTAGATGGTCAGACTCCACCACACTACTATAAAACCTAAGGTACTACATTGTATAGACATCCTTGCTCCCATCTTTGTTGATTATAAGGTAGATAATAAATGGATCATTTGAGAAGGGAATTCTAAGGGTATAGCATATACTTATCCTGTAGCCTTAAAAAATTATTATAATTTCCCTCTCCCCCATGTAGACCTATCCAAAATTAAAGAATAGACTAGCAACCATGACCTAGACTCTATCCTTAGGCCCTAGCTACACCAAGGACCTCATATCTTCAAAGAATTTGAGAGAAAGATCCCAATAGTCTAATTCAGGGAGGGCATTAGGGTGATAATGACCCTATTAAATCAAGCCTTTGGAGCCCCCTCAACCACCTATATGAATAAAATATGGATCCCCTATGTACATTTCATGGTGGAACAAAAGCTTACCCCTCCAATTAGAGATTTGATCAATGTCTTATTAGCCAAGTAATTCACTGCCATCAAAAGGAAGACATCTAAGTAGTTTTATATGATTTCATACCTACTAGATTCCCTTCTTGCCTAAATCAACATCCATGGTATTATAAATTAGTCTCCTAAGGGAAAAACCATCATTTCCCACCATTACTCCAAATTGCATATCTTTAAATATAAGAACCATATGCAATTTATTTATGACTATGTCTATCCAGCCATAGTGGAGGCCATCACAGGTGTTCCCATGCATAGGGTTCACCCACTTATCAAGAAGTATGATGAAATGATGGGTGACATCTAGTAATACCCTAACTGCATAGTCATCAATATTAAGGGGATCATGTCCCAGCCTTATAGATTATCAATGTATGTTCCAAGTAAGCTTGTCAAGAAAAACATTACCTCCTAGCTCATCAATGGCATTGATGGGATTTGTAAAGAAAAGAGGAAGGGTCTTCTCCACCCATTCCCTCTAACTATTGGGAGGAATATTCTTTAGGATTGGAAACAAGTCAATACCATGGCTAAGCATAGGGATTCATTTGGATTTCAACTCGATGAACTCAATATGTGGGATCCTAAGAACATAGTGACTAGTCATTTGAAGGAGAAGAAACTCCCCAATCCTGAATACATGCATCAACTTGGTGTTCATGAGACTAGTTATATTAAGGCTAAGAATTATAAAGAAGTGTTAGATAGGATTTAAGGGCATAACATCAAACTTGAACACGGATTAACCAAGGATGACAAGCCACCTAGAGAGGCATGGCAAATGCATCCTTTGCAATATCACTTGTTTCCTAGACCATCTAAGACCACCCAGGAACAACCCCAAATTAAAAAATCATAGCCACAGCCTCAAGGGCACATTATACAAGTCCAAGATGAACAAGGTCATGGTAAGGAGAAAGTGGGAGGTAAAATTAGAACAGAGACCTGAAGAGGGGTCCTCATCTTCAACGTTTCCTGAAAGGCCACCTTCCTCGATTTAGTATATTGATATAATAGCCTTAGATCCTAAAGAGACACTTGAGGGTGCCCTCAAGGAACTTATAGAGGCATATGATACTGATAGGGAAGAAGAATAGTTTGAAAAAACTCAAGTCCAAGCAGGGGAGTTTGAAGAAGATGAAGGGAAGGAGCTTGATTTTGGTATGGTCCCAATAACTCCTACGGGAAAGAGGAAAGTAAAAATGGCACTAATCCCTCTGACTTTCACTCACCCCACCAGTGAAGTCAATATCTTCAATGATGAATTCCCAATTTATGGGCTAATTATCCCAGACTGGTTCATTTATGAAAAATTATAAAAGATCCCTACTCTTTCCCATTCATGGGACATGACAAATGTGGAAGTGCATGATGAAATGAAACCATGGATTAGGTCCATGGTAAAAGAGAAAGAATAAAGGAGAATTATGGTCACTCCAAGACTAGAAGGTAAGAAAATGGATGCTCTTGGATCATCAAGTAGTACAGGTTTAAAGTTCCCAAAACCTCTAAAATTCATAGGGTCATCCACCACCATGTAATTTAATCCAAAAATAGCTAGATTGGAGAGGGTTACCATGAAGATAGCAATGGTGGGAGTAGAGGAATTCACCTTTCTAAAGGTGGAGCCCTTTGTAGGATTAACCCCAGTTAGAAGGTAACAGCTAGGTGAAGTTGCCATTCATGAAGAAGATGTTGAAAGCTTAATCGAAACCCAGTCAGTATAAATAAAATTAGGGATTAGAGGAATAAAATAGAGGATTTACAATTTGGAAAGGGAAAAAGAAAACTTGGGGACAATCAATTTTATCAGTACGTAAGACAATGACCAAAATGTTTGATGAGTTATTTTATGACATGTTTGAGGCACTCAAAAGAATGAAGTTGAGTTAGAGTGAATTAGCATAGTAGAGTGTATTAGCCAAGGGCCTAGTCACCCAATGATAAGCCTCGAAGGATAAAATAGATAAACATCTCAACATCTAAGAATGGAAATGGATCTCAGGCTTCAAAACCATCAGTTTGGGATACTTGAGCACAATTCTAGGAATTATGGTTAACAAGGTTCAAAGTTTGAGTGCATGGAACAATAATGTAGAAAGGCTCCTAGAATATGATAAGGAGCTAATTCCAATTATTAAACAGCATCTTGGGACTATGCTTGTAGATCCTACACAACCCACTACCCTTGGAATCATAAGTGATGAAGAATTCAAACATAGGGTTGTTTTGGTAACTTAAGAAATCAAAGGAAAGAGCCAAGGCAAATCTAAGGCTAATAATAGTAAGATCTTAGACATGGTATTCGATGTTGGAGAGAGGATAAATGAAGCTAGGAGCATTAAATAAGCCATGGCCATGACAAAAAACTCAAGGACTTATTAGAGCAAGAGGAGGAGCATATCCTGAAGCTTATTGTGGATCTAAAACTAGTTTATGAGTGACATACTAAAGCCATGAGCATCCTCCAATAAAAAGTAGAGGCCCCACCAGTAAATTAGACAATATTCTATTTTGTAAAGTTTTGTAGCTTTTGAAATAGGAATATTCCATTGTAAAGGCATATGCTAGTTTGTTAACATATTGCCCCTAGGTCAGTCTAATTGTAGAAAGCAAGTGTATTCTAGAACCATCTTAGGAAGGATAGTTGTCATTATCTTTTGTACACCTGTATATTGTAACTAACTGATATAGTGCCTAATATTTATATAAAGTCATGTATTACCATTTGTAAAAGAGAGAATTTTGAGCAAATTTTGTGTGCTTGAAGAAATTAATATAATCAAGGAGTTCTGCAAAGATATTCCACATTTGATATGTCAATTGCTAAATAGTTTTTCTCTCAATTACTAGTTTATGTCTTAGATTTGAATGGTGTCTTTGAATTTTGAGTTGCATTTTCTAATCATAGGGTTTCTAATTTATGCATATGCTAGATTAGTTGGAGGATTTTAGGTTTTGCTTCACTTTATTTTACTCTATATTTAGATGAATAAATGTTTTTTTAATTATAGTAGTAAATCCTTAAAGTAGACCTAGTTCTTGCTTGTGACTCTTTACATTATCCTTTGAAGTTTGTCTGGTATATAGTGGAATTAGAGCTTAAGCTATGTTGTATTATATATTGGTTGAATGTTTTATCAGTTACAATTGATGCTTTGGCATGATGTTTGAGACTAAAATTTACAATCACTCGTTTCTTTTATGCCTTACCCTTCTCTTTCCTCTTTTTTTACACCAAATCACTTTAGTTTTATATTCATTATAAATATTCACTTAGATTAGTCTATAGCTTAAATCTAGATCATAATTCACTAAGTATTAACATAGATTCTATACAATTCACAAATAATGGACCATGATGGCTCCCAACCATCACTTATTATAAATTTATGGGACACCAATACATGTCTCCATCGCTATTTCACCATAGGTGACATCAAGTTACCACAACATGTTACTCATGTTTTAAATTCCTTAAAATCTAAAATGAGAAGTGTTCTTTGAACATTAAGGAACCCTGTGGTGCATTTAGAGGCATCAACAAGATGCTTATTAGTTGAAACATTGGAGAGAGGTTCACAATTGAACCTTAGAGATGTGAAGAGGGGAATTTGAGGGTGATCATGCCCCTAATTCAATATAAGGATAAATGAACCACATCCATTAACATCATATAATCTCAATCGTACAACTTAAATATAACCAATCTAGCCAATCTATCCATGCTCGCCTAAGTAAAATGGTGTAACCATATCAACCCATAATAATAAAATCATAGCATCAATTCTATTTAGGGCAAAAAATCTCTATCACACTAAGAAAAAATATCCAACTATTATAGATAGATAAAGGCCCAATGTTGCATCATGGTAAGGTTGGTGCATAAATGTGTCTATAATTTTAAAGTGTATATGTGATTTGGTGCATGTGCACCTCGAATATTTCAAGCTAAAATATCTATCAAAATTTAACATCTACTCTATAACACATGTATAATATGTATCATAAATCTGAAAAGTTTTATCCCAAATCTATGCCCAGTTCATAGAATTTTGTCACAAATGTATATTTGAATCATATAAATTATGTAAATTGGATCAAATTATTCCCATTCTATCAACTATATGTATATAGAGTCGTGTCTTCTATGACATATCCCCACTAATATGTCCTCCTTTTTAGATGAATACTTTATTTCAAAAGGATAAACAACTAAGTTGTATATGTGTGAATCATGTAGTAAAGAAGCATATAGCAGTGTCATGTTGAAGTAGATATATCAATGAAGCTCACATTATGCATACATAATGTTACATCTTGATTCCTTGTTAAGCGAATTGTTTGATTATACATGGATATTTATAATTAAAAAATTTGATTTGATTATTTTTAACTAAGCTTTGAGATATATGCCATTATGGGACAGTTGGATATTTCTTAGGATACATGATTACATTGCTATGAGTTAGTTTTAGTGTATATGTTTACCTTATGATCATGTCAATTTGTTATTTCAGCTATATGTTATGATGTATATATCATGTTGTCATGGTTTAACTATTTGCTTATTATGAGTTTGACATAGGAGAACTCAACCCTCACAGCGTGATGGAGTAAGAGCATCATCAGAGAGGGTGACATAGATGGAGATGTTGGGAGAAGACAAAGAAATTAGCTAGAAACCTACACATACCACATTACCTAGGACATGTTAGATGTATAAGCTGAAGGTTTACGTAGTGCATTTTAATGCCGTTTGCATATAGATAATATTTATGCATGGTTAGCTTAGTGTAGTAATATCATGAAGTTAATTTTATGTGTGTTAATGATTTTGGAATTTTCATTAAATTATTATGGCTAATTTTTATATTAAGTTAGTCATTTATTAATAAGATAGTCTAAGAAATAAAATAAATAAATTCAAAATTAGAATGAGATGAAAAGGAAGGAAGGTTTAAACATAGAGGAAAAAAAAATCTTGGCATAAAATAAGTAAAGGAAAAGAATAGTTTTTTTTTTTAAATGTCATACTTAGAAAGAAAGGAATAAAAGAGTAAGATGGCACAATAGCTTAGAAAGGAAGTCAGTTTTAAAAGCAAAAAGCCATGCCCCTTTTTCATGTAAAGAGAATTTATATATATATATATATATATATATATATATATATATATATATATATATATATATATATATATATATATATATATATATATATATATATATATATATATATATGATATAGAAAAGGAGGCGTAATATGTGGAGAGAGAATTGAAGAAGGAGAATAAAAATAAAAGGAGAACAAGGAGAGAAATGAGTTAAGGAAAAAAAATCTAAACAAGTCCAGGTCAAACTTTGCAAAGTAGGTGATCTGTGAACATCTATTTTCTCATAATTTTGTGTGTGTAATTATTATATTGTCATTTTGTATATGTTATTGATTGTGAATGAAGAATAATGATTATCATATTATTTTTTGTTATTGAAAAATGGAATTATTTAATGTAAGGCAACATCTACTATGTAGTATAGTTGACATACATCAAACTATTAGAAAACCTATGAATTGAATATAAGAACAATGAACCTCTTTGGGAGATGTATAAAAAATTATACATTTTTCAACAATATAAAATTAATTACATATATATATTTTTAACTAAATACTAAGCCCTACATGGGCCAAGTAGGAAGATTATACTCATAACTATCTATACATAAAATAAAGTGATGCATATATAAATATCAGAATGGACACCTGTAGTAGAAACATTTTATAACAATAATATGCCTATATGTATATGTATCAATAAATGGAATGTTTGTATTAGATGGAATGCCTATTTATGTATCAATAAATAGAACAGATAAATATATATAAATAAATAAATGTAACTTAGCAATAATATTGTTTCGTTGTTATATATTAATCACGGCTCATTTCATAATATTTAGAATATATGTAACCAGCTATGGATGACATTTCAAGAGATATGTGTTATAAAATAAATATTACTCCATATATTTTTAGGGGAGATGAAAAGTGCTCATGAAATGATTTAAATACATCAAGTGTGTACATAAGGAATTTGATATGCATAAGAAAGCCAATCTGTATAAATATCTCTTCAAAATATAAATAAGGAAGTTGATTTGTAACTTCTAAAAGAATAAAGCAATAATGGCAAATTAATTAAATATAAATAATTTTAACATCACATAATTTTAATAAATGGACAAAAGTATTAATTAGGTGATTCATAATATTATATTGTGTTGAGGAATATAGATAGTAGTTATTTATATGGCGACTTGAAATCAAAATTTCCATATTGTTTTGTATGTCTTAAGACCTTATTTGTGTGATATGAATGTTTGTATGCTACAAATATAAAAGTATTTTTTTATTTATCTAAATTGACTTTCCTGAGCTACAAGTTGTTGCTAGTCGATGAGAAGAATGTTATCACTAAGCAGTTTTAGATGTCTTTTTATTAAACGAAGGATTTGCATAATAGTTGCATATGAAAATGCAATTAAACTATTAGGTAATATAGTAAGAATCATATGAATATAAATATGATAAGAAATATGAAAGATATATAATTTAAGACAATATTAGACAAATTATATATGGTATGAATCAAAATGTCTAAACAAACTATAAGGGTATATGTTGGCCATGGTGAGGGTTTTATATAAAATATCTATTGGTATAACCTATCTCATTTAAATATTTGACACATGGTGAAAATAAAGTAATCTAAGGGTAAATGTAACCCTTCATGAGAGGTGTTCATGAAGTATATTATGATTCCTTTAGATTTTTAATGAAGGTGTGTGTATATTAATTTAGTATGGAACTTTTTGTATTAACATGAACAAGTGAAAATACCTATATTGTAGGTATTGGTGTTCTAAGGTGTGAATCTATAAATATAACGATTGTATAACTAAGCCTAGATTTTGGGAGAATAAGACACTAGCTACATATTGTGAACATTGTTTGTAAAATATAATAAAAGACATAAAAGTGAAAAAACATGAAATTAGGACTTCATGGCAAATATCTCTTGATGATGTTGACTAGTTGTTTATTTTTATGAACTATGATATTATGAGGTGTCATAGAATATCTTTATTGGAAATTACTTATAGTAATTAGAGAATTTTAGTTTAGATGTACATTATATCTAGATGGTATAAGTTGTAATTGGTATTCTTTTTATTTATGTGTTAAACAATGTTGTGGAGATTCATGTATTTTTGTACTTAGCATGTAAATGTTTACTAGTAAGAGATAGTATATATGAATTTGTGGTTATATTTATGATAACCCAATCTCATTTTGTTTATTATGTGTAAGTAGTGAGATAGAATTCACTAGCTTACTAGCATCATAATGCTAGATGAAGGTAATCCAATCAAGTGGTGTGTTTGAAATTGAATAATCCTAAAGATATATAACTATTGAAAATTTAGTCAAATTAATGTTAGTTAGACTTTGTCATTTCATGTGTATCATTTACATGTTTGTGCAATATCATATTAGAATAGATTTTTTTATGGTACATTGCATCTTTTTAGAAATCATATAACACATGGGTACTAACTTGTTTCTCTGGATTCTCACACCGTTACTATCTACTCATTCATGAAGGGAGGGCCATTCCCTGATAGTAAATTATGTGAGGGATCATTGACCGGTGGTTGGTATGAAAAAGTGCTTAGATGATACTCTCCCTCCCCACAATAGTACTTGCTTGAAGACAACACTTGAGATTACCATATTTACTAAAGTTTTAGGAAACTCATGCTCTATGGAACCATGTATCTTATATTCATACATTGTATTGTATTTGTTATTAACAACATTATCATGAGGAACTATAATTATTTACTTATTATACATTAACAGCAGTGGTTATAGGCATGTATCAACCATGATTCACTAATTGTAATTACTTTCTATATTTTATTATGATGTGTTTCTTATGATGATAGTGACCAGTGATGTATAATGAAGTATGTTTCATTTATAGTTATCACACTTAAAGTATGTTATATGTTCACTATTTAGATACTCATGGTGTAATTTATTTAAATTATATGTTATTTTAAAAAAATTGCATATTTTTAGATAGATCCCAATGGGAATGTTACATGTGGTATTAAATTTGTGGGTCAAACTCTAAAATTGAATGAGTCCACTAAAACTTTCATATATTTCTATTCACCATAAAGGAGATGGTGAAATATAGAGTATCTGGATAGGTTATGTCAAATTCTAATGATAGTAACCCTCCATTTGATCCTAACTGACATGTTGTAAAACAAGCGTCAAAGTTGGATCAATTTTTGTATTCATGAACGATACCAAGGGTTAGATCATGGATCTAGAGCAAGAAGTTCATGGCCATGGAGAAGAACATTAGGAAAAACCTAATGAGAATCATGTTAAGCAAGAAAATCCTCAAGATGCAAGAGCATAGGTAGTTATAAAGTTGGCTAGGGACATGAAAAAGGTGATTCCACCGAAGTTTGATGGAACTATTCTAGGTGATGGAGTTGAAGCATCACTGATGGATATGGAAAATTATTTTGAGATTCAAAATTACTTCAAGGTCATCAAAGCAGTTTAAGGAGCATACTAGTTAGTTGGTGAGGCAACTACATGGTGGGCCAATAAGAAATTGGAAATGAACCTAAACTTGAGGACCACTATTTGGGATCAATTTGTGATATTATTCAGGTCATAATGGCTTCTATAGCTTTATTTTGATCAGAAGCTCATAGATTTATAGAATATGAAGTAGGGAGATTTATCAGTGAATGAGTATTGTAATCAGTTCACCAAACTTTTAAAGTGCATACCTCAGTACCAAGCAGATGAGAGGCTCAAGCTTAGAAAGTTTATCATGGGATTGAGACCCCATATTGTTGGAGAGGTAGATGTTCATGGACCTTATACCATGGACCAGGTCTTCGAAAAGGTATTCAAATAGGAACATAAGACTCTTACACAGGCCAGGGATAAATTCAAGAAAAATTCTAGAAGTTTTAAATCAACTTTTAAAAATAAGAAATGGAAACCAAGGAGTGGAAACTCTAGGAAGCAATTCAAAAGTTAGAATTCTAAATTCAATGATGGTTCAAACAACAAGAAATTAGGAGATGGTTTCAAAGGAGGTTTCAATGGAAATGAACAAGCTGACAGGAAAGGACCACCTAGAGGTTGTTTTATTTGTAGAGATGACCACTATGCTCATGATTGTTCTCATGAAAAGTTAAATAAAAAGGGTCTTAATCCTCATTAAGGTAGTTTTTAACAGTGTATTCATGCAGTAAAGGATAATTGACAATCCAGATTTCAAGCATCACCCATAGAGTTTTTAGGTACTTTCTTTAATCATCTAGTTTCCATTTTGATAGATACAGGGCTCTATAATGTTTTATATCTCCTATAATGCTTAGTAAGTTTCCTAGAAGAGCTTTAGTAATGGAAAATGCATGGTCAGTACAATATGGGAATGATCAAAAGTCATGGTTGATAACTATTTAGTTAAATTAGATATTAGGTTGCTCAAATTCATAACAATATTGGATTTGTATGTAGCACCACTAGGATCATATGATGTGATCTTAGGACTCAACTAGATTAAAAAATGTAAGGCCAAGTTTCATTGCTACTTGAATAAGGTTGAGTGTCTAGATGATTTTGGGAATTAAATGTAAATTCAGGGCAAAAAAAGAGAGTTGAAGCTTAGACAAATTTCTTCTATGCAGCTCAAGAGAGCCCAAGGAAAAGGGTGTTAAGCATTTATCGTCAAGACAAATGAAATGGAGTAACCTAAGGAACCATCTCTTGAAGATTATCCATTCCTTATGAATTTTCATGATGTTTTTCTAGAAGAGTTGTCAGGATTACCTCTTAGACGTAAGTTCAATTTCTCTATTAACATTATACCTAGTTTAGAACCATGATTAAGGGACCATACAAGATGACAACTATTGAGTTGGTTGAATAAAAGGCTCAAATCTAGGAACTATTGTCAAAGGAGTTAACCAAGGCAAGTGTACCACCATGGGGTGCACCAGTTGTCTTTGTTAAGAATAAAGATGCATTTTTTTTTACTTTGCATTGATTACAGAATGTTGAACAAGGTAACTATTAAAAATAGGTATCTACTACCTCATATAGATGATATCTTTGATCAAACGTAGGGAACAACGGTCTTTTCTAAGATTTATCTTAGAGTAGGATATCATTAGCTAAAAAATTAAGGGTGAGGATATTCTGAAGATAAAATTTAAAACTTGTTATGGACATTATGATTTCATCATGTTACCATTTGGGTTGACTAATGCACTGACATCATTCATGAATCTCATGAATAGTGTGTTTAGAAATTATATAGATCACTTTATTTTAGTCTTTATTGATGACATTATTATATATTCTAAGAATGAATATGAGCACCTTCAACATCTAGAACCTATTCTCAAATTATTGTGGAAGCATAAGCTATATGGAAAATTATCTAAGTGTGCATTTTTCCAAAAGAGACTACAATATATAGGGCATGTTATTTGTATGGATGGTATCTCAATAGATTCATCAAAGATAAGAGCCATCATGGAGTGGTTGGTGCCAAAGAATATGCATGAGGTAAGAATTTTCATGGGATTAGCAGGCTATTACAAGAAGTTCATTCCAAATTTTTCCAAGATAGCTAATCAAATTACCTCTTTACAATGGAAAAATCAAAGATTTGTCTGGTCAAAAAAGTGTGAAGTGGATTTTTAGGAATTCAAAAGAAGACTTATTTCATCACTAGTGTTAAGAGTTCCTGACCCCAATGGTCAATTTTTAGTGATCATAATTGCATCATGGGATGGACTATGAGGAGTCCGTATCCAAGATGGTATAGTGGTGGATTATGAATCAAGGAAAATGAAACCTTATGAGATGAACTATGCCCCACATGACTTGAAACTTATATAAATTATGTATGCTCTACAGCCGTGGCAACATTACTTGTTGGGGAAACCATTTGAGCTCAAGATGGATAGCTTCTGACTCAAGTATATTTTTAACCAATCGAATTTGAATGCTCATCAAAGATGCTAAATTGAGTTCTTGTCTGATTATGATTTCAATATCAACTATATCAAAGGTAAATAAAATAGAGTAGTTAATGCCCTAAGTTGTAGAAGGTACATAGCAGTCATGGCTACTAACAGGAGTACTTTCAAAGGTGGAGTGATTGAATTCTCACAAGGAAATAAATTTTATGATTAGGTCAAAAAAGCATTATTTGAGAATGCTCAAAATCCTCAGCATAAAGGATTTATATTTGAGAGTGATGGTCTTTTATGTTTCACCAGATCAAGAGAATATACAAAGCATAGTACCAAAGGAATTGCATAATGCCCCATATTCAAGACATCCAAGAGTAAATAAGCTCATGGTAGAGCTTAGACCTATGTATTTTTGGAAGGGAATCAAGAAAGTTGTAGCAGACTATGTGTCACATTGTCTAGAATGTCAGTGAATGAAAGCTACACATGTGCACCCATTTAGAATGTTATATCTACATGATATACCATAATAGAAATGGCAGGTGAGTAGTATGGAATTTGTCCAAGGTTTACCTATGCCATGGATCAGGCATGATATGATCTAGGTATTAATTGACAAACTAACCAAGGTGACTCATTTTATACCAAAAAATTTGATAGATGATGCACCTACCCTTGCAAAGAGGTTCATAAAGGAAGTGTATAGGTTTCATAGATTTCTAAAGAATATCATTTCAAATCATGATCTAAACATAATTTCTAGGTTTTGCATAGCTCTAAATTTAGCTTTGGGTATGCAACTAAATTTTAGCACTGCATATCACCTAGAGACTAATGGTCAGACTGAGTGAGCTAATCAAGTGTTAGAAGACCTTCTTTGTATGTATTTCATGGATCATGGATTAGCAATACAAATAGACTATTATCTTTCATTCATAGAGTTTGTATATATTAACTCATACTAGTTAGCTTTAAAGATGACCCCATTTGAGGTTTTTTATGAAAGAATGTGCAGGACATCAATCAGTTGAGACAGGTTAGAGGACAGGGTAATCTTTGGACTTGAGATGATTTCAAAAATGGAAGAATAAGTTAGATTAATTAGGAAGAGATTGGCCAAGGCTAATGATAGACAAAAGATTTATGCTGGTTTGAAGAGGATAGATAGGTATTTTTCTATAAGTGATAAAGTCTTCTTATAGGGTAAGCCACAGAAGAGCTTGATTAAATTCAAGAAGTCAACAAAACTATCACTAAGATATGTGGGACCCTTCGAGGTGTTATAAGTGGTCAATCCTATAGTGTATACACTTGCATTGCCACCATCCCTAACTCTATTATATAATGTCTTCCATGTTTCTTATCTTAAAAATTATATAGTTGATCTTACGCATGTGTTGTATTGGAATGCTTTGCAAGTTCTAGATCTTGGGGTGGTCATGGTAGAACTAATCAGAGTAAATA
This sequence comes from Torreya grandis, assembly GCA_037957365.1. Taxonomy (NCBI): domain Eukaryota; kingdom Viridiplantae; phylum Streptophyta; class Pinopsida; order Cupressales; family Taxaceae; genus Torreya; species Torreya grandis. Next base: position 552,262 of record JARHVA010001339.1, read on the forward strand.
ACACTTACAAACTTCATTTATGTAATAGAGAGATGTCATATTGAAAGGTACAGTGGGACCAATACACCGAGGATAGTGCTACTTCAGAGGACTATGATGAGTTCTACAAATGATTTCTGCATTTATTTTCTTGATTAAATACTATTATATTATGTTATTTTTTTTATGAACAGTATTTTTAATTTAAAACTTATATTTGAATACGAGTCATCTGGGATGGTGACTAACTTTAGAGGGGAAGGATTTTGCATCTTGATTCCTCTCTAAGTAAACTATTTGATTATCCATGGATGTTTATAAATGACAAATTTGATATGATTATTTTTAACTAATCTTTGAGATATATGTTATTATGGGATGGTTGGATATTGTTTATGATACATTATTACAATACTATGATTTAGTTGTAATGTATATGTTTACATTATTATCATATTAATTTTTTATTTCAGTTATATGTTATGATGTGTGTGTGTGTGTGTGTGTGTGTGTCTATATATATATATATATATATATATAATGTTGTTATGGTCTAACTGTCTACTTGTTGTGAGTTTGATGCAAGAGAATTCAAGCCTCAGAGCGTGATGGAGGGAGAGCATCATTAGAGATGGTGATGTAGATGGAGATGATGGGAGAAGATAGAGAAATCAGCTAGAACCCTACACACACCACATTACTTAGAACATGTTAGATGCATAAGCTGAAGGTTTGTGTAATGTTTTTTAATGCCATTTGTGTATAAATAATATTTATGCATGGTTATCTTAGTGTAGCAATGTCGTGAAGTTAATTTTATTTGTTTATGATGTGATGTTTTCATTAAATTATTATTTATAATTTTTTTATTAAGTCATTTATTAATAAGATAATTTGAGAAATATAAAAATAAGAAATAAAATAAATAAAGTCAAAAGTAGAATAAGATGAAAAATAAGGAAGGTTTAAACATAGAGGGAAAAAAATAAAAAATAAATCTTGGCATAAAATAAAAAAAGGAAAAGAATAGTTTAGAATAAAAAAACATGTCATACTTAGAAAGAAAGGAATAAAAGAGTAAGACGGTGCAATAGCTTAGAGAGGAAGTCAATTTTAAATGCAAAAAGCTATGCTCATTTGTTATGTAAAGGGATATATATATATATATATATATATATATATATATATATATATATATATATATATATAGGGACATGGAAAAGGAAGCATAATATGTTAGGAGATATTTAAAGAAGGAGAAGAAAAAGATAAGGAGAAAAAGGAGAGAAGAGAGCAAAGGAAGAAAATCTAAGCAAGTCTATGTCAAAGTTTGTGAGGTAGGTGATATGTGAACATCTATTTTCCCATAATTTTATGTGTGTAATTATTTTGTTGCCATTCTATATAAGTTATTGATTATGAATGAAGAACAATGATTATCAGACTATTTTTGTTATTGCAAAATAGAATTATTTAATGTAAGGCGGCATTTAATATCTAGTATAGTTAACATACATCAAACTATTACAAAATCTATGAATCGAATATAGGAATGACAAACCTCTTGGGAGATGTATAATAATTTATACAATTTTAAATATTATATAATTAATTACATATATATATTTTAACTGAATACTAAGACCTGCATGGCCCAAGTAGGAAGGTTATACTCATAACTATCTATACATAAAAATAAAATGATGCATATATAAATATCAGAATAGACACCTGTAGTTCACACATTTTATAACAATAATATGCTTATATGTATATGTGTCAATAAATGGAATGCTTGTATCAGATGGAACCCATGTTTATGTATCAATAAATGAAATAGTTAAATGTATATAAATAAATAAATGAAACTTAGTGATAATATTGTTTCACTATTATATATTAATCATAGCTCATTTCATAATATTCAGAATATATGTAACTAGTTGTAGATGGTGTTTCAGGAGATATGCATTATACAATAAATATTTCTCCATATATTTTTAGTAGAGATTAAAAGTGTTTATGAAATTATTTAAAGACATTAGGTGTGTATATAAGGAAGTTGACATGCATAAGGAAGTTGATCTTCATAAATATCTCTTCAAAATACTAATAAGGAAGTTAATCTGTAACTTCTAGAAGAATAAAGCAATAATGTCAAATTGATTACATATAAGTCATTTTAACATCACACACACACACACACATATCTATACATAATTGTAATAAATGGATAACAATATTAATTAGGTGATTCACAATTATATATTCATAATATTATATTGTGCTGAGGAATATAGATAGCGGTTATTTATATGGCGACTTGAAATCAAAATTTATATATTGGTTTGTATGTCTTAAGACTTAATTTAAGAGATATGAATGTTTGTATGTTGCAAATATTCTTTTATTAATCTAAACTGACTTTCTTGAGCTATAAGTCATTGTTAGTCAATGAACAGAATGTTATTACTACATGGTTTTAGATGTATTTTTATTAAACGAAGGATTTGCATAATAGTTGTATATGAAAATACAATTAAACTAATAGGTAATATAGTAAGAATCATATGAGTAGATATACGATAATAAATATGAAATATATATATATATATATATAGTTTAAGAATCTATTAGCTGAATTATATATGGTTCGAATCAAAATGTCTAAACAAACTATAAGGGTATATTTTGGCCATGGCAAGGGTTTTGTATAAAATATCTATTGGTATAACCTATCTCATTTAAATATTTAACACACAGAAAAAATAAAGTAATATAAGGGTAAATGTAACCCTCCATGAGAGGTATTCATGAAGTATATTATGATTCTTTTAGATTTCTAATGAAGATGTATATGTATTAATTTTATATGAAACTTTTTGTATTAACATGAACAAGTGAAAATACCTATGTAGTAGGTATTGGTGTTCTAAGGTGTGAGTCTATAAATCTAATGATTGTATAGCTAAGCCTATACTTTAGGAGAATAAGACACCAGCCACATATTGTGAACACAGTTCTTAAAATATAATAAAAGACATTAAAGCGAAAAAAAATATGAAATTAGGACTTCATGGAAAATGTCTCTTGAAGATGTTGACTGGTTGTTTATTTTTGTAACTATGATATTATGGGGCATCATAGAATATATTTATTGAAAATTACTTATAGTAATTAGAGAATTTTAATTTAGATGTACATTATACCTAGATGGTATAATCTGTAATTATTATTCCTATTATTTATGTGTTAAACATTATTGTGGAGATTCATGTATTTCTGTACTTAGCATGTATATGTTTGCTAGTAGGATTCAGTCTGTATGAATCTATGGTTATATTTATGATAACCCAATCTTGCATTATTGATTCTATGTAAGTAGTGATACAGACTTCACTAGTTTATTAGCATCACAATGTTAAATTAAGGTAATCCAATCAAGTGGTGTGTTTGAAATTGACTAATCATAGAGATCAATAACTATTGAAAACTTTGGTCAAAGTAATGTTAGTTAAATATTGTCATTTTATGTGTATGGTTTACATGTTTATGCGATATCATATTAGAATGGATTTATTTATCATACACTACATGTTTTTATAAATCATATAGCACATGGGTACTAGCTTGTCTCTCTAGATTCTCGCACTATTACTATCGACTCATGTATGAAGGGAGGTACATTACCTGATGGGAGATTATGTATGGGATAATTGGTCTATGGTTGGTGTGGAAAAGTGTTTAGATGATTCTCTCTCTCCCCATAGCAATACTTACTTAGAGACGACACTTGAGATTACTATAGATACTAGAGTTTTGAAAAACTCATGCTTCATAGAGCCATGTCTCTTATATTTGTACATTGTATTGTATTTGTTTTTTAAAAAATTGTCATGAGGAATTGTAAATACTTACATATTATACATTGACAGAAGTGGTTGTAGGCATGTATAAATCATGGTTGATTAATTGTAATTACTTTCTATATTTTTATTATGATGTGTTTCTTATGATGACAGTGACCAATGATGTATAATGAAGTTTGCTTCATTTATAGCTATCACACTTAAAGTATGTTTTCTATTCACTGTTTAAATACTCATGGTGTAATCTATTTAAATTATATGTTTTTAAAAAAAATCATGTATTTCTAGATAGATTTTAGTGGGGATGCTACATATAACAAGCCCTAAGATGCATTATATGAATCAAGACAACATCTATAAGATAACAATGTCAACAAATAATCAAGCACACATGCAAGATTACTCAAATGTCACATAAAGAGGGGTCTAAGGAGACTAAAAACAAGGGGCATGTTCAAATTCCACACACTCAAGTGGAAGACATGTGTAAATGTCCACTCACAAAATAAACAACTAACACTCAGGTCATTATGGCCAATAAGCAAAGGAACATGTTAAAATGTTTCAAAAGCAAGATAAAGAAGCATACAAGAATTACACTCAAGTAAGTTATGGTAAATATATTAAGGAATGAAACATAAGCAACTAGCATAAACATGTCATACTAGTCCCTGTATACATGTGTTAGCAAAATGTCATGTCGAATAGCATATCAAATACACTATGTAAGATAGCAACATGAGTATAGTCATGTATAATATATATAAACTCAATAATACAATGGAAAATGATCATAAAACATATACCCTATGTCAATTGTGATCATGTAGAATCAAGATGCCCCCAATGTAGTGTATCGCATTGGAAGACGAAAGGTCCAACCTCTGCATTTTTGAGATATCATGGGTCTAATGTATGCTTGTATCACACCCAAGTACCCATGAAACATATGTGTGTATAGAAATTATATTTTATCTACTAACATAAGTAAATATCATATGCAAAAACTAGAAAACCCATAAAATGCTAAATATTTTTGGTATTTTTGAATTATTTGAATGTTTTTATAATTTTTGTAATTTTTTATTTTTGTAAAATTTTAGAATTTTAGAAATCATAAATGCTTTGGGTTAGAAGATAAATGGATATATCGTATTATCATTGTTTCCTTATTTTGATTCAATCATTTGTGTCTTTTCATTGCTAATGCTTTAATATCATCTAGTAAGGCAATGTTATCTATTGTTGTTATAGGTATATTTGTGTGTCTATCATGTGGAATGCAAATTTATTTTTCTTTGAATTTGAAAGTAAGGCACATATTTTTAGTATATATCATTGCATTCATGTTGGTTACCCAATATTTTCCAAGACAAAAGGTTAGATTTGGTTTGTGATCCACTACCCATACCATGGTATGTAATGCTTTAGGTCCACATGTTATGGGTAATCTAATATATCCGAGGGATTATGGGAAAAGTGGGAAATATTATACTTCATCGATAATATGTCCCAATGTTGGTAAATATGTGACAATACAAAGAGTGTCCCAATTTTTTTTTATCAATATTGAGATTTGGGTAAGAAATATCATCAATGTTTGAAGTAATTGTTAAAAATTCATGCCTTGGGCATTTTGAAGGATGTTTTTATTTTGAAAGATTGGAATTATTATGTCTTTATTCATTTTTTGGGTATAATTTGTATACAAACTTTGTGTTTTTATTTTTTAAATTTACTTTTCAAAGTACCATAATGGTTAGTATCATGGTTAATGATCTGATGATAAGTGCAATATTATGGTCCTTCTTTTGGCATAAGTCTATTTTGTGGCTGATGTCTATTAAGAGGTAAAGATATCATCTTGTGCTCAAAAAATATAGAAATAATTACATGCATAACATCGTAGTGTGATAAGATATGTAATATCTAATGTGGAGACCTACGAGAGGACTCCAGATTGTTTACATGGTGGATTTACATTTTCACTTTATAATGTTGACTTAAATATTTTAACCAAGAGGGATGAATAGTATAACAAGTATTCACATCTTCATTGGTGAATTTTTCCTTAGCCTTATTTGCATTTGTTTTTGTAATCTCTAATGATGAATTTAACTTGTATTTACCAAGGCCTATATGTGTGAATAAATGATGTGATAGATGTTTAATTGGATCAAAGATAAGTGTGTATAGATTTTCATTAGTCATATCATGAGGGATTTCATCATCATTGCCATAGTAATTTGAAACCTTTACATCCTGTGATTCAAAATTTAACACTAAAGGTAGTTTAAATGTGATTTATTTTCGTGGTTGTGATATCATTGTTTCCTCTTGAAATGGAATTTGATCTATATTTTTGTCTTTATGTTCATCCATATGTACTTAGGATGTTAGTGATTTATGAATATCATGAGAGACATGCTCTATTTTACTTGATTGATATATCTCTTAAGTATCTATGCTCTTAATTGGAATAAATTGTGTGGTACCATTTTAGGATTCGTAGATGTGTCTAAATGTAAAAATTTACAAAATTTAAAGGGATCATCATCAACATGCAAAGTCCATCATGTCCCATAATGTATGAATTTTACACATATATGTAATGTAGATAGTATAGATTCCATAAGATGTATCCAAGATCTACCTAAATGTAAGTTATAATAAAATGATTGAGACATTAGTTGAAAAGTAGTGTGTATTATTTTTGGCCCCAATGTCACATATAATGTGATTTGACCAATAGGTGGGTTGATTGAATTGTAAAATCCTTTGATATGTACATCTGAATTTTGAAGAACATCTAGACTAATACCCATTATTTGCAAAGATTCTATACTACAAATGTTTAAACTTGATCCATGATCAATGAGTACTCTCTTGATTCCCTTATGAATTGTATGAATAGAGGTATATCTTGATCCATAATATCCTTTGAGGGCAAATCTATGAAATTAAAAGTAATGAGGTTGGCATTGTTTTTAATATCTTAATTAATATCCACAAAATAATTTAGTTCAATATCACTTGGTACTTGGGTTTCACAAAAGATTCATATAAGATATATCTATAAATATTTGATTTTTTCAAAAGTTTGATAATTGATATTAATTATTTAATCATATCATACCCTTTAGATTTAATCACAAGCTTAGGCTTAGAGTAACATGTTGTATATTAACATGTGGTTGGCAAGGTTGAGCACCTTTTCCTTTTTTTTAAGTGACAACATGGACCCAAAATACAATATAAGCCATAGGTGAATAATGGGAGTGAGATGGTAGTTTTTTATTTAATAATATTTAGGTGGAATAAAAGGTTGAGCACATACATGATGGTGTTTAGTAAAGCTAGATAAAGACTCAATGGTGTTGTAATAAGAATTATAAAGAGATGTTAGATGTGTATCTTGATTTTTTTTTTGTAAAAATTTGTTGATTCCATTTAAGTAAAATGGTGATTAATGTCATTATACAAGAAACATAATAATCAATGATTATCATGATGTACTTAACAAATCAAAAACTATAATATGTATGCATTGTTCTAAACATATTCTTTTAAATTCTAAAATAAATCTAATTTTTTCACAATAAATTTTGATAATTCAGAAATCAAAAATATCCTAGGGCACACTAAGATGTGATAGGAAGACTCAAAGGTCAGGTTCACCAAATGTTTGACCCTTTTTGGAATCAAGGGTTAGGAAGGAACATGATATTCAGAAGTGAAGTAAACTATTCCTAGAGTAGGCCAATTAAATAATTCATATTATGATATTCAATTTTAGTGTTGAATTAAGATAAATGTTAAATATGGAAATATGATGCCAAACAATATTTTAATTTACTAATCAGAAAGAATAAATAATACTTAACTTATTTAATAATGCATAGACATATTTGAGATGTATTGGGGTGGAATCAAATTGTTTGATGTTCAAGAACTAGTTGTTAGATTATAGAAATATTCTTTTTGGTTGTTTGAACACTTACATCGACCTATGGATACTTGTGTCAATATTATTGTCTAAATCTTGATATAATTATCATGTACACATTGTTCATTGTATCAAGATACAACCACTTGGGTCTTTCTAAATTTTCTATCACCTTTCATCTGATGTACCTAGATCTTACATGCAGGCTATGTATCATTATTTGTAGCTCAAACCCTATATCTTCACCTTAAGTTAGGTTACCTTTCCAAAAAATAGGTTGGTGGGCTCATGGTGTTGATTTGAACTCAAATACCCCTATGTTAATAAGCATTGCCTACATAGCCAATACTCTAAGGAGGGCCTTAGACTTATGTATTTCCCCCTTGTGTGTTTGTATGTGTGTGAATAATAGTATAAAATGCTATATGTGAAAGCATGCAATGATCTAGCTTGTAAATTGACAAATATGGATCATGGAATGTCTTTTCAGTGCTTTAGACCTATAATATGGCTATTATTATGATTAATATGCAAATAGGTATGAATAGGTTAGAATATCTTAGTTGTGCTTTTTGAAATTTAGCAGCATGTCTAAGCTTTAAAGGTGATTGCTTGATGTTCAAATGAATTGGATTTGACTTATATTTATACTATTTCTTTTGAAATTCTCCTCAAAAAAGGGTTAATGACATTGTTAAGTTAACTTGCACACATTTTTTTAACCTTAAATTTAGAAAGTGGGGGATAATGTCAAAATTATAGGAATAATTATACCACAAGGGCGATAAATTAATCTATAGCATGCCAATTTATAGAAAAATTGGATAAACAATATTCTAAATTTATGCAACTAAGACTAATAAAAATAATAAAGTACATAATATGAAACAATGAATAAGAAACAATGATATTACAATAAATAAGAAACAATGATACTTATTTGGTTTATTATGTGCAAACAGATCTAGACTAGAAACATGTGTAAAATATGTAGGATCAATATTCTAGATCAATTATCAGATTCTATAAAATATAATTTTATGGTGATGAACACTACCATCAATACTAGTATCTTATTATGACACAAGTGTCTAGTACATAATAATGACTAGATCCGATGCAACCAACTTTGTTGTTTTGGGTTTTTTATCACCTTTCTATTAATGTATTCAGATCTCAAATATAGGTTTTCACTCTTTGTTTATTGATCAAACCCTAATTAATCATCTTTCTTCACCCTTTGAATGAGTTTGCTAAAAAATGGGTTAGTTGACTCATGGAGTCAAGTTTCCCCAAAGACCCCTATGTCAATGGCCACTGCCTACAAATCTAGTACTCCAAAGAGGACTTATACTTATGTAATTCTCCCTTATGTGTGGGAGAGAGTGTGCACAAGGGTGAAATATACTATATTAAGATGCATGCAGTGATTTAGATTTTAATTTAATATATATAGCTATTAGGTTGCTCTTTGAATGTTTTAGACTCATGATATGACTACTCTTGTGCTTGATATGAAAATAAGGATTAATAAGGTGGAGTAGACTGTTTATGTAATTGATTTATTTAAATTTGGTATGTATTTTCTAAATGATTAATGATAAGGCTTTAACTTGTATGTATACCACACCTTTTAAACATATCTCATAGTAGGGTTCAATAAGACAATTATCTTGACCCATAAATTTCAATTATTTTATAACTTAGATGAATTTTGGCTACTGTATAATAGATAAAAATCTAGACACTACCATCATTTATAGTGCCCCTATATGACTGGTGGTGTCTAGAGGGATAGAAAATAGGTACACATCTAAAATAGATGGTGAATTATGTTTATCAAGTTTTAAGCTTTTTGTGCAATACACGAAACCTAGGCCATCAAAATAATATGGATCAAATTAATAAATGGGCATTTAGGCACAATGAGATGGTGAATGTGAGCCTTTCAACATCAAAGAGGTCTAAAACTGAAGGGTAGAGCCCTAATTGATGTTTGTCAAATGTACAGGACTAAGATGAATAAATATTCAATTTTACTATCTACATTTGCACCCCTTTAATATAGTAATGCATAAGGATGAAATTACTAGTTTAAAGGAAAGAAATGTGTACTTGGGTGTGTATAACACACCTTGAATTTGCTTGATACCATTTAAAGTGATTTTATGGTGTATGACCTATAACCAAGAGCATGTTACAGTGTAAATTAGTGCATATAATTTAAAATTTGAAATAATTGAAATACTTAAAAAGAAAGCAAGGAGTACATGTGAGTTGATGCAAAGATGTTACCTCTTAATGCTTTGACTTGGTAAATATGCTTTTTTATGACACATTAAAGCTAGAAAAGGTCCAAACCTAAATGTTGGAGATTTGAACAGGGAGATTGGAAGGTATTATATCCAGCAATCCAATGTAAGGATGCGTTATGACATGGCCATTGAGATCATTATATCTCAATCACACAACTTAAGCATGAATTACATAATCTAGCGAGGGTGAGTGATTGAATTAACTCATCCCATAAATATGGTGGCATTGGATGATTTAATCACTCCACTTTATAAATATGGTGAAGTTGAGTGATTTAATCACTTTAACCTATAAAATGAACCCATTACTACAACATAAAATCCTCAATAACAGTACATCATGGTGTAATTGGTATATCCTAGTGAGTAGTATAATTGGTAAGTTTATAATTTTTGGTGTAATAATATGGCATATGCACCTATAATATGTCTAAGTTGTACTATATGTGTCATAAATTTGAAAAAAAAATGTTTCAAGTCTATGTAAAATTATTCAGATGTATAGGATTCTAACCCAAGTGTATATTTGAATCATGAAACTAAACTAGAGCTTGTGCAAGTGTGGAGTTCATGTCTTTATGACATGTCCCAACTAAAAGATGGAGATAATAAGTTTGTAAGTGTGGAGGTCATGTTTTTTTTGGCATGCCCCCATTATAACCTAAAAACTATGAAAATTTTGGAGTTCGTGTTTCTATGACATGCCTCCACTGATATGACCCCCTTTTGAGGTGAGGAAAAATAAAAACTAGTAGGTTCCTTCCATAAAAAAGATAATGTAGTTGTATAACCAATGTATGATTCATGTATCATATATGGATAACATGTCAAAGTAGATATATCAATCAGGCTTTCAGTATGTAATCACATTAAATTCTAAGATGTATGATATAGATAATGGTGATTCTAGAGGTTATTAATACAAGCTCAACAATCAATCAAGCACACATAAGGGCACTCAATGTAATGCAAAAAGGAATTGTCAAAAGAGACGTCATATAAGGGGCATGCTCAAATATCACACAATCAAAATGAATGACATATTTAAATGTCTAATCCACATAAAATGGCATATTCAAATGTTCAATCAACATATAATGGCATAGGGGCCAACAAGTAATGAACATATTCAATTATTCCATAATCAAGACAATAGAAAGCAATGTAATACACTCAAGGAATTAACAATGTGAATAAATGAAGTATAAGTAACCAACATAAGCATATTGTATTAGTCCTTACATATATGTGTTAGCAAAAAATGTTATGTAGTATAGCATATCAAGTACATCACACTCATTATGAGCATGGACATAGACATGTGTAAGCATTAGCATATAAGCCCAAACATGATAATATATAAATGATCATAAAGGATATGTAATTTATATAAATCATGATTAAAGATGCAGATGCCCCCAATGTACTATATGATGTGAGTAGAGAAAATTTATAACATCTTGAAGTACATAGATCATGTGTTTGGGTATGATTATATCACACTTGAAGATGTGTGAAACATATGTGTATATATAAATGAAATGATATATTATCTACTAATACAAAACAAATAACATAGATGCCAAAGAGTTAATAAAATATGGGAATGTTGATTATTTTTGTATTTTGGTATTCTTTGAATTTTTGTTGTATTTTTAGAATATTTGATTTTTTTAGATTTTTGGAATGTTTGGAAATGTTTACAATAAAAAGTGAGATGTATCGATCGTAGGATCACCACTATCAATTATGCATTGAATATTCTTCTTTAGAGCTAATAATGGTTTTTATGATGCCCATGCATTCTATGATATTAGCAATAATATTTTGTTCTTCTTATAAATTATAAATGAGGCAATGTGATTAAGTTGTGTCTAAGCAACACCTTTAGAATCTCATTTTGACTTCTATTATCCTTTTGCATATTATGTAAATTTTATAAATAGATTTCCTTTGAACTCTTGATTTTGCAATGATTCTTTGTTGGGTAGAACATTAGTAGAAGATACAAATGTATGTGTATTACTAGCACATTTTGAGTTTTGTATATATAAAATATTATTTGGAATATATGTGTGCGTTGAGCTCAAATATTGGTTTAGCTTTCATAACTATTCTATTAACTTGATCATAGTGATGTTTTGATCTTATAAGGATTCATAAGCACAAACCCCAAGTATTTTAGATTGAATATGGATACACAAATCATTTATAGAAGATGTAAGAGGGTATTTAGGAAGGACATATTGATTGCCTTCATTTGAAATCATAGGTTGGGCCACCTTATCCCTTGAAAGAGGGATAACATGGACCTGATCAGAGTGATAGTAGTTATCATCATCTTTATGGTTAGGAAGAAGAAGAGGTTCATATTTGTCCATTTGAACTATTCTAAATAGTGAAATGAGAACTAGATAAGAGATGCATGCAAAATCTATAGAGCAATCCATTATGTTAATGTATTATTTTAATATTTCAAACAACCTAATTTTTGAAATAAATTTTAACAAATTAAAAATTAGAAAATTTATAAAAACCCTAGAGCACACTATAAATTGCATGGAAAGACATAGAAGTCAAGTTCACCAAATGTTTAACCCTAAATTTAGAAAGTGGGGGATGGGGTTAAGAGTATATAAATAGTTATAACACAAGGGTGATAAACTAATCTATAGCAAGAAAATTAATAGACAACTCAGATAAATAATATTATGAATTTATACAACTGAGATTGCTAAAAATACTAATATACAACAACTATTGAAGGATATTTCAATAAATAATAAATAATGGGAGTTCATTGGTTTACTGTGCATAGGCAGTTCTAGACTAGAAACAGGTGTAAATTATGCTGAATCAGTATTTTGGACCCATCATCATATTTTATAAATTATATTTATGTGGCTGTAGATACTATCAATAAATTTGGACACTACCATCGATGTTTGTGTCTGACTATGATGCAAGTGTCTAGTATGAAATAATGAATGAAATTGGATGTGAATAACTATATTATTCTAAGTTTTCTATCACTTTTATACTAATATATTTATATATAGGATATATGTTGTTGCTCTTCGCTAATTGATAAAATCCTATCTCTTCACCTCTTTTCACCTTTGGAATGAGTTTATTGAAAAATGGGTCAATAGGCTCATGGTGTCAAGTTGTGCCAAAGATCCCTCTTTCAATTGGCACTACCTACATAGTCAATACTCCAATGAGGGCCTTAGAATTATTTATTTATCCTCTATGTGTGGGAAAGTGTGTACACAAGGGTGAAATATATTATACAAAGATGCATGAAATAATCTAGCTTGTAATTTAAGAAATATCACTCATGGGCTGCTCTTTGAATGCTTCAAACTTGTGAAATGAATACTCCTATGCTTGATATGAAAATATAGATGAATTAGGTAGAGTAGAGTGCTTATATAATTGATTGATTTAATTGGTATGTGTTTGCTTAGTATTTGTTAGATGATGAATGAGAAGGCTTAAACTTGTATTTATACCACACATTTTAAAAATATCTCACAATAAGTTCAATAAGATAATTAAGCTGACCCATGGGTTTCAATCATTTTTTAATTTGGATGAATTTTCCCTATTGGATAACAGATAAGGATTTAGACACTATCATTATCAGTAATGTCCCTTTGTCGCTAGTAGTGTTCAGAGGATTAAAAAATAAGTACAATTTTAAAACTGATAGTGAAGGATGTTTATAAGGTCTTAAGCTTTTTTGTGTAGTACAGGGGACATAGGTCATCAAAATGATATGAATTAGATTAATAAATAATCATTTAGGCATAATGAGATGGTAAATGTGAACCTTTTAGTAACAAAGAGATCTAGGATTGAAGGGTAGAGCCTTGATTGATATTTTTTAAATATACAAGGCTAAGATGCTATAAATATTCAATTTTAGCATCTACATCAAAATATTTAAAATTTTGAGTGTTTTTAGGGCAAGGAAACTTACGTTGGAGCAGAGACAATAGTGTCAATGTTATCCTATCATGAACAAAATTATTTAGTATGGAGGAAAGTTGTTGAGGTTTTATAACTGACATGAAGGATATATATTGGATTTTAGGCATTATATAGTTACATGTGATCTAGATAATCAGAGTAATCAATATTGGACTAATAAATAAGTAATCATACCCAATGAGGTGGTGAATGTAAGCCTTTCGATTTCAAATAAGGTCAAATTGAAGGGTATAGCCCTGAGATATATTTTTCAAGTGTACAAGACTAGTTTAACATATAAATCTATATTTAAGCATCTACATTTCTCACTAGTTTTTTGATGGGCATTGTAACAAACTATTTGAATGTATTATTAAATTAGGCACTTTCAAAAATAGTTATAGAGGTTTGTGAGCTATTGTTTTCTTTCATGATTTTGATAATTTGAAATGATGTTTCCTTGAATTTGGAATGAAAAGTATGAATGGTTATTTTCATATTTTAGTGCATTTTTTGGGAATGTATAATGTTTTATTGGATTCAAACTTACTGCTCATTTCAATGATTCAATTATTATTTTTGATTTATATGAAAAAGATCGTAGTTGTATTAATAAAAATTTTCCTTCTTTAAATTATGATGGTTTATATTTCATAGAAATAAATATATCGATCAAATATATATATATATATATATATATATATATATAACTAAACTTCAAAGAAAAACATGTGATTATCTTATTGATTTATCTCGGTGTCATATTTTGTGCAAAATTAATATCATAATCTCAACATGATTAAATAATAAAATAAAAAATGATTAAAATAACTATATTTTTTTACTTACAATGATTGTCCAATTATTCAAAAAAGCTTTATTCTAGATATCATAGATTTTATTCACATGTAATTGTATTTAATAAGAAAATCTTTAAGAATTTGATAGATTATAACTATCTAGTACAATCATTGTTCTCAATTATTTTCAAGTACTGTGAACAATTTTCATGCATTTTTTCTCCCTTGATTACTTTAAATTATCTACCAAATTTCTAATTATTGATGACAATTATTATAAACAGGACATATACTTCTATCTATTTAAGACATTCAACTATTTAAATTAATAAAATTTCTTACAATATAAAAATGAGAAAACTTCCTACTATGGTTGGACACTATCTAGATAAAAATATATCCAAATCATAATTGAAATCAATAGTTTCAATAATTTAAATCAATTAAATTGTACATTGTATTTTGTCCTTGAAAATTCTTAAGTAACTTAATAAATACGTTTCTTTGAATTCTTACAAAACTTAACATAAAAATTACATCCAAAACTTAACACAAAAACTACAATTAATTTTAATTATTAAAAGTAGATATATAATTGAAACTTTTATATTTTACTTCAACATTCACAAAGTATGAGCTAGTACATACCATCACTTACATTTCTCTAAAATTTAAAACATTGCATACACTTAACTCCCATTTCAAAATACAACTATATTGACATTTTTTTAACATTTATTATAATCAACAATTATCACTTAGAAATAACCTATTAATCATGGTAATAGTATTCTAATTTCTTCTTCACAGTGTTATAAACTTGTTTTCTATATTTATCTCCCCATGGGCATATAATATTGTAATTTTGATTTGAAATGGAAGGTGAGGTGCCATTCGCAACAATAAATTTTGAAAATATTGTAATATGAATATATATTTTATAAATAAGATATCTAAGGTTCCACAATTCATATTTTTGAGAAAAAATATTGTCTGGCTAGAAACATGGATGTTTTCTAGGACTTCCATGGAAAAATGTTTTTGACATTTAAAATTATTTTTATAAATGATTTTCTCTAAATATTTAAATTATTTATCCATATGACCTCACATCTTTCTCATTTCTTTTGTAAAAAATAAAACAAAAAAAATTGTTTTTATCTTGAAGTATGTGTTATTTTAAAATGTTATATTTTTTTGAAAAGAAATACTTACAATGTATTTCACCATTTTTCACAAACTTTATTTATAATATTTTCTTATGTTATTGTATGAAATTTTTCACTTGGGTTGTTAACACTCATTTTTAAAAAAAAGGTGCATCATTTTTTAATTATTAAGAGCTCTCAAAAATGTATTGAAATAATTAGTTAATATGTGTTTTAACTATAAATTACAAGTAATCATGTATGTCAATTTTTTTAGATTGATTTTAGTTTTTTATCAGAATTATAACTAGTTATGGGATATAAATTGGGGGCTCAATTCCTACGAACTATTAAACCAATATCAATGGCTATCACTGTAACACTTGGAAAGCACATTCGAACGGTCACATCCGATCTATAATACCTTGTGAGATTCGAACTTGGGTGGTGTTGAACACAACCAAACCACTTCACCAATCCTTCTACATCTTATTGACAACCATATATGTCAATCTTAAACATCAATAACTTATTATTATTTTTATTACAATTAAATTACTACACTCTTACCTTACACATAATATTGAAAAATAATATTAAAAATTTGATAATTATTAAACTTCTATTATAAAATTTTGACCATGGAATCAACACTTTTAAACTTGAAATATTACATTTGTACTAAAAATGTATATCCAAAATAAATATCTG
Source organism: Torreya grandis (assembly GCA_037957365.1). Classification (NCBI taxonomy): domain Eukaryota; kingdom Viridiplantae; phylum Streptophyta; class Pinopsida; order Cupressales; family Taxaceae; genus Torreya; species Torreya grandis. The sequence goes on from JARHVA010001339.1 coordinate 569,005, forward strand.
ACATATTATTTATATATGATAATCTCCTCTATTGCTTCTTCATAGCTTTATCCTATATTGATTTCCCTTTAAATATATAATGTTTTTCTTTTATTAAGAGTAAAGGGAGGGTTTGACTAGGTCCCATCCTAGAAATAACCAACTACAAGATATAAACAAAAATATATTGAGGCTCATTGACAACACATAGGGAAAGAAATCCTAACAAGATAAAACACAATATACTCACAACAAACTATTAGTGGAGAATAAAAAGCAAAATCACAATATGTGACTACAAATATCAATACAATGGAGAAAGAACCAGAGAACCTTGATCAACCACCCTCCCCAAGCATAAGAAAAGGAACAAGAAAAAACCTCTATAAAAAATAAAGGATAAGCCACATAAATGTTACAAATGATCAGCTCTAACAAGCCAAACAAAGAGATAAATGAATAGACAATCACAACAAAGAACCCACAGTGCCAACAAAGAAGGAAGACTTAACCATAGGCAACAACCATTCTTATTTTGCAATGAGAAAAAAGGTCTTTCATCATCCATTGAACACCATCATTCACCAAAGTCACTGATTTTGCTCTTAATAATTCAACTTTTGATCTATTACCTTTATTTTTAGAGGTAGCTCCCACCTCAGTGACACATTTTACTACAAAAGGTAGAGAAGGGGTGGCCACTAACTTCCCCATCTAAGGAAGATTCGATAAAAATATAGGTGTTTGAATGTCCTTTGGAAACTCCTCTGAAAGGGTGGGAATCCCACAAACCTAAGAACTAAGAAATGATGGAGGATGATAGAAATCATCATGGTTACGCTAAATAAAATCTTGATCTATAGCCCCATCTTTCTTCTTCCAAACCAACTGATAGACATGTGAAGAGAACCAAAATTCCTATAAGGGCACTCAACAATATCATACCCAATGAGATTATAATGGAAATAATGAAAGAGGGGTCCCTTGAAATTAAGGAACTAAGTCCAAAAGTCTCAGTAAGAGAAAACATTAACCAACTGAAGGATATATTTAGATATATCCATAATCACACAAGCTCTCATAAATCTTCTATCCATTGAACTTTCATCCAACTTCACAAAAGAGCCCACCCAGATGATTATCAATTTGATATGTTCTTCCTTCCTCAAGAAAGGGGAAAGATTATAAATCCTGATCCATACGGGAGCATCCATAATCTTCATTTTGTATGGGTAAAATAAATGATACCATGGGCAAAATAAAATCCCATGATTTCCAAAAACCTAGGGACCCATAAACCAAACCAAATCCTGGTCATAAGCATTCTCAAAAATAACTTAGAAGAAACCAAGATTTAACTAGGAAAAAATAGGGGATAAATATAAACTCCACACAAAATTGGCCATTTGAATAGGATAAAAAATATAAATGGGGGCCCAAATGCACTTACAAAATAATGTTTTATTGCCTAGAACTGATTCCATCTCAACAAACTTCTGTTTTAAAAATTGCACCTTTAGAACTTCCTCCGAGAAGGAAACTAGGATATTGCCAATTAGAAAAGATCGAGAAGCATATTGGAATGATGACTAGGGAGCCGAAATACCCATAACCACACCAACCAATGAAGGAGAAGTCCCATTTTATCTATAAGAAAGTTGTGTTTTATAATAGCTACTACAAAAATGGAAAGGGTTAGGAACAATTTTAAAGTCAACAAATATCCACCTTTTCTCTAAATTGTCCAAAGCATTTTAAATATCTCATGTTTTAATAATTGTTTTATTTCAATTCATTTAACATCCAAACATAGTAAAAAATTGTGATAGTGAACACTTTTTTATTAAAGGTGACTTATCAATAGAATTTATCAAAGTACCCTTGCATTTGATGTGATAGTGATGATAAATTACAACTTTAGTGTGTAAAGGTTTTACCTCGAGGGTTCACCCTCTACCAAACACATTATCAAGTAATAATACATGGATTTCATGAGGATAATTTTTTAAATGACCTTGCATCATATTAAATTTTTAACCAACTCTGAGCTTATACTCAACCATATTGAAGTTACATACTTTGTGAGGGATTGAGATTTTCAAGAGTTGTGCATGGCTTCCAAAGAAGTTGTGGATTGTTTTTGTACCTTTCATATTACACTTACCAAATATCTAAATTAATGAAAAAAATTTGGTAATACCTATGAATATCATACATTCTTCAAACATTACCATGGAATAATCACCAACCTTTGAAACTAGTGTACCCCAAAACTGCCTACAAAACTATTAACAGATCAAAAAGATGAAAAACTTTGTTCTACTAAAATTCCTATTGAGATTTCTCAAAATATTCCCTTAAACGTACAAATGTTAATGTATTTCATGAAGTGTATGACAATATTAACATGGGCTGATATATAATTATTAATCATTGGCATGCTGATGTACACAACATGACAAAAACAACATCCCAGGTCATAATTTTAGAAGGTTAAAAACTTTATGAATTGGTTATGATATTTTTTATACTAAAAATTATATCTTGTAAATATATGACCTATCTTTGTAAACCTCACATTTAATTTTTTTATTAAATTAAACTCAAAAAATTTGTGAATATACATTTCATTGTTAATAGTTTTTGCAAGTATATTTTAGAATAGCTTTCAAACTTTTTCATTAAAATTGATATTATGTGATGGTCTTGAATAACGAGTTTAAGTTACCTTATTAATTTGAAAAATAATTTTTTTAATTACTTACATATTACATTAATAATTAATTAAGTATTAATTGATAAATTTTAGATAAATTATTATATTAATACACATAATATTTTACTTCTTGAAAATCAACTATTAAAAAGTCCACTACTCAAAATTATTTCATAAAAAAAAGTCTAGATTGTAATTAATATGTACTCATTCCAATTCAATTAAATAGATATGGTTTATTTATAATGAGTGTAACTTATTTATAATAAAGTTAAATGTATTCTTGTTAATGGATTGGTTACATTGTCAAAGGTTGCTAAGTGTGTAGGTAGGATGGACTAGATATTACCTCCTCTAGGGATGTTCAAACTTAATTTTGATGGAACCACCTAGGGGAACCTTAGAGCATTAGGGATAGGTTGTGTCATTAAATATTATATATAATCACTCATTATAGTGGCTTCAAAAAATTTGGTAGATGGAATTAACAATGAAGTTGAGACCCAAGCCTTGGCTTTGGGACTCCAAATTTTGTGCCAGTATAGGATTGATCAAATCATCATAAAGGGGTACTTGATGGTCATCATTCAGGATTTAAGGGATGATAAGGTAGGATTTTGGAACCTAAAAAATATTCTAAGCTAGGCATGGGAATATCTAGCTTATTTAAATGACTGAAAATTCAAGCATTATTTTTGTGAAGCAAATTAGGTGGTTGATGATTGGAAGATGTGGGACTAGAATGCTCCCTCATGATTATGTTATGCTTGGGGATATTGGACATAAGGTATTTTATGGTTGGCTACTCTTGAAACATGGGAAATTTCATTCCCATATTGTTTTATGATCCCCACATCTTCTCATCCAAGTCAAGGCAATAGCCATTGGTTTTTTATCCATAGAAATTAGTTTTTCTCAGCATTTGTATTTAGATACTATAGGATATGGAGGGTGACTAGGCAAAACTATGGAATGCATACTAAAGGTATCCTTTAGTGATACCCCTTCGTGTCATGGTGATCAAGCATGAGATGTCCTTTAAAGGGTAAGTTTTGGATGTCATACTAAAATGTATCTTCATCATTTAGGATGGGAATGTCTTGCATACCATTAAGGAAGTTGTGGCATAGGTCTTTTTGGAAATGAATTACAAGGTCAAGGTGAATTCTTTAGTGGTGTCATCTTTCATGGGGAATGTTATTCAAGCTTTTATGGATAAGGAGTTGACTGTGGTAGTGGTTGCTAGGCTTATTCAGGATCGGTTCGATATGGGGCTCGAGGCTACTATGGAGGATTTTGAATTAGAAGATAAAGGATACTAGTTTTTTTTGGCATGTTAAACATTGGTTTGGCTCCCTTGAGGGCATTTTAGGTTTTAGATGATAGATTTGACAATCTTATGGCTCATCTGGTAGACTTATAATTTTGGCTATATAACCCTAAACCCTCAAGAAGTTGGGTATCATTACTAGACCTAAGGGGCCTTCATTTCCCACAGGCATAGATCATGGTAGCTCTACATGGTAGGAAATCCCCAGGTTTGGCTTTGGTATTTAAGATGCTCTCACAAATCTTTGGAGTGCATACCCCACTTCCATAATAGGCTCTAGTTTTTATGAAGGATGGGCCTTTTACTAGATGATGGGTGGCATCGGTACTCATGCAGGCTCATTTGGATAGTATGAGAGTGCCACCTGGCCTAGGGGAATCTTAGTTTGACATGGGTAGGTAAGTGAAGACGGAGGTGTAAATCCACATTACCATGGGGGACTGATGTGGAAGCTATGATTGTTGAGGAGGGATGAAATTTTATTCTCATGAATACTATGGTGGCTAGTGGTCCTTCCGAGAGTGGGAGTAATGAGCATAGTCATGGTACATTGGTGGTTGGGGGTTATTAGTAGGCCATGGGTTCTATGTGGTTAAGGGTTTTGTGTTCCACTATAAGTGTTTTGGTAGTGTTCCCGTGCTTTAGGTTTGGTGGGTATTTGATTATTTTGTTGTGTCATTGTTGTGTCATTATTGGTTCTTTTATGGGTATGTGGCCCCTTTTTGGTATTTCTAGTGTCCTCATCATTTTATGGAATTATAATCTTGTTTCCTTGACTAATAAAATGGGTGAGGGACCCTCCAACCCTCTTTACCTAAAAAAAAAAGTCAAATTTATTGATTTTTTATTTGAATTTTGATTAGAAATTAGTTTGGACTATTTAAAATTCCAATCCTAAAAATTTTCAATATAATATATGGGAAATGAATCCAAGTATTTTACATACTCAGTAAAATATGTGTGGAAATAATCTAAATATTTTACATACTCAGTCCAATTTATTTGGAATATAGAAAACTTATTCTTAGTTTGAAATTCCCCATGGTCTACTTAAAGGGTTATAATTCCAAACTATTTGAAATGGTCATTTTTTGAATGGCCTATATTAATATAATAAAAACAAAATACATTTACATTGTAATAATCTGATCTATATATTAGATTGATTCCATTAATATAAGGTAGTAATATATTTTATGCTTTCACAATCCATATCATTGAAATTTGCTTTTGGGGATAACTGTGTGAAGAATTTTTGCCTCAACATTTTGGATCACTTCCCATGATCCTTCTTCAAGAGAAATATATGATGAGGAATAACAAACCTAACATCCTTAAATAGGATAAATAATGATCACTCAAGGTAAAGAATGAAGTAATCGTTACAAGCTCGTATCCCAAGTACCAGCAAGGAGCACACTCACCACCCTAAGCTTCTCAACGGTAAAGAACTAATTAAGATAAAGTTGAATTTAAACTTAGAGAAAATGATATTTAGTGTAAATTTAAAATTAAATTTTGAATTTAACGGAAATTAAAATTAAATATGAAAAAATAAGGTTAAAATTAGAATTCAAAGTACAAAAGTAAAAAGGTTTCGTAAATGTTTTAATTTAGTGACAATGAATATTCTAAAAAATGGGGGGAGGGAAGGGGGGAGGCTGGGAGGTGGGTTCAAATTAATTGGTTGAAAAATAGAGACCAACCAAAGAATTGAAATGACAAACTCACAAGATGGGGGGATGTTGGGGGCAAATTGTAACGAGCTAAGGAAAGAGCTTATGAAAATTATAATCGTGTGTATTAGATTAAAGAAAGTAAATTAGTGATTTATAAATTAGTAATTAATTAGCTAAAAAGGGTAAACAAATTATAATAATAAAAATACCTAAGTGGGGGGAGGGGGAAGGTGCATGGGGGTAAAGCTAAGGACCTAGGTACCAACCAAAGGATTATAACAAGCTAAGGATAGTGTTTCATGCAGGGTCAAAATTTAAGCCTTCATCTCTATTAAAGTTTGTTGGATGCTTGCCAATTTCAATGGATTCCCTCAATTTGCATTTGTGAAAATGGATTTCTATGGTAATCACCTTGGCATCTTTAATGCGGATTGCATGCTTGGTTTTGTAATAATGCTCTGCTAAAGCTGACTTTTATTTCCTTTCAAGACGAATGTCTATCGTATGCTCCTTAATTCTAGTCCTGATGGATCTCCCTATTTCAATTATGTAAGGTATTCCATAGGATCATTCCACCTTGTAGACTCTATTGCATAGGTTGGGGTTTAGAGGGTGTTTGGCAAATTTTAAGGATGTTCTAGGCTTGTTAACAGGACAGAAGGTGGAATTGATGTTATGGCACTTAAGAATTCTAGTAATTTTGTTGGAAATACCTTCCACATAAGGTAGGAAATCCATTGGGTCTTCTAATATGGGGTATTTATGCTTAGGTCTACCTATGTTATTTTTGGCTTATTTTATAGCTCTAGTTACTTGTTTCCCAGTGTAACCATTCAACTTAAAAACCTTTTTTAAGTGCTCAATTTCTTCCTCAAAGTTGTCTTTGTCATAAATTTTGAAGGCTCTGATAGTAAGGGTTTTCAACACCCCCTTTTTTGAGATGGATTATGATGAGAGGATGCATGAAGGTAAAGGTTTGTATGGGTACCTTTCCTATAGACCTTCCTAGCTAGAGAAATGTCTTCTTTCTTGGTGATGAAGACATCTAAAAAATGAAGGTTTCTTTCCTCAATTTTTTTTGTGAATTATATGTTAGGTAATAAACTATTAAGATGTGCATGGAAGGATTATAAATATTCTAAACCATGGGGCCAAAAAAAAATGGTGTCATTGGCATATCTCTTCCACCATTTAGGTTTAAGAGGGAAAGAATAAATAGTTCATTCCTAAAACTTCTCCATGAAGAGGTTGGCCATAATGGGGAAAAGAGGTGAACCCATAGCTAAGCCTTCACATTATTCATAGATAACACCTTTAAAGGAGAAGAAAGTGGAATTGAAACATAAGGCTACTAAATTATTAGTTTCTATAGCTATGAGATTCAAGACCACTTATATTGCTTCTTTTATGGAGACTTTAGTGAAGAGGGACACCACATCAAAGCTGACTAATAAATCATTGTCTTACACCTTCTTATCTTTGATAAACTCCAAAAAATAACTAGAGTCATAGATTAATTAGGAGGTATTACCTACTAGGTGTTTCAATTTGTTTGACAAGAACACTACAAGATGATAAATAGGGAAGTCAATGGTGTCGATAATAGGTCTCAAAGGACAACCTATTTTATGGATATTAAGGGCATCGTAAACTCTAGAAGTGACCTATTTATTAGGAATCAACTTCTTCTTGGTCAAGGTATCTAAGTAAGAGGATTTTATAGCTCTAGTGACCTTCTTAGTAATATGATAAATAGGATTAATGGCAAGCTATTTATAGCTGCCACTATTGTGAATGTAGTTTACCATATTTGAGTCGTAATCTTTATGATTTAAAATAACAGTGGCATTACCCTTGTCTACTTTGAGAATCACAATATCTTTATTATGGTTCAAGGACTTAAGGTCCCTCCATTATTCCTTTGAGATGTTAGAAGAGGGACGTTTGGCATTATGCAATGCTATCACACAATCTTGCCTAACTTCTTCAGTGACATTGGAAGAAAGATTTCTTATAACACTATTGATGCTTATGACAAAATCCTCCTTATATTTCCCCAAAAACTTCAATTTTATAATAATAATAAGAATAACAAAAACAACAATAATAGTAACAAAAACTTATCTTTCACCAATAACTTCAATTTTATTAACAACAATATTAGCCATGATTCAATCTTGAATATCATTAATAATAATAATAATAATAATAATAATAATAATAAGGTGAAAGATTGGGAAAACAAATTTGTGTGTAATCTATTGAACCACCCTTTAGATAAACCATCCTTCAATGTTTTAAAAAGGTGCTTAGGTTTCACCATTTCTCTTCTTTTTGTGCCCAATGAGGATTTTATCATAAGCATCAATAGTGTTTTAAGAAATCTTCCTTCCAATGTCACTGAATAATTTAGGCAAGATTGCATGGTAGTATTGTGTAATTCCAAATGTCCTTCTAACATCTCGATGGAATAATGGATGGATCTTAAGTCCTTGAACCATAACAAAGACATTGTGATTCTCAAAGTGGACAAGAGTAATGCCACTATCATTTGAAATCATAAAGATTATAACTCAAAGATGGCAGACCACCTTCACAATAATGGCAGCTATAAATAGATTATCATTAACCCTATTTCTCATATTACTAAGAAGGTCACTAAAGCTATAAAATCCTCTTCCTTAGACACCTTGACCAAAAATAAGTTGATTCTTAATATATAGGTTACTCCTAGAGTCTACGATGCCCTTAAGATCAATAAAATAGGCTATCCTTTGAGATCTATTGTTGACACCACTGACTCCCCTACCTATCATCTTACAACATTCTTGTCAAATAAATTGAAACACCTAGTAGGCAAGACCTCCTCTTTCATCCATGACTCCAGTAATTTCATAGAGTTAGTAAAAGATAAGAAGGTGCAAGATAATGATTTATTAGTCAATTTTGATGTGGTGTCCCTCTTCACGAAAGTTCCCATAGAAGAAGCAACATAAGCGGTCTTGAATCTCATAGATAAAGAAACTACTAAATTAGTATCCTTATGTCTCACATCCACTTTCCTCTCCTTTAAAGGTGTTATCTATGATCAATGTGAAGGTTTACATATGGGTTCACCTATTTTCCCCCATTGTGGCCAACCTCTTCATGGATAAGTTTGAGGAATGATCTCTTCACTCTTTCCCTCTTAAACGTAAATTGTGGGAGAGATATGTTGATGACACCAATTTTTTTTGGCCCCATCGCATAAAATATTTATAATCCTTCCATGCCCATCTTAATAGTTTATTACCAAACATCCAATTCATAAAAGAAATTGAGGAGGAAGGAAACCTTCCTTTTTTAGATGTCTTCATCACCAATAAAGAAAAGGGTTCTCTATCTAGGAAGGTCTATAAGAAAGGTACCCATATAAACCTTTACCTTCATACGTCTTCTCACCATCATCCATCTCACAAAATGGGGGTGTTGAAAAACCTTGATACTAGAGCCTTCAAAATTTGTGATGAAGATAGATTTGAGGAAGAAATTGAGAACTTAAAAAATGTTTTTAAGTTGAATGGTTACACTGGGAAATAAATAACTAGAGCTTTAAAATAAGACAAGGACAACATAGGCATACCTAAGCATAAATACCCCATATCAGAAGACCCAATGGCTTTCCTACCTTATATGGAAGGCCTTTCCAACAAGATTGATAGAATTCTTAAGTGCCATAATATGAATTATACCTTTTATCCCATTAACAACTTGAGAACATCCTTAAAATCTAATAAAGACCTTTTGAACCCTATCTTGCATAGTGGAGTCTACAAGGTAGAGTGCTCCTGTGGAATAATTTACATTGGGGAAACAGGGAGATCCATCAGGACCAGAAGTAAGGAGCATGTGGTAGACATTCATCTTAAAAGGAAAGAAAAGTTAGCTTTGCAGAGCATTCTTACAAAACCAAGCATGCAATTTGCATTGAAGATGCCAAGTTGATCACCATAGAAAACCATTTTCACCAACACAAACTGAGGGAAGCCATTGAAATTGGCAAGCACCCGACAAACCTTAATAGAGATGTTGGCCAAGGTTTTGACCTTGCATGGAACACTATCCTTTTCTCATTATAATCATTTGGTTGGTACCTAGGTCCTTAAATTTACCACCAGTCACTCCCCTCTCTATTTAGGTTTTTTATTCTTATACTTTATTTTTTTTTTTTAGGCAATTAATTGCTAATTTATAAATCACTAATTTACTTTCTTTAATCTTATACACACAATTATAATTTTCATAAGCTTTTTCCTTAGCTCATTACAATCTGTGTGCCCCCCCTTTTAGGAATATTGATTGTCACTAAATTCAAACATTTACAAAATCTTTTTACTTTTTTACTTTGAATTCTAATTTGAAACTTGGTTTTTCTTGTTTAATTTTAATTTTCATTAAATTCAAAATTTAATTTTAAATTTGCACTAAATATAATTTTCACCAAGGTTAAATTGAACTTTGTCTTAATTAATTCTTTACCGTTGAGAGGCTTAGGGTGGTGAGTGCACTCCTTGTTGGCACTTGAGATATGAGCTTTCAATGGTTACTTCATTCTTTACCTCGAGTGATAATTATTTACCCTATTTAAGGATGTTAGGTTTGTTGTTCCTCATCATATCTTTCTCCTAAAGAAGGATCACATGAGGTGATCTGAAACGTTGAGGCAAAAATTATTCACAAAGTTATCCCCAAAAGTAAATTTCAAAAATATAGGTAGCTTAATCAAATTATTATATAATAAACTCTTAGTATGTCATATTGATTTTTCAAAAAAAAATGGATTGGCTTGAAATAGGTATCATTGTACATGTTGCTCCTTTTTAATCCTGATTGTAGATGCACTCATGGAAAATGCATAAGTATTAGAGATGTTTGAATCCCTAAGAGGTGAGGTGTGGGTTTTATGAAAAACTAATCCTTATTTCATGATGTTGGTAGTCGCATTACCAAGATAATTGAATGATTTTTAGGTTGGGATAAGTGTAGACACCCAAATTTTGCACAAAAACCCCATTCAAGTGTTTTTTTTTTCAATTCAATTTATTCGACAAACTTATACATTACAACCCATTTCCAAGGTATTCATTTATATTGATATCAATGCTCATCTAAAAGGTATTCATTTATACATGTGGACTATATCTTATCCATTATCCAAATATGCCTCAAAAATAGAGTGTGACTTATCTCCTATACAAACTCATGATTGTACAGGCTTGTTCTAGACAAACTCATACACGTACATATTTGTTTCTTATAAATTTGTAAGTTTATCTCATTTTTAACATTGGTCATGAGTCTCAACCTTCTCATTTCTATTGTTAAAAGTTTGTCAATGCACATTAGTCATCCTATATCATCCAATAAATACTAGGTCATGTCAAGTCATTTAAATATGTAGGAATTAAAAGAGAGAAGGAGAATAACATTTGAAACCCAACTACACTAAGGTCTAAGTCTATAGACAAGAACTTCTATTCAATTTTTGCTTCGTTGAATCAAATCCTACACACTTGCAACATTTATCCATCTTGGTCTCTTTACAAATTCCCTTATGTTAAACGAGGGAAATTAGAAATCAATAGTTACATTGATCACTCATAGGGAAGAGGAGGATGAAACCTTTACTTGAGTTATCACATCCACATACCATAATAACTATGTGGATATTTGATTTTGAGCTTACAGGATGCATAGTTTATAATGTTACTTTGGTGGTTGCATGACTCTATTACCTTTGTTTTGTTTTGGAGTGTGCATGCTAAGTCAAAAAGAATATTAAACCACAAACCATATTATACCATGCATATCTATGAAGCAAAGGTACAATCACAATTAAAAATACATTATGCATAAGCACAAAAAAACCCAGACTACAAAACCCTATAGAGACACACCTGATGACACAAAGATGTACCCAATAACATAGGGACATAACTGAAATAGTTGAGTTTATTGAAGATGGGCTTATCCAAATAAGACGATACAAATACATGTCTATATCATAGCATTGTGAAGGTCAAAAAACTCAATATTGGGTCAAACACAATTAACACAGTGATAATACACTCTCAATTTTATAGAATAGTCAAGGTGTGATCATTTCTTAACTTTTTGTCAATTTGTTGCTTTGTTTTAAATTTCATTTGCAACACTTAGGCTTGTTTCTATTACTTTGCATGTTAAATAATTTTTAAATCTATATTTCAGTTGTAAATGCTTAGATTTATTTAATAGTAACTTATTTATACCTATTTTGTATAAAAACTAGGATTACAATAAACACCAACTAGTTTCTTTTTCACAAGTTTTATAAGACCTAATGAAGATATGTTATCTTTCAAGATCACATGGTTGATAAAGAAAGAATGCATATGACAATGAAATATATATGTAATCAAGCATATTTTCCTTTTGACCTTGTTTAATTTAATGAATGTTTTTATATTTTTTTTAGGTCCATTATTGGTAATGTATTTATCTAGGAAGGCCTTTTGTAAACATAAAAATGAAGTATGGAGCCACGAGATAAATTACAAAACTAATCTAAGAACTCAATAGTCAATGTGTAAGTGTTTAACCATAAAATGTTGATATAAGGTGATCTTATCGTTAATCCTAGATTTGAATTAAAGGGGTATATATAAATGAAATGGCACAAGGGTGATAATCAAATATATAACAAGCTAATTATAGTTAAACTCAGATATAAGCATACACTGAATTTATTATGTTGAGATAGTATAAATATGGAAAGTACAACTATGATAGATATATAAATGATAAATAAGTGATGTACTTAGCTTCTTTTAATGTAAATGTAGTTCTAGATATGGAATAGGCAAAAAATAGGTGGGAAGGAAATTTTAGAATAGTCATCAGATTCTAGATCTGACCCTTTTGGTGCTTTAGAAAGTAATTTTAGCCTAAGACGATTATTTCGATGCTACTATTTAGGTGTGATGCTAGTATCCTATATAAAATACCTACTAGAATAGGATGTGACCACCTAGATGCTTCTGGGTTTTGCTTCGCCTTCACTCTAGTATATTCAGATCTAGGTCATGGACTATCATTCCTTTTGAAATGGCAAAACCCTAGTTCTCCATATTCATAGTGACCTTGGGGGGAAATAGGTTAATAGGCACATGATGTCAATCTAACCCCAAATATCCCATTATCAGAAGGTGCTACCTACATAGCCAATACTTCATAAGAGGGCATCAGACTCATGTAGTTTTCCCCTATGTGTTGGCTTGTGTGTGAATCATAAAATATGTGCACAGTAGGTACAATAATGACCTAACTTGTAACTTAGAAAATTAGGCTCTCAGGTTTCTCTTTTAGTTATTTAGACCTACAGATGTGTAGTCCCTATGACTAGTATGGAAATATAAATAAATAGGGAAGTTTTGTTCAACTGGATGCTCTTTTGTCTGAATGTTAGGTGAGGAATGAATGAGGGTTGATCTTGTACTTATACCAATCTATTTGGAGTAATAAATTGCATTAAATCACTTGGGTCAACCATCAGGATATGTTTCATTTGTAAATTAAATGATTTTGGGGGACTAGATACTTGCATCGAGACGTGATAGTAGCATCAACACTATTATCTATCCCAAACATTAGTGTCCAAGATATAGGAAAGTAGGTAAAAGTTCAAAACTTGTAGAGATGGAAGGTAAGTAGTTTTTAAGCATTATGGACAAGATAGAAGACCTGGATCATCAACATAATATTGGTCAGAATAAGAGATATAGGCCAAGGTGAACAAAGATAGAGCAAATGTGAGACTTGACAAAGTGGGAAAGGTAAAGAACTGAGAGGAATAACCAAGGTCTAAGTTTACCAAGTGTACAATATTGAGGTGATATATAATCATAAAATATCTACATTTACCCCTACTTTAATGTAGTAATGAAATTACCAATTTAAAGGAAAGGAATGCATACCTAGGTGTGTATACACACCTTGTCTTTGCATGTGCCCAGCTTGAGTGTTTTGCTAGTGATTGAACTACAACCAAGAGCATGTTATAGTATAAAATCAATGCATATGATATGGGTTGAAAGTACTTGAAATAGATTGAAATTAAAATAATAAAGTTTAGGAGTACAACTATGTGTTGATGTAACTGCCTTACTTATTGCCAAGTTGTTTAGAAAAAGATGTATCATTATAAGGTTCTAAAACTAATATTAGGATAAATATAGATAAATATTTAAAGTGCATACATCCAAGGAGAGAGAGATAGAGAGAGAGATTGGAAGGCACACACCCCCAACTTTAGATCAAAAGTGAGTTGCCACCTATAATCACCCAAAAGTGGTATTTGAGTATTAAGAGTGATATTTGAGACTACCTATCCCTAGCTTAGCTCTAGACCTATCTTAGAGCCTATTATCACACTTATATAGCCTTCATATGTGTTATAGGCATCCCTATTCAACTTCAAATTAATCTCGGACCTTCATTTCCCAATCAAAGCCCTTCATACTAGTGTTTTGCTAGTTAGATAATCATGCCATAATAAGGACACTAGTGCCATGTGGTGCTAGTGTCCCCAAAATGGTACTAATGTATTTTGCCCTAAATTTTCCCAAACATATATCTTTTCAAAACTAAATCCTACTAAGGTTGGCCTAGACATCTTTTATCATCCGCACAAGTAACATAACAATATATATACATGACTTTTATCCCTCTAACTACTAGAAGGAAATTATATGTAAAATACACATTTAAACACAAAAAAAGTTGAGGATAATTAAGTTTATCAATCCCTACTTTTCCCTACTTTTGCATACTACCATCTACAATAGCCTTAAGCTTAGATTTCCTAGATTTCTAGTCTCAACCACATTTAAGGCACTCAAGGCCACTATCATACTAGCATAACTTGCACTTGCACCAATACTTAGGTGGGGAGAACTACATCAAGCTTGATCCCTCCTCAAGGTATTGGTATGTAGGTAACTCTCTTCATAATGGGGTGTTGAGGATGTCTAACCTACGCTACTAACGAACACACTTTTTAGCTCATGTTCCAGTTGTTTGGAGGATTAAGTTTTTCATAATAAATCAATCATTATAGGCACAATAAAAGTTCCAAAACTCATGGGAAAATGATCAAACACCAAAGATCTAGACATAGGTACACCTAGAAGTTTGGGATAGTCCTACACAAAGGACACTACCACCAATATAAAGACACTAACACTACTTTACCAATATTGGTGCTATTGTCTGACACTACTCTCTAAGAGAGATTCTAACATAGGGATCTAGTTTAAGAAATTCATACTAGCTTCCATCTCAATTTCTAGCATTCAAATCATCTATATCAGGTATTTTTTAGTTAAGTCTTTATTTGCACTACTTATTACTATTTTTAGAAAAGTCAAAGGTAGTCAATTTTGTAAAAAATCAGTGGTTGTATTTATTGTATATTATTATCTTGACTTAGTCTACTCAACTCTTTAACAAACATAGGATTTACTTCATCTAAGTCATAAAATGTTAAAATATTTGGTGAACCTAACTTACTTCAAATATTGCTTAAACACTGACCCTAGATGTTCTTAGCGTTTGTATCCTTTTTGTGTCTATGCCCAGATTTTAGTTCCAAAATTTCAAATTTGTTTCAATATTTATTTTTTTAAATATTTCTTAGTTTAAAATTCTTTAAAGGTTAAAGATATACAACTTGTTTTCCTACTTTCCAAACTACAATGGTAGAATTTAATAACCAATTTGATGAGACTAATAAGAAATAATTACAAGATTTTGTGTCCCAACATTCAGATATGCAAGATGACCTCATCACTATTATTCAAGAAGAATTCTAAAAATTAAATAATGGTCAATCTTCAACTCCCCCAGCTAATAACATTATAACACCTACAGTGCGACCAACTTAGCTAGCACAACCAATATTATAATTGAATAACCTTTAATGACAACTACACCTCTTATGTCTAATTCCTCTACTACAAATGCACAATCCCTTATATATGAGGTTCATACTCTACAGGCTAAGGTGTTACATATTGAGAAGGGAGCCACTAGGCCATCACATGCTTTGGATTCTAATGTTCTCTTACATACACCTTTGGCACACCACATAGTGATATCTCCCTTACCATCTATATTTGTGGCACCTAAACTTACATTTATAATGGTAAAGGTGACCCAGAGCACCATCTCTAAGCTTTTCATGCAGGATGTTTGGACTACATGTCTAATGACTGGCTTCTCAAAAAGTTGTTTCCATGTAGTTTAAAGGATTATGCCTTACACCGGTTTAACAACTTACCAAATCAATCTATCAAGGCATTTAATCCTTTCATAGACATATTTTTAGTACACTTCTCCATAAATATCAGGGACAAGATCTCATATTCTCAAGTTGCATAATTGAAACAAAATTCAAATGAACTTATTATAGAATATGTCTTATGATACAAGGCTATATTAGCTAAATTGACTAGCCCTATGGTAGATAAAGAGCTTCAATGCATCTTTAAATAGAGTCAAATACCATCATTACACAAAGCTATCTTGTTTGAGAAGTTTCCAACATTCACATATTTGTACCACACAGTAAAAGAAAGAGAGGACGAGCTAATATCAATAGGCAAACTAAAATATACCAATGGATTAGAATCAAAAACTAAGAGTTTAAATAAGCCTCCATACAAAGTAAGGGCCATTGAGAACAAGAGTGATCAAAAGGCCACAATTAACAAAAACTTCAAAGCCATCTCTTCACTTGGTTTTATCGGCTCCTCCATGTAGAGTCTTCACCAACCTTCCAACATCGCCAGCATAGGGTTTATAGCAGCTCTTGGAATGAAATGTCATATCTCTTCCTCACATCAAAGAGGTTGATATGACACAACCTCTTCCAAACAGCTATGATTTCAATGTATTCTAAGAGTATCACAAGGCAACAGGCCATAAAACAAATAGATGCATTAGCTTGAAATATAAGATACAAGATTTGATTGAGGCTAACATTATTGATGTGGGCACACCCACAAAGGCACCAAAAGTATAGCAAATAGAAGCTAAGAAATTAAATATATTCTCATATCTATTTTCAAAGCACATAATGAATGAGGTAGTGAGCACTTCAAGTGCTCACTACACATATCAGGCAAATCCACCACCAGCTTCATATCACACTATTATAGAGGAGGCAGACCCATTGCATAATATCATTGATATGTACCACATTACAGTTCTAGTTAGACCACTTATCACCTTCTCAAAGCAGGAGATTAGTTATGATAATATATATTTACATGCACTCTTTGTTCGATCCTACATAAATCATCATCCTATTGAGAAAATTATGACTGATAATGGGTCAAGCATTAATATGTGCATTATGACACTTTTACAACATTCAGGGTATTCAGTGTAGGATATATTCCCTATAGACATAGTTATAAGTGGTTTTAGTGGTCATGTTTAGAGCTCCATCAGGGAGATTATGCTTTCATTATAGGTTGGACCAACACATGTGGCCATTTAGTTCTTAGTAGTACCTAGTGCAAGTGTGTTTGATATGTTATTGAGTAGGCCATGGATACAACAGCTACAAGCCATCCCACCCATAATGCATAGATACTTACAATATATACATGCAAATTAGGTAGTCAAATTTGAGGGTCTTCCAAATGAGTATCTTCTACCTATTCCATAGGCAATTACATCAAAGTTACCATCACAGTTACCAATTAAAACATAGTTACCAGTCATACCACAAATACCAAATATAACATAGTTATCAATTACAGTTTAAACCATAGTTCAAATTAATACACCATAAAGTTCAATAGAGCCACTAGCATAGGCAAGGTCTACTACAATATTAACACATATGTATACTCTCCCATGGAGATAATTATTAGAGAGACCCCTTACATTAGAGATATGTTATAGATTCTAGAGGGCCTTCCTCTGCTCAATTTTTATCAAGATTGGTATTATTGGGTTCTCAAGGTTCTCAGCAGAGGGCACCTATCTCACCTACAACTTTTTGTGCCTGATGGGTTCCTTAGACCCCTATAGTTTAAAGGACACCACATTCATTACCACAAATTCCTAGCACCACTACATAGGCAAATATAGATATAGACATAAATCACTTAGTAAAATAGATTATGGGACCACAGTTACCCTTCCACATAGCATGCATGATCACAGTTCCCTTATTTAACATAGGGCATAGTGATAGTGAGTCTTCAATGAAACTCATCGGTTAGTATGGTTTCTCGCTTCTTGTACATACTTTCTTTCTCTCTTACTACTTTTACATAGTTAATTCTCATGATGCTTGTATGTAGCTTATTTCTATAAAATATAAAAATAATATAACATGTCAAAAAGACAAAAATGTTCAAATAATGACTCAAAAACACAAAATTACAAATTATATGCATTTTTATGTTTACATTTCTTATATTTTATAGACACTACATCTAATATCTATCTAATTATAGTCAGTTTTATCATGCATATATACTTCACTTGCTCTTGTTGAGTGCTTGTAAATGCTATAAGACTTAGGTCCACTACAACAATCTAGATTTCTTATTATCTACCCACTGGGGGCACATACACAGATACACATGGTCTTCATTTGACACATTTGCCCATTTGGGGGCACCCTATACACAATTTTGATTACTACGTTACATCTTTCTATACTCTACATCACAGTTTCAACATTGTTATATCTTGATATTGATCATGCTACACTTACTCAAGATTTTTTGCTAGTTATTACTACTTTAGACTTAGCATATATACCTCTTAGATCTTACACATATTTGTATTACATGTTCATGCATACTTTCATTTCTAGCTTTCCTAGTTTAGAATTGATTATATCTCTATGCTTCTTATATTCAAGGGCATTTGAATATGCCATTGTTCTTTATCTCTACACCACTTCTTTTCATAATATGTATGCTTTGGACATGTGCCCATGTCCTTGTATGTGACTTCATGATTGTGTATGTTGACATTTAAACATATTATTTTATGTGGCTCTAAACCAACTTGCTTGTTGTTTATGTATGTGGACATTTTAACATTTCCTTGTATGTCTTGTTTTCTAATATTTAGTGATATATGCCCATGTCCCTTGTATTGTGGCCCCTTATCCTACTTTTCATGCCTCATATGTGTTGTATGTATGCTTTCGTATATGCATCATGGCCATAACACTTGTCTCTTGCTTGTTACACACACCAATTTTTTATGCCTTAAGGGACTTCATGCATCTGCCCTTCCTACTTGGGTGTCATGATAAAAATCATGCCCCATCCCCCTAGGTAGCTACTCAATTTTACTCAGATTTGTTATCAAATACATTGATTACATCTATATTAACACCTTTATGAATGCTAGACATGGCATACATATTACATTACGTACTTATGCTTAGATTATCTTACATTATGAGGTTATGTATGCACATTATATTAGATTATCACACGGTTATCATTTATGCTTTGGCTAACACACATTTTAAAGAGCTTTTTCTTTTGAGGATAATTTTTGCATAGGTTCAACAACTCCCACCAAAATAGGGGCATTCACAAGGGTTTGTTACAGAGATCAAGTTCTTATATTGCACTCATAATACATATTTTAGCATGTAGTCTTAGTTATAGAAATTAGACACAGAGAAACACTGCAAGAAAATAGAAACCTAAAAAGTAGTATAGTTGCATATAATTTAGACTAGAAAGATACTAGTGCCCAAATGGGGACATTAGCACCACATGGTGCTACTGTCCAATATATGGCACTATTATCTAATAGCCTCTATTTCAAAACAAACCAAATTGACTAGAATAATATAGTAGGTACAGTATAGGTTTGCACATATTTAATTATAGATTTATTAGTTTTACTCATATCCATACTAGTAACTAAAATTCATATCAATTTACTTATATTGGGGGCATAATGTGTAGCATGACCATTCCCATTCTTAGTTTAGATACCCAAATATAATTTATTATAACTCAGTCTAGAATCCATATACTCAAAATCAGATTTGGGGGCATGTGCACGACACATTTTTTTGTATGCTCACTTATACATCAATTGATCAGATGGAATGACAAATTCCATGTCATTCTCTATATTATATACATCTGACATCATATTCTAGGTTGCCACCAGTTTCATGACATATTCTATTTCTAGTGGTTGGAATTCTTGAGTGGCTTAGAGCCACCTACTATACCTGAGTGGTCACAGAGTTGAAATACATAATTAGATATACTCAGTTAGAAATTTATAGTAGTTTATGTAATTTAGTTTTAGATCCATCTACTACACATAGGTGGGAAATGATGGATTCATAGCCTACTTGAGTTCTTGAGCCACTCGTATGAGAGGGTTGGATGCACCATCAATCCAATCCAAGATATTCATAGGTCATGATCCAACAAGCAGGGGTGGGCAATGATGGATTCAAAAATGGATTGAGTTATTGAGCCATCCACCCATAGGCATCCATAGCTAGCTCCAAAATTGTCTCAGACCCTCATTTCCTGATTTTGGCCCTTCATGCCTAGTGTTCTACTAGTTGGACACTAACACCATAATAAAGACACTAGAACCACGTGGTGCTAGTGTCTCCAAAATAGCATTTATGTCCTTTGCTATAGCTTTTCCCAAATGAATATCTTTTCAAAACTAAAGCTTGTTAAGGTTAGCCTAGACATCTTTTATCATTTGCACAAGCAACAAAATAGTATATATACATGATTTTTAGCCCTCTAACCACTAGATGGAAATTAGATGCAAAATATATATTCAAACACATAATAAGTTGATCATAATATAGGTTATCAATCCCTATTATGACCTACTTCTACATACTACCATCTACAATAGCCCTAAGCTCAAATTTCCTAGATTTCCAGTCTCAAGCATATTCAAGGCACTCATGGCCACTATCATACTATCATCACTTTCACTCACTTTGGTGGGGAGAACTATATTGAGCTTGATCCCTCCTCAAAGTATTTATATGTACGCAACTCTCTTCACAATGGGGTGTTGAGGATGTCCAACATACCCTACTAACAAACACACCTTTTATCTCATGCCCTAGTTGTAAGGAGGATTAGGGTTTGCATAATAAATTAGCTATTATAGGCACAATATAGGGTTCTAAAATTTTCACACGTAGGAATAGACCCCAAAGATCCATACATAGGTGCACCCATAAGTTTGGGTAAACCCTACACAGAGGACATGACCACTAATATTAGTTCGCTATCGCCACTTTGCCAATAATAGTGCTACTATCCAATTGTGGTGATACTATACAGGAAGGGTTATGACATATGGATCTAGTTTACAACATGCAAACTAGCTTTCATCCTAGTTTCCAACACTCAAATCATTCGTATCACATGTTTTTCATCTTAGTCTTTATTTGCACTATTTATTACTATTTTTATAAAAGTTAAAACTAGTCAATTTTATAACAAATTAGTGATTGTATTTATTATATATTATTTACCTAATATAGTATACTTAGCTCTTTAACAAACAAAGCATTTAATTCATCTAAGTCCTAAAAGGTTAAAACACCACCTGACAGTTGAGATTAGCTCAACCATCCAACCCAAGGATACTTATAACTCAGTGAGTCTAGATGATCAATTCCAACTTGAAAACTTGGCAAGATTGATTGACTTGGTCACCTCAAACATGCCAATAGGTGAACTAACTACTGCAGTAGATTGGCTCAATAAAGTCTACAAAAGTCTATTTGGGATCAATATAAAAAAGTTCATGATGTGATAATAGTTTGCAAAAGAGTTTTGGAATCTAAAACTAATTTGTATTTTATAATATTAGGCACATGTTACATAGATTATGGACCTTACATATGTCTCATGTTGAAACTATGTATAACAATAGTACTAATGTATATAATTCTACCATAACTATGAATCTGAATCATATAACTATGTGTTTTGACTAAATCAGGTAACTTTATAAGTATGGATAACATGCTTCTAAAGCATGCCCCCACTAGATATGGAAAAATATGAATATTTATATAAGTACCAATGTGGAGGACATGTTTCCAAAACATGTCCCCAATGTAAACTAGGGATGTTGAATACTGAATAGGTGTGAAGAATATGCTTCTAAAGCATGCCCCCATTAAATATGAGAACTATGAATGTGTGGAAGCCATGCCCATATGACATGCCCCCACTGAATCTAAAAGTTGATATAAGTACCATATACTGAATGATTATTGAGAACATGCTTCTAAAGCATGCCACCACTAAATATAAAAACTATACCAAGTGTGGAGAACATACCTCTATGAAATTCCCCCACTAATATGCCCCCTTTGAGGTAAGGGAAAAAAATTAGAAATTACCTCACTTTGAAAGGATAAGACACATGTATAATTTGTGAATGTAACCATGTAACATATATAAGGAACATGTCTAGCTAGATATAGCATTGAAGTGCATAGAACCAATGTGATCACATGTAGGCCTAAGATGTATGATAAATATTGTGGTAAAATCTAGATAATAACAATACAAGTAAACAAGTACACACACAAGAGCACTTAAAAGCAAATCAAAAGTCAATGGTCTAAAGAGACCCAAACAAGGGGCATATTCAAATGTTGCATAATCGAAGGGACATCACTTAGTCAAATGTCCATAAGAGAAAGAATAGCATATTCAAATGTCCATATAATAAATAATATCATATGCAAATTTAAATCAAAGAATACATAAGCATGGGGCCCATAAGCAAAAGAGCATATGCAAAGGCTCAAACAATGAATATAATAGCAAGGCAAGATGCTCAAGGAAGTGCATAAAATAAAGTATAAGTAACCAATATAAACATGTCATAGTAGCTCATAGATCCAAGATGTATAGCATATCAAATACCATGTGTAAGATATAATCATGGATAAAAGGCTTGTGAAAGTACCAATGTAAGCTCAAACCTGATAATGTAGAGTGATCATCATATCATATCACCTATTTGTATCAAGATCAAAGAAGTAGATGCCCCCAATGTCTGCATGACATGAGTAGAAAGAAGGCCCAACATTTGAAATAGGAATGTATCATGTATATGTGTGTGCTTATATCACACTCAAGTAGAAGTGTGACACATATGTGTATGTAGGAGTAATCAAGTATGTCATCCATCAACATGAAATGAACACATAGGTGTTAAGGAACAAATATAACATGTAGGTGCCAAAATTATTTTTGGATTTTTGAATGTTTTTTATTTTTGGGGTATTTTTGGAAATTTTGACATAGCTTTAATCATTTAGGTCCTCATCTTCAAAAGGTGCAAACCCACCTGTAAAAGATTTTAAGCTTTGTTTATATCAAGTCAGTGCCAACACTATGATGTTTCCATGTAATGGTTTATCTAAATCTAATGGTGTAGGTATATAACCATGTCCATCATGTTATATGCAAATATATGTAACCATATGATGAACATTTACACACAAGTTTGTGGTATTTAGCTTAACGTTCCACCCAACTAGCCAATTTTGTCTGAACTTTAGTTTTAAGTGTGGTTCATGTGTTGATATCCATATAGTGGAAGCTTCAACACATGGGCAAAATGTAATGGGTAACTAAATGTATCCTTAATAATCGGGACCCATTAGAGATTATATTAGTTCATTTGTAGTATGTCCTAATTGTGCAAGAAAAGTAGTTTCGCAAGTTGTATCCCTCTTAGTTGTGTTAAACCTGATATGGTGGTAATATACCCCATCAATATTAGCAAAAATAGTTAAATATTCACGTTTTTATCATTTTGAGGTGTATTTTTCTTCTTAAAGATAAGAAGTATGTTTCTTTTTACCTATTGTGGACACATTGTGTATGCATTCTTCGCTCCTATATTGTTGGATTAGATTTTTTAATGTCGCACATTGGTTACTAGTATGTCCAATGATATGATGGTAATTACAATATGGTACTCCCTTTTTAGGTAGTCTATTTCTTGATTTGTGTTTGGTAGAAGGTAGAGAAATCATTATATATTCAAGTAACAAAGATAAGATAGTATCAGTGGTATATTTTTCTATTATGATCTGTAGTATTTGGGATAAAGCCTTTTGAGAAGACTCCACATTATTCATAAGTTGTACTTGCATTTGGCCCTTATAAGGTTGACTCTATGATTTTAACTAAGAGGGATGTATGTAATAACAAACATTTACATGTTCATCTACTAGTTTGGTTTTTCCCTTATCTGGATTTAGATCTATATTTCTACAAGTGGGTTTAGTTTATATGTACTAAAACACGTAAGTTCGAATAGGTTATGTGACAAGTGTTATAGTGCGTCAAATTTTTTATTTTGAATTTTTCTCATTTGTCATATCATAAGTTGTATCATCATCACAGTCATAGTAATCTGAAATATGACCATCTTGTTGCTCAGTATTGACCAATAAAGGAAGTTCAAATGCTAGAGGCTCCTTTGTTTGGACTGGCACTTTTGGTAACGGTTCCTTCTCTTTTATATATCTATATGCACTTTAGTATGTTGTGCCTTATTTATATTTTTAGACAAAAGAGTCACTATACTTGACTCACATATTTTATATGTGTGAATATGTTTTAGAGATATGAATTATTGAGACAGTACTACTATAGGAATGCCTTCAGTTTTAAAATGTATCATTTTACAAAATTTGAAAGGCTCGTCATCGATGAGTATGGATAATAAAGTCCCTTTATGTATGAATTTCACATATCAATGAGTTTAGATGGGACACCTTCTATTAAATGTATCCAAGGTCTACCTAAAATTAAATGATAATGTAAGGATTGAGACATGACCTAGAAAGTAGTTGAAATTGTTTTTGGTCCTAAGGTCACATCCAGTGTAATTTGTCCAACTGGAGGGCTATGTGAATTTTCAAACCCTTCTATGTGCATAATAGTGTTTTGAATAATGCTTGTGTTGATGCCCATGGTGGTTAGGAATTTCATGCTACAAATTTTATGGCCTAATCCATTATCAATGAGCACTCTTTTGATATCTTTACTTTATATTGTAACTTGTATGAGCAAAGGAAATTTTTGGTCAATAATATATTTGAATGGTAAATATGTTGGATCAAAGGTGATGAGCATGTTATTATTCTTAATATCCTTCATAATATCTACAAAATAAGTTGGCTCAATAACACTTGGAACTTGTGTTTCACGTAACACTTCATATAAGATATCCTTATAAACAAGAGATTGCTTTATGAGCTCAAGTATTGAAATTTTAGCATGTGTATTGTTTAATTTATCAACAATGTCATATCCCTTATATTTTATTATAAACTTGGGTTTAGGTGGCACTTTTTTTATATTAACAAGTGCTAGGATGGATTGAACAACCTTACCTCTTTGAGTAGTAATAACATGGACCACAAAATTCAACATAAGTCATGGGTGAATAATGGGTATGGGATGGTAAATGTCATTCAAATAAGATCTAGGTAGGATAAATGGTCGAGAACATGCACGTTGGCATCTATATAGTGGCTCTATAACATTGTAAAATGAATTTTGAAAAGAGATTGAGTGTTGTGTTCGGTTTAAAAGCCTCTCATTAGTGGCACAAGTTTACTTATAAGATTTGACAAGGCAAGTAATGTATCAAACCATAACAACCATGACATATTGGAATCTAAAATGGGTAATAGATACATCCATGTTGCACATGTTTTATGACAATTAGGGATTAACAATAAAATAAATCATAAAACCTGAAGTGACTTAGGGTTTGATGCTCAAAGATCAAGTTCACCAAATATTTAACCCTAAAATGTTGATCTAAGGAGATCTTATTGTTAATTAGTGTCATCAATACAAGATGATATGTAATCTAATCGAGTGGTGTGTATGAATTTGATTGATCCTAGAGATCATTTATTATTGAAAACTTTGGCCAAAGTAATGTTTTGATTAAACATTATCATTTTATATGTTGTTATAGTTTTCATATTTGTACGATATCAACAAATTTATTTATGGTACACATTATGTATTAAGCATCTTCAACACACAGGTTATGGTTTGTTACTATGGATTCCTGCACGGTCATTATCTACATATATGTAAAGAGAGGGTCATCCCCTTGTTGGGAGATAGTATGGGGAATCTATGGTCCGTCATTGGTGTGGAAAAATGCTTAGATGATGTTTTCCCTCCCAGTTAGAGTACTATACTAGGGACTACACTTGAAATTATAGATTGATGCTTGAGTCATGGAGACTCTAGTCCATGGAGCTCTGTATCATGTTTTATCATTTGAGATATTATTATGTATTGTTGAGAACTATAACATTTATGCATTATACTTCTACAGCAATGGCTATAATGTTGTATCATTCATGGCTAAATTTGTACTATATCATATATGATTAAATGTAGTATTTATTGGTTATTCAATATTATTCATGATATTGTTATATATGTTCATGTTGATCCTTAGCTAAGTGGATTAGTTATAAACCTATTGGTTAACTAAATTAATACAGTTAGTTAAAGATCACTAGTTAGGTTTATCGTAGTGAAATCTATATATTGAATATGGGTAATTTATTCTAAAAAAATAGCAGAATATATGTTGAATATATGGATTTTATCAAAATATATCATTTCTTAAAAATTAATTACACATACTCAATATATAAATTTCACCACGAGAAACCTAACTAATGATCTTTAACTAACTATATTAATTTAGTTAACCAATAAGTTTATAGCTAATCTACTAACTAAGGATCACCATGAACATATATAGTAATCACAAACAATATTGAATTACCAATAAATATTGTATCTAATTATAAATGATATAGTACAAATTCAGCCATGGTTGATACAACATTGCAGTCACTATTGTAGAAGTATAATTCATAAATATTATAGTTCTTAGCAATACATACTAATATCACAAATGATAAAACATAATACAAAGCTCCATGGAGTAGAGTCTCCCTGACTCAAGTATCAATCTATAATCTCAAGTGTAGTCCCTAGTATAGTAATCCAATTGGGAGGGAGAGCATCATCCAGACACTTTTCCACACTAACCACAAATCATATATCCCCTACACTATCTCCCAACGAGGGGATGGCTCTCCCTTCATGTAGGGGTAGATAATGACAGTAAGATAATCCATAATAACAAACCATAACTAGTGTGTTGAAGATATCTAATACATAATATATACCATAAATAAATATGTTCTAATATGATATTGCACAAATATGAAAACTATATCAACAATGAAATGACAATGTTTAATCAAAACATTACTTTGGCCAAAGTTTTCAATAATAAATAATCTTTAGGATCAGTCAAAATCATACACACCACTCGATCGAATTACACCTCATCTTGCATTGATGGTGCTAATTAAGTCCATGGAATCCATTCATTGCTTATTTGGGGTCATGAATGCAAGATTCAATAAAAAAATATATAATAATATAAAACCAATAGATTCATTCATAATATTTCACTTTAGCTATTAAAAAACATGCTAATTACAGAAATATCTAATACATTCATTTAATATGTCAAATGAAATACAATGAATCCATAACATCCATTTTATTACAAATAATAAATAAAATAAAAAGCAGTCCTCAATATAACATACCATCTGGGTAATGATTTATCTAGACTGTTAGTTACTTAATCCATGAAGCAACTTATAATGTTATTTCATCCCCAAAATAATTATTATAACATAGGCCTATATATTTGTTCATATTCCACATATAAAACAAAAGTGAGTTAAAACATACTAATATGCTCAATATTTAAACTCCTAAATACCATATTTAATGTTTTAATCAACATTAAGTTATATACAAGAAACTCATTTTCACACTTGTTTACATAACATAGTTGTATATGTTTATAAATATATATACTTAAATGGTATAAACGTCTCTAGATTGCATACTTAGTCAATCAATGTTTAACTCACACCATTTATATGTATATTTTAAAACTCACAAGTACAAATTTGATATTGTATAATTACTTCATTGTATACAATATACTTTATGATGAAATCTTCTATCATTCATCTTAGATTATTTTGTATACTATAAGTATACATTCAACAAACAAACAAAGCTCCATAACTCTTTTATAAACTAAACGAATCCTATATACTTGTAAAACATACATAAATTCACATTGCTTATAGCCAAACATTCATTTCAATCCCTTTTAATCAAATAACCCAATCAATTGATTTAAGATTGACACTTAAAATAAATGCATATGAATAATACAAACACACAACCGACTATACCCAACTCGGATTGAAGGATATAACAACACAAACTAGACAATCTATATATATTGTTACATAATAAACATAAGATGCATATCCAGTCATGCTACTAATTGCGTGTAGTTCATACTCATTCAAAGATAATTATGAATATGCTATAATTCATATTCATAACTATATAAACATGTGAAAATCATATAAATAATAAACACAATTAAAAACTTAACTCTGCCATTCAATTTTTTAACATATTCAAATATATTACTATGCATAAAGCCAAATGCAAAATATATAGTCGTTCAATCACCTACCCATGTATGGGTTACAAGATATTACTAAAAACAACTATCCTCAAAACCATAAATGATCAAGTATGCATGATATAAGATTCATAACATAGTCAAAAGTATAAAACTAAGGTTTTGACTTGTATTTATAAATTCATTTGATACTAATCCAACATAAACCCAATCAAAACCAAAATTTCAAATTTGTCTATGCAAGTATCTTTAACTTTCAATGTAACACATATAGTTTCCCACTAAAGCCCTATGATTCAATATACAAGTACACACACACACACACATATTCACCATATTTTTTTGTATAAACAACCCATACATCTATGCCCAAAACCAATTAAGTTTCCACATAGTCGAGCTCTCATACTATCCAAAGATTTAGTACATAGTGTCAAATACTTAAGTGAATATATATCATAATTGGTTCGACAACAATTATTTTGACTCAAGAAATATATACCCACCAAGAATTATTCATTCCCATTGAAAAATAGAGATTTTTGAATGGAAGAGGAGTTTAAGACAAAGCTTGCTTAAAGCCAAACAACCATGGCAATTCCTATAGCCCTACCCCAAAACCCTCAGGTTACCTTGGTTGGATGTAGGGTTTTGTAGAGTTCAAACCTTCCACAGGGCCCTATATACTACCCTCTTTAACATGCCATAACATTCCAAACAAAAGCAAACCTAGTAACCATTTCCATTTAAAATCCCTACCACATTACACATGAGAATTTTAAATACAAATCTCACTTGGTAATTATTTAAAGAAGCTAAATATTCTCCTTATTTCACTCTAATTTTATCCTCCTTCTCATCTGTTTGTTCTCCACTGTATGTCGTGTGTCATCCCCTTCATAACCCTCACTCTTTTCTTTTTATTCTTCTCCATTATCCTACTCACATTCTTCTTTTCCACCATTAACAGCCAATAAAACTGACTCAACATAATGCACACCCAAATAGCTTGACAGAACTCCTTGTATGTTACAGTTCGCCACCATGCAAGCCATAACCAAACTTCATGATTTTCACAAAAATATGATTATCCAAATTCAATGAGTGGTTAGTAACCCTAATCATCTTGAAACTTTTTTTAACTAAATAAAACAATCATTTTATAATCTTAAATATATTTACATGCCATTGACTTACATTATTCCCTCATCGACTTCCCAAATTGACAAAATAATAAAATAAA
The DNA here is from genome assembly GCA_037957365.1 of Torreya grandis. Taxonomy (NCBI): domain Eukaryota; kingdom Viridiplantae; phylum Streptophyta; class Pinopsida; order Cupressales; family Taxaceae; genus Torreya; species Torreya grandis. The sequence goes on from JARHVA010001339.1 coordinate 598,632, forward strand.
CCACAAGTCATAATCTTTATGTTATACCATGTAATGATTATCAACTTAGTCTATTAATCATTTACATTTCATGCAACAACTATTAATTACCCTTTAACATAGTGACTATATAGTATGGTATTACAATTGTGTATTATAAAGACTATTGTTTTAATGTTAAAATGCCATTCACAAACACACTTTGCAAACACAATGATTTCCTTAAACCATTTAATCAATATAATCAATGTATATTGTATTATGGATATTAAACCCTTGATCAATATTTAATCAAATATAGTAACTTTTAAAATAATATTATTCATATCTTTCGACATTTGAATTAAACATATATATATATATATATAATAATCTTTAATTATTATTACTTAAATCTTATAGATTAAAAAAATAATGACATTTGTCATAACATCATATTGTAATACTATACAGCCATGCCCACTAAGGCAGTAAGGTAAGTACAACATATACAATTTCATTCATTCAACCAAGCAATTAAATCAAACAAGATAAGTTACGTAGGATCATAAAAGTAGTGAATTCACTCAAATAAATCAGCATGGCCATAAATAGCAACCAATATAATACTTAGAAAGCATATTCACAACACCTAAAGGAAAAATAACACAAAACATGCTATGTTATTTATCTCAAACAATTTATCACACAATCATGAAATACAAATGTGGTGTGTGCAAGGGTTTCTAGATTCATTCTTTGTCATCCCCTGATGTCTCCATCTAAACCACCCTCTCTGATGATATGCTCCCTTTGTCACACTCTAAGGGAATAATTTATCCTAAATCCACCTCACAACAATGAAGGTAGTTAGCCTAAAACATCATTATATCCATAAAATAATGTGGTATAATTAATAAACTCATAACAAACTAATCATGTGAATTAAGTAACACATAACTATCCCATAATCAACATATGTCATAAAATTTAATCAAATATTAGTTATTCAACTAATTAACCATAATAATCCACAAATCAAATAGGTTATTCACTTAGAGAGAAATTGGGATGTGACATCCTTCCCCCCTAAATCCGGTCATCATCTCAATGACAATTATTTAAACACAAGTTATGAATTTAAAACATTATTCAGTAAAAAATAATATAATAAGTAACAACAAATAAAGAAAATAAATGAAAAAATGCCTTGTAAAACTCATCATAATCCTCCCAAGTGGCCTTATCCTCAAAATATTGATCCCACAGGACCTTGCAATGTCACAATTCTCTATTGTGAAAATGGAGTTTACGAGTGTCAATTACTCTAATTGGCTCTAACATGACCACCTCGAGGTGTAGAACCTTAAAAGTATTTCAATCCAACACATGTGAAGGATCAACAATATTCTTTTTAAGATAAGACACATGGAAGACATTATGCAAAAAAGCTAGAAGTGGTGGCAATGCAAGCCTATATGCTACAGGATTTACCACTTCCAAAATCTCGAAGGGTCCCACATATCTTGGTGAAAGTTTTGTTGACTTCGCAAATTTTATCGAGATTTTATGTGGCTTAACCCATAGAAATACTTTATCACTGATAGAAAATTACCTAGTTGTTCTCTTCAAATTAGCATAACTTTTCTATTTATCATTGGCCTCAGCCAACCTCTACCTAATTGTTCTAACTTGCTCTTCCATTTTTGAAAGCTTCTCAAGTCTAAAGACTACCCTATCTACTAACTTGTCCCAACTGATTGGTATTCTACACCTCCTTCCATATAATGCCTCAAATGGAGCCATCTTCAATGTCAATTAGTATGAGTTGTTGTAAACAAACTCAACTAATGAAAGGTACTCCTCCCACTTGTATTATTGATTCATGCAATACATACAAAGGATATCTTCTAAAACTTGGTTAACTCACTTTGTTTGTCTATCAGTTTGTGGGTGATAAGTAGTGTTGAATTTTAACTATGTACATAGAGATAAATTGAGAGTCAACCAAAATCGAGATGTCATCCTCAGATTTTGACTTGAAATGATCTTCTTTGAAAAAACATGAAATTGATACACTTCATGAATCTCTTCGCAAGCATAAGTGCATCATTTATCAAGTTACCCAGTATGAAGTGGGCCACCTTGGTTAGTTTATCAACTAAAATCAATATCATGTCATATTAGTTTCATGATAATAACAACCCTTGGATGAATTACTTACCACTTCCATTTTGGTATATTGTGTGGATATAGTAATCCAACTGGATGCACATGTTCAACTTTAACATGTTGGCATTCCAAACAATGAGACACAAAATCTATTGCATTTCTCTTGATTACTTTCTAGAAATAGAGTGGTCTAAGCTTTGCCATGAGCTTGGTTACTCTTAGATGACTAGAATATGGAGCATTATGTAGTTCCTTTAGTACTATGTTCCTCATATTCTCTTTATCAGGCACATACATCTTATTTTTATTTTGAAAAATACCATCACTCTCTATTTTGAATATTTTATAACTAGGATTCTGAGCATTCTTAGACAATGCTTCCCTAACTTGTTCATAAAATTCATCTCTTGGTAAGAATTTGATCACTTGATCTCTGAAAGTACTCCTGATAGTAGCCATGATTGATATGTACCTCTAATGGCTTAAAGCATCAACTACTCTATTTTCCTTGCCTTTGATATAATTAATATCAAAATCATAATCAATTAAGAACTCTAACATTCACTTTTGATGAGCATTCAGGTTTGATTGGGTGAAAATGTACTTGAGTCCCAAGTTATCAGTCTTAAGCTCAAACGGTTTTCCCAAAAGATAATGCCTCTAAACTTGCAAAGCATGCATAATTACAACAAGTTCTTGATCGTGAGGGGCATAATTCACCTCATATGGCTTTAATTTCCTAGACTCATAGGGTAATGTTGTATAAAAAAGGGGTTTCAATTCATCATTTATGGAGTTAGGTGCTTATATGGTTGTCCAAGTCAATTTTAGGCTCATTACAACTAAGCACAAACCTAGCATATTCCTATAACACTCAACATTTATCACTTGACTGTGTTGGAATCAATTCACATAAGGCACAAGCCTTATGTGCTCACCTGAAGTATATCAGAGAAAGAACCGGGGCATATGTTGGTCTAGTTATGCCATGGCATAACACATCACATATAAGACTTGGTCACTTCAACAAAGGCTCTATTGGATTCATTGGCACAAGTTGTTTCTAGACTAAGTTTGGTGATCTATAGGTGTAAGCCTACATGGGGAGCTCATTTTGGTCATAAGGGCACAAGTCTTTATTGAAGTAAGTCTAGTGTCATAGAGGCTCTAGGCAGGTCCGGGTGATACCTTAAATTAAGTGTTCATGCTTAGGTTAGGCACATCTTAGCAAGGATACCAAAGCTTCAACATATGACTCTTTTACACTTAGACTATTTCAATAGAGTAAGATGACATCATCAACAAACACAAGGACACCATTAATGCTCTAAATTAGAACTTTGCTTAAACAAAAAATTCATATGGGGAGATTATACTATTATAACTATTCCATTCATTTCGCAATTTAATATCAAGGAGAAAGACAATTAGACCAGAAGCATTATCTTTTACAACAATCATTCTTCATTAATCAAAGTCCATATGAAACAGAGTATATAAAATAAAGTATATGCTTTTTTAAACTAATTATCGACCCAGAGTCTCACAGGCTTGGGCTTACATAAATGGAGCCTTCATGGTGTCTGATCTAGTCCTAATGTTAATGGTGGCCATTACTTCCAGAACCAATTCACTAGAGCTTTATTGCATCAAATTGCATCTCTCTTCTCATTGGTTTGAGCTTGGTTTTATAGCACACAGGAGCATCTTCTACCAAGGTGGATTGCACATGCCTAGTGCTGAGTTGGAGATTTAGTAATCATTATGTCAGCTTCATTATTTTGTGCCCTTAATGTTATGATCACCATACGTAGCCACTCTTGAATATGTCATAAAATTTTGGACACCAATTAATCATCTACCAACTATTACAAGATGTGTGTCGATTCTTCAAGTTGGTGCAAAAGATACCAAAATAGAAATCATGTCGAGTGATGGCCTCACACTGAGATGTTTGTTGAGTTGGCACAAATCGATAGTTAAAATAGGGGGCCAACATTACCCCATATAAAATTACTAGTCCGTCATCAGGATAGGCTACCAAAGCCTTTAGCATGTAAAACTAGGCATGATCTCTTTAAGTTCGACGCTAAAGTACTCAAAGCCCTTGATAGTGAGCTTGATTTCCTCAATGGTGTTGTTAATCTCTATGTAGGGAGTGCTAAGTGTGAGCATATATGTCTTTTCCAGTTCTTTTATAAAGGCCATAATATTTTCCTTAACCTTTGTCACTCTTCCATCAAGGATTTTTCTTTGTTCATAGGCCTTCATTTTAAAGGTACAAAAGAGTGCTTCCTGGTTCTACTCTCAGTCCTTTATTTGTGTGTTCAATGCATTAACCCTACCCATTATTTATGTGCACTCCACCTTTCTCACAGAGTACACCTGTGACATCAACTCTTCCTTCTCCCCCTTTGCCTGCTTGAGGCACGCATTTATGAACAATGCTTGGTTGGAAATTTTCATGAATATGGCATCAACTGCATCTACATCTTCTTGTAGCTTTGTAAAGAGGTCCTCTACCTCTTCGAGTTTGTCAACTAGCTCTTTCTACATCATGACACATGGGTCTTCTTCTTCTTATGTTAGCTCTACTTTCAAACCTCAAGAGCATCTGCTCCACTAGCACACATACTTTATCAACCTCTAAGAGGTTTGATGTATCAATGCTAACCAAAAGGGATGGCTCAGCCATCTCTATGCACTCGGCTAGCTGTTGTAGCTTGAACTTCATGACTTGTGCTTCTTCTTTGACATCCCTAGTGATTTTCTTCCATTTCTCCACCCTAACATCATTAATAATGTTATTTCATGTGAATTTAGTGGCCATCTAGATGAGTGAATTTGCCAACCTAACTGGGTTCATATATGGGGATTTATGATAAGGGAGTCATGCCCTTCTTTAACTTTATATGCTCCCAATATGGCCTTTGACGATGCCTCAAAGAGAGGCTCATCCATGTAGCTATTGAATGCAAATGAAAGTTATATGTGCATCTTGTCTATGGTGGATTTGGGGGGAATATATTCAAACATGTAAAAATCTTCATCTACCCACCCTTTCTATGCCTTCTCCCTGAGGCTCAACTCCATGCTTTTTTTTGTGATGGCCAACATTATTTTCTCTTCTTCTTCTTCATCAATGCTACTGCTCTCTTCAACAATTTCCTCTGAGGTTTCTTCTTCTTATTTTTGGAGGGGTTCTTGTTTAGACTTATCCCCTTTGTCCACTTCTTCCTAGGATTCTTTAATTCTAACCTCCAAGGGTGATCCCTTGGAACCAGCTTCACCTTCCTCCTATTCCAGGGACGCATACAACCTTTACCCTCCTTATGGCAACCTGGGTGTAACGCTTCACATGTGCATGATTCAACCTCCTCAGTTCCATCTCCTCTTTTTTGTTGTGCTTACATTAAAATGTGCTTCCATTCTTTGGTTGATTTCTTGTACATTCATCTCTTGCCTTGGTCTATCCTACTACCCCATACAAATTCATGTACTAGTCCTCCATCACATCACTCTCTAGGTTTCTTGCATACATAGCATCTTGTGCACTATCATCATGTGTGCCTCCTTTTGTCACTTGATACTCCTAGTTTTCCATGTTTGGAAAAATCCATGTACCCATAAACTTAGGTGTATGGCCTTAGGCATGTAGAAGGCACCCGTGCTTGAATCACTCGATTGGAGTTATGTGTGGAAGAGCTAAAAATTATGACCAGTGGGCCTCAAGGCATCACTTATTCACCCAACATTAGAATGATCAACACAAATCATAAGGAAACATTTGGCTTGCACCAAAATTTATTTTGGTTAACATAATACAATTGAATTGTGACCAAGAAGTTGACATCTAATGGCACAAGTACCATTTTATTGCCTATAAGGCTTCAGTTAGTTACCATTAAAATGCCCAGGGAGCATTTTACTTGACAACATGTGCAACTTGCATGTGCTTATTTCTAATATGTTTTGGATGACATAAGGGCATATCCACCTAATTTGTAGCTTGCACAGGTGCTTGAAGTACTTGGAGGCATAGAGTAGGGCTAAGACTCCTTTAGTAAGTACCTTGTGCTTAATATGCTTATCATGCCATAGCTTTTGGTATGCCTTCTCTATCTATTGGCTCTATCTTGCTTGGGCACAAAACTCATCCAAGTACTCCTAGTCTTCTAGCTATGTACTCAAAGATTTTTGGTCATCCAAATAACCAATATATGTAATACGTAATGATGACACCATGAACTCCATTGGTAAATATACCTCAGTGCCAAACACTAGTTGAAATGGTGTAGCCTAATTTAGGCATTTATAGGTCATGCAGTATGCTCATAATACTATTAACACTTGATTATCCCAATCTTTGTGACCAACATCACATATCTTCATGAAGCACGTCCATAATATCTTGTTAAACACCTCAACGATGTCATTTTCTAGGGGATGATAAGGGGTTATCTTATGGTGCACCATTATATATTATGTTAGTAAGATTTACATGGTTTTATTGATGAAGTATATGTCTGTATCACTAGTCAGACTAAGTCGGCACCCATAGCGACTAATAATGTTATCCCATATGAACCTTCTGGCAGTGGCCATTGTGCACTTTTTGATTGGCACTGCCTTAACCCACTTGGTGAAATAATTGATGTCCACCAAAATATATCTTACGTCTATGTGCCTTATTGTGGGAGTGATCAGCCTAAAAAAATTAATGGCCCATTTTTCAAATGGCACCTGGGCAAGAATGGAGTTGAGAAGAATCTCATCTTGATGGTTGGGCTTCCCTGTGCATTATTAGTCACATGCCTTAGTGTAATCTTTTGCATCTTGGAACAGACTTGGCCACTAGAAGCCTAATTGTAGCACCTTGTATCTCATTGCATCTCCAAGATAATCTCCTCTTGTTATCCCTTCATGCACCTCTCATAAGATAGATTCCCTTTCATGTTCTAAGACACATCAGCATAGAACTTCATCTCAACTCAATTTGTATAGTTCCCCACTAATGAGCTAAAAGGGTGCAATGCAAACTGTGAGTTGTTTCTTCTCTTTAGTTATCATATTTGGGGGTGAAAACCTAGATGTCAAGAATGTAGTGATATATGCCAAGTCTTTAGGGATGCATTAGACTCTATAGAGTTGTGTGTTCAACATGTCATATTCAATAGACACTACCATATCACCAGAGTTGATGTGAGATAAATGGTCTGGGCTCAAGTTCTATTTTTTAGGCTTTATGACAACTAAACATTGGAATTATTGAAATAGAACTATCCATATAAAGATACACCTAAGGAGAATGGGTTTATTTAAAAAGTACTTAAGTGCCTCATGATTGGTGAAGAAGATGAATGGGGTTACCAACAAGTATTTCCTAAATTTTTGTAGGTCATAGACCATGGCCAATGCCTCGCACTCAGTTATTGTATAGTTCTACTATGATTAGGTCAATTTCCTACTTGCAAAAGATATGGGATGGTCTAATTTACCTTTTTTAGGTTATGCCAGAATGGTACCAATTACATATCTAGATGCATTTACATGGATGTGGAATAGATTCATCCAGTTGAGAAATTATAAAGTAGGCATATTATCCAACTTGAGCTTTAGATTTTTAAAGGCATCCTCTTACATTATGCCCCAATAAATCAAGCCATCTTTGTGAAAGATCTCCTCTAGTGGTGTTGCAATCCTTTCATAGCTCCTTATGAATTTTCTATAGTAGCCATAGTGGCCAAGAAAGGTGTGAACATATTTTTGTGTGGATGGAGTCTAAAGCTATAAAATAATGGCAATCTTTGTGGGATTGATGAGTAGGCCATCTTTGTAGATGATGTGTCCGAGTAGGGTACCAAATGGTGTCATGAAGATGCACTTCTTGAGGATGAAGGATATCTATAACTGTCTACACCTTTCAAACATGAGGCATAAGTTATCATAATGGTCTTTCACTAACCCATACACAGTCCAATCATCTAGGTATACTTGGAGGAACTTGTTAATGAAGTCCTTAAATATGGTGACCATCACTTTAGAGAACATGATTAGCACATTCTTGACTACAAAAGGAATCTTGTTGTATGTGAAATAACCCCATTCAATCACAAAAGTTATTTTGGGTTTATCCTCCTCTTCAATCTAGACTTGATGGTGTCCTGAGAACCCATAAGTGAAAGTGTAAACCTCATAGCCTGCAACACCATCAAAGACTTCATCGATGAATGGAGTGAGGAAGGGGTCAATGATATAGGTGACATTAAATAAATTATAATTGACACAAATCCAAATGTGCTTGTCCTTATTGATGATAATAACCATGGGGCTTACCCATTCAGATTCTTGTATAGGGTAGATGATGCCTATGACTAGCATACCATCAATCTTTAACTTGAACTTGACATGGAGATTAGGGTTCATTTTATAGGGGTGCTTCTTGATAGGTCTTGCACTATCCACTAGATTTATGCTCATATTCCTAAGGGATGGTTGGCTGCCATTCATGCCTTGATAATTTTGAGGGAATAAGTCTTAGAAATCCTTCAAGATATCTACAATTTATGTTAGCTCTACGTCAGACCAATATGTTCCCAGAGTAACCATCTTCGGTTCCCCTTCTGATTTGATGTATACCTTGGTAGTTTTGAGTGGTGTGTAGTAGGGTTCATTTCTTTCTTGATGTGAGTCCTCAACTTGCCTACTCCCCTCAGTTATTTCTATGTAAAGATGAGTTGGGTCTTCTTCATCAGGGGTACTATCATTGCCTTGGTGCACGAGCTTCCTTTTACCTGTCAAAGTTGTCCAGTTGCACACCTTCTATATTTCATCATCTTACTCACTTGAGTCACTATTGAGTGTTTACTCTTTAAATAAATTTGGGATCACCAAACCCTTTTCTTTGAACATGTCTTTCAGGCACTCCTCCAATATTGCAGTGTCCTTAAATATGACCCTTTGAATTTCTTATAGTGGCTCAATCAATCCTAGGTTTTGTAAAGAATAGGAGGTGTGCACAAACTTCTCCTTAAGGGCATCCTAATGGGTTGTCTCATAATGCATTTCATTGACAACATACCATGCTCACGCCCACGTCTTCAAGGTTCTATAGAAGGCATACATCCATAGGTTCTTTGGGGCATTCACATCAAATTCAGTCCATGTTTGTTCACATAAGTACACATGTGTTATAGGGTTATAGTCATTAGAGTATGATGTTATATCTAAGTCCTCATTACTTTTCCTAAATCTAGTATAGATAGCTACCTTCACATCTTGCCAAGTTAGTAAGTTAGGCTTTTGCACTGCCCACCAATAAGTGATAGCGTTCCTTTATGTATACACGAGTACGCCCATTCTATCTACTTTGGGGATGCATGATTTAAGGTTATGGACATAATATTCCATTGGATTTCTCCCCTCATATCTTGGGAGCATCACAAGTTTACCTTTGCTCAGAAAAAACATTATCTTTCCCTTCTTCCTATCACAAGGGACCCATTTTTTTAAAGTGTAATCAATCTAGACCCAACCAGTCCTCATACGTTTTGGTGCCTTCACACACACTAAACAGTACCTATGACCAGTGGTTGCATAAACTTATTCAACCCATCAGTCATAAGTAACATTGATGGTGTCTATAGCTAATTGTTCATCTTTCCAAGAAATCACTCCTTGATCATTGGGATTGAGAGTCTCGATGCCTTGCATTGTGATGTTACATATGTGATTGATTTCATCCTCAAGATCAACACCCTTTACATAGGGGAGGTCCTTGGTCACTTGAGAGGGGGATAACTACCCTCTCCTTATCATTTTCAAAGGTCATATAGTTCCTCATGAATCACATATTTGCATTATTTACATAACACCATGGCCTTCTGATAAGTGTTGGATAATTATCTTGCTTTGCCAACTCAATCACCTTAAAGTCAATGCAAAATTCAGTGCCCATGATGTCTACAATGGTGCCCTTAATAATTTTTATTGGTTGTGCTCAGGTCTTGTTGGCCATGAAAATTAGATGAGGGGAAGGCCTCAAGGCTAGCCTACCCATCTTCTCTAATGCATTTTTGGTTAGAATATTGACTTCAGCACATGTGTTCACAAGGACCTCACATACAGGCCATCCATCAATGGTGGCATTCACAATGAATTATTGATCATACTCTGCATTATGTGTATGCCTGACTTCTCATGCCCTTTCTATGTGTGGCATGGCAACTTAAACTAGATTTTGCTCTGCATGCTCCAACAATAAATTCTTCAACATAGGCAACATTCCTTCCATCTGTAAGAGGCACAAAATCTTTGTTAGCTCTTGTATCTCTACCTCTTGGCTATCTTACTTCTTATGAGAGGTGGAAACCTATGCTTCGAGGTCTTACACTAGTTGGAACTCCCCTTATAGGTTTTTAATGCTGCTCATGACCTATTGTAAAACATCTTTCTAGCACGTAGGGTGTGGGTAAGGCACAACTTTGGGTTTAGGCCACATGATGCACTCAGTTTGACTTTGTTCCCTATATTCTAGGTGCAACTCTAGTACTGACACAAATAGCATCAGAGTGGTGAATCCACTATGAGTAGTTGCCTATACTTTTACTGGTTATGTGTGGGTCAATTATGCCTTCGAAGTCTATTTCTTCACTTTCAGCTCGTGTTTGATCATTCATGTGCCCTTGTCTATGCCAAGCCTACCTTGGGTCAATTTTTTATACAATTTGGGGAAATCCTTGACCTTATGTGTTCCTCAATAGCACCCATACATTGGATGTATAAGGTAGTCATGTGATAATGTTCTATCAAGCTACACTTGTAACATGAGCACGATGGGAATATTCCTCCACTGCATCCTTCACCTTGCCCTTTTTCATCTTGTTGCATTCCATAAATTGCATTATATTGGTCATAGCTCTCATTTCCTTGATTAGCTTGCCTTCTACTAACTACAATTGCTTTTCATGTGCCTCTCTCCATATTTTTGTGCATCTCATTGATTACTTGGCAATCAACTATGGTATGAGTGTAGGTACCACACAACTGATAATAGATGTTTGTGTTAACATGACTGGCACATTATATTAAAGGGTAGTTTCAAACATCATGCACCTCAAAATAGACCTCATAGCTTAGAAGCAATGTGTGTACATTCCTTTAAGGGTAGTTATTTCTATTAAGGCCTTCCATCTCTTAGTCGGTGTATCATAATCTACATAGAGCATCTTGCGATGAACAAGCGATCATCTTCTGAAGTTGGGAGGCCATAAACATAATTTATGCCTCCATGAATGGGTTGATCTTAGTGTTGATACTTATGACTACCTCAGCTCTGAGCATGACTTCAAGCACTTCATGAAGGTTTATGAATGTCTTCATGAAAATTCCTCTTTTGAATGGCACTAACAGTCCTCCAATGAACCATTACGCATGTTGGGAGGGGTGAACATCATAGGGAAGCTTAGAAAGGAGATTCTTGAACTTTGCATCATATAAGTGCACACTCTCTAAGAGTCCTTGGTTAATCTCCTTGAGCACGACAATGCTCTATTGTTCAAACTCTGGTATGTTAAATTCCTTTAGGAATGCTTCCTTTAAGGTGTCATAATCTACCATCAACTGGTTAGGGTCAAATTTCCTATACTAGGTATGGGTGTAATCTAATAAAGTGGTCATGAACTACATTGCCTTGCACTCAGAATGGGTTATGCCTTGAGCATGTCATTATAGTTCACACTTTATCACATGCTCTATGGCATTCTCCAAATCATAATACTCTAGTAGGTGCATGGCCATCTCATAATAAATTTGTTGTGGGGGGCCAACTAGCATTTGAGGTGCTTGTCCCCCTAGTACTTATCTTGGAGTTATCCTCTAATGCCTCCAACCACTAGGTTAGGTACTGGTCCCATTGTTACTATTGGCATCATAAACGATGATGGTGTTGTATTACTCACTTGTGGCACCAGGCCACTTCATACGGGTTGTTGCCCAATTTGCATAGCCAACATTAGCTAAACTAGAATGCTTGTGCTTTCTTTCTATTTTGGTGAACTAGGGCTCATTGGTCTAGAGGTATCCTCACTCAACTCCTCATAAGGAATAACCCATTCAATTATAAAATTATACTCCAAGTCTGCAAAAGGGCCAAAGTTTATGTTGACAACAAGGTCAGTTATCACTCATCTTTCTTCACATTGGGGATCTAGTACATGAGCTTGTATCATAAGTTCAAAGGGGGTAGGAGCATCTGACACATCTTAACTTATCAAATTTTTTAAGAACCCAGTACATTCTACACCCATTAATTATTGAGCTTGATTTATGGCCTCATTATTTCTCTCTTGCTAGCATTACTATAATTCAAGAGATCCTTCCCCATACCCTTCCCATTTGCTATGAATTCTCTCGACACTTTCAGGTTCCATATCTTCCATCAGCCTATGCCTTCCTTTGTTATAAGTCTATCTTATGAACTCTCAGGTGTCGGTCTGCTCATCCCCTTCCATTACACTTCACCTACACATCCCCTTCTCCCCCTTTGCAATGATCATAAGTGAAAAGACTATAGCCTTCCATTCTTAAAGTTTCAAAGCCATAATCCACCATTATTTTCTTGAGTTGTATGTTGAACTCTTTCATAAATGTGCCTCTACGTTTGCACAAAAATTGGTACTCTGCTTCCTTAGGGTAGGATTATATCAAAACAATGATCTCAAGCATGCAACTATATAGTGCCCCTTACCACCATTTGTCTACTACTCTAATCTAAGTGGCATCTAGAGTCTTAAGTCTCTCTAAGTGCTCTTTCATCCACTCAAGGTGCTATCCATAGCTTCATCTTTTGTGGGTTGAATAAACAACCAACCATTAATACACATACTCAGGTAGTTCACAAAAGAACACCTAATACAAAGAATCATATAAGTTATTCTAGACCCACTTCCTTAGCTTTTGTCCTCTACAAGTTGGGTGCTTCAAGATAAATTTGTCTTCCACCTTTTATAGCTAATGCTTGATGTTCTTAAGGGAGAGTCGAAGCATTATTCTATTACACCATAATGATAATAAAATCCAACACAGGTACCAATAAAGGAACCAAAATGTTGTAAAAAATGGGAGTTTCAATTCATCATTTATGGACTCATTACAACTGGTTGAAAAATTAGTATATTCCCATTATAATCAACATTTATCACTCAACTATGCTGATATCAATTCAAATAAGGTATAAGCCTTATGCACTCATCTGAAGTGTTGGGTGAATATTTTGTCAACCAGCTAACTGGTGATCAAAATAGGTCTCTTCAACCACATCATAGGGAGATTGGTCATCCAAAGTTACAGGTTTACCACATCCAATGGGGACAAATCTCTCCTCTCATCAAGGGGAGGTTCCCTATTAAATATGTAGCATTATATACTATATATGAAGAAAATAACACTCAAGGGTAGGATAAACCATCCATCTCTCTTCTTTCAGAGATGATGCTCATAGATCAAAGGAGAAATCTTGGGTGATTAGTGAAGGTACTTCTCTTCTTTTAGAAGTAACATTCAGCGAAGAGCCAGATCCCTTCCTCGATAGTAGAAATGATAGAAGGCACTTCTCTTCTTTTAGAATTGTGTGTTCTTACAAACAACAAAAATCTTTCTAGTAGTGACAAGTAACTGGTAACTGAGCACAGAGTAACTAAAAGCCTAAAATGTAGCACAAAGTCTCCACCTCAACTGCCCAAGAGTGAAATATGAAGAATAATAGGGGCACAATGTCGTCCCAAGGTCCTTTACACAGAAACAAAAAATAAACACACACTGAAGACAATTATGACATCACAAAGTCTAAAAGTAGTTGGCTTCAGGACACCTTCTTGATTACTTCTACTAGTTCTGCTTGCCAAATTAAATAAACAAAAACATATTTAGAAGACATATATAAGAACAATCTCCTAAAATGATACAAGCTATGACATCACAAAGTCTGCAAACAACTTGCTTTCTCATTCAGATAAAATGATATGAACAACAATCTGAGCTCAAAGTCTCAGTATTCGCCTTGCAATTTGGGCAAAATTTTGCTTCTGGTAATGAGAAGATCTCCTTAAAACAATAAAAGAGATTACAATATATAGCAGCCAATAAATACTTGGCACTTTGTTTCATGGAATGGCCCATGTTGTGCATTCAATGCCTTAAATACATTTCCAGGTTTGTCAAAGGACTGCATTGAAAATAGGGTGGTTGTCTTAACTATGGCATGTCATTTCATCCCATATGTCTTCTCCTGAGTCTAGATCATCTGGTTTGTCCCCTCTGACATCTGCACAGCTATCCATTTTGTCTTTACTCCAAAGGAGACCAACATGCCGCACCTTCAATGTTTGCAAGCTCAAATATCTACTTTGTGGACTGTTCCACCTACTGGAATAACTTTTGCATAGATATTTTAGGATTTTCCCTCTTTCTACTTTTGTCCTTTCCAGCTTTGTCTCTTCCTAGAATTTAATCTCTTGGGCTATCTTTTCAACCAGTCGTTTGGTTCTTCCTTCAAGTTCTGCGCTTTATTTGAATTTCAACGAATATTCCCTTACTTTAAATTTAACGTCTGCAGGGCCATCAATGGTCGCTAGCTGCTTTGAACTATGTTGAACCTTAAACCTTTAAACCCAATAAAAGTACATTAGTTCATTGGTTTATCAGTTTATTCTGTCTCTTTTGTTCCATCACTTCCTGGTTTAATAGCTTTCCCGCTCCTTGGTTGAACCATCTGTTGAACCACCTGTTTGATGCTTCTTTCCTTGACTGAGGCTGCCTTTGAACCCATGAACCATTAAACTTTGAACTCTTTTGGTTCAAGGTTCAATCAATTCATTGGTTCATCCTTTGTCTGTCACTTCCTTATTCTTTCTAAGCTCTTTGATCTTCATTGCACAGGTTGAACCTTTGAACTTGTGAACTCATTAAACTTTTTAGTTCAAGGTTCAACAGTTCAATTGGTTCATTCTTTTTATTTGGCTAAGTCTTTTGATTGCTCAAACAAAATGTGTTGAACCATATGGCCGTTGAACCTGTTGAACCATTGAACCCAATGAACCTTTGAACCAAAGTGGTTCAACGGTTCAATGGTTCAAGCCTTCTTCTCTTTGATAAGTGTTTTGAAGCCATTGAACCTTGAAGCGGTTGAACTTGTTAAACCTTTGTCAAAGCACTTAACTCTTGCTGATGATGTTGAACCTTTGAATCCATTGAACCCATTGAACCAAAATGGTTCAAGGTTCAACGGTTCAATGGTTCAATCCTTGCTTAGAAGCTTGTCGATGGACATTTTAATTGAACCTTGTCATTGAACCAACCTTGAAATTGCCTAAGTGCTGAGAGTTTGCTTCTTCCCTGTAGATTCCATAGAAATCAACCTGTGAAGTCTGTAGTTTTCTCTAAGTTTTCTCTCAAGCCTTGAAAGAGTCCGTAGAAATGACCCTGCGGAGTCTGTAGTTTTAAGCCTGCAGAGTCCATAGTTTTAATCCTACAGAGTCCATAAATTTATTCCTATAGAGTCCATAGATTCAAGCCTACAGAGTCCGTAGATTTTTGAGAAAGCTTTGAAAAATGAAGAACCTAAATGCTCAAAATAATTTTTGAAAGGGGAAGAGAGGATTTTGGTCTGGCAGGACCCAAAATAGTTCATATGTTGTCCAAAAAATGAGTGATATTTTTGGGGGACAACAGCTGGCTCAGTTGGAGAACTTCCCTCAGTTAAAATTTTGAAACAACTAAGGGGAGTAGAAACCAGAATCTCTGGTGCCTTGAATTATGCCATTGGGATATGGAGTCATGCTACCCAAAAAGAAAGGCTCCAAAAAATGAAAATGAAAATGAAAAGCACAAAACAGAACCAAAGACTATACAAATGTACATATGTATAGGTAAACTTATCTGATACTTCAAGAATTAAAGTGATTCAAACACTACCCATTGTGAGATAATGAAAATGGCGTTCCATCTTGATAAACCAATAGGAAACCATTTTGTCCCTAAAATCAATGATGGGCAAATGGAACTCTCCACAAAATCACATTTTCTGTGCACTCCTTTTGGCTCTCTCCTCTTGCTCCATGGCAAGACATGGTCTTCTCTCTGAAAACCATAACTCTTTGCTCTCTCTGTGAAGAGTTCCTTATGCTGACTTCGGAGTACAGCAGTATGGTCGACTACCATAGCTTGATGTTCTGCTGGTTCAGTCTAGCACATGTTTCGATTGTTAGCATCAAACTCCTGACAAACCATCAGCTCAGCATCTCCATTGGTGTGAAGGAGTTTGATATCTTGGTCTTGAGTAGCCTTTAATCCAAGTATCAGAGATTCACATCTAGCTGTGTTGTTGGTGTTGCTGAACTACAACTTGCATGAAGGAAAAATATCTCCTTGAAGAGATATCAACACAGTCTTGGCTCTAGCATTGGTAAAAAAATTGCTGCCATCAAATTCCAAGATCCAAACATCATCAAAAGCTGATCTTCTATCAGATTTCTCTTCATTGGAGATGGAAGATCCTTCTTCATTTGTACTGCGCCCTACCAATTCTTCTGATGTCTTATTTGGATCAAATCTTGGATTATTAGCTACGGGACTTTCATCAGCTGAGACATGAACATCCTCTATGGTCAAGAAGTAATTACCCCTGCTTGAAGGCTCAAACATAATTTGAGCTGCAGGGGCTGACATTTGGGTGACCACAATTTTTGCCTCAGACAGCTCCACACTTAGTTCTCTACCAATGTTTAACTGTTCAGGATTGGCTTGCAAGAATTCAAATTCAGTCATTTGAATTTTGGATTTCTTGACATGATCAATTATGTTAGATGACTGAAATGGACTTGAAAGAGGGGATGGGAGTTCATCCTTTTAGTTTTTGGGAGGGGGAGGACTGGTCTACGAATTTGAAGTAGAAGGTGCAGAAATGTTTGATGTACTTACCTTTTTGGCAATCATTGGGTCCTTTGACTGGAAAGGAAGAGGGGTTCTCTGCTTAGTAATTGAAATTATTGGTTGGGGTCACTCCTTTGTATTTTCTTTGTTGGCCTGTTAGGCTAACTAATTCTTGGACCAGGTGAATACTATGTATGATCCTTCAACTACTTCATCTTCACTTCTGGGTTCATCATTGTAATTCAAGAAACCAATGTGGGAGTCGCTAACTGATTCTTCTTGATCCTCCATGAAGAGATCAACATCATTTTCTTACTCAAACTCAAGTTGGAAAGAGAAACCATGTTCTATTTCCAGATATCCAACTGTTGAGTTTGTTGGAGATGCTTCAAGGGCAAGGTTCCTCTATGGGGGAGGAAGATGATTTGGTTGCCCTTGACTTCTGGTAGTGTTGCCTTGATATGGATGATTGGGGAATGTCCTCCTGGGCACATCTCTGTATGAAGGATCAGAAGACATACCTTGTGCCATTTGCCTTTTCAAGGTTAGTAATTCATTTGCCAGCTTTTGTACCATTTGATCAGTGGTGGTTATGGGTGAGTATTCAAAAGATGAAAAGGGTTTACCTCTATTAAGATCTCTCCTTATCTTTCCTACCAAGATAAGGTCATCTTCAACCTTAGTAGCCTAGTCCTGAGCAGCAACAAGGTCTATGTGGCTAGCACACCTCAATAGAAAACTCACTTTAGGTAGTTGTGAGTTGATGAAAAAGCATTTGAGGTTTTCAAGTGTTCGTTGAGCAATTACAAGAATCATGTTTCTTAGCTTGTCAAACTTGGCAATGAAATCCCTCATAGGCTCATGAGGCTCTTTCTTCATCTGGGTGAGCTGGGCCAGATAGGCATGGGCATCCTTTATAGGGTTGAACCTTGCTTTGAACTTGGCTTTTAGGGTGTTTCAGTCTATCACTGATCCAGCCTACAGATGGTAGAACCACTTTGCAGCAGTGCCTTGTAGGGTCTCCACAAAAAGCCTGACTGCCATGTCTTCAAATTCCACCCCTATCACACCACAGGCTATGCTGAAGGCTAAAATGTGTTCATTAGGGTGAACTTTCCCATCTCCAAAGAATTTGGGGAAGTTCTTTCTTGAGCTGCATGGAAGTTCATGCAGAGGTGGAATCAAGTTGAGTGGGCCAAATGAGTTACCCCAAGGGCCTTGAACTACCATGATTTAATTATGAAAAATAGGGATAATAAAGCTAGGTGGAGTGGCTAGATTACAGAATAAAAATGGAAAAGAACTGGCCTTGCTTCAACTTGAGGGTTAAGGCTTCAAACTGCTCACTCTTTCCCAACAGCTCTATTTTTGCAGACCAGATAAAATAATGGAGACAGTGGAAAATGGTAAGGCTATAATGATAATGGGTAAGACACAGAATAGAGTCACCAAAATCTATAATGGATAAGGGTAGGGACTGCTTCAATTTGAAACTTGAGGCTTCAGACTACATGTTCATCCCCAACGGAGTTGCCAAAAACTGTTGGGTGAATATTTTGTCAAACAGATAATTAGTGATCAAAATAGGTCTCTTCAACCACAGCATAGGGAGATTGGCCATCCAAAGTTGCAGGTTTACCACATCCAATGGGGACAAATCTCTCCTCTCATCAAGGGGAGGTTCCCTATTAAATATGCAGTGTTATATACTATATATATACAGAAAATAACACTCAGGGGTAGGATAAACCATCCATCTCTCTTCTTTCAGAGATGATGCTCACAGATCAAAGGAGAAATCCTGAGTGATTGGTGAAGGTACTTCTCTTCTTTCAGAAGTAACATTCAGACAAGATCTAGATCCCTTCTTGGATAGTAGAAATCCTGGTGAAATGATAGAAGGCACTTCTCTTCTTTCATAATTGCTTGTTCTTGCAAACAATAAGAATCTTTCTAGTATTGACAAGTAACTGGTAACCGAGTACAGAGTAACCAACAGCCTAAAATGTAGCTCAAAGTCTTCACTTTGACTACCCAAGAGTGAAATACGAAGAACAATGGGGGCACAAAGTCGTCCCAAGGTCCTTTACACAGAAACGGAAAATAAACACACATTGAAGACAACTATGATAGCACAAAGTCTGAAAGTAATTGGCTTTAGGACACCTTCCTAATTACTTCCACTAGTTTTGCTTGCCAAATTAAATAAACAAGAACACATTCAGAAGATAGACATAAGAACAATCTCTTAAAATGATACAAGCTATGATAGCACAAAGTCTACAAACAACTTGCTTTCTCATTCAGAAAGAATGACATGAACAACAATTTGAGCTCAAAGTCTCAGTATTCACCTTTCAATTTGGGTAGATTTTTGCTTCTCGTAATGAGAAGATCTCCTTAAAACAATAAAAGAAATTACAATATATAGCAGCCAAGAAAGACTTGGCACTTTGTTTCATGGAATGGCCCATGCTGTGCATTCAATGCCTTGAATGCATTTCTAGGTTTGTCAAAGGACTGCATTGAAAATAGGGCAACTATCTTAACTATGGTGTGTCATTTCATCCCATATGTCTTCTCCTAAGTCTGGATCATTTGGTCTATCCCCTCTCACATCTACGCAACTGTCCATTTTGTCTTTACTCTAAAGGAGACTAACAGGTTGCACCTTTAATGTTTGCAAGCTCAAATATCTACTTTGCAGACTGTTCCACCTACTGGAATAACTTCTACATAGATATTTCAAGCTTTTTCCTCTTTCCACTTTTGTCCTTTCAACCTTTGTCTCTTCTTGGAATATAAGCTCTCGAGCTATCTTTTTAGCCAGTTGCTTGGTTCTTCCTTCAAGTTTTGCGCTTTATTTGAATTTCAACAGATATTCCCTTACTTTAAATTTGACGTTTGTGGAGCCGTCAATGGTCGCTAGCCGCTTTGAACCATGTTGAACCTTAAACCCTTAAACCTGCTAAAATTACATTGGTTCATTGGTTCATCGGTTCATTCTATCTCTTTTTTTCCATCACTTCCTGGTTTAATAGCTTTCTCGCTCCTTGGTTGAACCATCCATTGAACCACCTATTTGTTGCTTCTTTCTTTAACTGAGGCTGCCTTTGAACCTTTAAACCCATGAACCATTGAACTTTGAACTCTTTCGGTTCAAGGTTCAATCAGTTCATTGTTTCATCCTTTTTCCGTCACTTCCTTGTTCTTTCTAAGCTCTTTGACCTTCATCGCACTGGTTGAACCTTTGAACCTATGAACTCGTTGAACCTTTTGGTTCAAGGTTCAATGGTTCAATTGGTTCATTATTTTTATTTGGCTAAGTCTTTTGATCACTTAAACAAAACGCATTGAACCATATGGTCGTTGAACTTGTTGAACCATTAAACCCATTGAACCTTTAAACCAAAGTGGTTCAATGGTTCAAGCCTTCTTCTCTTTGATAAGTGTTTTGAAGCCATTGAACCTTGAAGCAGTTGAACTTATTGAACCTTTGCCGAAGTTCTTAACTATTGCCGATGACGTTGAACCTTTGAACCCATTAAACCAAAATGGTTCAAGGTTCAACGGTTCAATGGTTCAATGGTTTGATCCTTGCTTAGAATCTTGCCGATGGACATTTTGGTTGAACCTTGTTGTTGAACCAACCTTGAAATTGCCTAAGTGCTGAGAGCTTGCTTCTTTCCTGCAGAGTCCATAGAAATCAACCTGTGAAGTCTGTAGTTTTCTCTAAGTTTTCTCTCGAGCCTTGAAAGAGTCCGTAGAAATGACCCTGCGGAGTCCGTAGTTTTAAGCCTGCAGAGTCCATAGTTTTAAGCCTATAGAGTCCATAGATTCCTTCCTACAGAGTCTGTAGATTTCTTCCTACATAGTCCATAGATTCAAGCCTGCAGAGTCCGTAGATTGAAGACTACAGAGTCCATACATTTCTAAGAAATCTTTGAAAAATGAACAATTTGAATGTTCAGAACAATTTTTGAAAGGGGAAGAGAGGATTTTGGTCTGGCAGGGCCCAAAATATTTCATATTTTGTCTCAAAAATGAGTGATATTTTTGGGGGACAACATGAAGCACAATAGAAAAAGAATTAGGGCTTGTATTAGGCTAGTTGTGTCATGGTGCAATGCATGACATATAAGACTTGGCCACTTCGACAAAGGCTTTGGTGGATTCATTAACACAAGTTGTTTCTAGGATAAGTCTGGTGATCTATAGGTGCAAGCTTACTTGGGGAGCTCATTCTAATCATAAGGGTGCAAGTCTTTATTGAAGTAAGTCTAGCATCATAAAGGTGTTAGGCAGGTCTAGGAGATACCTTAAATCAAGTGTTCATGCTTAGGCTAGGTGCTTCTTAGCAAGGATACCAAAGCTTGGGTACATGACTCTTTCACACTTAGGCTATTTCAATAGTGTATGATGACATCATCAATGAACATAGGGATGCCATTAATGCTCCAAACCAAAAATTTTCTTAAACATAACATTTATATATGGAGCCTATACTATTATAACTATTCCATTCATTTTTTAATTTAATAGCAAGGATAAAGATAATTAGACCAGAAGTATTGTGTTTTACAACAATCATTCTTCATTTAATCAAAGTTCATATGAAATAAAGTATATAAAATAGAGTACAAGCTTTTCTAAATGAATTATCTACCGAGAGGCTCACAAGCGAGCTTGGGCTTACACAAATGGAGCCTCGTGGCATCTAAGCCAATCTTAATATTAATAGCAACCATTAAATCTAGAATCAATTCATTAGAGCTTCATTACATAAAATTACATCTCTCTTCTCACTGGTTCGAGCTTGGTTTTATAGCACATAGGAGCATCTTCTACCAAGGTGGAGTTGCACACACTAGGTGTCAAACTAGAGCTTTAGAAATCATTCCATCAGCTCTATTATCTTGTACCTTTCATGTTATGATTTCCATATGTAGCCACTCTTAAAGATGATGCCTTGAAATATTGGGTACCAATTAACCATCTACCAGCTGTCGCAAGATGTGCATCGATTCTTATAGTTGGCACAAAAGATACCAAAATAGCAATCATGTCAAGTGATTGCCTCGCACCAAGATGTATGTCAAGTTGGTGTGGATCCATACTTAGTCAAAATGGGGGCCCAATACCCCCGAGCCATCCTACATAATAATTCCTCCAAATCCATCATAGATGCATTAGTGATCATTAAGAATTGACCATTAGGATCGAGAACTCGTAGCATTAGCATTGAAGTAAGCCTCCTTTTTAGTTCTTGAAAGGCTACTTCATACTCATATGACTGGATAAAACTATGATTATTCCACTGAAGAAATGTAATTGAATTAACTATCTTAGAGAAATTCAGAATGAATTTTCTATAATAACCTGCTAATCCCATGAAACTCCTTACCTCATGCACATTATTTGGTGTTTGCCACTCCATAATGGCTTTTATCTTTGTTGGATCCACTAAAATACCATATGTAGAGATAATATGTGCTAAATATTGCACTTTCATTTGGAAAAATACACGCTTAGACAGTTTTCCATACAACCTATATTTTTGCAAATGCTAGAAAACCAATTCCAGATGTTGTAAGTTCTCTTCCTCATCTTTGGAATAAATAAAGATGTCATTTAAAAATACTAAAATGAAGCGATCCAAGTAATCTCTGAACACACTATTCATAAGATTCATAAATGTTACTAGAGTATTTTTCAATCCAAATGGTAACATTTTCAACTCAGTGTGCCCATATCGAGTCTTGAATACTATTTTTAGAATATCCTCTTCAAAATTCCTCAATCGGTGATACTCTACTCTAAGATCAATCTTAGAAAAGATTGTTGCCCCTCGTATTTGATCAAAGGGGTCATCAATGCATGACAATGGATATCTATTCTTGATTGTTGATTTATTCAACATTCTGTAATCTATACACAGTTGAAGAGTGTCATCCTTCTTCTTGACAAAGATAACTAGTGCACCCCATGGTGACACAGTTGGTCAAATCAATCCTTTTGATAACTCCTAAAGTTTTACCTATAACTCAACCAATTTAATGGTTATCATTCTGTATGGTGGTTTAGACTACGGTTATGATACAAGTATGATATCAATCAAAAATCAAAATCACGCTTTGGTGGTAATCCTGGTAATTCTTCTAGAAACACATCATGAAATTTTTTTAGAAAAGTATAATCTTCAAGATGGTTCCATATATTCTTCTATCTCATTTATCTTAACAATAAATGCCTGACATCCCTTCCTTTGAGCTTTCTTGAGTTGAATTGTAAAAATTTGCCTTAACTTCAACTCCTTTTTCTCGACCTGAAGTTGTGTCTAATTTTTGAAATCATCTTGACACTCAACCTTCTTCATAAAATAGTCAACCTTGGCTTTATGCTTTACAAGCTAATTGACTCCTTGGATCACATCATATGATCCCAACAATGCTACAAAAAAATCTACTACTGTAGTGAACTCAGGCAATCTAATTTCCACTTCAACTAAACACTTGTCAACTTTGACCTTAGACTCATTCCCATATTGTACCAACCATGCATTTTCCATAACTCCAACATTCTAGACAATTTACTAAGCATTCTAGGAGCAATGAAATATTTTGTAGCTCATATATCAATCAAAATAGAAACTTGATGATTGAATAAAATACCTAATAGTTCTAAGGGCAAAGCTTGATACTCAGCCCATCGATTATCAATCATTGTATGAATCTACTACTAGAATGTACCTTGCTAAGAACTAAAACTCTTGTTTTTTTCCTTGTCTTGAAGACATTCTCGAGCAAAATGGTCACCTCCACAAATGATACAACCTCTAACTAGTCCTTTCTTTTTAGACTATTGGTTTCCCTTGAAACCACTCTTAAAACCATTACCAGGTTTCATGTTCCTTGAACCACTATTTAACTTGGTATTTTGATTCTTGTACTGACCTTTGGAGTCTTCACTCCTCTGCTTCTAGTTCTTCTTATTGAAATTTGGTTTAGAACTTCCAAATTTATTTTTAAACTTATCTCTAACTTGGGCAAGAGATTTTAGTTTCTCTTTTTGCTTGACTGCCTTCTTAAATGCCTAATCCATGGTAGATGGACCATGCACATCTACTTCATATCCAATTTGGGGTTTCAATCCCATGATGAATTTCTTGATTCTGAACCTCGCATCCACTTGATACTGAGGTACATACTTAAGGATCTTGGTGATTGTTCCCAATATTTATTCACCAACAAATACCATTGCTTAAGATTCTAAAAATCCATAAGATTTTTATCAAATTATAGATGTGTAAACCATCATAACCTAAACAATCTCACAAGTTCTTCCCAAGTGGTGGTGGTTAAGTTGAGATTCATCTTGAGCTTCTTGTTTGCCCATCAAGTTGTTGCTTCACCAACAAGCTAATAAGCTCCCCAGACTGCTTTCACAACTTCAAAATAATTTTAAATCATGTAATACTTCTCCATTTCTATTATTTATGCTTCAACTCCATCTCTCAACACAGTTACATCGAACTTAGGTAGATTTACCTTTTTTATGTTACATGCCAACTTTGGAGCTACTTGAGCTCACATCTTATAGCACCACCTCATGCCTCTACTGTTAAATATGTTCCTAGTCATCAAGATTCTTTTGGGTTCCTCTTAAGCATTATCCTCTTCATGGCCATGCACTTCCTGTTCTAGGGTAGTGATTCAGTCCCTAGTCTCTTACATGATCATGAGTATTTGGTCCAACTATGTAGCTTGTTAAATGTCAAACTGATTTGGATCAACAGGGGGTTTGGTATTTGAAGTATCCTCACCTCTTGGTCTAGTGCACACCATTGTTCTTCCTATTTATTAGGAAAATAAGTTTGTATTAGCAGCCACATTAAGTCTTAGAGTTTGAGACTCAACTCTGATACCACAATGTAACAACTCCACTAAGTTTTATCAGAATATAGCATTTAACAAAAAATAAAGATTACACATATTCAACATATAGATTTCACCATGATAAACCTAATGAACTGTATTAATTTAGTCAACCAATAGGTTTATAGCTAATCCACTTAGCTAAATATCACCATGAATAGATATAACAATCATGAAAAATATTGAATAACCAATAAATACTATATCTAATTATAAATGATATAGTAAAAATTTAGCCATGAATAATACAACATTACAACCACTTCTATAAAAGTATAATGAATAAATGTTATAGTTTTCAGTGATACATAATAATATCTCAAATGATAAAACATTATATAAAGCTCCACAAAATAGAGCCTCCACGACTCAAGAATTTCCATGACTTAAGTATCAATCTGTAATCTCAAGTGTAATCCCTAGTATAGTACTCCATCTAAGAGAGAGAGCATTATCTGAGTGTTTTCCCACACCAACCATGGTCCATAGCTCCCCCGCACTATCTCCCAACAAGGAGATGGCCCTCCCTTTACAGATGGGTAGATAATGACAGTGCAGGAATCCATAGTAACAAATCAAAATCCATGTGTTGAAAATATCTAATGCATAATGTGTATCATAAAGAAATATGTTCTAATATGATATTGCATAAATATAAAAAATCTATCAACATATGAAATGACAATATTTAATCAAAACATTACTTTGGCCAAAGTTTTCAATAATATATGCTCTCTAAGATCAATCAAATTCATACACACCACTCAATCAGATTACACCTCATCTTACATTGATGGCACTAATTAAGCCAATGGAATCCGTCCACTACTTATTTAGGGTCATGAATGTGAGATTAGATAAAAATACATAATAATATAAAATCAATAGATTCATTAATAATATTTCACTTTAGCTAATAAAAATCATGCTAAGTACAAAAATATCTAATACATTTATTTAATCCGTTAAATGAAATGCAATGAATCCATAACATCCAATTTATTACAAATAATAAACATAATAAAACACACTCCTCAATATAACATACCATCTAGGTAATGCTTTATCTAGACTACCAGTTACTTAATCCACAAAGCAACTTATAATGTTATTTCATCCTCAAAATAATCATTATAACACAGGTTAATATATTTGTTCATATTCCACATATAAAACAAAAGCCAGTCTAAAACATATTAATATGCTAAGTATTTAAACTCATAAATACTTTATTTAATGTTTTAATCAACATTAAGTTTTATACAAGAAACTCATTTTCACACTTATTTACATAACACAGTTGTATATGTTTATAAATATATATACTTAAATGGTATAAACATTTCTAGATTGCATACTCTAGTCAATCAATGTTTAACTCACACCATTTATATGTATATTTTAAAATTCATAAGAACAAATTTAATATTGTATAATTACTTCATTGTATACAATATACTCTAAGATGACATCCTCTGTCATTTGTCTTAGAGTATTTTACATACTCTTCGTATAAATTTGACAAACAAATAAAACCCCATAACTCTTTTGTAAACTGAATGAATCCCATATACTTGTAAAACATACAAAAAATCACATTGCACACATCCAAACATTCATTTCAATCCCTTTTAATCAAATAACCCAATCAATCAATTTAAGATTGGCATTTAAAATAAATGCATGTGAACAATACAAACACACAATCGACTATACCTAACTCGAGATGAATGATATAAAAACACAAACTAGACCATGTATATCTCTTCTTACATAATAAACATAAGATGCATATCTGGTCATGCTACTAACTATGCGTAGCTCATACTCATTCAAATATAATTCTAAATGAGCTATAAACAGTCATAACTATATAAAAATTCGTAGTTCATGTAAATAATGAACACAATTACAAACTCTACTCTGCCATTCAAATTTTTAATATATTCGGGTATATTACTATGCATAAAGCCAAATGTAAAATCTACATTCACTCAATCACATACCCATATCCAGGTTACATGATATTACTAAAACCGTCTGTTCCCATAACCATAAATAATCAAGTATGCATGACACAGGATTCATAACATAGTCAAAAGTATAAAACTAAGGTTTTGACCTGTATGTGTAAATTCATTTGATACTAATCCAACATAAATCCAACCAAAACCAAAAAAAAATTGTCTATGCAAGTATCTTTAACTTTTAATGTAACACATACAATTTCCCACTAAAGCCCAATATATATATATATATTCCACCCATCCCATAATATATGTATGTATGTATGTATATATTAGATTATATATATATATATATATATATATATATATATATATATATATATATATATATATATATATATATATATAAAGTATATGTATATATATCATTAATATGTATATTTGATTTGATGATATATATACATATACATATACATATATTCATCATCCATTTTTATATAAAGAACTCATGCATCTATGCCCAAATCTAGTTAGGTCTACACACAATTGAACTCTCATACTATCCAAAGATTTAGTCCATAGTGTCAAATACTTTAGTGAATATATATCATAATTAGTTTAACAATAATTATTTAATGTCAAATAATATATACCCACCAATAATTATTCATTCCCATTGTAAAATTAATATTTTCAAATGGAAGAGGAGTTTAAGCCAAAGTTTGCTTAAAGCCAAACAACCATGGCAATTGCTACAGCCCTACCCCAAATCCCTTAGGTTACCCTGGTTGGATGTAGGGTTCTATGGAGCTCGAGCCTTCCACAGGGCCCTACATACAACCCTCTTGAACATTCCATAACATTCCAAATAAAAGCAAACCCAACAACCATTTCCATTCAAAATTGCTACCACATTACACGTGATAATTTTAAATACAAAACCAACTTAGTGATTATGCCAAGAAGTAGAATATTATCCTTCTTTCACTCCAATTTTCTCCTCTTTCTCTTTTGATTGTTCTCCACTATGTCGTGTGTCTTCCCCTTCATAGCTTGAATCTATTCTATTTATTATTCTCCATTATCCTACTCACCATCTTCTTCTCCACCATTAATGGTCGATAAAACTAACTGAACATAATACATGCCCAAATAGTTCAACAAAACTCCTTGTATGTTACAATTCACCACTATGTAGGCCATAACCAAACTTCATGATTTTCACAAAATGATGATTATCTGAAGTCAATGAGTGGTTAGTAACCCTAATCATCTTGAAACTTCTTTTTTTAACCGAATAAAATAATCATTTTATAATCCCAAATATATTTGCATGCCATTGACTTACAGTTTTCCCTCATCAACTTCTCAAACTGACAAAATAATCAAATAAACCACAAGTCATAATCTTCATGCTATACTATGCAAGGACTATCAACGTAGGCTATTAATCTTTAACTTTCCATGCAACGACCATCGACTACCCATTAACATAGTGACTATATAGTATGGTATTATAATTGCATATTATAAAGACTATTGTTTTAATGTTAAAATGCCATTCACAAACACACTTTGCAAACACAATGATTTCCTTAAACCATTTAATCAATATAATCAATGTCTATTGTATTATGGATATTAATCCCATGATCAATATTTAATCAAATATAATAAATTTTAAAACAATACTATTTATATCTTTCAACATTTGGATTAAACATATATACATTATAATAATAATATTTAATTATTATTACCTAAATCTCGTAGATTGATAACAATAGTGGAAATTGTCATAACATCATATCGTAATACTATACAACCATGCCCACTAAGGTAGTAAGGTAAGTATAACATATATAATTTCACTCATTCAACTAAGCAATTACATCAAACAAAATAAGCTACATACGATCACAAAATTAGTGAAATCACTCAAACAAATCA
The DNA here is from genome assembly GCA_037957365.1 of Torreya grandis. Classification (NCBI taxonomy): domain Eukaryota; kingdom Viridiplantae; phylum Streptophyta; class Pinopsida; order Cupressales; family Taxaceae; genus Torreya; species Torreya grandis. The sequence continues at coordinate 627,541 of JARHVA010001339.1, forward strand.
ACACGATCATCAACAACAACCAAGATCACGCTTAGAAAGCATGTTAACAATCACGTAAAGGAAAAGTAACACAAAACGTGCTACGTTATCTATCTCAAATAATTTATCACACAATCATGAAATATAAATGTGGTGTGTGCAAGGGATTATGGATTCATTCTCTGTAATCCCCCAATGTCTCCATCTAAACCACCCTCTTTGATGATGTTCTCTCTTCATCACACTCTGAGGGAAGAATTTGTCATGCATCCACCTCACAATAATGAAGGTATTTAGCTTGAAACATCATTATATCCATAAAATAATGCAGTTTAATTAAAAAACATAATCACAATGTACAAAATATAAAAGTACTACTAACTCATAGCAAACTAATCATGTAAATTAAGCAACTCATAATTGTCCCTTAATCAACATATGTCATAAAGCTTAATCAAATATTAGTTAATCAACTAATCAACCATAATTATCCATAAATTAAACAAGTTATTTAGTTTAGAGAGAAATCAGGATGTGACAATAGATACATCCATGTTGCATATATTTTATGACAATCAAGGATCAACAATTAAAAAAATCATAAAACTTGAAGTGACCTAGATTTGATGTTCAAAGATCAAGTTCACCAAATGTTTAACTCTAAAATGTTGATCTAAGGTGATCTTATCATCAACTTTGGATTTAAATTAAAGGGGCATATAAAAATGAAATGACACAAGGGTGATAACCGGATCTATAGCAGGCCAGCTATATGTTGAACTTAGATATAAACATACACTAAATGTATTATGTTGAGATAGTCTAAATATGGAAAGTAAAACTATGCTAGATATAAAAATGATAAAGAGGTGATGTACTTAGTTTGTGTTAACCAATTTTTGGTCCTACAGGCCAAAAATTGGGCACCCCTCTCTTTTTTATTGCAAAAGTCATTCAATCTAGGTTCTGGCTAGTTCATCCCTTAGCTGTCTCATGCAAAATTTTCTCTATCAGACATTTCCCATGAAAAAGCCAAGTGTTTTCCTCTTTTTCTTGCCAAGTGCATTTTGGGGTTGATGGGTGACTTTACTTGTAAAAAAATTCATAAGTAAAGCCACTTGCAAACCTTGATTTGGTCTTAGATGCTTCGAAAGATAAGTGAATTACTTTTGAAGTATTTTTGTTGGCAAGATAGACCAAGTGGAAAAGTTGAAGGGTCATTTTTAGGATTCTCAAAGGGTATGTACCCTTGTGGAGGGCACTTAGGCGATAAACGAGACCTTTACAATTCTTCCAAAAGGTAACTTTGGAGACTAAGGAGCCCTTGCATGGGGTAAGCGATGAGCAAAGTAGATATTTTCCAAAAGTCCAAAGGGTAACTTTGGGCTCGAATTGCCCTTGCAGAGGGTAGCTGGTTGGAGCAAAGGGGCAAGACAAAAAGCCCAAAAGGAACTTGTCCTTCGGAAAAAGTGACAAGCTAAAAGGGAATTCCTTCAAACTTTTTATTCGAAGGACAACTAAAGGAGAAAAATCAAGGGAGAATTCCTTCGGACATTTTGTCCTAAGAAATTCAATAGTCACAAAAATTCCAATTTTTTTCTCAAAGATAAGAAGTCCAAAGGGTAGGTGTCTTTGTGGGGGGCACTTGGTTATGAAAGTGGACCATTTCCATTTTCTAAAGGGTCACTTTCCTTTCAAAAATGACCATTTCAATCTTTCCCAAGGGTTGCTTTGCCTTCAAAAAAGTTTATTTGCAAAAATGTTGAAGGAATTGTCCTAATGGGTGACGAGCCCATGAATGTCAAATTTAGGGCAGTAAGCTAGCCGTTGGGATTCAAATGTTCGATTATGGGCCTGTGAACGTCAAATTTAGGGTAGTAAACTAGCTGTCAGAAAAAATCAAAGGAAAATTCCTTCAAACATTTTGTCTGAAGGAACTCAGAAAAGGAAGCTCAAAGGCTCACCAAAGTTAAGTAAAAAGTGCAAGCCCAAAGAAGAATTCTTTCAAACTTTTTGTCTGAAAGAATAATAAGCACCAAGAGCTCAAATTGCCAGGGTAAGAGGGAAATAGCAAAGTAAGGGAAAACAAGGCAGGTAACCTAGAACACGGCCACGTACACATAAAATAAAAGCTCAAAATACTCTAGGTGGCGTATCAAGCCAAAGCGTAGACCCAAGGATGAACCAAACCAAGGTAGGTGGCACAGGGGTTGTCAGTAGGAAGAGTAAATGTACTTAGGTGAAATAGTCTCCACCAAAAACTGATAAAAGGATTGGTTGTGAACATTGAAGAGAGTGGCCCATGTTTTCTTGTTTTTCCATTAATGAACAACTAGTTGTGCTCAGCATTAAAGAGAGCATGGCCCAATCAACACAACATAGGGATGGCCTTGTCAGTTACTAGAATAAATATCCCATGCTTCTATAGGCCCAAGATAGCATGGGCAGTGACTTGGACACCTACAACATGGCTCTCCCATACATAATTGGAAGGATACGGTAGTAACATGGGCTTTTGGTTGCTGCAAAAGTGTTTAATACAACATGGGTTCCTATCCCTCGACTAGTCAATTATCTATTCCTAAGCTTTCTATATATGTTTGTAACTTTTCATTTTGAGGGGATCTATCAAAATTGTGTGGTGAAGCCCTAAAGAATTTACCTTAAATCAAAAGAAGCATTTTACCTCCATTTGAGCTTGCACTTTTGCATGTCTATGGTATTATCTTATGTTTAGTCATTTCCTTTAATGTTTTCATAAGTTTATACCAACATATCTAGTGTATTGTGAATTCTTCTCTGTAGGTCAACAAGAAGTGTCCAACTCAGAGTATAGGCGTAGGTGAATAGACTATCTAATAGTGTGTCTTAGAACATCTCTGGTAGTTTCTTCCTCCTTGTATCTCCATAGGATCCCCTAATGTAGGAAAGGTTCTCATTTGAATGAAGTGTATGTTTGTTTCTCTCTGGTGTAAAGTGTAGGTCAAGGCTAAGTAGACCAACCAGTTTGGTGCATCACCACATTAGTTAGGTTCTATTTTTCAGTATCTCTCTTTATTTTCACCCCCCCCATTTTTAAGCAGTGGGAAATCTAGGGCCTCAAGGTGCATCAAGGGGAGCTAGCCCCTTATCTAGATATTCATCCCTCAAGTTTGCCAACAAGAGGAATGTCTCCATTATGCCACAAAGAGGAAGGGAGCTGAGTCTCCTTGCAGAGGGTGCAATCCATAGCATCAATAGTTTTTAGCATGCTCGATGGGACTAATTCCTGAGTCCTACAAGTTTTAGGATTGGCGTTGATCCTGATATTATAAAAAATCTAAAAGAAGGAGCTATAATCTAGCACCTGGCAACTCCATTCAAAAACTCAATCTCTAGTTAATGATCATCCTAGCATCCCATGCCAAAGGTCACTACAAGATCTTCTTCTAGGGGTGTCCCTTTTGAATTTATTGAGTTGCCTTTGAACTCAACAAAAAGGTTGGGTTTGCAAATACTCACCCTTATGTAGCAAGCCACTTTCCCAAACCAACCATAAAATACACCTACTCAAGGAAACCCTAGTTGAATCCTTCCACAACCATGGTTTTCCCTTTTATGGCCTTCAACGGTTAGAGTCCCTTGAACCTTCTGCAGTATAACCCAATTGCAGGGATAACTCTCAAAAGTGTTCCTCCCTATAGTGGAGAGGGCCAAATCACTACTATCGAGCATATCAGAAACATAGCCAACCTCTGGAACATCCATAATATCGCTGAGGAAAATGTAGCCATAAGATTGCTAGCCTTATCCTTCAAAGGGAAAGTTTTGGACTGGTATGGGATCTTGCTTATGAACTCAGTTGGCTCATGGAATGAGTTAGGGACACTCTTAACAAATAGGTTTGGGTAAAAAATGACCATTTATCTCTAGCTGAGCAATTGACGACCATGAAGAGAGCCCCACATGAATTTATGCAAGATTTTAACACTAAGTTTCAAAAAACTTGGGACAAAATCCTAATTCTTGTGAGGCCAACCCCAAGCTATGTTTTCCTTTACTACCTGAAGGCCTTGAATAGTGGCATTGCTATCATGACATAGTCTATGAGTGGACATATCCTGCCCATTGCTTATGAGATAGCCATAGCTACTAAAAAATTCCTAGTTCAAGTGGGAAAGATAGCTCGTAGACATCATATGCCACTCTTTCCTAATTTACAGCCCTCAGTCCAGCCTGTTACACCCACTCTACCTCCTCTACCCAATCAATAAAATATGGTTTATACCCTTTCAAATGATCTCTATGAAGTTAAGAACCTACTGTAGAGTGTTCCCAATGAGTTAGTTGCCCTCAAGAGATAACAAGCTCAGAGTTACAGACCAAATCAAGGCTACCAGCAGTTTAGGCAGACAAATAGACCTCCCTTCCAAAATTATAATTAAGGGCAGGGCCAAATTACACAAGTCAAACCTTATCAGAGCTATAATCCAAATGCCCCTTCATCTTCCAAGGCTCTTGTCCCCACTCAAAATAATTTGGTGTAGGAGCAACCCAATTATCCATCCTTGGGGCATGGCCAAGAGTGGGTTGCATATGCCAGTGAGCTATCAAATCAAAGCATGATTGCATAAGGTGATCAAGCAGCCCAATTCTTAAATTTTGAGATATCAATAAAACTTGGGATGGACATTAGGTAGGCTCAATCCGATTCCATTCTTATGAATCACTTGGAGGGGGAGTTCTACACAGTCAACTATCTGCGGAGCACAAGTGACCAAAACAATTATGTTGTAGCCAACACCAGGTCCAAAAGGAGAGCTATAGATGAGGCTCAAGCAACCACTCAAGCACCTACAACATCTCCTTCACCATAAGTAAGTCAAAAGTTTCCTAATTACAGACTGTTGATTGCAGTTTTGACTCCTCAGGGTGCACCATGGGTTACGAATGTCCCCAAGGAGAGCTCCAAAGGGGGCAATTCTTCAATTAATGTAGTGGACCAAATGAAGAAGTTGCACATGAACATCTCATTATGAGATTCTTTAGCACTACCAGGGCAAAAGGATATACTCCAAAAGGAATTGCATGGGCTAGGTGAGCAAATCCTGACAAGAAATGATAATGTGTTGATAGTGAATGGGGCTCCTCCCATGGGAGGTCAAGCAAACAAGGATGACAAAGTTCCTCCCTTCTATCTATCCCTAATTATTGGTGATTTCTTGGTCCACAATTGAATCATTGATAGTGGGACAAACACCTTAGTTATGCCTAAATGCATAGTTGATAAGCTAGGCCTCAAATATAAACAAATGACCAAAGGAGTTCTACAGTTGGATGGATCACCAGCCAAGACCTTGGGAGTGGTAAGAGGCTTGAATCTAACTCTCAATGGTTGTATGACCTTCTCAATTCCCCATGATGTGGTAGTGGCAGATGTTCCTCCTTACTTCACTTCTTGCTTATCAAGGGATTTCACGTTCAAGATAGGTGGATACTTGGCATCCAATTGGTATTACATGGCTTTTAGGACAAAGTATGGAACTAAAGTGAATATTGAGTCAGAGCCCATCTACAAAGATCACCTGGAGCCATACTCACCCAAAGAAGTGACTATGAACTATGCCATCATTGATGAAGAAGAGCTTTAGGTGGACCAATCTACATCATCTTTTCTCATAGGAGTTACTGACCTGCTCCTAGATGAATGGGGGAATGACAATTTTGAGCATGATCCTTATAAGTTCATTGAAGAGGCTAGTCTTGGAGTCTACTACATGCATGAGAAAGATGTTTTCATGCCAAAATTAATGAAGATAGATCCAGAGGACTGTGGTTTATGGTAGTTGTTCTTTGATGGATCTATAAGCAAGTTATGAGTTGGTGGTGGAGTAATGTTGGTTTCAACTTCAAAGGAGAAATACTTCTCAATTTTCAAGTTGTAGATCTCCTGCACTAACAATGTAGTGGAGTATGAGGCCCTTGTTCATGGACTAGAATGGGCAAGGAAGAGAGGAATCAAAGAATTACAGGTATTTGGAGACAACAAGTTGATTGTGAACTAAGTGAGGGGTCAAAGCTTGACCAAGAACTCCTTACTCAAGTCTTACAAGCATAGAGTGTGGGACCTTGTGGAGAGCTTCATTGCTTTCAACACCATTTCCATTCTAAGAGAGGAGAACCAACATGGAGATAGACTAACAATAGTTGGTGCTCATTTTGATATCCTAAAGGGGGTGAGATAAAGCAAGAATCAACATCACTTAAAGGTGATTGTGAGGCCCTCCATACCAGACAATGTCACCAATTGGCAGGTGTTTGAAAGTGACCAGTAGATAGAACTTTAATTATAGGAAGAAGTTGAGTTCGCTTCTAAAAATTAGTCCAAGCTATAACAACAGTATGATGGGCAGATTATTTAACTAGAAACAAACAAGCTTTCCAAAGGTTTGGCAACTCTTGAGAGCATCTTCAACGAAGATGACCAACTTAAGAAGGACAAAGCAAGCATGTCAACCAAGAAAGAAAATTATGAAAGGGTAGAGATCTTCACGGATAAGTTGCTTGCACTTGGGAAGGTATGTACCAATGAAGAAAATCATGCTTTCATTATATTATGCCAAGAGTTTGTTGATGTATTTGCTTAGAAGTATGGTGATTTGAAGGGCTTTGACCCAGGTTTGGCCCAACACACCATTGAGTTGGAGGAAGGTGCCAAACCCATCAAGAAAAAGCAAAGGCCAATCAATCTAAAGATCGAGCCTCTCATGAGGAGGGAACTCACCAAACTGATCGAGTCCAAGATCATCTTCCCTATCAAACACTCTTCTTGACTGGCTAATTTGGTCCCTGTTAGGAAGAAGAATGGAGAGATCAAATTATGTGTGGATTTTAGAGACCTAAATAGAGTCTCACTAAGAGATCACTATTCCCTCTGAAGTATGGAGCAGATTCTTCAGATGGTGATAGGTAGTGAAATATTCTCCCTCCTGGATGGCTACTCTAGATATAATCAGATCTTGGTACAAGAATGTGACCAATATAAGACAACCTTCACCACCAAGTGTGGAACATACACCTACAAGAAGATGCCATTCAGATTGTCAAATGCTGGAACTACCTTCCAATGTGTTATGGATATGGCTTTCCAAGGTTTGATCAATGATATTGTGCTAGTTTATACTGATGATGTGACAGTCTTCTTCAAGGAGGAAAGTGAACATTTGAAGCACCTAATGCAAATCTTTGAGAGGTGTAGATAGTTTGGCATCTCTCTCAACCCAAATAAATGCATGTTTGCCATCCATGAAGGTAAGCTCTTAGGCTACGTCATTTCAAAAGGAGGCTTATCCATTGATTCAAAAAGGGTACATGCCATCTTAGCACTATCCTTGCCTAAGCACAAAAAAGGCCTACAAAGTTTCTTTGGTAAAATAAATTTCATTAGGAGATTCATTCCTAACTTTGTCGAGCTGGTCAACCCACTAACTTCCATACTAAGGAAGGACAAGATGTTTACGTGGATAACAAGAAGAAGAGAGAGATTTGAAGGCATCAAGCAAGCTATCACTCAAGCTCCTACCCTAACTAGCCCAAACTTCTCCAAGGACTTCAATCTATACACCTTTGGGAATGAAGAGGTAATCTCTACTATGCTCACTCAAGCGAATGGTGAGAATTTAGAATAGCCTCTCACTTTTTTTAGCCAAGGCTTAGAAGGCTATGAGGTTAGATACATGTATGTTGAGAAGTAGGTGCTTGCAGTCATACAAAGTTTAAAGAAGTTTACATATATTGTCTAATAACAATATTCACATCATGGTGCCACATCCCAGTGTAAAAGACTTCTTGTTGAGCTGAGACTTGAATGAAAAAAGGGCAAGGTGGATCACCAAAGTAATGGAGTATGATGCAGAGATCAAGAACACCAAGTTGGTAAAGGGAAGAGGGCTATGTGAACACCTTGATATAGACTTAAAAGAGTCTAAGGAGGATGTTTTGATACTCCATGATGAAGCTGCAACAACAATACCTATAGTCATGAAGAGCTGGGCACAAGACATGGTTCATTTCCTTCAAACTGGTGAGTGTCCACAAGGTTTTGATAGGACCAACAGGAGGTATTTTAGACTTCAATCTCTTCCTTATGTCCTAGTTGATGGAGTGTTGTTTAGAAAGGATTTTTTAGGGGTACTCTTGAGATACATTGATTCAGATCAAGTTGGCAGGGTACTGTCCGAGTTCCATGATGGGCCAGTAGTGGCTAGTTTGTTTAAAGACATTCATGCTTAGGTGAGGAAATGTTAGAAATGTGCATTTTTTGATGGGAAGCAATGACTGGCTACCATGCCTCTTCGGTTTATTCAGGTGGAACATTTTCATGCAATGAGGGTTGGATTTCATAGGGTTAATCAATCCTCCTTCTAGTGTTGGCCACAAGTGGGTTTTGACTACCACATATTATTTTACAAGATGGGTAGAGGTCGTAGCTTTGAAAGAGGCTAATGAGAGTGCAGTCCTAGACTTCTATGAAGGCATATTGATGAGATTTGGGGTCCTAGCCACAATAATCTCATATAATGCATTGGCTTTCTTAGGAACAAAGATAAGTGAGTGGGTGTTAAAGTATGGCATCTATCTCAGCACTTCTTCCAACTACTACCCACAAGGGAATGGGTTGTTCGGGTCCACAAACAAGAATTTGATTTGGATCATAAAAAGGACAATGGAGGAAAATCAAAGGACTTGGCATGCCAAGTTGAAGATAGCTCTCTAGGCAGACAAGATCACTCCAAAGAGGGTGATTGGGAATTCCCCATACACACTTGTGTATGGAAGGGAAGCTAGACTTCCTATTTCACTTGAGTTACCAACCTTGGATCTTGCCCATCAGTTGCAGTTGGTGGAGAATGACAACCTAAAAGTCAGGTATTGTGAGCTAATGGAGCTTCAAGAAGCAAGAGACCAAGCCATGGATGCAATGACCAGTTGCCAATATAAAACAAAGAAGCATTTTGACAAGAGGTCTATGCCAAGGATTTTCTCAGAAGGTGACATTATCTTGAAGTGGGATGAGGACTGAGCCAGGCCTGGAAGGCACACAAAGTTTGACGCCTTATGGAGTGGGCCATATGTCATCACCCAATGCAAGCAACATCATGCTTTCTAACTCTCCAAGTTGGATGGTGAAGAGCTACATATCCCGGTTAATGAGATATATCTTAAGCATTGTCACTAGCTTTTTTTTGTCATGTACATAGTTTCCTTGTTTTTTCCTCATTTTCCCTAAGTGTTGTTATGCATGTGTGTAGTGTTTTTAGCCTTTGCGTGTGTTTTTATTTATTATTTGGGGTAAAATCTTTGTTGGCTCATAGGTCTTTACAAGGCTATTGCCAACTTTTCAAGCTGCATCATGACCCCATGCCTAATGGAATTTTAGGTCACCAGTTTTCTCAAGCATAGTAGGCATGCTTCCCCTACAAGTCGCCAAATGTGTTGACTAATTTTTGGTCTTATAGGCCAAAAATTGGGCACCCCTCTCCTTTTTATTGCAAGAGTCATTCAATCCAAGTTTTGGCTAGTTCATCCCTCAACTGTCTCATGCAAAATTTTCTCTGTCAGACCATTTCCCATGAAAAATCCAAGTGTTTTCCTCTTTTGCTTGCCAAGTGCATTTTGGGTTTGATAGGTGACTTTACTTGTAAAAAAAATCATAAGGAAAGCCACTTGTCAACCTTGATTTGGTCATGGATGCTTCGAAATATATGTGAATTACTTCGGAGGGCTTTTCGTCAGCAAGATGGACCAAGTGAAAAACTTTAAGGGTCATTTGTAGGATTCTTGAAGGGTATGTACCCTTGTGTAGGACACTCAGGTGGCAAATGAGACCTTTACAATTCTTTTGAAAGGCAACTTTGGAGGCCAATGAGCCCTTGTGGGGGGAAAGTGATGAGCAAAGTGGATATTTTCCAAAAGTTCTAAGGGTAACTTTGGGCTCGAATTGCCCTTACGGAGGGCAGTTGGTTATAGTAAAAGGGCAAGATAGAAAGCCCAAAAGGAACTTACCCTTCGAAAAAAGACAAGCCAAAAGGGAATTCGGTCAAACTTTTTGTCTAAAGGAAAACCAAAGGAGAAAAATCAAGAGAGAATTCCTTCAGACATTTTGTCTAAAAAATTTGACAATCACAAAAAGTCCAAAAAATAATTTTAAAGATAAGAAGTTTAAAGGGTAGGTGTATTTGCAGGGGGCACTTGGTTATGAAAGTGGACCATTTCCATTTTTTGGAAGGGTCACTTTTCTTTCAAAAAGGACCATTTCAATCTTTTTGAAAGGTCACTTTCCCTTCAAAAAAGTTCATTTACAAAAATGTTGAAGGAATTGTCTTAGTGGGTGACGGACCTGTGAACATCAAATTTAGGGCATTAAGCTAGCCGTTAAGATTCAAATATCTGATGATGGGCATGTGAACATCAAATTCAAGGCAATAAGCTAGTCATTGGAAAAAATCAAAAGACAATTATATTGGACATTTTATCTGAAAGAACTCATAAAAGGAAGCTCAAAGGCCTGCCAAAGTTAAGTCAAAAGTGAAATCCCAAAGAAGAATTCCTTCGGACATTTTGTCTGAAAGAATTCCTTCAGACTTTTTGTCTGAAAGAATAATAAGCATCGAGAGCCCAAATTACCAGGGCAAGAGGGAAATAGCAGAGTAAGGGAAAACAAGGCAGGTAACCTAGAATGTGGCCACGTGTACATAAAACAAAAGCTCAAAATGTTTTAGGTGGCATAATAAGTCAAAGCACAGACCCAATGATGAACCAGACCAAGGCAGGTGGCACAGGGGTCATCATCAGGAAGAGTAAATGTACTTAGGTGAAATAGTCTATACTAAAAATTGATAAAAATATTGGTTGTGAACATTGAAGAGAGTGGCTTGTGTTTTCTTGTTTTGCCATTAATAAACTTCTAGTTGCACTCAGCATTGAAGAGAGCATGGCCCAATCAACATAACACGGGGATGGCATTGTCAATTACTAAAAGAAATATCCCATGCTTCTACAAGCCCAAGACAACATGGGCAGCAACTTGGACACCTACAACATGGCTCTCCCATATGTAATTGGAAGGATACGACAATAACATGGGCTTGTGGTCACTGTAGAAGTGTTTAATACAGCATGGGTTCCCATCCCTTGACTAGTCAATTATCTATTCCTAAGCTTTCTATATATGTTTGTAACTTTTCATTTTGAGGGGATCTCTGAGCATTGTATGGCGAAGCCCTAAAAATTTTACCTTCAATAAAAAGAAGCATTTTACCTCCATTTGAGCTTGCACTTTTGCATATCTCTATGGTCTTATCTCATGTTCAATCATTTCCTTTAATGTTTTCATAAGTTTATACCAACATATCTAGTGTATTGTGAATTCTTCTCTACAAGTCAACAAGAAGTGTCCAATTCAGAGTATAGGTGCAGGTGAACAGACTATCTAATAGTGTGTCTTAGAACACCTCTGGTAGTTTCTTCCTCCATGTATCTCCATAGGATCCCCTATTGAAACACTGATGCAAGAAAGGTTCTCATTTGAATGAAGTGTATGTTTGTTTCTCTCTAGTGTAAAGTGTAGGTCAACACTGAGTAGACCAACCAATTTGGTGCATCACCACATTAGTTAGGTTCTATTTTTTAGTATCTCTCTCTCTTTTCACCCCCCCCCCATTGTTAAGCAGTAGGAAATCTAGGGCCTCAAGGTGTATCAAGGGGAGCTAGACCCTAATCTAGAGATTCATCCATCATGTTTGCCACCCATAGCAAGAGAAATGTCTTCATTGTGCCACATGGAGGAAGGGAGTTGAGTCTCCTTTTAGAGGGTGCAATCCATAATGTCAATAATTTGTTTTGATGTTAATGTAGTTCTAGATGTAGAATAGGCAAAAATCATGTAGGAAGGAGCTTTTTGAATAGTCATCAAATTCTAGCTCTAACCCTTTTGGTATTATGGATAATAATGTTATCCTGGAATGGTTGCATTGATGCTATTATCTAGATTCAATGTTAATGTACTATATGAAATACCTATTGGAACAAGATGCAACCACCTAGATGCTTATGGGTTTTGCTTTGTTGTCCCCAAATATATCACTCATTTTTTGTGACAACCTACGGACTATTTTGTCCCTACACAGACCAAAATTTCCCTCTTCCCTTCTCAAAAATTGTTATGAGCTTTAAAATTCCTCATTTTTCAAGCTTTTTCAGTAAAGGGACTAGCAGGTTCAACAGGTTCAAAGGCTTCTGCAGGGGGGTTTAATTAAAAGAACTAGTTTCCAGCACTTAGTCATTTTCAGGAATGGTTCAGTGCCTTGGTTCAATAAAAAATGTCCATTGGCGAGCATCTAAGTAAGGATTGAACCATTGAGTCATTGAACCTTGAACCATTTTGGTTTAATGGGTTCAATGGGTTCAAAGGTTTGACGTCATTAGCAAGAGATAAGCGCATTTGTCAAAGGTTCAAAGTTCAAAGTTCAACCATTTTGAGGTTCCACGGCTCTGAACATTCAACTAGTTCACGGGTTCAAAGGTTCAACCAATATGATGAAGATCAAAGAGCATAGAAAGAACAAGGAAGCAACGGGCAGAGGAAGAATCAATGAACCGATTGAACCTTGAACTGAAAGAGTTCAAAGATCAATGGTTCATAGGTTCAAAAGTTCAAAGGCATCCTCAGTCAAAGAAAGAAGCGGCAAACAAATGGTTCCACCAAGAAGTAGGAAACTGATTGAACCAGGAAGCGATGGAACAAAAGAGACAAAATGAACCAATGAACCAATGTACTTTTAGTAGGTTCATGGGTTCAAGGTTCAACATGGTTCAAACAGCTATAGACCATTGACGACCCCGCAGACATCAAATTTAAAGTAAGGGAATATCTGTGGAAATTCAAATAAAGCACAAAATTTAAAGGAAGAACCAAGCGACTGACTGAAAAGAGATCTTGAAGACTCAAATTGCTACAAGGGAGAGAAGATCAATGCAAAAGACCAGAAATATCTTTAAAAGAGTTATTTCCAGTAGGTGAAATAGTGGATCAAGTAGACTTCTGAGTGCACCAAATCAAGGCGCAGCCTATTTTTCTTTCATGAAGTAAAGACAAATTAGACAGCTGCGCAGACATCAGAAAAAGGACCAGACAGTCCATACCAAGGAAGAGACATATTAGATGAAGGGACACGCCATAGTTATGGCAGTGCACTGTTCTCAGCATGGTCCCTCCAGACAGAACTAAAGGCGCATTGAAGATGTTGACTACAGCATGGGCTGTCCCATGGGAAAAAGTGCTAATCCTTGCATGGTTACTATAAGATTGTAATTTCTCTCATTATGCAAAGGAGATCTTCTCGTTACCAAAAGCAAAAACTCTGCCCAAATTGAAAGGCATTACTGAGACTTTAAGCTCAGATTATTATTCATATTTCTTTGATTGAATGAGAAAGCAAGTTACTTGCAGACTTTGTGCTATTATAGCTTGTGCTATTTTAGGAAATTGTTCTTATGTCTATTTCCTAGGAGCATTCTTGTTTATTCGATCTAACAAGCATAATTAGTGGAAGTGATAAGGAAGGTGTCTTGAAGTCAGCTACTTTCAGACTTTGTGCTGACATAGTTGTTTTCAGTTTGTGTTTACTTTCTATTTCTATGTAAAGGACCTTGGGACGACTTTGTGCCCCCATTGTTCTTTGTATTTCACTCTTGGGCAGTCGAGGTGGAGACTTTGCACTACATCTCAGGCTACTGGTTACTCTGCACTTTTGGTTACCAGTTACTTATCAGAAAGATTCCTGTTGTTTGCAAGAACAAGCACTTCTGAAAGAAGATAAGTGCCTTCTATCATTTCACCAGGATTTCTACTATCCAAGAAGGGATCTGACTCTTGGCTGAATGTTACTTCTGAAAGAAGAGAAGTATCTTCACCAATCACCCAGGATTTCTCCTTTGATCTGTGAGCATCATCTCTAAAAAAAGAGAGATGGATGGTGATACCCTACCTCTATGTGTTATTTTCTACTTGTATATAATATATAGCACTGCATATTTAATAGGGAACCTCCCCTTGATGAGAGGAGAGATTTGTCCACCTCTGATGTAGTAAACATGCACACTAGGCTGACCAATCTCCTTTGTTGTGGTTGAAGAGACCTATTTTGCTCACCAGTTAGCTGGTCGACAAAATATTCACCCAACATGTTTCACCTTCATTCTCGTGCATTTAGATTTAGGTTATGGATTATCACTCCTTGTGAAATGATAAAACCCTAGTTCTTCATCCTCATAGTGACCTTGAGAAAAAATGGGCTAATGGGCACATGATGTCGAACTGACCCCAAAGCCCCATTATTAGAGGGCACTGCCTACATGGGCAATACTGTAGAAGAGGGCCTCAAACTCATATAGTTCTCCTCTATGTGTTGGTTTTTGTGTAAATCATATAATATGGTTAAAGCAAGTACAACAGTGACCTAACTACATAGAAAATTGGGCTCTTGGGCTACTCTTTTAATACTTCAGACCTGTAGATGCGTAGTCCCTATGAATGGTATGGAAGTATGAATAAATGGGGAAGCTTTGTTTAATTAAACGTTCTTTTATCTAAATATTAGGTGAGGAATGAATGAGGGTTGATATTGTATTTATATCAATCCTTTTAAAGTAATAAATCAAATTAAAGCACTCAATCTGACCATTAAGATACATTTCATTTGAAAATTAGATGACTTTAGGTCACTGGACACTTGCATTGGGATAGGCAGTAGCATCGATGTTACTGTCTATCTCAGATGTTAGTGTTCAAGGAGCATGAAAGTAGGTACATGTTCAAAACTTATAGAAATGAAAGGTAAGTACTATTTAAGCATTATGGTAAAGATAGAAGACCCAAGTCATCAACATAAGACTGGTTGAACTAAGAGATATAGGACAAGGGCCATAAAGATAGAGCAAATGCGAGACTTGTAGAACATAAAAGGTAGAGAAATGAGAGGAATAACCAAAGTATGAGTTTGTTAAGTGTATAAGATTGTGGTGTTATATAATCATAAAATATTATCTATAGTTAGGAAACACCTTAAGTAAGATTAAATCACAATCCTCACAATTTCTTATAGATATAAATATTGCATAAATGTTAAATTGAGGGTCCCCATGACCATCAAATAATTGGAAATTTGGAACATTTAAGTCTTGAGGTAGAGGCATGCCAAACACATCTTGTGCAATAAGATGGGAAGGAACAATATTAAGCATGACTCTAAATTTAGAAGCCTCTTGATGGAGTGAAATATTATGCTTTTGTCTTTATAAGAATCCTACAACATGCATCATAGCCATTATCTCACGTGTGGGAATGGTGGCACTCTTAATAACTTCATTCAAATATTGCATCTTACCATTAATAGTAGCCATGGGAATAATATTTATTATAGGTGTAGGATTAAAACACTCGTCACAAAGCATAACATAAGTACAAACCCTAGGGTTACTTATATGATAAACTTTAGCCTATGGTTGATTATATGAGAAAATTTTGCATTCTTTACTTCTTTAGCCACATATATCACTTTATCAACATGATCGAGGAGGATCTGAGACATCATATCTCACTGTATTTATCGAGTGTTGCTTATCTATCCTTGAGCTAACATCAACAACTTTTGTATCAAGTACAACACCCACATGTGAAAGCAAAAGGTCTAACTCATCCTTTGCATTACCACACAACTCTCACAATTTAGCACTACAAACCTTTCAAGCCAGTTTTAGAGGTCTTCTAAGTGGTTTGAAGGCTCAACACACCTTCTTACATAACTTAAGTTGTGTGAACCTCTAGACGATAATAAACTTTTTGAAAAGGTATGATAGTCCATAATCAGAGCATACCCAAAAAAAATAGGTCATGACAAGTAAATTGGCTTATTATGGAATCTGTAGTATCTTCTTATGCATTTTTCAACTTATTTGGCTCATTCCAATTTGATGCAAGGTACTAAGGAAATATTGTGCATGTTACATAATTTTGCACAAGTTCATACAACCAACACAACATGTGTATATATGTGACATTAATAAAGACTCTCTACATCCTTCCATGATTCTTCAACACCAAGTTGAATCATTATAATAATGTGTGACAATTGTGTAGACCCTACATTATTCTTGTGCACTTTTACAGCGTTAAGATGAATCACCACAGTAATGTGTGACACTTGTATAGGCCCTGTGGTATCTTTGTGCACTTATACAACATTAAGATGAATATAATGTATCACTCTAGCTCTACACATGAATCAACACCTTCTCAACATACTGCACCAATGCATACAAACATGCAACATCCTTATGTGCTTATACATCACCTTATAACATACCCCACATCAGTCATGCTCAATGCATGACTCAACATATGTGTCCTATAACTCTTCTACCCTGTGGCATGTTAGGTGGAATTGTCCATGTCTGCACCATGTCAATGATCCTGTCAGCAATATAGTGCCAAAGGAAATATAACTGTCGCACATGTAAGGAAGTTGTACTGTCACATAGGCAAATGATGAATCGTTCTTATAAGTATCTACTTCTGTAACCATCTATTGTAACCACTTCTTTGTAATGATATATATATATATATATATATATATATATATATATATATATATATATATATATATATTGTAACACATGCATAAATAAAGGTAGAAATATGACTCACACAAAACCAAGTGAATGACCATTGTTCTCTCTTTGATTGACCATGTTTACAATGTCTTAAATACTTATATGCCTTGAGCATCTTGTATCATATGAATCCTCTTCGTACTAGGTAAATCAATTAGGATGTTTATTCCTCTATGATCACAAGAACCTGCTTTCCCCACTTGTCTGATGATATTATAGTCTAGATAAATCAGTTAGGATGTTTAACCCTTTATGTCATAGGAACTAACAGTCCTTGTATTAATGTGCATTATACGCATATGTAATTTTACCTATTCTTTCTATTGAATATAATTGGCACCATTATACCAATCTCTTGTGTTAATCATGTAAAGGTTATTTCCACATCTATCATAGTTTCCATTACATATTATGCATCTCTGCAATTATATATATTTATTTACTTTCACATATAATTGCCTTAAATCTATTTATGCAAGTTGTCCACCGAGTCTACTCCTAGGCCCCAGATAATAACAAGAGTAGTGTTTGTAATAAAGTGTGTTTTAATAGTTTGCAACACAAATTGATTCGTTATTTTATCATTTGAAACATTCACATATTGTAATTTAAGATTCGACAAATACAAAGTATTTTCATCAATTTTGTTAATATAAACCATGATTAATACCAAACAAAGCTTCACATAAAGGAAATGAAGTCCTAAGGGTGAATGGAAGAATAAAACCCTAAATTCAAAATTTTATATGAATGAAAAATAACAAACCCAAATGGGTAGAAAGGTATAAACCCTATGTTGAATGTAAGGATATCGGGTTCACTAATATGTTTTATCCTAGTTTTTGTTTGAGGTGAATTACCCTTAACAACAAGGTAAAATAATTACACAGGGAAGATCCACTATTTAGCAATGCAAAAACAACAATTCTAGATCTAACATAGTGGCTAAAAAAAAAAAACAATCAAAAGGAAAATCTTAAATTGAAAATTAAACTTGAAAGAGAAACAAATGAAAAGGAACAATCACCCTTAATATGTTTTTTTGGTTTTTGAAGACAAATATGAAATATACAAGCCTATAAGAACCTATTGTTGAATTCAAAGCTATAACTCCACAAAAGCAATAACAACAATTGCACAGTTCATGCCCATGGCGGGATCGACGATGACCAAATTTGACTATTGTTTGTGTCCCCTTGTGTCATATGTGTCATGTGCTCACTTTCAAAGTCTAGATTTTTTTGTGTCACTTTACAACTGAATGTCATGCCTATTTATACTTTCACTTTGCATATTTGACAGATAAAAATGCATGGTTTTGATTTTCATTGTTCTTGACTTAGCTTACCACAAGATGTTAGAAAAAGAGAAGGGAAGAAGTAGTTGGGTTCGGAAACCATTAAGGTGATGAGATTACACATACTGCATCCCAGAATCAAACCCTTTGAAGTTCATGTGTCGTATGAATGGAGATATTGAGTGAGGCCTTCAACCTCCTCCTACCTAAGTGTGATATGCAACTACATGCATAGTCACCTAGGCCTTCTCATGGTACAATATGTGATTCAAGTCCTTGAGCAGTGATGAATCTACGTGGAGTATGCCTAGAGTTGAAAATGAATGACTAGTAATAAATTGGAACCTCAATGATATTTGTCATGGAGTCTTTTGGATGGAGCCTCTTTTAAAAAATGCTCAAAGATGATATGTATATATAGGTTTCTCATATTTTGGATTAAAGACTTATAGGCATGCAAAATCTGATAAAGACAAAGGCAAACATCCAAAAAATGGTTTCAAACATCGAAAGGATGTGATCATAGGCAAAAGGGCCCAAAAAAGTAAAGGTGATAGGAATGACGAGCCCATTGATCCCACCTATGGCAAGATCGGTAGATTGCCATTCTTGTTCCAAAAGAATGAAAAAACATAGACAACTTGAGGAGACAAAAAACAAGCTCATGAACACAAAATAAATATGTCAAGATGACAAACATAATAAAAGAGGACTATGGGAACACACAAAAGAGAGAGATGAAAATACACAAACAAGTACCAATAAACCCCTAATTTAAGGTGATGACCCATATGTACAAAACAATACTAAAAACATTGTAATAAGAAAGCTTGTACCAAAATTTGATTTCTATATATGGTATTTTTTAGGGGTTCTATTATGCTCCTAGTAATTTTTAGACAAATCTTACATATTTTTTGTATCGAGATTCTCTTTCAGCATCGAGAAAATAGAAACTTTATTGTTTTTTTAATAAAGAGCATCTTGATAGGAATTATTCTATTAGTAACATAATCACTGCTTTATCTAACATCGTGTTGTAGATCCAAATTTAGGGGAAGAAAGTGATGCTTGAAATGGAAGACCTCAATACCTTCATTGCTCACTAGGGAAATGCCCCATGTATTTTTAATAAAATGACTCCTAATTCTACAAAGAAAATTTCTCTAAAAAACAAAGGACAAAAGAAATGAAATAGAGGGCAACGCAAATCACATAGTTATTTTGCATTTTCCGTACTTCATCCATATCAAAGGCTCTTGTCCTCTAGAAGGCATGGGGGTGTCTATCATTCCAAGTAGGCTATGGACCTCCAAAATGATATGGTTATGGAAAATTGGCTCTTTTGACTTTGGCTATATTGCTTCCCTCCTTCCCTGATGAAGGAATAAAATGAATAAAATATAAAATATGATAGGTGAAATACCTAACATTGCATACCACCTCTTAGTCGTTAGGAAAATAAACATGATAATCCATCATTGTTTTTGAGTAGGCACGTATTTTTTTTTAATCTTTTTTCCAAAAGAAATAGATGGCATGCTCTCTTAAGATCATGCTAGTTGAGGCGGGGACCTTTCCGATGGAAGCAATGGCATTGATCCGACTATTAGGTTACCTAAAGAAAGTGGAGAACATGGAAAGATGTCGTTGGCCAAAAATAGCAGCGGAGGAAAAGCGAAATAGGAGGAAGAGCACATGGATGAAACAAAATGACAAATGGATGGACAAATGGGACATTAACATGCATGATTGTTCTAATACCAATGCGGAAATCAAAAGATATGTGCGAGAAAAAGTCAAAACAATCATGTGGACAAAACAATTGGGACATAACTGTCAAGAACTTTAATCACACATGTGACCATGAGCAAAAGCACTATATAGGAGTGGAGATAAAGTGGAAAGCCAAAATGTTAATTGCCCAATTGAAAACCAGTTCACACCATCTTAGATGTGAAACTGGAAAACACCCAAGGAGGAATGGTCAGAGAGGGTTTGTCAGTTTTGCAAGTTCAGATCGGTGGAAACGGAATGGCATTACATCATGGAATGTATAGCATATGAGGACATTTGAAGTAGTTATGTTGATATCCTACAAGGTGAAGCACTTACAACTTTGTTTGAAGAGGAAAAGATAGCAAAAACAACAGAGTACTTGACTAGAATTCATAACATAAGATCCAAGCTTAACAAAGAAATCGAAGAAAGGTAAAAAGTAGCAATGTGAGACAGCTTGTTAAAATTGTGTCAGCGGGTTTTGCTTTTGGGTCCCATAGGCCGACTGGCCTCATGGACGTTATTACAAATTTTCATTCATTCATTCGTTCTCAATTTAAAAAATCAAAATGAAAAAAAGCGAAAGAAGAACAAGTTAAAAAATCTAAGAAAGAAGAGGAAAGGAAGAAGAAAAGGGATTAAAAAAAGAGAAGGGGAGGAAGTCGATATTGAGGAAAACAAGGGACGATGAAAAAAATGGAAGTAGAAGGGTATTGACAAAAAAAAACGATGTAGAAAGAGTAAATAATTGCATCCCCGATATGGACATCACAGAGAATAGTGGCATAAATTGCTGGAGTTGTTTTTAAGGAGCCTCCTTCAACAATTGAAGCGTGAGAAACTATTGATGACGGGAATCCCAGTTCCCAGTTCTCAGTTCTCAGCATTTGTGTCTCTTCCCATTTGAACACAGCCAACCCTAAGGAGCTGGTGAGGCTCAAGGCCCGAATGCTTCAAAACTTGGCTGCGGAAGAAGAAAAAATCACCCAGGCTACGACGCATCTCCTGACAATAGGGTTCACTCTAGCGGAATAGGCTTTGGCTCAAAAGACTTACAGATAAGCACATTTTGTTGTTCACGAAATCAAACAATTATAGTGTAGTGATTGAGATTGCTGCCACTTGAAAGGTTCGAATCTTGTGCCCTATATACGCTTCGATTTCCCGTTTATTTCATACAAGCCAAATGTGCTTGCTTGTCGTTCAACGAGAACAATTGAAGGTACACATTCTTCAAACCCTTTCGTTAAGTCAACATTGCTACGCACCTGGACTTTGCTTTGATGTTCGGGCAATAGCGGTTTGAAATCTTAATGCAAAACTAAATATAGGGGAGACGTTAAACTTTATTGTTTCGTATTGCGATTATTTATAAAATTACTCGCTTCACAGTATTCTTCAAAGCTACCTTGGGTATGCTACAATCATTGTTCTAAGTTTGGTTTCTTCGCAATGGTATAGTTCATCGGGATTCAATTGCATATTCTTCCAGACAATAAAAATCTTATACAGTTGAATCCAGAAGAACTCTACCATATTACTATCATCCCAGGAACAGCTTACCACAAAACGTCTTCAAGGAAGAAAAAACAAACACATACCGAATTTGCCTTTTTAATTATTTCCTTTGGATTTGGAGGATTTAGTTTTTCTTCATTTTATAAAAGTCCATTTTTTTGAAATAAAAACATTTTATAGAATCATTTTGGACTTGCCCAAAAAAGTTCAAATGTAGATGCTTGAACAGGTGAAGCTTTAAGGTTTTATATTGGTAAAACACAGTGCATGTCCGTCCAAAGGGGTTGTGGTCTAACGGTAAGATGAGTGTGACCAGTTTTGAGCCTCTCTCTGTAATAAGACAGACCATAACTCTTGGGGACATGGGAGAGTGTGACCGGTTTCAAATCTTTCCCGCACATTAAGGTGGCCCATAGGCCTATGATACACTTGGCAAGGTTTGGTGTATCTAACATGGCTGTGTTCAAGCATGGCCCGGGATTAATGGGGTTAGTCAATAGGGTACATTCAATTATTCTGTTGCCCTAAAATACAAGTAGAAATATAAACATCCTTGTGAGGGGAGGACCCTGAAAGGAAATAAAAACTGCTAGAAAAGAGACTGTTGCAGCTAGAGGCGTGTATCAATGCTCAGAGCAGCAGGAGAGTTGCCGGCATCAGTGCCCACTACCACCATAGTTGCAATGTAAGGTCTGATAATATTCATAGAATAATGATCATCAATGCGTATGTACGGCCTCTTGGGCCTTTGCTAATAAGAAACAGTCTCTTTCTCAGTCACTCCTCTGTCAAAGCTTTGAGAAGAAACTACATGGTCCTCATTACACTCTTATTTGCAGACCAGTCAGATAAATTCTGATGCTATTTTCATCACACTCATTTGGAGTCAAACCGCTTTTTGAAGTTCATAGAGACAAAAAAGCAAACCGAAGAGTCCTTATTACTCCTTTGAAGAGTCCCACCCTTTATACTGTCAAATTGAATTTTTTTTTGCAATCAAAACTATAAAAACTGGTAGATTAAGCTCACAACGCCATGCGATGCAACTACATGACATGCTCTTTCAACGGTAAATTTTTCTCTCTCTCCTTTCTCTTTTATTTTACAATCTTTCAAGATAGTGAAGCAAAGAAAATAAAGCATGCCGCCAGATGCATGCCGAATGCAGGGCCTCTTCAGTCAAATGCCAATACATGTTCTTAAAGCAAGCTACATAATTATTGAAGAAATTGTCTGATACAACAGACCTTCTTTGACATGACAATGGATATAATTTTTTAAATGATTTTACTTGTCCATCCTATTTTCAAATGAAAAAAGGAGAGAGTACACCCTTAATCATGCAAGGCCTTTTGGGCCTGAAAGACTCCTATGCATCGAATTAGAAATGCTGAAAACTGAAAAAGATGACCCCAGGGCCCAAAATATAAAATCAAGTCTTTCATTGCTTTGAAGTTAATTGTTTAAGACTAGGTTTGCAAAATCAGGATACAAGTACAACACTGATACCATTTTGGTATGAATACAGTGCTAAAAAATGTGCCCATATAAAGGTCTTTGTTTTAAAGAGTAAAACTGAATGTCTAATCTCACACAAATCGTCAATTTTCATGCATTTCCAGAGCCGACATCATCTCTTGCAGCATCTTCCTCATCTTAAGAATCTACACCAATATCATCCTCATCTGTTGAGCAAAGAGGTGAAATGCTTTGTCAGGTGATCAGGTAGAGCCAAATCCAAGTGAGTGGCTTTGATTATTTGAATATCTTGATTTACCCTCATCCAGCCCTGAATCTGGACAGTGCGGCCATGCAGCTTCTTGACTCTGTCAGCTCTGTGCATTTCCAGATTGTTGTGGTCCTGTTGCAGGAGATAAGTTTCTCCTGTATTTGACAGAATCCCTGCACTGGAGTCCAAATAGGCCAGAGTCTAGTTGATTAGTAATCTAAATTAAAGTTCCAGTTCCTGTGGTTTCCTGCCCCATTTAATGCTGGTAGAACTTTGGTCCAGAGCTGTCAGTTTGACCATAGTCAACAGGCCTATGGGATAGATCATCTAGTATGCTCTCTGCGCTCTTCTATAATATCTACAAAGGAAGCTCATCCTTGATACTCATTGTGAACCATCGTCAGCCAATATTTCCTACTGGGATTTATTAGATATCGGACAATGGTTTCAGACAATTCTTGTTAATGAAATTGAAGAATATTTAATCCTAGTTCTCTCACAAGGTGAAGATGTAGATAAATGAAATAGACTGGATACGATTGAAAATTTGAAATCCAAATTTAGGAAAGGTGAATAAAACAGTACAAAATAAATTACATTTTTATATTTGCAGTATATAATCACTGTAGTGGTCCCACTCATAACATTATTAATTAATTTTACAGTGGTTGGCATCTTTGGATTACTCACCATTTTATTGCAATAGTTGTTAGCAGTTATAAAATTGATTTTTAATAGTTGGGTATTTAAGCTAAAATGGTCAAATAATTCAGTGACGAAGCTTTAGGTTTTTATTGCACAATCTTCTCTTTGAACACTACCTTCCACTCTTGTACATATTGAGATACATGCTGAGAGTTTAATTCCACATTCATTTGCTGGATGAAATGAACTTCTGTACATATCATTTTGCAAATTGGTTGAGATAGTTCCACAATTCATTTTGCAATTCCGTTTTTTATGCATTCCTCTTGAATTCTTGTGCTTTTTAGAGTGGGCTGCCGAACAAATGCAATTGACACTTTATCTTATTTGACCCAATGATTCATTTGGCTTAGCACCTTTTGCTTATTCCTTTTGTAGGTGATTGCAAGTTATCTGAATGTGATATGTCATCTTAAGTGATTTGTTTTCATGAATAGCTCTAGGCTTTTTCCTATCATAAAAGTATGGATTTATGCTAAAGCTGCTGTTTATTTTTCCTTCTAAATATTCTTCTTTTTGAATTGGATATTGACTATTTTTTTGTACTAGTTTAAGAAATCAACCTCGTCAAATTTCATTTCATTTTATTAGCTCTTTGTTACCAGCCAACGTGCATGGTTTGCTGTCAAATACTAAATTTGGGATTACTCTACAGAATACGTAAAACATAAGGACTCAGGTTATTAAGGTTGATGGAGTCCAGCATTTTAGTGAGTTGAACATCATGAGTGCAGAACCTTTCAAGCGGTATGTTTAATTCAAGTCCATATAACCTTCTCTTTCAGGCTTATGTGAGGTATTTTAGAAGTCATGCTTAATAATCTAGCGAAATTTTAAAAATTCATTTCTTGCTACCAAATAATTTGTCGTACCATTTAGAAATCGAGAGTGATGTTCATAGCATCACAATGATACAGAAAGGGTCATTTGTATTGTTTCCATATTATTATAGCAAACATCACTTTGTTTTCTCTTTCCGCCTGTCATATTCCTCTGCCACTTAGTTTCCAGGGTTTTGAAGTTGACCAGTCCCAGCTGTAGGTATGCGGGTGTTTTTGCTTATTCACTAGATGTGCTCATTTGGCAGGTTGGCGAAGCTTGTGGCAAGGGCATTCTATGATGATATTCCTACAAGAGGAGAGAATCAACCGAAATCTGGAAGAAGTGATAACAGGGGAATGGCAGTTGTGGTCCTTGATGCTTTAACAAGGTACTATATTCTCCTTTGATTAAACACAATGTTACCAAAATTATAATCTCTGATTAATCATGAATTTTCATACTAAGGCGTGATTTGGTAACGTCCCTTTTTGTAAAAGAAGCTTTTACGATTGTGTTTTTCAAAATAATGTCTGACCGTTTACCTTTTTTAAATTGTTTTCTTGATTAATTTTTTTGGGATACTCGCTGCTTGTTTTCTGTTTACAATTTTGGTGACATTAATCGAACTTTTTAGCTTTCTTGCCTCTTCAAGGAAGACACTAAATTTTCACTATGGGCTACTGTTGCGTTCTGCTCTAGACTTTAGAGTTTGCTGAAAAATTGAAATTGAGACATTATCCTTAAGCAGGGAATTCATGAATGCATGTCTTCAAACAACTAACTTGGTTATAGATGTTGTATCATATTGCTGCTCCTCTTGTTGTGGTGCTATTGTTTTTGCAGAATTCAAGCTGACTATTTAGGTAGAGAAACATTCTAGTGATTATGTGGATTTGGCTTGAACATCTTTACAGTTTTGAAGTTGAAGTTCTTTCGCCAAATTTTAAAGAATGTTTGTCTGAATTGCTGGAAAATGAAGAGGATGACCAGAAGTTTAATCAGCCATATTTTGTGGGATTAATGTGGTTAAATTGCTTTCTCAAATTGTGTTATCATGGAAATTGGTTTTACATTAGCATGCAATAACATTTATCCATAAACATTTAACTAGGCAAACTCACGTGTAACACAAGAAAATAGACCTATTTATTTCATTCCATAATCCAGAGTGGTAAATGATGAAGAGAGTTTTAGAGATTTATTTATTTCCAGTGTTTGATCTCCATTTGAACTTGATGCTTCAATCCTGAGTCTGTAGCTCGACGCTCCTAGCTAAACCTTGCAAAACGGTAAATAACGTGGCTTGGATTCGGGGGGCTGCCTTAGTCTAGGCCCCTTTGGGGAGCAAGTCATGAAAACAACATACGCATATAAGAATCCAGCAAAGAGTCTAGTGCAATATCTCAACCCTCACAAATTCCTATGAACAAATAATAGATTCTCTCTAGATGCTCTGCTGTGTTCATGTATTGTCCTTTTAATAAATGATCTACTAGAAATCTTTGTTCATAAAAGATATTAGAAATTAAATTAGACACTATGCACACCCAAACCGACTTCCACAAGCTAAGGACCTAAAAACAGGGAAAGAGTGCACTTAATGTAGAGAGGGGCTAAAGCATAGGATAAGATGAGATAAAAGCTAGAGGATGCACAATAAAAGGGGGATTTTAAAATAGGCTGATGTAAGCTAGAGGATACACAATAGAAGGGGGATTTCACTAATTAAAAATTCCGCAAGAGATCCCATAATGCCCAATTTAAACCCAAATATGCAACATAAGCCAAACATGCAACATAAGCCAAACATGCTAAATCAATAGAATTTAACACTAAATCATGCCACAAGATATTTTTTAAGTGTTTACTTATTGCTCCACTTGGAGGTGTGCGCATGTGTATGTATCAAATTAATGTAGACGCAAGTGTACCTGGAAGGCTCAAAGAAGATGTTGCGGCTGAAACCTATAAGAGATCTTGAAGTCAATATCGGATATGATAATGATTTGAAAGTCAAATTCAAGAGAGGTTACCTTATCACAAAGTCCAGTTCCTGTGTCTTGCAAAATAAAAGAAATCATCTCCTCGCAATCTGAATGAGCATCTTGAATGCCACCGTTAACCGTCATGTTGGAATATTAAGTCCTAGCGTAAGCATTCATGATGGAATATGAAGTCCCATAGTTTCTCCAAACATAAAGGAAACATTTGCAAGTAGATCAATGGCTATATAAATCAACAATAAAAATGTTGTTGAAATTATGAAGTAAAAATAAAAAGTAAGAACGAATACACCTGGTGGTATGCAGCCTGTGCTTTTTCTCTCTATAGAATATGAACTGTCTCTGGTGAACACCTCCAAATAAGAGCAAGTAACTATAGTGTGTTTGGCTTATTGCCTCTGGGGCAAATAGTTGCACTTTGCTTGGTGTGTATCATCATGTAGCTGAAGATAGAATGAGTGGATCATTTACCGACCTTTTGAGGGGAGGAATAATCTGCGTATCACTCACCTCAAAAGAAAAGATTATGCATACCATGCGTAACATAGGAAATCATAAGATGTCATCATCGCTATAAGCACATTTAACAGATATTTTAGTTTCATATATAAAGCTATCATCATTTAAAGCACATGTATGACTCAAGGCAGTCCGACCTATGGAGTTCTCAATCAAGTAAGAAAGATATTATGTGAAAACATATATATGACTCAAGGGAGTCCAACCTATGGAGGTCTCAGTTAAGTAAGAAAGATATCGTCGTAAAAGCATTTATGTAGTAAGGAACTAAACACGTGCATGTCGGAGTGTAAGCAAAGTAAAGCATGGTAGGAGTACCCTAGCATGGATAGGTATAGGAGGGATATGCTAGCCTCTATATAGCTACGTGTTATCAATATAAGCACAAGCGTAGTGGATTGCCCATGAGAGAGGAAATATAATTGATATGAGTACAAGCAATAGTATGCCTTGGTGTAAACCAAATTTTGGTAATGAAGCACGACAAGGGCATGCCCCAATATGAGCAATGTATAATTTATGTAGGCATAAACAATAGTATGGCCCAATGTGAATAAGATGTAGGTAAGGACAAATGGAAAGGGCTGTCTATGTAGAATCTGAACTATTTCGCATGAATGCCTCCAAATAGGAGCAATTAATTGTAGTGTGTCCTGTTGAGCGTATTTGGGGCAAACAACTATAGTTTGTCTTGCTGATTGCCTCTGGGGAAAATAGTTGTAGTGCGCCTTGTGTGTATCATCATGTAGCTGAATATATAATAAGTAGATCATATGCACCCCTTTTGAGGTGTGGGACAACCCACATATCACTCACTTCAAAAGAAAGGATTACATGTATCATGTGTAAGATAGGAAATTATAAGATGTCATCATTGTTAAAAGCTCAATGAGAAATGTCTTCATCATCACTTAAGTCAAACATTTCTATTTAATATGTCTTCCTAAGTGTTACTACAATTACCAAATTGGAATGTTTGTACCTGGTTTATTAGAATAACTCGTTTAGATGTAACTATAGTTGATCGAGGTTTACTCAAATGAGGTACACTGACATTTTGAGGTTCAATCACTTTACAAGATCAAAATGGTACATCATCCACATGACACGTATATACGATTCCCTTATGTTGAAACCTCAAACATCATTGTAATGTGGATGGGACAACTCCCATATCTTGGATCCATGTCTTCTAAGTAGAATGTTATAGTTCACATTGGTAGGCATTAATTGATGCTCGATGACCATGGTTTTTGGTCCAAGGGATATATCCAATGTAATTGCTCCTTTCTTGGTCGATTGTCAAAATCTTTAATAATCATATTGGAGTTTGCAAGGGCATGTCATTTGATTCCAAGTGCATTAAGGAAGGACTCATTGCAAATATTCAACCCTGAAACGTTAAACATTGGACATTGTAAGTAATTCTAGAATGGATATATTTGTGTGAGTGTTCTTGAGTTGATCAACAATAGCTAGTTTTTGGTGGCATGGAACCTAAGATTAGGAGCTTGAGGGAGATTAGAAGGAATGGGAAGGTCTATTTTGTTCTTGGCTCTAGTTTTTCTTGTCGTGGTGTGGTTAACCTCATAATGTATCATCATGCAATGAGAAATGACTGACTTTACACAAGGTATGCCTCTAGAATGTACTAAGGGAAAGCTATCAATAGCATGCTATCAACATATAAAGCATCATTATCACATACAACACTGTCATGTTTCTGACCGTAAAGTAGTATTCTATGATGTATAATTGGAATGAGACATTTGAAAAATAATAAGCATTTGTATGGCAACCGCATCATGGTACCTAACAATGCATGCAAGCTATGGATATTGCATATAGATAACAACACTAAAGAGCATGGTTACAGGCAAATCAAATCTATGCATGAGGAATGCTAAAGTACACGAGAATATACACAATTTACAATAAAAGGAACCACCAGGGCAAAAAAGAACTGACGTCATGCAAAACCCTAGGAGGGAATAAGCAAGATGGTAATTTGGGCTAATGAAAGCCAACATGATATAACACAATGAATAAAAAGTGAATGTGAGAAAACAGAGAAAAAATAAAAATAAAAAAAATAGAAACTAAAAGATGTAAGGTGAAAATAACCAAACAAATAAATGAACATGAAAAAACAACAAATGAAAAGAAATTAAAACAAAATGTATTGACAAAATACAACATGAAACAAATGAAAATAAATACAAATTAAAACGCAATGGATATAGGAGGTGTGAATGAAAACATGATAACAATTGCAAATGGCTATAGGCATGATTGGAAGCACGACAATAAGTGGAAGTGGATAGGCGGAATAGAAAAGGACGACAGTGGAGTAATACAGGTGATGTGGAGGCGCTTGGGAGATGCATAGGAGGATGATGGCAGGCATAGATGAAGGCATGTAGGAGTGAATGGACATATAGATGGAGATAGGTGGAGGTGCAATAAGAGCTGCAGCTATGCTAGGGTGAAAATGGCTGCTATGCCAAGTAACAAGCTTTCAAAATAATAAAAAAATGCAAATATGAATGAAGCAGCACCTGAAAGAAGGTGAGGAGGAGCGTGGAGGGAATGAAGTGCAACAATAACTGCTGCCAAAAGGTATGCCACAGGGGCGCAGGTTGTGGGGTGGAGATGGCATAACTGGTGGAAAATGGCACGGGTTGGGCGAGCTGCGTGGCAGCATATGGGGAATAGAACTGTGCAGGTAGGGTGAAATGAAAGAACAGGGTGCTGGGCAGCAGATAGGCATGAGGATGAGGAAGAAAATGGCTGCGAAGGCATAGCAAGCTGGGAGAAAACTACATGCCAGATATGAATGAATAAACAGAGTAGTGCGGGGTTGAGACAAAATATATATTAAGTTTTTGATGTTGTTTATTTTTCCTTTAACAATAGGCCATGTTTGCTTTTTGCAGGGGATGGAAGGAGGCATGTGGGCCGTGCCTGGTGGATGAGGCTAAATGGGAGAGAAGGAATGGCTGAGAGGAGTGTGTGAAGGGCAGAAATGATTGAATGGTAACAAATGAAGATAGGTGTGGCTGAGTGAGAAGAGATGTGGAGGGGTAACACACAATTGAAATGGGACAACTGCACCAAATGTGCACAGGTAAGGTGGAGCTGGGGGAGATACACAGCCAATCGTACACAATTAGTCAATGAGGTTGCAATAAAGAAAATTCAGATTGATGGCAAAATAAACAAACAAAAAGTAATGGCCAACTAAATATACCCTAAGCCCAAGAAGTAGAAAATAATGGCACAACAAACAAAATGAAAGCACGGTTAATAAGTTGGGAAAGGGTGGCCACAAATGCGGGTTCAAAATTACGAGTTCATCAATATGTTTTTATGGAAATTGGTTTTACATCAGCATGCAATACATTTATCCATAAACATTTAACTAGTCCTACTCACATATAATGCATTAAAATAGACCTAATTATTTCATTCCATAATCTAGAGCAATAAATGATGAGAGCGTTTTAGTAATTTATCTTTTTCTGGTGGTTGATCTCCATGTGAACTTGACACTCCCAGCTACACCTCGAAAAATAGTAAAAAACGAGGTTTGGAGTGAAGTCTTGGAAACATCATACACAAATAATAATCCAGCAAGCGGTCCAGTTCAATATCCCAACTGTTACAAATTCCTGTGAACAAATAGTAGATTCTCTCTTGTGTTTTTGTATTCGCTGCTTAATAAATGATCTACTAGATGTCTTTATTTACAAGAAACATTTGAAATTAATTTAGACACTATGCACACCCAAGTTGACTTCCACAAGGTAAGGACGTAAAAAGAGGGAAAGGAGGAATGCAAGTGCACTTGACTCAGAGGGGGACTATATCATAGGATAAGATGAGGATAAGTGGGGTCTTTTAAAATAAGCTAGTGTAAGCTAGAGGATGCACAATGAAAAGAGGATTTTAAAAATACGCTGATGTAAGCTAGAGGATTCACAATAGAAGGGGGATTTCACCCAATGGAAGTCGACAAGAGAGCTCATAATGTTCAATTTAAACCTAAATATGCAAGATAAGCCAAACATTTTAAATCAATATAATTCAATGCTAAATAATGCCATAAGCCCATTTTAGGTGTTTACAAATTGATGCTAGGTTTCTAATGTGGTGACAAATTTGTTCCGCCCTTTACATATTTTAATTGTAATATCCATGGTTGAAGGTATGCATCTATCCACGGATTGCTGTTGAAGCACTTAAATTTGAATCTCCTAATAGCTTTTTGTTAGATATATTTGTTTGAAGAATAGCTTTTATGGTTTGATCTTTTCGTTGGTGATTCTCTCTCTCTCTCTATATATATATACACACATACATATCTTCCACCCATTCATTGATAATATATTTGTATGCATTTTTTCACTTGGAAAATGCTAGATTGTAGTTCACGTTACTTTTTCCCATTGCTCAATGTTTTTTGAAATGTAGAAGTTAACCATCCAAATATATTGGAAATATGACATCTACATTTTGGGATATTGATTCTTCGCTTTCACATATTTATTGGGCGGCAGGCGGCAATGGGTTAAAGAGGATGATTTGGCTAAAGATCTAAAGCTACATTCAAAACAACTTAGACGCACTTTACGATTTTTTGAAGAGGAGAGGCTAATTACCAGGGATCATCGTCGTGAGGTTGCATCTCACTCTTGTGTACTCTACGATTTTAGTTTGTAGACATGTATATAATAAAAATAAAAAAATACTTCATGAACATAAGATTTTATCCGTGTTCTATGCATGTACTAATTTATTAATCATACTTTATGCTTGGTTTCCAAGTGTTTTTTGTGGTTAATTGTGATATTTGTTTACCATTCACTTTGATTGTTTCTTGAATTTATTGTGCAGCTTTTGAAAGTTAGACAAAATCGAATTTATAAAATAAAATATTAACAAAATTATGTTTCTTTTATTTAAAAAATAAATAAATCGAACTCTAACTTATGTACCCGACTAACATTATGCCCATAGCATATTACCAGAGTGCTAAATATAGGCATACAAGAAAAGATGTACATACAAAAAGAGGTGCCAATAAGTAATTCGTTTTGCCAAACATAGACTTTACCTCTATACCTGATTAGCATTTTAAACAGATAACATTAACAAAATGCCATAGACAGGCGTGCAAATACACAGTGTTGTTACTTTACTGTGCGGAATAGGTTCATGATCAAAAAACAATGCAGGACTGTTTAGTCTACCTATTTACAGATGCTATACACAACCACTTGGACATGAATTCCCATTCCAAGTGTCAGCCTCTAAGCTCGATATCAGATAGATGTATTTCTAGAATCTCTGATTGCTTATTTAACTCCATAAGACAATGCAACAATTTAACATACAGACTCGATAAGTCTTTGGATGAAGAGAGATCCAACAGTTTTTGGATTTTATCAGAGGCTGTTTTCTTATACTGTAAGCTGCTACTGGGTCCTTCCCCCTAGGGGGACCGGTATACAGTATGACGTGTACCAATCTCGATTCGGTACTGCCCCCGGTCCCACTTGGGTATGTCCCAGCAAGCCTGGGTATGCCCGATAGGACAATCTGAAGTACATAGAAACATTTTTTAATTTATGTTTTCCAAATTTTTTACCTAAAAAAAGTTAACTTGGACTTTAAAAAACAATTAAAAAGAATGGAAAAACCCTAAAGGCACTCGTATTCATTTGGACTTAAAAAACAATTAAAAAGTATGGAAAAACAATAGGCACTTTCATATTCATTTTATCCAACATTACCAGTTTGCCAGTTTTGGCAGACGTTGCGCACCCGGGTGCGAACCCCATCTGGGTTCGCAGTTCAGTTTGTTTCCCCAACGCCGAGGGTTCGCCCCTGGCACCCGGGTGCCCAGGGGCGAACCCTCGGCGTTGGGGCAATGCACCCACAGTTGCCAGCGCAAAAAAAAGGTCAAAAAATGTGTTTTTTTTTCCCCATTTTTTGCCAAAACCAATGCAAATAAACAATTAAAAACACCTTCCTAAACCCTAAAAGCCAAAAGCAAAAGCATACTTCAACAACACAAAGGATAAAAACAAAGTGACAAAAGGAAAACCACTTGCCCCGTATTTTTCTAATTTTCTCATTGCAGACTTGCCTTCCATTGCTGTTGTAGGTTTGAATCTTCATGAATTATCATTCTAATAATTTTTCCTACGCCCTATGGTGATTGAGGAGCCCATTTGCTGTCAAGCTAAGTTTTGTGTTGTTTTATTTATTTATTTTTGTCATTTTTTAAATTTTTACAAGTTGCTGGCTGCTACCCTAGGGTTTGTTTTGATTTTTTTTTAAAAATTTTGTTTGTTTTTCAACTTGCAGTTATATATACTATTATTACAATATCTTGTAGTTCTTATTCTGCTGGCCAAAGGCAACACAAAATGGACTTGACACACTCACCGTTGTGAAAATATACAACATTGATAGACTAAGTTTCAGGTGGTGGGGCCTATATTTGGAAATGCAATATTTGTGATTCTTGGTTCACAAGCGCATACTTTAGGGTGAAAGCACATTTATGTCACATTCCTGAATGCCAAATCAAATTTTGCATGGGGAAGACTAACTCTCCTTTGCCACTCTAAAAAATCCTTGAATTCATCAAGGAACAAGAAGATGCAGATGCCGCACATGCCATGAGACTCAGTCACCCTCTAGCAAAGAAAGGCAAGGGATCAAAGAAGCCACCTGTTTCCCCAAGTCCTGCTAATGGTTCTCTAGTTGTGCCCGTTGGAAGACATCCATTTTTGGGAGCGCCCTCTATGCACGAAGAGGCTTCTCTTCCAAACAAAAAGAACAAGAGGACCATTGGATAGGTCTTTTCAAAATGAGAGTAGGGAGATTGCGGATCAGAAAATTGCACGATGTGTATATGCAGATGGATTGTCTTTCAATGTGGTTCGATCACCATATTGGCAAGAAATGGTGAGAGCAATCAACGAGGCCGCAAAAGATTACAAAGGCCCAAGGTTTGAAAAAATCTGCACCACTTTATTGATGGAGAAAAAATATGTTGAAGATTCTTTGAATCTAATCAGAGATCCATTGGCTGAAACGGGGGTCTCCATCGTTTCGGATGGATGGAAAGATGCAAGAAACAGGTCTTTGATCAATGTAGTTGCAGTGTGCTCTAAAGGGGCAATGTTTTTGAAGACCATTGATTGTGAGGGGCGTGTGAAGGATGTAGAGTTCATTGCCATCATCCTCATCGAATCCATTGAGGCGGTTGAATGTGAAAATGTTATCCAAGTTGTAATGGATAATGCCAAAAATTGCAAGGCTGTGGGGATGTTGGTGGAGGCGAGGTATGAACACCTTGTGCTATCTACTCAGTCAACCTCATTTTGCAAAAGATGGGGAAGCAAATTGACTGGATCAAACAAGTGTATGATGAAGTTGAGCACATTCAAATATTTGTCATCAACCATCAACTCTCAAGCAATTTTTTGTCCTTCTCAACATTAGAGTTGTTGAAGGTATTTTTATTTTTGTTTCAAAATTTTAACTTTTTTATTAATTAATCTAGTACTTGTATAACTATATTTAAATTAAACTATTGTTATTTAAATATTTTCATAAGTTTTTAATTTTGTAATAGGTTGCTCCGACTAGATTCACCTCTCACACAATCGTCTTGGTTGACTTGTGAAAGTGTAACAAGCACTTAGCAGTATGGTCATTTGCAACTTGTGGGGTGTATGGAGGAGGCGAGCAAAGAGCGGGCCCAAAGAGTGAAAAACTTGATCCTAGATGATGATTGGTGGGCCGGTGTAGATTATTTATTGAGTTTCACTGAGCCCATTATGAGTATGATCCGTTTTGCTGACATGGATCAGCCATGTTTGGGAGAAATATATGTTGGCATAGACTCAATGATTGAGAAGATAAAGTTCATCATTAATGAAAAAGAGCAAGATCCTGCGGAGATTTTTTTTCAAACAAGTGCATTCTACCCTTGTTGATTGGTGGAACAAAATGACCACCTCGCTACATCTCCTTGCCTTTGCATTGACTCCTCGTTTCTACAACATAGAGATCCTTTCTTTGTCGAGGAGGGTGCCACCATATAGGGATGTCGAAGTGGTTGAAGGGTACAAATCGACATTGTCTAGGATATTCCCTTATCCCAAAATAGAAGACACGGTTACGAGCGAGTTTGGGGCTTTCATTACCTCCCAAGGTCATAGCCTTGGCGCTCTTCTAGACAAATACAAGAAGGATGGTCCTATGTGGTGGTACCTTCATGGCCAAGGATCACCAAACCGAGAACCTTCTGCAATCAAGATCTAGTCACAGGTAAGTTTTGTATTTTTCAAGTTTTTAAATTTAAGTTTTTCTTTTTCATTAATTTTTTTAAAATTTATGTTTAAATTTGAATATAGGTTGCAAGTTCATCTTCTTGTGAGCGGAATTGAAGCACATATAGCTTCATATATAGACACTTAGTTTTGGCCACTTTCATGCCTAAACTGAAATTCAGTTCAATTGCTAGCAAACGACACATTTTAAGCCTAGAAATCCCATGAATTGCCCAAAGTCGTTCGTGTAAGGGATATAAATGCCCATAAACATGACGAGGCTATGTTTATTTGGTGTATTACCCTGTATGCATCACTAACTTAGTTAAGTTGTAACCTTAGTCAAATTACGACATAGTAATTTGACACTTTTGCCCCGTCAAACTATTAATTGAAAACATTTAAAACAATTGCCAAAAGCCAAAAAACACTAAGGAAAATTAATTGCATTGTAAATCTTAATTAACTTGCTTAAACAAAAATTCCAAATCAAATTATTGATTTTCATTTACCAAAAAAAGAATTTTTAGCCAAATATGAAGTCAAAAGGTCAAATGAGCTAATAAAGTGATTTATTATCTCCTAAATATTCAAAAATATAAGTCACACTTCACAAATATCTAAAGTGAGTTGTCATGCCTCACAAATATCAGAAACTGAGGTGTCAAGATTTCATGAGTGCTTTAACCCAACCCTGGGTTAGACTGACTCAATGTAGGTTAATTTAGACTCAACCCAAGTTAGAATTAAATTTAACCTTCTTAGTGTTAGAGTTAATTCTTTGAGCTATAAATACAAGTGCCTTCACCATAGGCCAACAAGCTTTTGTGTGTAAGCTTATTCTGCTGGAATACCTTCTTGTAGCCATTGAGAGTAGTGTTATAATGCCCAATTTATGCCAAGCTTCACACCAAGCCACACGTGACTATTGGAGAGATGCTACCACCATGAAAGGGCATTGCTAAAAGACTCAAATCGTCATAGGCCGAGCACGAACATCCTTATGCCAACAAGTAAGCATCAAATTCGACAAAGGAGGTAAGAAATTTGTATTGTCTTTATTTCTATTTTGTGATCTTGCTTATTGTGTTATGCTCTCCCTAGTTCTTAGGCAAGAGTGTTCAGTCCTAGTGTATTGTTATGCTTGATGTTTTTTCATCTAGAGTAACAAGGGACTAATCTACATATTGTTTACTCTTCGAACACTTAAGGTACATAATAGCATGCCCGGTGGGACCAAACATCTCGTATGGCCAAGGAGATTGATATGCTAGCTTTAGTTTTTCTAACGAATGCATTTAAATCTTCAAGTTTAGAGTTTTGGCTTTGAAATTCATGTCTTTTTTTAACAAGGTTGCAGGGATCGACGACGATTAAGCACAAAAATGAAAGCAAGCAAAATTAAATTTCACTATGCTCCCGACTTGCTCTATTTTAAAACAGAGATCGTTGTCGATTCTTGCAATCGTCGACGATTGTAGCAAATCGTTGACGATTGTAGCAAATCGTCGACGATTGCAAGAATCGACAACGATCTCTGTGTTAAAATAGAGCAAGTCGGGAGCATAGTGAAATTTAATTTTGCTTGCTTTCATTTTTGTGCTTAATGATCTGTTTATTGCCTTTGTAACCTTTTTCTTGCAGAGCTATGAGAAGTTTGAGTTTTAAACTTTTTTATCAACCATTTTTTTCGAAACACATTTGTTTTTTGTGTGGTTGCAAGAAAAGTTGACGATCTAACCAAATTGACGTCGATTTCAGGAATCAACATCGATTTCTGCTGTAATCGGTGACGATTTCTCTAAGAAAAACAGAAACCCGAAAGCTTGAAATATATTGTTGTTTACTCACTTGCTTTTGGGCTTCTAAATAGGCAAACCCCCTAACATTTTTTAGGACCTAAGGTGGAGAGAGAAAAGCTTAAGCATTGTTAAAATCTCACATACATTTTGTTTGGTGTTTAAAATCCACTTAGTTGTATTTGTATTTAAGTTGTTTTTGAAAATTTTTACAAGTGCAAACAAGGCCAAGAGGCCAAAATTTCAAACACACTTTGATTTAGTGCTATTAAAAGAAACACACATTTTAGTTAGAGCTCTTAAGAGCTTTTTCACTTTATGTTTGTTTTTCATTATTAGCTAAATTTCAAAGTTCGTTAGGCTAGTTTCTTTGTTTGTGGCAAATTAGGAAATATTGAGTGTATGCTCTTCCCCTATCCTCTTTAGGGAACTCGGGTGACGAAAAGCGCTTAGTTTATTGCCGTTGTTTGTAAAGTTTTGTCGGAAAGAATGTCGCATATGCTCTCCTCAAGCTCCGAGTGACTTGGGTGACTTAGAAATGACCTCTAAAGTCTTTCCATTTTTTTTTTAATGCATTTGGCTTGTGGGCGGGACTTCATTGCCTCCCCACGAGTTCTTTAGGGTGTGTTGACTTGGGGTTTCATCTCCCAGCATCATACCAACCCCATCCCACGGTGGGGTATACAAATTGGGCAAACCGTTGGATGGGATAGTGGTGAGCGGTTAGCCTGACCATCCCAACGACCAACCCGGGCCATGCGACTGCTAGACATCGGACTCCACTAAGCAGTACATGGCTAGAATTGCTATGCAAAGGAATAAACTCTTGCATAGTAAGCTAGGTGATTTGGATTCAATTGACGTGATTGTGCCCTTGTGTTAGTCACACTTGGAACCATCTAGTACGTGCAAAACTTATAGATTTTAGTCAAAACCTTGTTTGCCGCATAATTTCTTAACAAATGCCGAGTGCTCCTCACTCTAAGTTCGTGCCACATATCAATGCTTGAGAGACAGAGGAGGGCATAAAAACTCTACCTACACTTGTATTGGTATATCAGTGAAAACTTTGGAAAAAGCTACGCATACCCATTTTAGTTTTAGATATAGGAAGAGCCGTTAGTGCCACTTCTATTTTCTTTGGTTTACATGTGTGTTTTTAGACTAAAATTGTTTGTTTGTTTTGTCGTGGCAAAACAAGTCCAAAACTATCACGTTTTCACACCTCTTTAGCCTAAGAGGTGTTATTCTGTTCGTTTTGTGTCGCACTTGTTGCCTTAGAGATTTTGTGCCAAAACCATTTGTGTATCGCTTGTTTAAATGGGGCATTGTTATGCTGCCCATTTCGTCTCGAACATTTGCCTTGGATATTCTAGTCCAAAATCATTTGCCATGACATTTGTTTGAAGTAGTGTTGTTATGCTACCTAAATCATTCCAAATCTCTCGTCGTATTTGAAACCAAGTTCCAAACTATTGTTGTACCTCTCTTGTATGAAACGTGTGGTTACGTTGCTCATTTTGGTCTAGCTCTTCTGCCTTAGAACATTCGAGTCTTTTCACATTTAATTTGAAACTCAACCTTTCGAAGTACAAATCCTAAACTAATCAGGGTCACGCCAAAGCCTCGTCTAATTTGGGCTTAGGTTGTCTACCTATTTGTGTTTGGATTGTGTTACTTGGGTTGATTTTCTGTTTGATCTAAAAGACCCCTTGCCTAGACGTAGCGATTGTTGTTTGTTTTGTACCTTGTTTAGACTGTCTTTTTGAGCCAAGTTGTTGCCACATACTTTGTTTGAAGTTTGTTGTACCGAATTTCAAGTTTCTTAGTTCCATTGTTCCAAATAGCCTCTTGAAAATTAAGTATCGAGTCTTAAGTGAGCCAATTACCGATTGTCGTCTGAGCCAATTACCTTAATTTAGTTTGTTTTTGAGTTCTTGTTTGAGTTCTTTGTTTCCGAGTCTAGCCTTGTTTTTTACATTAGCACGATCATAACCGTCTTTGGGCAAATCGTTGCTATCTTTTGATCCTAGTCCGCAATTGTTCTACTTTGTTTAGACATTTTTGTCACTGATTATAACGGCCTTTGGGCAAATCAATACTTTAGCCATAGACGAGTTTGAGCTGTTGTGTTACTTTTACCGCTAATTATAACCGCCTTTGGGAAAATCAGTATCATTTTGTTAGACCGGTCTCGTGTTTGTTTTGTTCTACCTTTGCCTAGTTTAGTTGTTTTTCCCTTTGTGCCTCTTTTATAGAGCCAAAAGTCCTTTGTTTTTAGACCTTTGTTGTTCGTTACCTTTAGATCATATGTTTCCATGTGACCTATCCATGGATCTCAACATGCCTCGTTACACACATAGTGGAACCATGTATAATCCAGGCTATGAGAACTTTGTGACCAATGACCCTTATGTTCAAGAGACGTATGACGACATAGCTTATGAGACAAATCCTTATCCATCTTATAACATCCCATATGTTGAACAAATGCATGACCCTTTAGTGCAATATTTGGTAACTGTGCCTTCTTATCCAGGCCAAGAACCAGAGCAAATGGCACAATACCTTGCTCAAACGATGCCTAACATTGAACAAAACCAACAACAAGAGCCCTACTATGTTACGACGCCAATGCAAACCAGCCATGATCCATACTTGTTTGAATGTCATTTGTTGGCAAACAAGGGCGAAGTGCTCGTTTGAGCTATCGAAGGAGGAGTCAAGTTTCCCCCGGACTTCCCACATGAAAGTCTGACTAGTCTGATTAGAACTCCTAGTAATGCGCCTCGAATTCAACCATTCGAATAGGCCTCAACTAGTGATAGTCAAGCTCTAGTCCAAATGCCACAACAAGACCAAAATATGCTTGCAAAAGGGATAGGTATTATGGATGAACAAGTAGAACAGGTACAACAAGCGTACCAAACCTATCTCAACCTAGCTCGTAACCTTAAGCAAGCGCTATTTCTAGCATGTCGCTTATTGAGATAACTCCATCAACAGAGCAATAAATAGATGCCTCAGGGTATGCAAACCAAAACGTAGACCCATTTAGCCAAAGCACATTGGTTGGTGATATGTATAATGTCCATATTTCGACGGAAGATAATGCTGCTCAAACGGAAGACCACACCCAAAATGTTTTGGATAGCACGCAAGTGCATTCCAATTTAAATCAAAGTGGATTTGATTTACCGCCAAGCAGTACACAACATATTCCTCTGAACAACGCCACAAGTGGAATGCAACAATAGGGATTAGGTACGCCTATTTCTCAAAATCAACAAGCAACTTCCACTCCTCAACCAATTGCTTCCTCAAATGTGCAACAAGGGGCAACAAGCGAACAACAAACCAACTTACTGCCGCAACAAGTGCAGAACACTATGCCACTTCAACAGGGGACAATGAATGTTTCACCGCAACAAGCACAAACTAACATACCTTATCAATAACAAATGTTGCCTAACCAACAACGTGTTCTTATTGGTCAGAAGGTGCCAGTTGGTCAACAATAACAAATGCCAAACCCTTAACAAATGCCAAACCTTCAACAATTGCCAAACCTCCAACAAGTGTCGCGTCAACAAAAAGTATTGATTCAACAAGTGTTTAGCTAATAACAAGGTTTTTACGCACAACATTTACCAGGTGCTAGGCAACAATTACCTTTCACCCAACGGGTATCACACGTGCAACAAGGATCCGACTACCAACACCTCCAACAACAGGGATTTAGGCAGCAATGTGTTCCCTATATACAATAGGGTTCAACGAGTAGGCAACAAGTTCCCTTCCAAGTCCAACAATACCAACACATTCTGCAGAGTCAAATGCCATTATTGTAGCCACAATTCACTAGCCAGGGTTATGTAGCCAACCCGAACCAGAATGTGCTTCAACAACGTATTCCATACCCATAATATAACCCTAATGCACAAATATGCATACCTGGTCTTTGGGCCAATTCAACCAGCGTCCCACAACCTATCCCAACTAGGGTAATCCACCTTTGATCGTGCAACCTCCATAGCAACAGGTCACTCTTTTTGATTTGCTTGCCCAAGAGTTGCAATAGATGAAGGATGCAATTCAAGCTATACAAGTTGGAAAACAAATGAAGAAATTCAAACTGGATGAAATATGCTCTTACCCATTCAATATCGAGTATCTGCAAATACCATTTCTGCCAAGCTATGAGCCGCCTAAATTTGACAAATACAAAGGCAAAGGTGACCCTAGGGAGCATTTGAAGGAATTCTTTGTTGCCTGCCAACCGGTGACATATAGCGATATGTATTTGCTTCTACTCTTCCCAAGGAGTCTAGCTGGACAAGCCTTGGAATAGCTGTTGAAATTATGAAAGAACTTTGTACCCAACTTCGTTGATCTCTTAGAGAAGTTTCTACAACACTTTTGATATATTCTCGAGCACGAGATTATTGTAGTGG
This sequence comes from Torreya grandis, assembly GCA_037957365.1. Classification (NCBI taxonomy): domain Eukaryota; kingdom Viridiplantae; phylum Streptophyta; class Pinopsida; order Cupressales; family Taxaceae; genus Torreya; species Torreya grandis. Next base: position 669,206 of record JARHVA010001339.1, read on the forward strand.
ATCTAGGCCAAGCTAAACAAAAGACTGGTGAAAGCTTTGCTGCATACTTGCGACGTTGGAGAGCCTAACAAGCCGGTTTACTCACAATTTGCCAGATAAACAGTTGGCCACAATATTTACTAGGAGCTTACACAATGAGATATCCTACCATCTCAAGTTGCAATGTGCTCATATGTTTGAAGAGGTTATAGCAAAAGGAATACAGATTGAGAAAACCCTTGTCAACAAAGGCATAATCAAGCTATCCTCTTCTAATCAAAACCAAACCCAAAATCAAGGCCAGAATCATAATCAGAACCCAATTCAAATACTAGCTTCAACACCACCTCAAGCCAACAATGAAAGACCTAAACCCTACAACCGTAATAAGAATGTTGTTGGCAATGGGGTTACTGAATCATGCCATGTTCAGATGGTGCAAACACCGATTTATCCATATACCTCCACCCACTCAACAACTGCCTCCTCCATTCATTCAACCAGGACCTCCATAAAACCAACCGCCACAAAATCAAAACAACCAATTGCAAGCCCCTCCTAAAAGAAGACCACCCATCCCCTGACAATTTAGTGACCTTGGTGAGCCTATTGAATTTGTGTTCCGAAGATTGGTTCAAGCAAATATGATCAGTTGGCCAATACCAAAGCCGTTTCTTGATGAAATTCCTTTTCTTGATTGGTACAAGAAACATAAATTTTGTGAGTACCATCATGTCAGAGGACATTCCATAAGACGGTGTATCCAACTCAGACATCTGATAGAGAATATGCTGGAAAACAGAGAAATAGAAAGCAACTCAGACATCTGATGAGAATATGTTGGAAAATAGAGAGATAGAGACACCCATGCTCCTACGAATAATCTTAACTTGGGTTCATAACTTGGGTATCTACCAGAATCTGTTTCTCCAACATAACAATAACAACGACCAACAATAGTACTACCACTAACAACAACAACAACATAGAACTCCACAAAAACAACAACGTTAGCCACAACAACATAATGGTTGGAACCAAGGGCAAAACGATCAAACCAACCAAGGAGGTCATCATGCCATTGTGTATACCTATAACAATGTTGTAGGACATGTTTTAGGTGGTCATGTTTCCACCATCACTATCAACCCTAGACCAACTACAAATAGACCTAGACCTTCGCCCAAAAACACATATCTGCCGACCAATGCCCACCAACCTCTTTATGCCGATGATTCTTCTACGGACTATGTCGATAATCAGGCACCATATCGTCCAAGAATCATCATTGCAAGCCTCATTTCTTAACCAACTACCAAAGCCAAGAACTAAATTGAGATTGTGCAATCGCAAATTGATGAGCCATGGTCAGTATCAAAGGACCGCAACCAAATACTACAAATGAACCTAATCAACCTTCTGTGCCTATTAGAAATAAACCAATTGACAAAACTGAGGGGAAAACCTATGATATTGTAGAACAACCGAGGAAAACAACTGCACACATCCATCATGGATTTGTTGCGTACATCTACCATCCACAAAGATATCTTGAATGAGTATTTGCACCAATCCCTTGTGCAAGATGATATCACTCCAGACAAATTCCAAGCCATGGAAGGACACTTCGCTTTTGGCCAACTTCTCACCTTTGACCAAAGTGATATGTCTTCTCTAGGCCCTCTACATAATAACTCGTACAGCGAAATCAGTATAATGAACCATAGATTTAAACATGTCATTGTAGACAATGGTTCGGGTCTCAACATTGTGTCTCTAAAGTTGGTCAAACATCTTGGGTATACAACAACAGACTTGCAGCCAGATACCATCGTTATCAAAGCATATGATAACGAAGAACATGAATCTCAAGGTACTATTAGCTTGCTAGTGGTCATTGAGCCATTGACCCATGCTACCTTGTGCCATGTTTTAGACCTGTAACCATCTTACAATCTGTTATTGGGTCGACCCTGGATCTATGCAATCAGGGCTATACTTTTCACATTGCATTAGTGTATAAAATTTCCACATTCAGGTTTGGAAGTAACTATACCAACTGATCTTCAGCCATATCAGTAGTGTAAACGCCTTGAGGTTGAGTATAAAAGTTGCAACTACCAGTTTCGCAAGAATCCTATGCCTAAGTCAGATGGAGAAAAAACCAAATAGGGAAAAGCCATTTAATTAGGCTCAAAAACTGATATCATTGACCCAGACAACTTATCCTCTACCTCAGCCATGTCTCCACTGAATTTTTTTAACCATTTATATACATATGTATATATACATACATATACATTTACATATGATATATATGTATACTTATACATACATATACATTTATACATACATGCACACACACACATATATATATGGATATATATACATATGTATATACATGTACATATATATGGATACATATACATATGTGTTATATATATATATATATGTATGTATGTATGTATACATATATATACTTGCACACACACACACACATATATACACACAAATTACCTAAAAATCTTAAAGCTTATGGGAGACCTAAGGACAAGACTACTCGTATGGAATGGGAAACCAAAGGAAAATCTCAGTTGAACAAGCCCATTGTTTTTAAACCAACCTCTGGTTTAGAACATGACCCCTTTGCAGAAGATGATTCACAGCTCTACACTAATGAGTTTGCTGACTGTTACCAAAATGCGAAGTATCCTATTCCCAATTGGATTATGGATCACCTAGCTTATGAACACAGGGGCCTCGAGTTACATCAATAAGGCACGATCGAACCGGTCTCAATGACCAAGTACAAGGGAATCTATGGTATTGGATTTAAACCGCATGGGGGTGACCTTGCATACCTTATTCGTGTTCCAACACCAACAACTAGCGATGACGATGCTGGCAGTGTTGCAAGGTTTGATTATAGCATCTACGATGACCTTGCCGCTACAAACTTGTTTAACCCCCATGCCATTTGCACCATTAGCCCTGTTTGTCAACCTTCACATTTAGCCCTTTACCATCCATAATTGGTAGACTGGGAGTAGCAAGAGTCAACAATGTCATTAGATGAGTTCGAAAACGATGAGGCCATATACGACTTTTTGGGATTGAGAAGTCACATACCTTTTGGAGACCACAAGCAAGGCCTTGCTATTAAATTGGATCCCGCTACCTACTTCAGAGAACGGGTGAACTTCCCTAGCCAAAAACAAAAACAAAATCAAACATTGAGGTCTGAAAGTGAAAACCTCGTTGAGGTGATTTCTGATCAGGGAAAAAGTAAAGAGAAAGGCAAGTTTGTTGGTGAAAACTGGTTTCTGGCACCATTAGATGGGGATGTTCACCCGTATTCCTATGAAGCACAAGAGACCTATAGCCCATAGTGTATTTATGGATCAGATATCAGTACTGAGGAGTGTCAGGGTTTTGTACAGATTGTTCAAGAGTGCCCTAAGGTATTTGTATCATGGCCGATACCAGTATTAGGAGATTCTGATTCGTCCTGTTTAGGAGAATTAGACAAGCCAATCTGTTTGCAAGACTTTGCCATTGCCAATCAGTTCAACTCCTTGCCAACTATTCTAGATGATGGTTCTACACTTCTCATGGAGGACACTTCAGAGGTAAATATTGGGACTCCAGGGGACCCAAAGTGGATTAAACTAGGCATGTCCCTCACTGAGGAGGAACGTGAAGCTTTTACAACCCCTTTGAGGGAATTTGTTGACATATTTGCATGGGCCTATTCAGACATGTCAGGTTTGGACCCTGCCTTGGTTGTACACCATCTCGTTGTACAACCTGATGCCAAGTCTGTTTAACAGAAATTGCATAAGATGCATCCTTATATTGTTGTTTCAGTAAAGAAAGAGTTAGAAAAAATCTTAGACACGAAATGCATCAGGTCGATTGACTATTCAGAGTGGATTTCAAACATTGTGCTTGTTAGCAAGAAACTACAAGGTATCCGGATTTGCACTGATTTCAGAGATATCAAAAAACCTGTCCGAAAGATGACTTCCCTTTGCCTAATATCGACATGATAGTCGACTCAACAGCTGGCTATGAAATGCTCTCTCTAATGGGTGGCTTTTCAGGGTATAATTAGATCGGAATTGCACTAGAACAACACAAGACAACGTTCACTATTCCGTGGAAAACGTTTTGTTAACAGGGAATGCCATTTGGACTTAAGAATGTCGGATCCACATACCAAAGAGCTATGATAGTGATTTTACACGACATGATGCACGACATTGTTGAGGATTATGTTGATGATATTTTGGGTAAATCAAAGATCGGTGCTGGCCATCTAGCTGTAGTACAAAGAATCTTTGAGAGATTTCGTGAGTACAATGTTAGACTTAATCCGAAGAAATGTGTATTTGGTGTCACTTTTGACAAACTATTAGGTTTCATTGTTTCTCATAGGGGCATTGAAGTCGACCCAACCAAAGTTCGTGCAATCACAGAAATGCCACCACCATTTACCTTGAAACAACTTTGCAATTTGCAGGGCAAGATTCAATCTATCAGATGCTTGATCTCACAATTAGTCAACAAATACCATCCTTTTATGCACTTGCTGAAGAAAGGTGTTACATTCTCTTAGATTGAAGAGTGTGAACAAAGATTCGATCAACTTAAAGAATATATTGCCAACCCACTTGTTTTGTTGCCACCAATGCCAAACAAGCCATTACTTCTTTACCTGTCAGCAATCGAGAATGCCTTGGGGGCACTTTTGGCACAACATGACAAACAGGGAAAGGAGTATGCTGTGTATTATCTGAGCCGAGCATTGGTCGCATATGAACATAACTATATGCCAATTGAAAAGCTTGTTTAGCAATGGTGTTTGCATCCCAAAAGTTGCGTCGTTATATGTTAAACAACAATAATATTGTTATCGCCAAAGTAGATCCACTCAAGTATCTACTTTCCAAATCAGCTCTACAGGGCTGTATGGCAAAATGGATCACGTTATTGAGCTAGTTTGAAATTGAATATGCCAACCAGAAGGCCATTAAGGGGCAAGTACTCATAGATTAGCTTGCTGAAGCTCCTCTTCAAGATACCCAACCTTTCACATTTGGATTTCTAGATGAGGCCATTTTGATCATTGAAGAAGCAGATGCACCTCCTGAGACCACATAGTGGAAGATGTACTTTGATGGATCATTCACAATTTGTGGATCAAGGGCTAGAGTATTGTTTGTTACGCCACAAGGGGATCTCATTCCCAAGTCCTTTCGCATTGGATTTCCATGTACCGATTACATAGCTGAGTACAAAGCGCTCATTACAAGGCTTTGTCAAGTAGTACAGTGGAACATTCAACATTTACCGGTGATGGTGATTCTTAGTTAGTCATCATTCAGACCACAGACCAGTACAAGATCAAGGATGAGAAATTGGTACTTTATAAAGAGATGGTTGATACCCTCAAGCAGTAGATTGCCAACATCTACTTTGAAAGAATACCACGAGCCAATAACCGAACAACTGATGCCATGGCCACTATTGGTTCCATGATCCAAATCACAGACAAAGCAAAGGATTATCAATTCCTTGTTGAACATCTCTTAGCGTCGGCACACGAACAATCAGCTGTCGAGATGGTTTGTGACATTGTTGGTCCCACGTCTCCCTGGTACTCAGATATATATGCCTACCTTCAAGACCAAACCATACCACCTGATTTATCACGTAAAAAACAAAAAGCCTTCGCCCACAAAACCTTTCGCTATACCCGACTTGGACCAACCTTGTATTGTAGAAGCTATGATGGAACTCTGCTTCGTTGTTTACCTTTGACATAATCCAGATTAGCGTTAAGGGAAGTCCACGAAGGAGTGTGTGGAGCCCACACCAGCGGGGCAATCTTAGCCAAAAAGTTACTACGTACTGGTTATTACAGACTAATGATGGAAGTAGACACAACTGCATATGTAAAGAGGTGTGTTAATTGCCATAAGCATGCCAATTTGATTCATGTTCCAGCCAAGACATTCAAACCATTGACAACACCATGGTTCTCAATGTGGGGATTGACCTCATTGGGAAGATCAATTCCACATCTTTAGATGGCTATAAACATGTCCAGATTGCTATCAAATACTTCACCAAGTGGGTGGAAGCCATTCCCCTCATGTCACTCATAAGCAGATCTCCAAGTTCATATTCAACCATCTCATTTACTGTAATGGCATCCCCTCCAACATTATGTCTGATAATGGCGGATCATTCAAGAATAAAGATGTGAAACACTTTGTTCTTAATACCACATCAAACATCATTTTTCTATCGTTTACTATCTGCAAGGCAACGACCAAGCTGAGGCTTCTAATAAAACCATTGTCAATATTTTGAAAAAGATTGTCAATGACGTTGGTTGTAATCGACACTTGCAGCTATTTAATATCCTCTGGGCATACCGTACCACATTTCGTACTCCAATAGGAGCTATACCCTAGTCACTTGTTTATGGAACTGAAGCCATTCTTCATGTTGAGTTCGATTTTGCCTTCTCTTCGAATTTCGTTGCAACACATCATCGACGACAAAGACTACAGAGTGGCTTGCTTGCAGGAGCTAGACCTACTTGATGGTAAACGCTTGGCTGCCTTGAATAATCTTCAGGCTTATCGGAATCGATTAAAGGGCCATTATAATAAGCGCGTTAAGCATCGTGAATTCCAACTTAGTGACCTCGTATTAAAAGAGAATAAAAAAAATGTCAACACCGAGTCCAAGAAAAAGGGAAAGTTCCAACCAAACTGGTTAGGGCCCTATGTAGTTTGCCAACTACGGTTCTGGAGCATACAAGGTTGCTACATCAAAGGGAGGCGAACTTGATGAACCGATGAACATAATGCACCTCAAACGTTTCTATGCTTGAGGGATTCAAATTATTGTCTACAAAGAACGTCTAAGTTATGCCACATTATACCTATTCTTTGTACTATACCTCTCTCTATTCTACCATAACCTTAACCCTTCGCCAACCAGTTCTTTTTTACCTAACCTCACCCATCACGTCAGTCCTTGGTTTTGATTCATTTGTACTTCAGGCAAGTTCAGTTGTTGATGACATATTCAATTTCAATAGTGGTTTCATAATTACATGTTCGAATGACAGTATGTGAAAGCAGTATGACAATGGTCTTGGCAATTCCATCCTTTATTTGTTACGTTCCCACCTCGTGTTACTAATCATAACTGCCTATAGGAAAATTAGGGACAATGCTTTTACCATGACTTGAGGTCCTAGTACTTAATTGGACGCCTTTTGTGTAGGCGGGACTACAATGACTTGAGGTCCTGTGGAAGTATGTAGGTAGCGCTTGATTCACATTGAGGTCAGCTTAGTCACCTTTTTGCCACACTCTCGCTGTTTTGTGAGCAACCTAAGCAACACTCTCGTCGTTTTGCGAGCAACTTAAGCCATGCTCTTGCCGTTTTGCGAGTTGGACCATTCTGTGTCTCATAATTCTTGATCGAGTTGAGATACCTAGAAAATTCCAAAAACATTTGAAATAGTTTCAAAACCCCTAAACATTTGTAAAAGATCAAAAAAATCCTAAAAATCACAAAATCATGGCAATTGGTTTAGAATTTCCATGCGAGATATAAAGTCGTCAATTTTTTTTGGTATGGGCCATCTTATCTATTCAACTTCATTTCTAGATTGTCTTGGTCTTTTTCCTCCCATTTCTGGGAGAACTGCATCGGTCTGGGGTTTGCATAGATTATGTAGGCAACACTTGGATACATGGGGTTTCTCAGGTTAGCTCGGTTGCACTTTTCTTTCTTTTTTGATCGTTTCTTTGCTTTAAGGATCCTTGGACTCCTAACTACCTCACGAGTAACCACCTGTCATTTGGTTTCTCCATCTTTATTGGCCTTAGCGATACACTTTGGCTGTTTTGCAAGTTCATGTTGTGAGCATTATGTATTCGACTTTGAATACACTAATGACCACTTGGCTTCATCTTAAGCTCTCGTCGTTTTGCGAGTATTCTCTTGCCATTTTGCAAGCTTATTCTCATTTCAAGCCTTAGATGTAGTAGACATTATGAATTACTATTTAAGTTCATTAGTGGACACTTGTCTTTTGAATTTTAGTGTGGTTTTAACCTAAACCATACTATCGCGCTTGCTCGATTTGTTTGTGTTGATGTTTTCATCATTGTGAAATGTTATCCCCTCTTTTCTCATGCACTCGCCGTTTTTGCAAGATCATTCATATCTTCCTCTACATGTTAATCATGTTTTCTTATCATCCATTTTCTTCTATCCTATATCTTAGGAGAACTACATCGGGCCTAAAGTTCGCGTTGGGTCTTGTGTCCATGGAACTATGTAGGTAGCGTCCACTTGCCTAGTGCATCTGGAGTCAGCTCAGCTACTCCTTTTTCTTCTATTCCCCCCAATTTTTTTTTCGTGGTCTCCTATAGCCTAGGGGCAATGTTTGTTTTTTGTTTGTGTCATTGTCTCCTATAGCCTAGGGGTAATGTTGTCATCTCGTTTATGTCGTTGTTTCCCTATAGCCTAGGGACATTGTTGTCTCGTTTGTGTCGTTATTTCCCTATAGTCTAGGGGCAACCGTTAGTCTTTTGTTTCTATGTTGTTTTACCTGTATCGTTGCTACCTAACTTAGGGGTTACCTTGTCGCCAAGAGTAACACCTCTATTACACATACACGAACAATTTGTTTTCTATTTATCTTGACATTGTGATTAACCATTATTTGTGTATTGTTGTTTGTTTTTGTGCGTTTAGAGTAGTTTGTTTACTGCACTTTTTTTCCTTTGGATTGTTTAGTTGTTTTTGATTGTTTTGTTCACTTTGTTTTGGTTTATTGGTGTTTTATTGTTTGTTTTTATTGGTGTTTTGTTGTTTGTTTTTATTGGTGTTTTGTTTTGTTTTATTTTTATTTCTTTATATTTTGTTTGTTTTCTATTTTTTTATTTGTTTTGTTTGTTTGCTTTATTTTGCCTTCTGTTCCTCGGTTGCCATAAGATCATTACATTTTGTTTGCTCTTAAGTCTTGATTATCCATATCATGCACTTCTGTTATGAATTCTTGTATTTAGTTTTACATTTGATTTATTTGTTATATTTACACTTGGGATTTGATTATCCATATCTTATTCCTAGGTTGTTTATATGTACATTTAAATTAAGTTTTCATGCTTAAGATATGTATTGCCATTTTAGTTATCTGTAACTATCATGCATAATATCATAAGTTAAAGCAAAACCGTGCACATGGAATCTCTTCTAGCAATACAATGACAATACCTTTCTGATATATCCAAAACCAATCAACTATCCTAACACATGCCTGAATCCATGAGTAATACATAAGAGCAACAAATGATTTATTACGTGTTTATATAGATGAGCATCTCTGAATACACATCCATGAGTCATAGAACATAATCATATGATAACCAACGGAACACCTCATAAGCTAGACCATTTTTCTGGGCCTCCCCTGAGGCTTGTTTAACAACGCGATTTTTTTTCAACCTATATTGTTGGACTAATCGCCAGCATCCCCCTTAGGGATTCGTGACATGGACTAACAGCCTCCCGTGGGTACTTATCTGGGGTTTGTATCGGGCGTTAAAAGGTCGACCTTTTGGCGCAACGGCAAGCATTCCTACAATTGGTATCAGAGCCGTGGTCACGGGTTCGAATCCCCTCGGGTGATGCTGAGGGGGGGATTGTTGGACTAATCGCCAGCATCCCCCTTAGGGATTCGTGACATGGACTAACAGCCTCCCGTGGGTACTTATCTGGGGTTTGTATCGGGCGTTAAAAGGTCGACCATTGAACACCTCATAAGCTAGACCATTTTAAAAGTGCTGCCTTGTCACATAATTCCTTAGGTAGCCTTCAACCCATTTGTTCACTATTTCAGTTTGCCCATCCATTTGGGGATGATAACTAGTGCTAGCAGCGAATTCGGTTCCACAATGTTTGAACAATTCTTGCCAATACAGACTCATAAACTTGCTGTCCCTGTAACTTACTATGTTTTTAGGTGCCCCATGAAGTCTAAACACCTCTTTGAAGAACAAATCTGCCACCTAGAGTGCTGTATAACCTGTTGATATGGCAAATAAATGCGCAAATTTAGTCAATCAGTCTACTACCACATAAATGCAATCCTTCCCTTGCACCTTGGGAAGTCCTGTGATGAGATCCATGGATATACTTTCCCACTTTTGAGTAGGAATTGGTAATGGTTGCAGCAGACCAGCCGAATATGTGTGTTCATTTTTATTTTGTTGGCACACTAGGCACTCACATACATCATTATATCATTCTCCATGCCCTTCCATGAGAATCTCTCACAGATCTGCCTATATGTCTTGTAGAACCCCGGATGACCAGCCATAGGGGTGTCATGAAATGTTTTTAAAATCTGCCCCTTCAACTTAGATTTGGGCATCAAAAATATTCTTTGTAGTAAATTAGACCATTCTTCACACTAAATTTGTTATCAGCCAAAGTGCCATCTATAATGCTGTTAGAGAAGGTGTTCTTTGCATAATCAGCTTGTAATTCCTCTTTCCAATCTGCTGCTAACTCTGAAAATATGCATAAATGTGGCCTCCTCGAAAGTGCATCAGCAACAACATTGTGTTTACCCTTCACATATTCAATATCAAAGTCAAAGGCTTGAAGTTTGCTTACCCATTTTTGCTGCCTTTCATTTAAATTCCGCTGATTAAGGAAGTACTTAAGGCTGTTATGATCAGTTTTAACTATAAATCTGCCCCCAATGAGATATTGTCTATATTTGGCCAAGGCATGCATAATGGCCAACATCTCTTTATCATAAATTGAGTAATTTTTTTCAGCTCCCTTCAATTTTCTACTCTCAAATGCTATTGGATGCTTGTTTTGCATGAGGACAGCCCCTACCCCTTCATTGGATGCATCACACTCAAGCTCAAATGGCTTAGAAAAATTTGGTATGGCCAAATCGGGACATGAACTCATGAAAACCTTAAATTGATCAAATGGTTTCTGCGCTGATTCGGACCAAGAAAATTGCCCTTTCTTGGTCAAATCCGTGAGTGGAGCGGCAACTTGTGAGAATCCCTTCACAAACCTCCTATAGAATTCACATAAGCCAAAAAATCCCTTGAGCTGCGATCAATTTGTAGGTGGTGGCTGATTAAGTATTGCCTTAATCTTTTCTGGATCCACACGCACACCATCAACACTAATGATGTGTCCCAAGTAGAGTAATTCAGTCATCCCAAATTCACACTTACATTCTTTAGCATAAAATGACTTCCTCTCAAGAATGCCAAGTACCTCATCCAAGTGCTTCAAATGCTCCTCCCATGATCTGCTGTAGATAAGGATGTCATCAAAGAAAATAAGAACATATTTACGGAGTTGCTTGCTGAAGATCCTATTCATGCATGATTGGAAAGTAGTTGGTGCATTTGTTAAGTCAAAAGGCATGACAAGAAACTCAAAGTGCCCAAAATGACACCTAAAGGCCGTCTTCTCCACATCCTCTTCCCTCATCCTAATTTGATGGAAACCTGATCTCAAGTCAATTTTAGAGAAGTAAACCACCCCATGTAATTCATCAATCAATTCATCTATGCGTGGAATAGGATTCCTGTTTTTAATAGTCTTCTTGTTCAAGGCCCTGTAGTCCACACACATACGCATAGTCCCATCCTTCTTCACCAAAACAATTGAAGAAGCAAATGGGCTCTTACTAGGTCTAATGTGCCCCATCTCAATGAGCTCCTGGATAGCCTTCTCTATCTCATCCTTATGCCTCTTAGGATGGCGGTAACGAGTGGTAATGACTGGTTTAGCTCCCTCCTTAAGCTCAATAACATGCTTAATGCCCCTATCAAGAGGCTTTCTTGGTGGAATGCTCCCAAACACCTTACTCCTCTTAGTAAGGAGTCCCTGAATATCTGGTGGGTAGGTCCTCTTAACCTCTTCAGTGATTGTAGGCATGGTAATGCATTCTGCTGCCCACTCAACTTGATCATGTCTAAATAGTCTCTCCATACGCTTGAAGGACACAACACGTGGTCATCCATTAGACATCCCCCTCAAAACCACATTCTTACCATCTGATATGAATTTCAGCTCCATGGTCTGAAAATTGAGAGTGATCTCTCCCAAAGAACGTAGCCACTGAATGCCCAATACGGCATCGGTGTCACCTATGCTCACCACATAGAAATCCTCCTTAACCTCATGATTGCCAAACATTATACACAACTGAGGAACCATCCTGGTGCACTGAATAGTAAACCCATCAGCTACCATCACTCTAAACCCACTCACCTCCTGAGTCTTGAGGCCTCTATGAACAACTAAGCCCTCATCAATGAAACTATGTGTCGCCCTTGTATCAATCAATGCCACCATTCGCTGCCCTTGTATCACTCCTCTAAGGCGCATAGACTCATGCTTTTGGAAGCTATGAAGTTGTGCCAACTTCCGCTCATTGTTCTCTACCTTCTCACCCTTTTCCGAAGCCTTTTCCTCATTGCTGTCCTCTATATCAGCCTACTGTTCTGAGTTTACTGATTTACTTTCATCATCTGAAAAGTATTCAATTAAGAGTACCTTCCTTTTTGCTGAACATTTATGATCCTTGCCATAAGGCTCCCTACATGTGAAGCATAAACCCTTTCTTCTTAACTCATTAAGGGTCTCACTATCGATTTTTTGATAGTGTTTCTTTGGCTGTTTGTTTTGCTTGGGCTGCTCATGTTGTCTTGGCTGATCATGAGTTCTAAACATGTGCTTTTTGTCACTTTCTTTTTTCTGCAGTCCTCCCTTTGACTGAAATTTACTCTTGAAAGTGGATGTTTCTATGTCTCTAGCCTTCTTAATAGCTTCTTGAATTGTGGGGGTGTTGAAAGCCTTAACCCAACCTCTTAAAGGCTCGGAAAGACCATCAACAAACAGCACTATAAGCCTTCTTTCGGATATATCAGTCACATGCACGACAAGCTTTTGAAAATCTGCAATGTATGAAGCTATTGTCCCCCATTGTTTAAGCTGGGCTAGCTCCTTAAAATGCAATTCGGGGTCTTTTTTGTCAAATCTTTCAATCAGCGTTTCTGTGAACTCACAGTAGGAAGTGATTTGTGCATGTCCCAATGTCAACATTCCATTATACCACCACTCATAAGCAATTCCATCAAGATGTATGGATGCATATTGGATTGATTCCAACTCGGGCATAGGATAAAGAGTGAAGTAAGTGTCTAGCTTTTGTACCCATGCTCTAGCTACCATTTTTCTCGACCCATCAAAGTATGGAAGGCTAAGCTTCCCCACCTTCCTACGCAAGTCATTATGCTGATCTCTATTTCCCCTTGTATTAGAATGCCTCATTCTCAAGTCAATATAGTCACGAAGATAGAGGTCCATCTGAAATCCGGCCCCTGCTTGTAACCAAACTTGCCTAAACTGCTCCCGCTGTTCCACCAAAGTAAGCTCCGAATGTGGTTGAGCATCAACTCGAGGCGGAAAATTTGGCATAAGTGGTCTTGCCATGACTGCCCCAACTTGCTGATTGCCTACTCTTTGCTGTCCTGCATCATTCCCTTGTCCCAATTGGTCCATTCTTTGGATTAATTGTGCTAATTGCTGATTAGTCTCTTGTGCTTGTTGGGCTGCTTCTCCTTGCCCTCTAACCACAACATCAAGTAGGAGCATTAACCTATCAACTTCTTGTCTTTCAACTTCTTCACCCCTATCTCCCATATCTTCAGATTTATGAGATGCCCTTGACGATTGATCTGATTGCTCTTCTTCCTCTATTGACCAATGTTCCCAATAGCTTTCTTCTTTCCTTCTATTTCTCTCCAAATACCTTCTTTCCCGATCACTTAGGCTCATAGAAGAACATTACCCACTGGATGGCAGGATGATTTGGCTCTGATACCACTGTAGTAACCAACCCCAATATATATATATATATATATATATATATATATATATTTTTTTTTTCGAAAACTACAACTTGCTGATCACAATTTTCTGAATCTGAAACCCTGATTTAAGTCTGATTACAGATGTTTATAGCAGCAGTAATGTGTAGATATTTTTGCCAAAACAAGAGCAATGATTTGCAAACCCAACATATAACTCACACTAATATAAATTTTTGAGCAATTTATGACTGGTAAACAATGGCAGCGAACTTCAGAAATTTTATTGAAAATCTTCAGAATAATTACATAAGATTCAGACCTGTTAACATGCAAAATAACTGACCTGCTTGAAGCGCTCTTGCCTATAAAGGATTATTCACTGTTTGGAACTGCAAAATGTTGATGAAAAATGTCAACAATGCCTCCCAAAATGCGCTGCTCCTACCTAGGGCGATTTGGCTCTAGAAAATAAATTGCAACCTCCAAAAAATGCAAGTGTATGCTTGAAATGATCGCCTTGCTCCAAGGAAACTTTTAAGCCAAAACCCACAAAGAAATTCCAATCTGATATGAGGTTATGAATGATTCTTTGAAATCAGGGCATGGCTGCCTTCAGTGAGAAACTCCAAAAAATTTGCAACTATGATCACCCAACAGCCCCAAAATTGCTTGCCAAAGCTTGCAAGCCAAAACCCAACTGAAAGCATAAAAAATGATCAAACTTCTCCATAATTACCTTTGGAATCTGCAGATATCTTCAACAATGAAGCTCCAATGGTGACCTCAGAATGAGACCACTCTTTTACTAGCTAGGGTAGGTCTCTCACTACCGAAACCAGCTACAAAGTCAAGGGTTGTCATCCTCAACTTGTTTTAGAACTCCTGGAAATTTTCCGGCAGCCTTCTCAAAGTCAAACACATCACCAAATATGCATAATGAGTCTCCAAAAAGTGTTTTATAATCTACAATGATGAGTTAGGGCAAAACCCTAACTTAGGTGTCCCTTTTCTAATTGGCCAATAAAAACACTTTTAAACTTTTAAAAAACAACTTAAAGTCGTCACATTAAGTACTAAGGTACAAAAAGTGACCTCCTTTTATCCTCAACTTAAAATTAGAAAGTTACTTTATTAATATCACATTTTGAGGAATAAAAGATTAAATTAAAATAATATGATCTTAGTATTAGCCTTCAAGTTGGAAATACCACCAAAATAATCATCTAAGATCAATCGAATCCCCTTACCAACGCCATATAGTCTACGGGAGCTCAAGGATAGGTTAAATGATAGAAAAATACATCAGAGGCTAAGAGGGGACATTACACTGCCCTACAAGGGCATCTATCTGTGCCACTGCTTATAACCGCCTTTGGGCAAATTAGTGTCACACACTTCATTACAAATTATAACTGCCTTTGGGCAAATCAGTGATTCCGCCACTATTACTGTTTATAACTGCCTTTGGGCAATTCAATAATCCCACCCCCGTTACCACTAGATAGTGTCGTTTTCTTCATTTCGAGGTAATGTTCAACGACTCTATTTTGCTGTCCGCTCCCTCGAGGGGGCATCAAAGGCTTATCGATTGCCCTTTGGGGCATGAATTGTTCGGATTAATGACTTTGCATTCTTTGAAAACACGTTACTGTGCCTGTGTCTTGCAACACCTTAAACAAGGGCACATTGTAGACACTTAGTTTTGGCCATTTTCGTGCCTAAATCGGCATTCAATTCAATTTCTAGCAAATGACACATGTTAAGCCCAGAAATCATCTAAATTGCCCAAATTCATCTGCGTAAGTGATTTAATTGCTTAGAAACCTGATCAGGCTAGCTTATTTCGTGTATTACCATGTATGCATCACTAACTTAATTCAGTTCTAACCCTAGTCAAATTATGACCTAGTAATTTGACACTTTTGCATTGTCAAGCTATTAATTGAAAACATTTCAAACAATTGCCAAAAGTAAAAAAACACTAAGCAAGATTAATTACATTTTAATTCTTAATTAATTTGCCTAAACAAAAATTCTAAATCAAATTAGTGATTTTCATTTACCAAAAAATGAATTTTTAGCCAAATATGAAGTCAAAAGGTCAAATGAGCTAATAAAGTGATTTATTATCTCCTAAATATTCAAAAATATGAGTCATATCTCACAAATATCTAAAGTGAGTTGTCATGCCTCACAAATATTTGAAACTGAGGTGTCAAGATTTTATAATTGCTTTAACCCAACTCTGGGTTAGACCGACTCAACCTAAGTTAATTTAGACTCAACCCAAGTTATAATTTAACCTAACGTTCCTAGGGTTAGAGTTAGTTCTTTGAATTATAAATACAAGTGCCCACACCCTATGCCAACAAGCTTTTGTGTGTAAGGTTATTCTGCTAGAATACCTTCTTGAAACCTTTGAGAGTAGTGTTATAATGCCCAATTTATGCCAAGCTTCACACCAAGCCACAAGTGGCTATTAGAGAGATGCTACCACCATGGAAGAGCATTGCTAGAAGACTTAAATCATCATAGGCCGAGCATGAACATCCCTATGCCAACAAGTAAACATCAAATTCGACAAAAAAAGGTAAGAAATTTGTATTGTCTTTATCTCTATTTTGTGATCTTGTTTATTGTGTTATGCTCTCATTGGTTCTTAGGCAAGAGTGTTTAGTCTTAGTGTATTGTTATGCTTGATGTTTTCTCATTTAGACTAGCAAGGGACTAATCTACATATTATTTACTCTTCGAACACCTAAGGTACATCATCCACTCACAAAAGCACAACAAGCTCACAGCTAAAAAAGGCCGAGGAGTTAGTTTACATACACTCCAATTTGTGTCTTCTATCGTACAAGAACCCAGAGTATAAGGAGGGGATGTCAAAGCATTAGGATATAGATATAGAGGTTGTTGACTTGGATGCTTGCATTTCCTACTTCTCATTAGATGACATTGGCAGTTCTTCGGTTTCGACGACACATAACTTAGCTAGCGGGAGTGGTAGTGCTGATAGTCCATGTGGTTCTACTTCTAATGAACCACAACATGATGATGATGTTGATGCTCTCAATGAAGAGCAATATTTCTATGAAAATTGACTTTTAAAGTTTGATGTATCATGTAATTAATTACAGCCATAGGATAATTATTAATGTTTAATATTTTATATTTTAATATTTATGAGTTTATCATTTTTGTTTGATGGTTATACTTATCATTTATCAAGATGCATACTACGTGGTTAATGACACTGACACTAATTTCCTATGTATTAGGCTAGAATTTTTATCTATTTTATTTTTTTATATATTTTTTGTACAAACAAACTCAAGGAAAAAAAAATCGCCATACTGACGAACTGGGTTCTTCAAACCCGCATCAGAACAAAAAATGAACTGGTAACTTAGATTTTATCAAAAGTGAACAACAACAACAATGCACTTACCTCTCATCACATGTTTATCATGACATTTGGAATTGAATTAACAGCGGTGTTTTCAACTGCTCTGTGGTTATTTAACTTATTTTGTTTACTCGGCATATTGTGTGGTTAATATTGCTTATTTGGGTATATTTTTTATATTTTATGTATTTGTGTATATGGGTGTACCCAATCTGTACTGGGGGCAAAACATTGCTGTAATGGTGTACCCGAACCTCGT
The DNA here is from genome assembly GCA_037957365.1 of Torreya grandis. Classification (NCBI taxonomy): domain Eukaryota; kingdom Viridiplantae; phylum Streptophyta; class Pinopsida; order Cupressales; family Taxaceae; genus Torreya; species Torreya grandis. The sequence goes on from JARHVA010001339.1 coordinate 686,808, forward strand.
ACTCGTATGTGTATCAGTACCAGGATTGGTTACTTAGAGTCCATAAGTTATACCTGAGGTCCATCCTTCGATTAACGAAGATTCATATCTCATGCCGAAACCGCACAGTCTCTGGAATAGCCATTACAAGGGCAGAGCAGATTCGGGAAATGTCATGTAGATTTTGGATCTCAAACTGGTTCAAATATATTCAGGAAATGAGACCAGGCATTAAGCTAACCACAAGACATTCGCCATTCGCATGTTTTTACTACTTCATATGATTAATTTGGTTAATTTTGGAAGCTGCAAAGTGTTTCTAGTGTGCTTGCTTCCAAAATGAAGAAACTGACACAACTGAGAAGCTGGGACCAAGTAAATGATACATATTAGAATGTATAAGAACAAGCTATTGATTATTCTATCACGATAAGCAGTGTTATAGATGGACAGCACCTGAAATGATAAATACACCCAAATTTGGATGTTAATAGGATAATTTGTGATCCATTAAGATAATCTCCCTCACAACCATTTATAGTAAATTATGAGTCCTGTATTGAAGATCATATCAAGGTGTGTAAAGCCTTGGTTTAAATAGGTTTGACCTCTATTGAGCAATGCTACGCATGTTAATCTCCATAAAAGTTTGGTCTAAATTTGGATAATGTTTTTAACTCTCTAATTTAGTCTACCTTTTAAGGTTCATCTCTTATAGCTTTAACATATGTGATGCTGGTTAGACTGAAAATGTAGTGTCAGTTTTTTCTTCCGTCATTCTTCATTTTTTATCCTTGAACATGCTCTTTCTTATATGTCATCGAATTGAGCTCTTGTTAATCTATTATGTTGGAATGCTTTATGGCCCAATATTTAATAGACCTAGTTTCTTCCCACAAGACATCAAATGAGGTCAATTATATTAGAAAGAACATCAAATTACAATAGAAATATACTAGGGGGAAAAGAAACCTAGCTATTGATAAGGTAATTAAAGAGTCTAAAACAAAATAAACATGACTAACGGGGTAAACTCAAAATTAGGTAAATCCTAACCATGTTATTCTATTACAAATAACCATGCAAGGACAAGACCCCCCAAGGGAATTAAGGAGACGATAAAGACCAAGGCTAGAGATTGAGGGGTTCAAACTGGGTAATTATAAGAGGAAGTAGGGCACTCTCCCTATAACCTCTCCAAAGACCCAAAAACATTGAGTTCCGATAAGTAGAGAGAAAACTGTTACTACATGCATGACCACTTGGCTTGGGCACTAAACAAAGAGAACTAGATGGCATTTAATGCTAAGTTGAAGCATATCCATGACGCCTAGCATGAGAGTTGTAGATTGACATATCCTAGTAGCAAAAGATGGAGAAGGGCGTGATGCCACCACTTGTGTGTGCACTTGCTACATCTTAAGGACTTGTTAGACCTCCAATGTCTGGCATAGATGGAAAGGAGAAGATAATTAAACTGGTAGCGCCAAAGGTCTTTTGCAATTCCCACATTTGAAAGTGAAAAACACCTAAATGAAAAGAGTCTAGCACCTATGCTTAGGATATCAAAATAATGTAAGAGGAACCTCTTGAATCTTTATAAACAATAATATCCCTCATGAATCTTACAATAAGCGGGACATTTGATAATATAGTGCTCCTCATTCTCCACTTCTTAGAGAGAACAAAGATGATATATATTTTCACTGATTAGAACAAATCCTGAGCTAGGCAAGAGGATTCCTCATGCCGTGTGACCAATGATGTTGGAGATTGTCAAGTTGGATGATGGTGGTCGGTTTCAACTCGTAACTGATTAGAACAAACCCTTAGTTGGATAGGAGGAATCCACATGCTGTGTGACCAATGATGTTGGAGCCAGTCGGGCTGGATGATGGTACCATTGACAATCCGTAAAAATGCTTGACATAGAAATCCATTTTGGGACTGAGGTTGTGGTGAGCAAGTCCAAGTGTCTTGAATGTACTGCTGGTAAATGTCTTCCTTGACAAATCTTTGAACACATCATTCGGGGGAAGAATGTGAGGAGGGGCATCCAAGGAGCATTTGAATGGAGGAAGCAAATTATTAGATTTTCCAAAAGATTGGAGGAGACAAGAGGTGTATCCAAGGAGCATTTGAATGGAGGATGCAGATTATCAGAGTTGCCAAAAGATTGGAGGAAACAACTTTCCAAAGAAAAAATTTCAAATATAAGGTGATTTGTCACGACCTAAGGTTGCAATGCCTAGAGACCTAAATCTAGCGGGGTAGAAAGTGAGCTTGAAGACATGTCCGTGACAAAGGAGTTGGGCAAAAACTTTGTCTGCATGATGCTTAAAGGAACCACTCGTTTTTAGTGGATTATATGGTGAAACAAAATATTTTGAACCCTTTCAATACGTGATCAACCAACAAACCCTAAATTGGGCCCCCAAACCCCCCAAACCCCTCATTGCATTGAAGAAGCACATCATTGAAAGGATGTCCTATAAATGTATTTGAAAGTGGTGGTGCTTAAAGAGAAATGATGAGGAATATTCCTTGCAAAGACTTGATTGAGAGATGTGATTCAAATTGAGAGATGGGGCAAAAAATTGAACTCTCAAGTAAGACATCATAAAATGTAGAATAATGATCAAAACATGGTACCATATACAATTATAACCATTAGATGTATTATTCCGAAGAAAGTTTTTAAGCTTATCAATGTAAATCCTAAAAAGAGAGAGGGCACCCTTATTTGAATTTAATAGTACTCGTGACAAAGTAAAAGTGTGAATATTTTGAATTTGGCTAACAATTGTCTCATATAGACTCGGATACGATTAATGAAGGTCTCTAAGACACCAAGGGCATACAACATCTATAATAGCATGTCTGGAATTGAGTTCAAGGCCATCCAAAAGTTTACGAAACAACAAAAGACTTAAGAAAACCTCCCATGAGCCTTGCCAATAATATTTCAATGAGTAGAAATGTGATCAATAGTTTAGAAGATTCTCTTGAAGCTTGGTTTCCCCGTCGCTTTGAGATTACCACACTTCAAGTGGTAAAAAGCATCATTCCAATGTTGAGGCATGAAAGTCTTGTAATTATGCAAATATGAAATACTCGCATACTTATGAATGGGATGTATGGTGTGTGAAGATTAAATGGGGGGATGTCCTGAGCAAAAAATCTTTTCAAATAGCTTTTTCAAGGGGAAGCTAAGTGATTGCACCCCACTTTTGGAAACTCAGCTTGAAGCCTCTCACAATCTGCTGCTTTGCCAATGCATAATTTTCAAATAGCTTTCCTAATTTCACTCGAGAAATATATAAGCCATGGATAAGGAGAGGAGACTTGAACAATACACTAATGATGAATGCCGTAAAAAGAATTGGCATAAGAAATCCAAGTTTGGGAGTTGATTTCCGATGGGAGAGCTTTATGAAGATGAGGTTTCTCCAAAAAGATTTAAAGGGAATCAAGGAAAGCATCAAGGAGCTCACATTGCCTAGACACAAGAAACTCACATATTTCTATTGAAGGAGTCGATGATAATCTCTTATTTGAGGATATGGAAGGAGGGTCATGGGCTAGGACAAAATGAAGCCTTCAATGGATAGAAATACGTTCCTCATTTTATCAAAAGTTTGTGGGGCAAGAACCACGAGGACAAGACAATTTGGAATGATGAATCCTATGGCGAAAGGTGTCAAGGGCTGCTTCCCAAAAGGCAGGACAAAAAAGCAGACTTGTCCTTAGCAGTAGATAGAGAATAGTGACTGAAAATAAGGTGATAAAGACAGGTGGCATAATCGTTGGGATATTAAGCATCAAAATGGATTGTGGTCTGGTGAGTATTGGACCCCAAGGGAATGGGGAAAGATGATGAATAGGAAGTATGGAGAGTGATGGGAGTTGTGGAAGTCTCAAATGTGGGGGATCATGTACTTTCTAGCAATAATATAATCCGACATACTAGTGATGATGTATCTCACCAACCATAGATTATTCCATCAACTCAGTTCTCTACAAACCAAAATCCTCATAATCTAACTCTTGAAGACACAACACATCATCTCCAAGATTGTTGGAAGAGAATTGCTTCTTTTCAGTTCTCAAGGGACCCAAATGCTCCTCCACAAATTAGAATCAAATAATGAGTGTGCCTTTCGGAGTCACTGTAGCTGATGCAGGAGCATCCGAGGCCCACTTGCAATCTGCATCACCAAAAAAAACAGTATTTTTCATGTGTTGACATTTTGTCAAATACTTGTCATGTGCAAATCAAGGTTAGAAGTCATGGGGCCACTTCATCAGAAACCAAATTATACATATTTTGTGGGTTTTTCATGTACATGGCATGGCAAGAGGCATTTGGCAAAAGGTGGAGCAGGTTGAGAACTACAAACACTCGAAAATCGCTCAAAAAATGTCCAAGGGAAAGCCAAAAACGCCTCTGGAAGATTGCTGTTCGTATTCAATGGTGTGGCAAGAGGTGTTTGGTGAAAGGAGGAGCAGGTTGAGAACTACAAACACATGAAAAGTGCCCAAAAATTGTCCAAGAGAAGGCCAAAAATGCCTTTGGAAGATTGCTGTTCATATTCAATGGCTAGAGAATGCTGAGGAATGTCCAAGGCATCAGGAAAACATAGAGAAACAAAGTCTTTAAGGGCAGCAAAGAGACAAAAAAAGGTGAAAAAATACATAATTTTGAAAAGTGAGCTAGAGAGATTCTGATAGTGAGCTTGAGAGATTCTGAGAGAGGTTTTTGTGCATCTTGGGGTGATAAAGAAAATCCTTGCTGGGTTTTTTTACAGCCATCACTGTTTGGGAGAAAATCACAAATTAGTGGCTGTAAAAAATGCCATAAAAAGGGACATTTTGCAAGTAGTGATCCTGAAGCTTGGGGTAGTTTCTTTAAAATCTGATTCCATTTTTGATCTGGGTTTTTCAATTAGATTAAGGAGCGCTCTTCCAAATCAGAAGATCAATTTGGGGTCGTGGGAGATTTTTATGCTAAAAAATAAGGCTAACTGTTCGACAGAATGCCAATTTCTTGTTTCCTTATTATCTAGTCTTGTGTGAGGGTAAAATAATAATTGTGTAGATTGTTTTGATGGTTGTAAGCCTGGAGAATGTCAAGGAATTAGTTTAGAACTGTTCAACAGTTTTTTGGCCTCATTTTAAGCCTCTTAGTATGCATTGGAATAGGTAAAACAGTCATAATTGCCATTGAAGACCAATTTCCTTCAAAAGCCTTTGATAAATCATGAGTGGATTTAAAAATTCATTATCCTCTTGTTGGGTTACTTACATCATTACAAGGGTAGAGTATGCATGGATTTTGATTTGTGAAATTGACATTGAGTGTATGTGTGGTGTTGAGCGGGGGATTGATCAGGGTCCCAGGTTGGACAGTAATTAAATTGATCCCTCTACCTTCAATGTATCAAATGGTATCAGAGCTGGTTACAAGCCTGGGAAAAGAAGAGTTGAAGGAAAGAAGATGCTGGTAATGAAGAGTTGTTGAGAAGAATGTGTAGACAAAACACTGAACATGAGGCAGTCCACATGTCAGAAGAATTGTTCTCCGTTGTGTGCAGATGGGTAGAGAACAAGGAGTTGCAGAAATGGCTCAGAGAAGAGCCAAGAAAGAGAGGAGTGACCTGAAGTCATAAATTGCAGCAATGATAGAGGACATAGTGCCTAGTGTAGGAAAATAACAGCATGCAAAAAGAGATAATCACAGTAAAATGAAAATAGATTCAAGACACAGATATTACGTGGAAAAACTTGGCAAATCACCAAGTAAAAAACCACGGGAAAAGGTCTTCAGAATTTTATTATCCAGGAATTAATCCGCAATTACAATAATGGCAGTCGCCACACACAAGCTCAGAAATCCGTACAATGAGTACAACTCAATAATAATTTTACGATTCATGGGTTCCTTATATAAGAAAAATACAGAGTATATAATCGTGTTAGTATGAACCCGCGTGTACTACAATCCGCATGTAGTACATATCCGTGTGTAGTGCAAAACGCGTGTACTAACTCCCCGAAAATGTGTACTACCTAGAAATTCACGCTCGGGTTAATCGTCCAACCTGCCAGCTTGGTCACCCCCTGCGTATTCAAATGTTGACTTCACATATCAACAATCTCCCACTTGAAGTCACATTTCATTCCTGCGAATTATTCCTCTTGAAAAACCTTTGCCTCATGCTGCCTATCACATAATGTGCAAACTAAGAGAAGTTCTGCACCAAATGAACTTCTCTCTCCCAATGGGTTTTGTCAACATATCTGCTAGATTTACATCTGTGTGTATTTTGGCCAATGAGATCTGTACTTTTTCCACATCTCGAACAAAATGATATTGAATGTCAATGTGTTTCATTTTGGCATGGTATGCTGGGTTCCGTGCTAAGTGCAATGCACTCTGGCTGTCACAATGTAATACCATTTTACCATGCTTGACTTGCAATTCACCCAATAACCTATGAAGCCAAATTTCCTCCTTGCAAGCTTGCGTAGCTGCCATATATTCAGCTTCAGTAGTGGACAAAGCTACAACTGTCTGAAGCTTCGAGATCCAGCTTACTGCACTTCCTGCTAAGGTAAACACAACCTGTAGTGGACTTCCTTTTATCTCTGTCTCCACCAAAATCAGCATCCAAAAAACCACTTCCCTGAAGACTACTCCCACTGAAACAGATAGCAGCATCAGAAGTGCCTCTTAAATATCTGAGAATCCACTTCACTGTTGTCCAATGATCACTACTAGGATTCGCCATGAACCGACTGACTACTCCCATTGCTTGTGCAATGTCGGGTCTGGTGCACACCATGGCGAACATAAGACTTCCATCCGCTGATGAGTATGGTACACAAGACATTTGTGTCTTCTCTGCTTCTGTACTAGGGCATTGTTCAAAAGACAATTTCAAATGAACAAGAAATGGGGTACTTACTGGTTGTACATTTTGCATATTGAAGTGCTGCAAAACCTTTTCCACATGTCTGTTGTGACAGTCAGAGTTTCCTATCCTTTCGGTCTCTATGTATCCTCATTCCAAGAATCTGGGTTGCACTTCCCAAGTCCTTCATTTCAAACTCCCTAGCTAATTGAGCTTTTAACTTGCTGATCTTGTGCATGTTGGGACCTGCTACCAACATATCATCAACATATAAAAGTAAGATTATGAAGTTGCCATCTTCATACCTTTGAAAGTAGGCACAATGATCAGCCTCACATCTAGTAAATCCCAAGCCCATCATGAAGGAATTATATCGTTTGTACCAACACCTTGGCGCCTGTTTTAAACCATACAACGATTTGTTGAACTTGCAAACAAGATTCTCCTTGTCTATCTCCTCAAAACCTTCCGGTTGTTTCATATAAATTTCTTCAGAAAGATCATGCAAGAAGGCTGTTTTAACATCTAACTGTTCCAATTCTAAATCAAGGCTAGCAACAAGAGCTAGAATAACTCTAATAGTACTAAGCCTTACTACAGGGGAAAAAATTTCATTAAAATCAATATTGGATTTTTGTGCATACCCTGTGGCCACCAGCTGAGCTTTATACCGCTCTACATTGTCATTAATATCCCTTTTCAGTTTGAAGACCCACTTGTTTCCTATACCCTTTCACCCCATAGGCAATGGTACAAGCTCCCACGTCTTATTCTTGTGTAGAGCTTCCATTTCTTCCTCCATGGCAGCTCTCCATTTACTGGGATCTTCAGCTTCACATGCCTCCTGAAATGAGCTAGGCTCACCAACATTAGTAACTAATGCAAAAACTGAATTACAAGTAGCAGAGTACCTTTCCGGTGGTTTTGAAACTCTTGTGGACCTTCGCACAAGTGTGATGTATCACCCTGTGGCTCATCTAGTTGCTGTTCATCTTCTTCATTTACTTTATTTTGAATATACTCTTGCTGGTTTTCATTTACAGGTGGCAGATTTTTTATCTTGCACCTCCCTCTTAGCTTCATACGTTTCCACCTCTACAAGAACAGTTTCAGAGCTTAACTGTTCTTTACTTCTTTGCAACAAATCTTCCTTAAATTTAACATCTCGGCTAATAACTACTTTGCGAGCAGCAGTATCCCACAACTTGTACCCCACTTTTCCTTCTACATAGCCAAGAAAAATACACTTCACGGGCCTTACGTCCAGCTTACTTCTTTTCTCCTTTGGAATGTGTACAAAAACTTTAGAACCAAAAACACGAAAATAGGAATAATCAACAGGTTTCTTGTCCATACCTCTTCAGGAATTTTAAGATCAAGAGCCGTTGTAGGTGATTTGTTAATCAGAAAACAAGCTGTGCTGATAGCTTCACCCCAAAATTTTTGCTCTAGTCTAGCAGTGCTCAACATGCATCTAGCACGCTCCATAATTGTACGGTTCATCCTTTCTGCAACACCATTCTGCTGTGGTGTTTTAGGAACCGTCAACTGCCTTGCTATGCCATGCTCACTACAAAAGTTGTTAAATTACTTTGAACAAAATTCCCCTTCGTTATCTATTCTGAGACATTTTATAGTTTTGTTTTTCTGATTTTTTACCAAAGCTTTAAACTTTTTGAAACAAGAAAAAACCTCAGACTTCTTTTTCAAAAGGTAAATCCACACCTTATGGGAACTATCATCTATAAATGACACAAAATATGACGAACCCCCTAAAGATGTTATAGGTGCTTGCCAAGTATCTGAATGAATTAACTCAAGGAGTTCTTTACTTTTAGTAATGCTTTTAGAGAAACACAGCCTATGTTGTTTACCATTTAGACAATGCTCACAAAATTTAAGATCTAAAGATTTTGCACCTGGGAGAAGGTTCCTATCAAGCAGTACCTTTGAGTCCACGCTCACTCATATGGCCTAACATTTGATGCTAGGTAGTTATAGACTTTGATTTTGCAATAGATGCCACTACCGCCTCTCCAGTACAGTAGAGATTGTCTGTCTTCTCTCCTTTTAACATCACCAAAACTCCCTTTGTTACTTTTAGGTTACCTTTTTCTCCAATGAACCTGTAACCCAATTCATCAAATACTCCAAGCGACAAAAGATTTTTCTTCAAGTTTGGCACGTCTTACATTTTGAACAATCCTCACTGCTCCATCAAACATTTTGATTCTTACTTCTCCCACTCCAATAGCCTTGCATGGATCATCATTTCCCATATATACCACACCTCCATCACATGATCGATAAGAAGAAAACCAGTCCGTGTGAAGAGTCATGTGGAATGAGGTCCCTGAGTCAATAAGCTATACATCCTGTAACTGACCTCTGTTATTTGTTGACAAAACCTCCCCATCTTCTAACGGTGCTTCAAATTTTGTTGTATTTGCCTCAGATGGCTGCGGGCCTATGTTTTCCTTGTTTACCTTAACCCGACAATCCTTTTTAATATGACTCATTTTGCCACAGTTCTAGCACTTAACTCTTTAACGCCCCTTGGATTTTGATCTGGACTGTCCATGCTAAGATTTCCCCTTTTCTGTAGGTCTGCCCCTTGCAACCAAGGCATCACTGGAAGAAGATCCTTGGGATGTCTTTTGCTTGGATTCTTCAGAAATCGCTGCAGCTACCACATTGTCAAAGGATAGCTTCCTCTGCGGTGTTGAGTTACTAAGCGCCATGACAAGTTGATCCCAAGAATCAGGCAGAGAGCACAGTAAAATGGCTACTTTATCTTCTTCGTCAATCTTCACCTCCACTGAAGCCATCTTGCTAATCAATGTGTTAAACTCGTTCAAATGATCTGCGACTGAGGAACCATCCTGCATCCTTAGATTATACAATTGTTGTCGTAAAAGAATCTTGTTTGCCAGCGACTTGGTCTCATACAATTTCTCAAGCTTTTCCCATAAGTTTTGTGCGGTTTTCTCCTCTGAAACATTAAAAAGAACCGAATTTGCCAAAGATAACTGGATCGTGGCCCTGGTTAGGGCATCTTTTTCATCCCAATCCTCCTGACTCATGGTTGAAGGTTTCGACGCTACCCCTTTTAGAGCTAGGGCGCATCCATCCTTTACCAACAAAGCTTGAACCTTCAGCTTCCATAGAGCGAAACTGGAACCGTCAAATTTCTTGACCTCGTATCTTGTAACCGTGCCTTTTGTCATTTTCGCTTTTCACAAGAACCCTCTTTTACAACAACTACGCTGTGATACCAGCTGTAGGAAAATAACATGCAAAGAGAAATAATCATAGTAAAACGAAAATAGATTCAAGACACACATATATTACGTGGAAAAACTTGGCAAATCACCAAGTAAAAAACCATGGGAAAAGGTCTTTCAAATTTTATTATCCAGGAATTAATCTGCAATTACAATATTGGTAGTCGTCACGCACAAGCTCAGAAATCCGTACAATGAGTACAACTCAATAATAATTTTACAATTCATGGGTTCCTTATATAGGAAAAATACATAGTACAAAACCGTGTTAGTACGAACCTGCGTGTACTACAATCTGCGTGTAGTACATATCCGTGTGTAGTACAAAACACGTGTAATACAAGATGCATGTACTAACTCCCAAAAAACGTGTACTACCTAGAAATCCACGCTTGGGTTAATCGTCCAACTTGCCAGCTTGGTCGCCACTTGCTTATTCAAATGTGACTTCACATATCAACACCTAGATTAGATACCTTGGAGAGAAGACTAGCAAATAAAGAGGAGAATAATTTAGAAGAGGAGGCCCATGGAGCCAAGAGGAGAAGAGCCTAGAAAAGGAATAGAGACTAGCAAAGGTTTTGGTGAAAGGAGGAGGTAAGCCCAATATAAATGCTCCTTTGTTTTCAAGTAGAGAGAGCCGAAAGAGTTCATAAAGTGGATAGTGGAATTGAAGTATTGTTTTGAAGTAGTGAATATTGAATACCTTGAGAGGGTAAGGTTCGTAGGCACAAGAATGTGTGGTGGTGCAGCTGTGTTGGAGAGATCTCCAAGAAAGGAGGAAAGAGAAAGGTAAGAAAACAGAAGAGAGTTGGGAACATACAATTTCCAAGTCGATGGAGCAATTGCAACCAAGAATACAAGTAGAGTGAGTGGGTAAGATTCAAGGCCTAAGAGTGGAGAGAAGAAGATTGCCTTGAAAGGTAATGAGAGAGTGAAGTTTCCATGTGAGCAACTCAAATCTGATTTGAAAAACAGCAAAGAAAAATAAGGATGTGAGCAGCCCATAGATGTAGAAATTCTCATGTGCGAGGATAGAGATAGAGGAAATTAGTAGATAGAGTACAACCATCCAATGGAGGATGCACAATGTGTTGCATATGTGGGAGCAGCCCAAATAGGAGTGGAAGAAAGGACTCTTATGAGTCAAAGGTTGCCTTGTTTTCATATGGGCAAAGGGAGAGCAAAGCTATTTGCATATAGCATGCATGTGATGCCAAAGAAGATGAAGAACGAAGATAGCAATTAACCTATAGCCCAGGTAAGGAGGATGAAGAGAGAAGAAAGGAAAAGAGAAGAGGAGAAGAATGAGATGGAGCAGCTGATGTTGTTATCAATCCAAGCATGTATAAAGAATGATGAGATTGCAGCAAGTGATGAAGAAGATGAAGAAAGGAAAGAAGGGACAGCATTCCAAAAAAAGATGGATGATCTTTGTGAGGACATTTTGAAGACTGACTTAAAAGAGGAAGATGTTGCAGCAGAGTTAGTGGAGCTGTTTGACATTGCCATTAGCCTTTAGGACAGCAAAAGAAGAAAACATGAAGTTTATCGTAGAGATAGCATTGGGGGTTATGGGTAATCATGTTGATTCCCAAGGATATGATGAATTCTTCAGCAAGCAAGCAAGCTAGGAAGGAAGAAGTAGTGGCTGAAGTGTACTCTTTGGAAGAAAGGAGTATGTGGTGTTGAAGACACTTGGTGGAGGTAGACAGATAGAAGTGGGAAAAAACCCACAAGAGGATGGAAGAAGAGAAAGAGAGCTAATTGGAGGAGGTGGACAGACTATGCCCAAGCAATGGGCAAGGAAAAGAGGAAGATTAGAGTCTGGCAGAGGAGGATGGTTTATGGTCCAACAAATAGCTTGAAATGGAGGAAGAAACAAATTGAAAAGCTTTTGAGGCACCTAACAAGGTGGAAGGGAAACTTGTGGCTATGACAACTGCCCAAAAGAGTGGTTCTACCTCTTAAACCCTATTTGTGAGTAGGAGCTCACATTCTCAGTTACCAGAGGTGTATGATTTTGGAGCATCCTAGGCCCACTTACAATCCACATCACCAAAAATAAAAAAAACAATATTTTTCACGTGTTGACATTTTGTTAAACAGTTGGCATGGGCAAGTCAAGGTTGGAAGTCTTGGAGCCACCTCATCAAAAAACAAATTATACAAATTTTGTGGGTTTTTCATGTGCATGGTGTGGCAAGAGGCATTTGACAAAAAGAGGAAGAGGTCGGGAGTTACAAACACTTGAAAATCAGCCCAAAAAATATCCAAGAGAAAGCTAAAAATGCCTTTGGAACATTTCTATTCGTATTCAATGGTTAAGGAATGCTAAGGGACATCCAAGACATAAGGAAAACACAGAGAAACAAAGTCTTTAAGGGCAGCAAAGAGAAAAACAAAAATAAGCTCAAAAAAGACAGAATTTTGAAAAGTGAGCCAGAAATAATATATTAATGTCCACAAATGACCAAAAGTAGGTCAATGGCATTGACGGGTACAACCATTAGGAATAGAAAGTTCTAGGAAACGAGAATCCTACAGGTGAAACAAAGAAATAAAGTATGAAAGACAAAATAGAACAGCGTGACGTGCCACTAACACAAGTGGCAAAGAAACCAATACAAATAGCAATGAGGGGCAAAACAAAAGCCCCAAAATCATGCGCTAGTGAAGACCGGAGGCAAATCTCATCGAATGTCTTTGTCTGTCCCTGAAGTGGAGGAGTCATCTGAGACGTTATCAATCACTGTGAGAGATCTGATAATGCTGTCCGGTGAGTATACAGGGTCAGAGGAACCAGATTGGGGGTAGGAGGTATTAAGACACTTCCTCTAGAGAGATTCTGAGAGAGGTTTTTGTGAATCTTGGGATGATGAAGAAAAATCTTGCTCTGTTTTTGTACAAACATCACTGTTTCAGAGAATCACAAATTAGTGACTAAAAAATGCCATAAAAAGGGACGTTTTGCAAGTGATGGTCCTTATCGAAAAGTTGATTCCATATTTGATCTGGGTTTATCAAATAGATTAAGGCACACTCTTCTGAATCAGAACAAGAATTTGGCATCTGGGAGATTTTTATGCCTGAAAATATGGCTAGCTGTTTTACAAAATGTTAATTTCTTGTTTCCTTGCTATCTAGTCTTGTGTGAGGGTAAAAAAAAAATTGTTTGTAGATTGTTTTGATGGTTGTAGGCCTGGAGAATGTCAAGGACTTAGTTTAGAACTCTTCAACAAGTTTTTGGCTTCATTTTAAGCTTCTTTGTATGCATTGGAATGGGTAAAACGGTCAGCACTGCCATTGAAGACCAATTTCATTCAAGTTTATGTCGTATGAGCTGAGTGTGATTGCTCATGGCTGTTAATAAGCCTTTGATAGATCATTAATGGATTTAAAACTTCATTATTTCTTGTTGGGTTGTTTACATCATTACAAGGGTGGAGTTGCATGGATTTTGATTTGTGAGATTGACATTGAGTACATGTGTGGTGTTGAGTGGGGGATTGATCAGGATGCGAGGTTGGACAGTTGTTAAATTGAACACCCTACCTTGACTGCATCACTAGCTTTGTTGAGAGAAATGTCCTTCAGGGCCAAAGTCTTATGTGAGAAAGAATGGGCAACCTGCAAAGGATCAGTGGGTTTAGAGAGGGCACTAACTCAAAGGTTGAGTTCTTTAGCTCGGTCCATTTTTTCTTCTTCAAATTTTCCTTAAACAGTTATTTCTCCAGAAAGGGGTCATTTTTTCCTTTAAACACCTGTACCCATGAACTTTTCCTTGAATTAGCTTCTGAAGGAATTGGTAAACCATTTTTTCATTCTTTAGGTTCTCAAGTTTAACGAGGATCACCATTTGCTTATTTTGTATATCTAGCACTACCTCTTGGAGTTGATGAAAACCATTTGATCAGAATCGTTTGGTGCTGTTCAAACTGTCCTCATTTGGAGATCTTCTCTTCTTTCAAGCAAACATGGCCCTTAAATATGCAATAATACAGTCTTCTCATGCATTTGGTATTGAAGCTGAAATAATTGATCTTGAAACTCAGCTCCTACCTGCTTCACTCTCACAACCCAGCTGTTGAGTATTTTTGTACTTATTCTTGGTTATTCCCAAGCAGGAGAGTTTCCCATCTCTTAGGGGTTTCCATCCTTGGGCCGAGAAGGGAAGGGGGAATCGTGTCAAATACTTTTCAAGCTAATTAGAGATCTAATGTTTTCACAGTCCGTATGATAAGAAGAGAGCTCTTCTCTTCTCAAGATAAGTCAAAAACCTCGTGTTCAAGCAGCTCGACAAAGGAGCTACATGTCAAGTCCTGATTTCAATAGCAGATCTGTGATTTGAGGGAATTGTGTTGTGCAGGTTTGTCACAGTATCTAGGAAGTACCAAGAAATCAGCTTCTTTTGTAGTTCTAGCTATAGGCTCTTTATGTAGTTCACTGGGAGCATATAGGCTGGTTATCTGATGCATCTTGTTCTTAAGTATATACGCTGATTTGCTCTAATTTTTTTGGGTGAAATATATTTTAAGGAGGTGACCTGTTGATTGGCCCTTAAAATGGTCTGTTCACTCATTAATTCAAATGTATATGTCAATGTTTATTCATTTTTTTCACAATGGTTTCCTGTCAAGATAATGTCAGCTTTCTGGGTATCTACTCTTTTCCTTAAACTAAGCTTAGTACACTTTATTTCAACTGTGGTGCAAATTATATCCTTCTATGGAGGAGATTTTTTTTCTTTATTCCTGTGGGATTCTGTTGAATATAATCAAGTATACATGAAAGTACTTTACATATATTTTATCAGCGTATATCCTCTGGCCCATGAATAACTAATATTCATTACTTTCAATCAAGTCATGCATCACAAAGCTTTTTGCTAGATTCCATGGAATTCCTTTTATCTATAATTTGTTTGATCATTTCTTTAGCTACGAGTTACCAGTGTATTTTTCTGTACAATCAGTTTTAGTTTTCTATTGTCTCTGGTTTCAATACAAAGATTCATGATTGAAACTGTATTATGATGATCTTGAAGTTTGACATGCATTTAAAACATGCTGTTTTTGCTTTTGGCCTTGAAGTTTGTATATGTACTGTCATGTAGTTATTTAATGAAATAAGTTGTGATGACTATTATATTTCAGACTGCAAAGGGAGCAAAAGTTTTTAATGCTGCCGTAGCAGCTACAGCAGATAGTCAACAAAATGGAAAAGAGGGTGAAGAAAAGATGAAGCTTCATACACACTCTTATTGTTGTTTGGATTATGCACAGGTAAATGCTTGCCTAAAATATTGGTTCCAATTATTACTTATCTATAATAAACTTATCTATGTATATTTAGGATTTACAAAAACAAGATATTGGGATAAAAGGCTTATTTTTTATTTATTTATATTCTTGTCAAGTCTCACGTGGTTAACATTCAAGCAAATAAAAAGGTATTACCATCTCATCTTACCAGTCACATATCATTTCTGCCACCTTTGCTTCCTGTAGAGCATCATATAGAGCACAGACGGGTCTACAAGATCTGGAAATGGCGCTATGCAAATTATTAACATAAAAATTATTACATCATTTTACTATCCAAATACATTCTTTTAATTTTCTCAAGCTTAAATGATAAGCTTTCCTCATTTACGGGACCCAGTTGCTCAATCGGCCCAACTACATTTTGCCATTTATTACCCTAACTAATATCTAACTTAAATTATTAATAAAATATTAACTATAAGAACAAATCTGACCACTTTGTAAACAATGTTGTGCTTACAACACCACTACTCTGCAAACAATCTTGTGCTTACAACAACACTACTCTGCAAACAATCTTGTGCTTACAACCCTGTCATAATGTACAATCTCCTGAAGACTGATGAAAACAAAAACAACGTACCCTTTTTCAGTTGAGAGGTGAGAAGTCTATGCTGCATAAACACCACCAAATAACTGGTCTGCTCCTCATTAATGATATCTAAAAAAACAAAAAACACTATCATCTAACAAAACTAGAACAAAACACTCATCTTACCTGATGCACAACTCTGGCCACTTTGCAAACAATGTTGTGCTTGCAACCCTGTCTGCGTGTACAATCACTCGAATATTGATCAAAACCAAAACAGTATCCCCTCTATCATTCGAGAGGTGAGAAGTCTATGCTGCATAAGCACCACCATATAACTGGTCTGCCGGTGCAGTACGTTGGAGTGGGTCAGATAAATCAAAAAGACTCCTAGTGGCATATATCACAGTTACACAACATAAACTTAAAAAAAATCAGACAAACAAACTGAACACATGAGATAACTGCAATTACAAAACAAATGAGATTCAGCCTCAACAGAAAAGTCAGTCTCAGTCTTATTACAGTCAAACAGTAAATAACAGCAGGTCACAATGGACTTAAAACAGTTTTGGAAACAAATTCCAATTACAACAGCTTAAACCCACCACACATACAGACACTTCTCACATCTGTCTCAGATCTCCACCACTACCAATGCTCTGCTCAATACTTGGTCACTTAGACCCAAGCGGATTAATATACAACCAACAAAAGATCCCCTTTTGCAAATGCACATGAAGACAGCTCTTCAATTGCCAGAAGATGTCCTCAAATGGTTACAATTATCTTTATATAGGCATGTCTTCGTCCACTCTCAACCACTTAGAAACTTTTATAACTTGTGTGGATACATTGGAAATTGTAATCACAATAAAAGCACGGGCTAAAACAATGGGTGAAATAAAACCTTGGCCAAAACAATGGATGAAATAAAACCATTGGCCAAAACAATGGATCCAACAAAGAAAGCCCATCTTGGAATTATTGAACCTCATCAACCATCTCTAAATATGGGTCTTTGAACTGCCTCAAGCCAAATTAAATTTGCAAACAAAATTAAACAAGGAAAACAACAAAAGATTTTTTTTTGGTTTGATGCTGATTGCCCATGAACCTTAAGGTGTTCCTGCATTAGACACCTTAGGTAGAAAAAACGTGAGCCTCTATGGAGCTCCCATGATCTGAATTTTCCATTTGCTGAAACGAGCAAATTCTTCTTTAGAGAACCATTCATCCTCCGCAGACCCTTTTCCTTTCCATCTTACCAAATACACTATAATTTATGTTTCTAGTCTTCTTCACCACCCTTTCTTGTAAGATTTTATTAATTTCTTCTTTGTGCTGCTCTGGAATTTGATCAATCCAATCAACAATGTATGTAACATCCTCACAATTGGTAGCAACACTATCATCACGTATGTGTGGGTGCATATCAACAACATTGAAGATTGGTGAAATATCTATCCCTGGGGGAAGACCAACCTCATATGCATTAAAAGAGATTTTTTTGTAGAATTTTATAGGGTTCAATTGTCTTGTATTTTAATTAACTATAGGCTCCCTTGGAAAACCTCTCCTTCCATACAAATACCATAACTAATTCACGGATTGCAAATGACTCCACTCCTTTTCTCATTAGCATTTTCCTTGTATTTCAAAGTATTATTCCTTTGAATCTACTTTTTTATTTCCTCATGCAACTAATATCGGTGAAGTCTTTGGCCTTCGCATTTTATCTGTCAGCAAACATCTTTATCAAATCTGTGATATCTCTTGGAGTTCTTCCATAGACAATATAGAATGGGGAAACACCAGTTGACTGGTTAATGGATTTATTGCATGTGAATTCTGCCTGGGCAAGGACCAAATCCCACTTGTTAGGTCTGTCTCCAACTGAATTTTTGGGTAGATTGTCAAGACTCCTATTGACTACTTCAATTTGTCCATCAGTCTGGCAATGATGGGCGGAACTGAAAGCTAATCTAGTATCCAACTTTTTCCGTATCATCCTTCAAAAATGACTGATAAACTTAGTATCCCTATCAGATATAATACTTCTAGGCAAACCATGCAACCTTATCACATCTTGGAAAAACAATTTGACAATATTTGATGCATCATTGGTTTTCTTACATGGTATGAAGTGAGCCATTTTGGAGAACCCATCCACTGCTACAAAAATACTATCATTTCTCCTATGAATGCTTGGTAATCCAAATACAAAATCCATATTAATATCTTCCCATGGTCTATTTTGAAAAGGGAATGGCTTATACAACTCTGTGTTCCTGGTGGTGCCCTTTGCTAATTGACAGATTCTACATCTAGTAACAAACTTCTTTACATTCTGTTTTAAACTAGGCTAATAATATTTCTCTTTTAATTGTAAAAGGGTTTTGTCCCTTCCAAAATGACCACTAAGACCCCCTCCACGCATTTCCCGTATGAGGTTCTCCCTCATAGAGCCTTGGGGTATTCATAATTGCTGATTTTTTTACAAAAAATCTTCTTGGATAAAGAAATCCTTACATATCTTAGCATCTTGACATGCCCTCCAGATCTCAGCAAAATCAGGATCATCCTTGTATAATTTTTTCATACACTCAAGACCAATTAGCTCAACCTCCTTAGTCTTCAACAACAATATCCTCCTACTTACTTTATCAATTACTCTATTTGATTGTTTGGACATGTGCTTCAAAATAAAAGAGTAAATTTGTAGGTATTCAACCCACCTCATCTGTTTCTAGTTCAACTTTTCTTGGCTGTTCACATACTTTAATGCTTGATGATTTGTATAGAGAACAAACTCCTTAGGCAATAAGTAATGCCTCCATTTCATCAATGCTTGAATGATGGCATATAAATCTTGGTCATAAACAAAATAATTTTGTTTTGCCTTGTTAAATTTCTCACTAAAGAAGGCTAAAGGTCTGCCCTATTGACTCAACATAGCTCTATTGGCCTTTCCAGTAGCATCACGATTCACTTGAAACACCTCACAATTAGGAGGTGCCAATACATGTTGTTCTGTCACCTTCTTCAAAATCTTAAAGCTTCACTTTGCTTTTGCTGTCCATGTAAATATACCCTTCTTCATAGAAGTTGTCAATGGTGAACAAATTCCACTAAAATTTCTAATGGACTTCCTATAAAATCTAGCCAATCCATGGAAACTTCTTACCTTTGTAGTAATTTTCAGTGTAGGCCACTCCCAAATTGCAATTACCTTTGTGGGATCCATCTTTATCCCTTCTAGAGATACCACAAAACCCAAATATATCATTTATTCCTTTAAAATTGCTTACCAGAAAGTAACACTACATTGGGCTCTTTTGCTGCTTCTTTCATAGACATCAGCTCATACCTTTTGCCATCTTTAGTTACTGTAAATGTCTTCTTTCTCCCATCGTGTATCACATTCCTATCATATTGCCAAGGCCTTCCTCAAAGAATATGACAAGCATCCATTGGAATAACATCACACCATACCTCATCATAGTACTTACCAATATTAAAATTGATCTTGCATTGACAAGACACCATAACTTGATGGCACTTTTGTAGCCATGAAACATTGTAGTGGGTGGGATATGCCACTATTTTCAACCCCAATTTCTCCACCATATTTGTAGACACTAGGTTGTTGGTGCTACCACTGTCTATAATCAGCTTGCAGAACTTACACCCAAACTTAAATTTAGTTCTGAATATGCTCCCCCACTGCCATGGTTCAACTCTTTGCTTTTCTGGGTTCAAAAGTACTCTCTTGAACATCAGATTCTCTCCATTTTCTGGTTCTATGGATGCAACAGTATCATATTCTATTTTTTCAGCTTGAGTAACATTAGCGCTATTGTTACTCCTATTTTCCTTAGTAGCTTCTAGTCATTGATATGCCGGATGCCCATGTGCTCCACAGTCGTAGCAGGTGCCTTTGAACCCTCGACCATGTCCTCGTGGTTCAAATCCTCTTCCTCTCGAGGACTGAAATCCTCCTCTCTGTGAACTGCTCGCACCTTCATCCTCCCTTTTTTTGGAGCTTTGTCCATGTCCAACTGATTGCTTGCCACAACCTCTACCTTAACCATGAATTTGTTGTTGCTTTCTAGCCAGCGTATCTTCAGCCTTTAATGCATACTGGTATGACGCCTCCACTGATCTAATATTAAGCATACCAATCTCATCTTGAAGTTTTAGTCTTAGCCCATTAATATATCTTGAAACTTTCTCTTCAGTATCTTTAGAATGGCCAACTCAGATTGTCAATATGTAGAATTCTTCTATGTATTCTTTTACACTTAAATCCTCCTGATAGAGATTTTGTAACCTCTTAAATAACATCATAGAGTAATCAAAAGGCAAAAATTTGCACTTCAACTAACTCACCATTCGATCCCGTACTTCGATTCTTTCTCTTCCTTTACGAACTCTCTCTTGTTGCACTTGGTCCCACCTTAATGATGCATGACCCTTCAGTTTAGTAGCAACAATCTTAACCCTCTTGGGGTCTTCAATTTGCTCCAAATCGAAATACTTCTCCATTTTTGATATCTAGTCAATCATTTCTTCTGGATCCGGTAGATCGATCCTAGGCTTGCTTCCCCTTTTAGCAATAGCCTTGATTATCCTTTCTTCAGGTTCTGCCCTTTCCTCTTGTCACTCACTTTCTGCCTCCACTCCTCTTTGTTGGGTAATTTCCATGGCTTGCATTCAACCCTCTAAGCCTCTAATGGCTTCCAATAACTTTGCATTTCTAACATTTCTAGGGCCTCTTCCACCCCAAATAGGTACACCCCTTCCTCTGCTTCTACGAGCCATTCTTCAACTCCAAGATACTTCAACAAGCTCTTATTCCATGTGGCTCAGGAGGCTGGAGTGGGTCAAAGAAATCCAACAGCCTCCTAGTGGCATATATCACAGTTACACAACAAAAGCTTAAAAAAAATCCGACAGAAGAAGTGAACACAAAATTTTATGAAAGCTACAAACTACAATTACAAAACAAATGAGATTCAGCCTTAACACGAAAGGCAGTCTCAGTCTTATTACAACCAAATAGTAAATAACAACAAGGCACAATGGACTCAAAGCAATTTTGGAAACAAATTCTAGTTACAACAGCTTAGACCCACCACACATTTAAACACTTCTCACATTTGTCTCAGATCTCCAACACCACCAATGTTCTGCTCAATACTTGGTCGCTTAGACCCAAGCGGATCAATATGTAGCCAACAAAAGATCCCCTTTTGCAAATGCAAATGAAGACAGCTCGTCAATTGGCAGAAGATGTTCTCAAATGGTTAGAAGGTTATCTTTATATAGGCATGTCTTCACCCACTCTCAACTACTTAGAAATTTCTAGAACTTGTGTGGATACATTGGAAATTGTAATCAGTAAAACCATTGGCCAAAACAATGGGTGAAATAAAACCATTAGCCAAAACAATGGATGAAATAAAACCATTAGCCAAAACAATGGATCCAAGAAAGAAGGCCCATCTTGGAGTTATTGAACCACAGTAGCCATCTCCAACTATGGATCTTTAAACTGCCTCAAGCTAAATTAAACCTGCAAACAAAATTAAACAAGGAAAACAACAATTTTTTGTTTTTGTTTGGTTTGATGCAGATTGCCCATGAACCTTAAAGTGATACAACATCATTTGCTCCTCATTAATGATATCTCAAAAAAGCTATCATCTAGCAAAACTAGAACAAAAAGAAAAACAAAACTGCCACGAAATCATCAATCCTATCTATGAGCTAGTAGCTAACTTAAGTTGGGTTTCTGCAAGGCTCTTAGGAGATAGTGTCATGGACCCAAATCTTCAATAAAACACGATGCTTCTTGATCATAGCATTGCGAGTCTTGATCAAAATCACTAGACACAACAACATAATTTGCATGACTTCTTTTTATGTTGGGACAAATTCTTTCTAAAAAGACATTTAGTAGCATGGTGTGCCAAACGACCACATTCAAACACTAGACCTTTTTCTTGGTTTTGTGAGATGATTTGTTGCTACTAGTATCACTAGACAAAGAAGTATCACTTGTCCAATAAGGATGTCGTTAAAAATGCTTATGTTTGTAAGAATGCTTATTTTTTGAACGATTTTGGGAAATACATTTTTTTCGCTTGTTTCTTCTCAACTCTGTGTTTGTCTACTTTTGTGAGATATGCATCTTTTGTAGGCTTAACACTTTTCTTCTTTGCAAATCGACGCTCATGTTGGGTAAGCAATTCACAAATTGAGTCAAATGTTGCTTTGTTAAGTTTGTCACTTAGTTGCAACATTTCTAAAAAGTTTTTGTAGTTAGAATTATGTCCATTCAAAACATTAGAGATCATCCTGTCATTGTTAATTTTGCCACCAGTTGTATTGTATTCTTGTTTTACATTTGTCAACTTAGAGATGTATTTTGAAACATCATCATCATTGAGATTAGTGTTCAGTAGTTGCTTCAACAAATCAATTTTCCTATATACAAATTGTTTATCATATAAGTCTTTAAGTGAATTCCAAGCTTTGCAAGCTTTGGATCTAATGGACTTTGTGAACAATAACTTGGGAAGAACAAGAAGACCTTAACGGTGCTAGAGTTTTCTTATCTCATTTGTGGAACTCATGTAACTTAGCAGCTTCAGTGGGTGGCGTAGGTTGTTTCTTAGCCAAATCCCAAAGATCATTAAAAACAAATGTGTTTTTTGTGTTCATGCTAATCTTTATAGTTTTAAGGTGTTAGTTTTCTTGCTTCTGAGACGAGACCTTAGCCATATTAACACACAAAAAAAAGAAACCCACACAAAGAAGTATTCTACCGAGGTTTTGCCTTTACCCTCAAGTAGATTCTTGATTTTACAATGCTTATCACTTTAGAAATATCTTTCTCTCTCTAAAATTACATTTAGATCCTAAAAAAATGCATTTTAAGTGGATTGTAACCTAAGACTTGTAGGTAGACATTGCCTTACAAAATCTGTTTATCAAACTTCCCTATGCATCTCATTTAAATGTAAACTGTAGATTTTTTACATCATCGTTTTTCCTAGAAATTCTTGTAAATTAAATAAAGAGTGGGTTTTTGACCTTGAGACATGTAGGATTACAAAGCTTGTACAAAATCGCTTTGACCAATTCATGTAGACAAGATTTTGTAACATATAGTCTCAGACATGCATATACCTTAATATTTTGTCTCAAACTTGCATATACCTTACTTTTTGATGCAAGAACACCTTAATATATAGTCTCAGAATTGCATATACCTTAATATTTTGTCTCAGACTTGCCTTTACAGATAAGTTTGAATGGTGCAAAACTTCTCTGGGCTTGTTGAAAAGATGATGAGGGCAGCATTGGGCAATTCGCAGTTGGATGGAATAATACATGTGTATATTGACTTCAAGTGGGAGAATGTTAGGATATGAAGCCAATATCCATGTCACATGTGATGTGGCATATTTCATTTTTTATGTGCATAGGTGGAATGGAGCACATTTTATCCTTGGATGCAAATGGAGAAAAGTTGATGGAGATGGATAGATTTAAGTCACATAAAGGGGATTTGAATGTGGGGCAAATTTATCGAATGCACATGGAGGTAAGCCAAAAAGGTGATTCTACTTTTGACTTGGAGGCACATGGTAGGTGAGTTTTGTCAAAAAGTTGATTGATGAGCTTTTATCTTTTGTGAGAGACAAAGATACAATTGTCACATGGAGGAGATATTTGTCAAAAGGTGATTGAATACCTTTTGACCTTGACACGTGGGAGACAACTTTCACTATTCACCACCATTCATCAATAGTGTTTAACTATTCACAGTTTTATGTCTGTCTGCAAGTGTGGAGTCATTTTGGTCTCTCTCTCTCTTGTTTCTCTCTTCTTCCTTCCTTTCAAGTAATTCTATAAATAAGGTTTTAGTCCTTTGTATTTGTAAGCTTGAAGTATAAGCATAAGCCATTCTTAGCATAAGCTTTGTATGTAAGCTAGGAGTAAGAAGGCCAAACTATTGAGAAATGAAGCTTTGTAAGAGGAGTTTTCCTAAAGTTAATAGAAGATACAAGTTGCCATTGCCCCGTGATTTTTCTTTGCACAATGCAAGGTTTTCCACATATATCTTATGTTGTGATGATCTTTTGTTCATTGCATTGTTGCTTGTTAATTCCAAAATTTTATTTCTTGCACACATATTTTGTATTTTTTCCTAACATCTGGTATCAAAGCTAGGTTCTTTGAAAAACTTATGTTGAGTGTTTTTTGTTGAGTTAGGGAGTATTGTGCAAGTGGGAGCTACAACAATGATAGGAGTGACCAAGTTGGAGATAGAAGTTTGATGACAGGGATTTCTTCCTATGGAAGATGAAGGTGGAGGATCTCTTGGTTCAAAATGACCAAGCTCTAGCCTTGCAAGGTCTTACAAACCCGACAACATGACAGATGAGGATTGGAACAAGATGGATAGGAAGGTGGTTTCTACAATCCGTCTTTGTCTTGCAGATTCTGTTCTTGTCAATGTTGTTGAGGAGAAGACCGTAGAACTATGAGAGAAGCTTAACAAGCTTTATCAAACAAAATCAACAACAAAGTATTCGTGAAGAAACAACTTTACAGCTTGAGGATGAAAGAGAATTCATTTGTTGCAGAGCACTTGAATGAGTTTAATACGCTCATTAATAAGTTGATCTCCATTAATGTGAAGATGGAGGATGAGGACAAAGCAATCACCTTACTATGTTCCCTCCATGATACTTGGGATCATTTGGTGATGACTATCAACATTCATCATCTGGAATTTTGAAGTTTGATGATATGGTAGCAGCATTGCTTGGAGAAGAGATGGAAAAATATTTTGTGGTACCATCCTCTAGCAATGAAGCTTTAGTTGTGAGAGGTTGATCCAGTGAGAGGAGCAAACAAGGTAGATCACCGTCCAAATCAAAGTCAAAAGGACGCAAGCTAAAAGTGAAATGTTATCATTAAGGAAAGCCAGGGCATTTATTGAAGGATTGCTGGCAACTGAAGAAGGAAAAGGATGGAAATCAGAATCCACCTTCAGCTGAAGCTAGCACAACAGATTCAGAGGAGACACCATCACATGAGGCCTTTTGTCTTAGTAACAATAGATCACTTTCTAATGTTAGGGTGTTGGACTTGGTGCATCTTTTCACATGTCACCACTTAGGGACTATTTTGTCAAATATCAACCCTATAGTGGAGGTTTTGTCTACTTGGGTGATGATCATCCTTTAGAGATTGTGGAAAGATGAGATATTCTGATCAAGTTGGATGATGGTAGAAAAAAGATTTTGAAAGATGAGGCATGTTCTTGATTTGAAAAAAAAATTGATTTCTATTAAGATTATGGACAGGTTGGGGTATTCTTGTAACTTTGGTAAAGGTCATTGCAAAATTACCAAAGGAGCCCTAGTGATAGCAAAAGGAGAATCTATGGCTCCTTATATCGTTTGTGTGGAGATTCAGTGAAAAAACAAGCAATAATAGTAACATCAAAAAATGTTCAGGATGCAATGATGCTATGGCATCGTCTTGGACACATGAGTGAAAAAGGTTTGCAAATTTTGCATGACCGAGGTATGCTTCATGGGATTAATTCTTGTAGTTTAGACTTTTGTGAGCATTGTATCTTTGACAAACAGAAGAGAGTTCGGTTTACTATTAGCATTGGTAAAAGTTCAGATTTTTTGCAACTTATTCACTTTGACATATTTGGATCTATTCCCACATAGTCTATAATTGGTAGAAAGTATTTTATAACCTTTAAAGATGATTATTCTAGAAGAGTGTGGTTATATTTTTTGAAAATTAAATCATAAGCTTTTGGTAAGTTTAAAGAATTTAAGGCACAAGTAGAGAAAAGTTTGGACAAATCTATTGTATGTCTCATATCAGATAATGAAGGAGAATATTGCTCCAAGGAGTTTGATAACTTTTATACGCAAGAAGGGATTAAGCATCAAAACACTGTTCAATATACTCCATAGCAGAATGGTGTAGCAGAGCGGATGAACTGCACAATCATGGAGCATGCAAGAAGCATGCTTAGTGCATCGAAGCTGGATAATGGATTTTGGGCAGACGCTGTTAATACAACTGTGTATCTTATTAATAGGTCTCCTACAACTGCGTTGGATGGAAGGACTTTAGAGGAGGTTTGGCATGGTAAGCCAATTGATTATTCTGATTTACGTATATTTGGTTGTGAAGCATTTGCCCATGTGCCTAAAGAAAAGAGGCCCAAGCTTGACTTAAAGTCAAGGAAATATATATTTTTTGGTTATGGAGATACAATAAAGGGGTATAGATTGTGGGATCCTACTAACCACAATGTAATTGTTAGCCGGGATGTTGTGTTCAACAAAAAATCCATGCAAAGGAAGGAGGCACAACAAACAAGAAAGAAGAAGATGAAAATCAGCCACCTGTCCATGAAAATCAGCAAGATAACAATCAAGATCAGGGATATGATGAGTATGTACAATCACTAGATGAGCCACAACGTGACACATCACAATTGTGAGGAGATCCACTAGAGTGACCAGACCACCAAAAAGGTACTCTTCTAGTTGAAATTCAACTTATGCATTAGTTACTAATGTTGGTGAACCTAATTCATTTCAGGAAGCTAGAGAATTTGAAAATGCAAACAGATGGAGGAAAGTCATGGAAGAGGAAATAAAAGCTCTTCATAAGAATGAAACTTGGGAGCTTGTGGGTCTCCCACCTAGAAGAAAAGCAGTTGGAAACAAGTGGGTGTACAAATTGAAGAACAATGATGGGTTTTTTGAGCGGTATAAAGCTTGTTTGGTGGCAAAAGGTTATGTACAGAAATTAGGTATAGACTTACATGAATTTTTTTTACAGTTGTGAAGCTAACCACTGTTAGAGTTTTACTTGCACTTGTATTTGCACATGATTTAGAGTTGGAGCAGCTTGATGTAAAAACAACATTCTTGGATGGTGATCTCGAGGAAGTGATTTATATGGATCAGCCTGAGGGCTATGAAGAAAGAGGCAAAGAGCATTTGGTTTGCAGACTAAAGATATCACTATATGGTTTAAAACAAGTGTTGAGGATGTGGTACAAAAAAAATGATACCTTCATGAAGAGCCAAGGTTTTAGTAGAAGTGAAACTGATGAATACTTTAAAAGGTTTGATGATGAAAGCTTCATTATCTTGCTGTTATATGTTGATGATATGTTGGTTGCAGGCTCCAACATGAAGAAAATCAATGATTTAAAGGCTCAGTTGTCTAGGACTTCTTAGATGAAGGATTTAGGAGTAGCAAACCAAATTCTAGGGATGGAGATACATAGAGATAGAAAAGGAAGGAAGATATGGTTGTGTTAGAAGACATACATAGAAAAGATTCTGCAATGCTTCAATATGCAGAATACAAAACCAGTTAGTACCCCACTTCCTTCACACTTCAAGTTGCCATCTGAGCAGTGTCCTAGAACCAAAGAGGAGAAGACAAGCATGTCTCATGTACCTTATTCATCAGCAGTAGGAAGTCTCATTTTCTCCACGATTAACACTAGACCAGATATTTCCCAAGCAATGGGAGTTGTGACCTGGTTTATGGCGAATCCTGGAAAGGAGCATTGGTTTGCGGCGATATTCCGATATTTGAGAGGCACTTTAGATGCTGCTATTTGCTATGGAACAATAGATTTACAAATCACATGTTATGCAAATTCAAATTTTGGTGGTGACAGAGATGGACAAAAGTCTACTACAGGATATGCTTTCACTCTTGTAGGTGGAATAGTTAGTTGGGCATCCATGCAGCCAGTGGTGGCTTTATCAACTACAGGATCTGAATATGTAGTTGCAACAGAAGCTAGCAAGGAGGCAATATGGCTAGAGCAGTTATCGGGTGACTTCATGGAAATGTAGGGGAAGATTGCTTTGCATTATGACAATCAAAGTGTAATTCACTTGGTGAAGAATGCAACATTTCATGATCGCACAAAACATATTGACATCAAGTACCACTTCATTAGGAGCGTGGAGGAAGGTAGAAAAAATTGTCACTGAACAGAATATTGCAGATATGTTGGCGAAGCCGGTCAGGACAAAGAAGTTTGAATGGTGTAAAACTTCTCTGGGCTTGTTGAAAAAGTGATGAGGGAAACATTGGGTAATTGGCCACTGGATGGAATAATACATGTGTATATTGACTTGAAGTGGGAGAATGTTAGGATATGAAGCCAATATCCATGCCACATGTGATGTGGTATATTTCTCTTTTTATGTGCATAGGTGGAATGGGGCACATTTCATCCTTGAATGCACATGGAGAAAAGTTGATGGAGATGGATATATTTAAGTCACATAAAGGTGCTTTGAATGTGGGGTGTATTTCTTGAATGCACATGGAGGTAAGCCAAAAAGGTGATTCTACTTTTGACTTGGAGGCACATGGTAGGTGAGTTTTGTCAAAAGGTTGATTGATGAGCTTTTGTCTTTTGTGGGAGATAGACAAAGTTGTCACATGGAGGAGATTTTTGTTAAAAGGTGATTGATTATCTTTTGACCCTTGACACATGTGGGAGACAACTTTCACTATTCACCACTGTTCATCAATAGTGTGTAACTATTCACAACTTTATGTCCCTCTCGAAGTGTGGGGCCATTTTGGTTTGTCTCTCTCTTGTTTCTCTTTTCTCCCTTCTTTTCATGTAATTCTATAAATAAGGATTCAGTCCTTTGTATTTGTAAGCTTGAAGTATAATCATAAGCCATTCTTAGCATAAGCTTTGTATGTAAGCTAGCAGTAAGAAGGCCAAGCTATTGGGGAAGGAAGCTTTGTAAGAGAGGAGTTTTGTTGAAGTTAATAGAAGATACAAGCTACCATCACCCTGTGGTTTTTTCTTGCACATTGCAAGGTTTTTTCATGTATATCTTATGTTGTGGTGATCTCTTGTTCATTGCATTGTTGCTTGTTAATTCTGGAATTTGATTCTTTGCACACATATTCTGTATTTTTTCCTAACAGTCTCAGACTTGCATATATTTTAATATTTTGTCTCAGACTTGCATATACCTTACTTTTTGATGCAAGAGCACCTTAAGGTTCATGGTCAGTCAACATCAAACCAAAAAAATAAAATTCTTTTGTTGTTATCCTTGTTTAATTTTGTTTGCAGATATAATTTGGCTTAAGGCAATTCAAAGACCCATATTTAGAGATGGCTGATGTGGTTCAATAACTCCCAGAATTGCTTCAAGTCCTTTGTGACCTGCTGTTATTTACTGTTCAGCTGTAATAAGACTGAGACTGCCTTTTGTGTTGAGGCTGAATCTCATTTGTTTTGTAATTGCAGTTTGGAGCTTTAATAAAATTCTGTGTTCACTTCTTATGTCTGATTTTTTTTAAAGCTTCTGTTGTGTAACTTTGATCTATGCCGCTAGGAGTTTGTTTTATTTATCTGATCCTCTCCAACCTATGGCGCCAATTGGTATCAGAGCTTGTTGAAGTATCTTGGAGTTGAAGATTGGCCCACAGAGGCAGAGGAAGTGGTGTACCTATTGGGGGTGGAAGAGGCCCTGGAAATGTTAGAAATGCAGAGTTATTGGAAGCCGTTAGAGGCTTACAGGCTTGAATGGAAGCTATGGAAATTGCTGAACAAATAGGAGTGGAGGCAGAAGTAAGTGATTTAGAATAGAATGAAGAGGAAGAAGAATAAGAGGAAAGGGAAGGACCTGAAGAAAGGGTAATCGGGGCTATTGCAAAAACGGGAAGCGAGCCAAGGATGGATCTACTACCCAATTACGTTGGTAGTTTGGATCGATAAAAATTGATCGATTGGATATCAAGATTGGAGCAAATTGAAGACCTCAAGAGGGTTAAGATTTGTTGTTACTAAACTAAAGGGTCATGCATCATTATGGTGGGACCAAATACAACAAGAGATTTCATAGAGGAAGAGAAAGAATTGAAGTATGGGATCAAATGGTGAGTAAGTTGAAGCACAATTTTTTGCCTTGGGATTGAATGATGTTATTTTAGAAGTTGCAGAATCTCTGTTAGGAGGAGTTGAGTGTAATTCTCGGTTTGACAATCTGAGCTGGCCATTTTGAAGATACCGAAGAGAAAGTTTCAAGATATATTAATGAGCCAAGACAAAATTCAAGATGAGATTGGTATGCTTAATATTTGATCGGTGGAGTAGGCATACCAGTATGCCCTTAACGCTGAAGATAGTTTAGCTAGAAAGCAACAACAAAGTCATGGTAGACAAATCTCCAACAAAAAGAAGGATGAAAGTGCGAGTAGTTCACAAAGAGGAGGATTTCAGTCCTTGAGAGGAAGAGGATTTGGATCAGGAGGACATGGTCAAGTGTTCAGTGGCACTTGCCACAACTGTGGAGCACATGGGCATCAAGCATATGAATGTCAAGAAGCTACTAAGGAAACTAGGAGTGACAATATAATGTTACTCAAACCAAAGAAATAGAAGATGATACAGATGCATCCATAGATCAGAAAATGGAGAGAATCTGATGTTGAAGAGAGTACTTTTGAACCTAGAAAAGCAAAGGTGTCGAACCATTGCAGTGGAGGAGCATATTTAGAACCAAATTTAAGTCTGGAGGTAAGTGCTGCAAGCTGATTATTGACAGTGGTATCACCGACAACTTTGTGTCTATAGAGATAGTGAAGAAATTAGTGTTGAAAACAGTGGCACACCCCAACGTGTACAAGGTTTCAAGTTGCAGATATGTTGAAAGATTGTGCAGATTTGTTTAATTTTGCAATCATCTTTGGATCCATTCGGTGGGGTTCTTTGTTGGGTAGACTAGCATCTGGGATCAAATCCTTAAACCTGTGATCTTTTGTCGTAAACTACTTTATCCTAATGCTACAGCCGACTCTTCTATACATCAATTTGAGACATCAAGGCGGAAAATTTGTACGTAAATCCATCTTACAAAATATTGCCCAAAATAATAATGAAAGCTTTTTAAATGTGACACTACTCTAAAAGAGAATACCTTGCATTAAATAGTCGACAAGAGTCAAAGATTTATTCTTGGGGCCCATAGATTCAACTCATTACCCCGAAAAGAATACCAATAATGCTTCTTCCAATGATAAGTAGAAATGCCTCCAACAATAACATGTCGAAAAATGTATTTACTACTTAAATTTTAAGTAAAGAGTCAAAAATAGAACCACCACAAATACATGGAGGACCATTGTACAACAATTATGTTTCATAAGTTGAGGGATAGCTCCAACCCTATCAGCTATAGGATCGTTATGATTGGTCATGCATTTCCCAAACTTTATGCCACGATGTTAGACATGCAACTTTTAGAGCACTTGGAGAGAGGTAATGTTAGAGTAGGGGGAAAGCTTACTTTAGTGGAGAATACCAAAAAATTGACCACATCTTTACTCTTTGGGCTATCATTGAGGAGGCTTGTCATCAGTGTCCGAAAGTATTTTGTTGTTTTGTAGACTTTTAGAAGGTTTTTGACTCGGTTTTGAGACAATCTTATTTTCCAAAAGTTGTGTGATGTCGACATTTCAGATTCTTTCATTATCGCTGCTTGGAGGCTCTATGAGATAGTTGTCGGGCAGTTTTGTACTTCTCCCGGTTTTTCTAGCTTTGCGAGGAGTAACATTGGGGTCAAGCAGGGATGCTCTCTCGCACCAACCTCCTCCAAAATTTACATCGATGAGCTAGAGTATTTTCTTCGACAACATACCCATGTGGATGATGGTTGCATTTTACATGATGTGGTGGTAGCCATATTGTCATGTCCCCTTTTTCAAATAAAGAAAAGAATAATTTAATAATCATGTTTTAAGTTGTTCCCCAATGACACTTTATGATAATAACTTAAAAGGAACACTTAAGTTATTATTATTGATTGAGTGGGGTCAAAAAACATATTAAAAGGCCAAATAAAAAATAATTATTATTATTATGAGGGGGAAAAAGGTGAATATTAAATTAAAAAGTAAATATAATTACTTTAGGGTTAGGGTGGATTGACAAAAGTTTATAAAAGGACAAGAAGGGCAGTGATTTTCATTATGATTGATAATTCATTTTTGACAATTCACGGCAGAATCT
Organism: Torreya grandis; assembly: GCA_037957365.1. Lineage (NCBI taxonomy): Eukaryota > Viridiplantae > Streptophyta > Pinopsida > Cupressales > Taxaceae > Torreya > Torreya grandis. The sequence goes on from JARHVA010001339.1 coordinate 718,973, forward strand.
AGGATTCTCCCCACTTCTACTTGAGGACGAAAACCTTCATTGCAGTCAGATTAGAGGACGAAACCCCTCCAGTCGATTGGGGTAGCATACAAGGGTTACATTTGTTTCACATCATATAATCAGAAATCAGGGTTTGCAAGGACAAATCAGGGCAATAAATACAAGACATCAGCATTTTGGGCTTGCCGTACAAGGGTGTCCCACTTGGCATGTAATCACTGTCCCTAGGGCAGGTATCTGGAAATCCAGGGCAGATTGAGTGTATTTGGGGCAGATCACAGTTAATATGTTTAGGGCAGGTTCAGCATTCCTTTTTAGCAGCATCTATTTTGGGAGCAGGCCGTGATACATTCCAGCACAAACTTCCTTGAGACCTTTTCCAGCTGCAGTCCAGCAGATCGCTGATTTTACCAGCTTCTGTACAACCATCAGAGCTGCTGCGTCACACTACAGACCTCTGCCGTACCATTCTGGAGGCTGTAGTTGCCTGACAGGGAATCACAGGGTTTACATTGACAGGTTTCTATGAAGTTGTTACAATAAAATTGTATAAGGGTATTAGCGTGCAAATTGGTGGCTTCTTTAATTGTTTTACAGCATGTTTTCATTGTGCTCAACTGAATGAAATTAAGAATAAATTGTGAATCACAATACCTTGTATTTCCTGTAGTGTTTTTTGGTATTTGATTTAATTACCAGGGTTCCAGAAAATTCAGTATTCAGATTTATTTTGAAAAGGGATATTTCACATAACGATGATGTTGTTCTCCTCTCCTACTCTGCCGATGGTTTACAAAGACAACTTGATGTCCTTTCTAGTTTCTATGAGCTTTGTCAACAGGTTGTCAACCTTAGCAAAACCAAGGTCATGATATTCAACACCTCCAAAGTTCTCTTTCTAAATTTCAGTTCTTCTAGAAAGCGAAACCTTTTGAGATCACATTGGCCTACACTTACTTGGTGGTCCAGTTTTTTGGATTATCTCTTAGTATGAAGAGTGCCTCTCGGTCATGCCTTGCAAGCGATATGCCTTCCTTTCTGTTTTGGAGTTCAAATGTTTTCGGAGTAACTTCTAGGATATCTCTTCAAAGATGTGCGTCTTCGATATAGTCATCAACATCAAGCCTACAATTTTGTATGGGTTCGAGGTTTGAGGACTTAGTTTGGGGTCCATTGATTAGGTTTAGATTGAGAGGGTTCAGAGTCTCATGATTTAGCATATGATCTGTTGCAAACAAACTGTTCCTTAGTGCATTGTCCAAGTTGAGTTTTCCGCCCAATCTTTGTGCCTTGAGATTATCTTCAGGGTTACTTTCTACTTTCATAGACTAAGAACCATGGGGGATTCAACTTTAGGTCGTGGGAGGTATCTATACTTATCACTATGTTATTTATAGGGAATTGCATCTTTGGACCCCAATAGACGTCGACGTTGCCGGTATTCAAAAACTAGTTTTCTCCTCTAGACTATCGACATCTCTATTGATTGGTTACCTCCTTTTAGGGTCTTTTTGGATGCCCCTCCTCGGCTTCTTCCCTTAAAAGGAGGCCATCATTAAAGTTGTTAGAGATGATATTTACATGCAGTACATCCAGGTCACTTGGATCTCTCATCTTTAGTCGCTTATCCCTAATCTTGTTTTTTACGTTGACCATGTTTTGCGGGTGGTGAATGGTATTTATTGCCCTAACTATCTCCATCATCATTGGTCTCATAGCTTGAGGTTACGCCTTGGCCAATTAAGAGTGTGCTCACACTAGTTGTGGCTTGAGACTTATTATCATATTCCTCAAGGGGACTGGATCTATTGTCTTTTGTCCCCCTAGGAGGTAGACACTGAGGAGCACTTCATTTTCAAATGCTCTATTTATTATGATATCCGGGGGAGATATCATTGTCTTTATAGAGACTCAGACAACACTTTATCCACTTTATTTTGGTACCTGAACCAATGACGTTTGGCTTTTTTCTTTGGGAGGTTGTCACGCTTCAACGTAGGTCCCTATAGGGAACCCCTAGAGCCCCCTTGCTAATCACCTCTTTCTTTCAACCCATCACAGAGGTTGGTGGCATTAAGTGCCCTTTGGATATTGTTGCCCAACACACTAGCCTTTGGCGATGAGGATCTACCCCTACTCAACGTCGGAGATCTGATCCTTTACGATTGCTTCCTGCGCCGTAGGGACAAGCACACATTATGAGTTTTTTCGCTGCCATGGGAGTTTCTTCAGCATTGGATGTTAGGAGGGATTCTAGGGGAATGCTTTGCTTCCTCCTAGTATTACCAAACCTAGCCCCCTCAGCCCTAAACACTTCTCGATGAGCATTATCAAACCTTGCATTGGGCATTTCATAGTGATAGATGATGACGCAAATGATTCTTTTGTTTCAAGCATGGCTAGAGACGTTTGATGATACTACCATCCAGTGTTTCTGACTCTCATTAGCCCATGCTCTTCAGGGGATTTTGCTCCCCACATGACTATTTCTATTGGCACCCTAACCACATGGGTTGAGGGCTTTAATGCATTGGGTTTGCCCCATGTTTATTTTTAGTGCTTTTGTTCTTCTTTTATGTAGTTAGTCGTTGATTCTAGGGTCCTAAAACCGTAGCACTCTCTATTGTAATTGGTTGTATTCTTGAGACCCATTGACCTACTTTTCATCATTCATGGACATTAATATAATTTATTTCTTTCTTCTTTCTTCTTTCTTCATGCTTTGCAACTTCGTCTACCTTTCACAGGTTCGTATGTATTTGTATGACATTTTGTATTAGCAGGTTTCAAAAACAAAAAAATATTCAATGATTTCTTCACACCCACCGATTCCAGCAACAAAAAAACAATAAAATTTTAAATGGCCTTCTTTACACATTTAGGGAACTGCTTTCTTCAATTCTATGGCTTTGATACCATTGATAACACACATATAGGGAATCTACAAGATCCAGAAATGGTAGAGTGCCATGTAATTTATTAGCATAAAATTTATTACATCATTATAGTGTACAGATACATTCTTTTAATTCTCTCAATCTTAAATAATAAGCTTTCCTTGTGTACAGGACCCAACGGGTCCAACTTTCAACTAACTAACTCACCTTTTATTATCCCGACTAACACAACTTCAAACAGTCATAAAGTAATAAAATCATAAGTACTAACTATAAGGGGTTGTCTCACAAGGAAAAACATGCCTTGTACAAATTAAGTACTAACAAAATGATTTGGATCACTAAACCCAACAATCATCTTTTAACTTCCCTTGGAAGATTTATCGTTAGTCTCCAAATCTTCGCCTCACGTGTTCCTTACTTTGAGATACTGCATGTGGAAGACTGGAAGTTGACTTTTGTGCTTGCCTTCTGAGTGCCTGTTGCCTTCGTTGCTCTTATCTTCTCAAGCCTTGTCATCTCAGCCTTCTTCTCTGGCATCTTTACAAAGTTTGTCCTAATATTGATAATTTTTATAAAGTTATATTATGCTTGAATACAGTTAGGCAGTCTTCTCTATTTTCTCTTCAAATTTCTCTGGTGGAAATAATGAATCATTTGGACTTCAGATATATGATGTCGTAAGGTACAGAATACACCGGATGAAGAAAAGATTGAAAGATGAGCTAGAGGACAGGAACACACTTCAGGAATATATCTGTCCTAATTGTAATCGGAGGTAAGTGACTTGTCAGGTGTATGACATGCATGTACTATGTTGTTTGACAAGGATGCCTTTATAACTCTTTATTTTCATGGAATGCTTTTCTTCTAAATTATAATGTGGTCCAATCCTTATAATGAACACTAATTTCAAGGTTTCTGGTCAAATTTTCCTTGAATTTTTTGTATACCCTCTTCTTTTGTCTGTAGGTATTCAGCCTTGGATGCACTTCAACTGATCAGTATGACATCAGATGGTTTTCACTGTGAAAATTGCAATTCTGAACTTGTTGCTGAAAGTGACAAGTTAGCCGCAGAAGAAAAGGGAGATGGAGAAGACAATGGCAGGCGTCGACGGCGTGAGAAGTTGAAGGAATTACTTGAAAAAATGGAGGTTGGTGATTTTGGCCTATTAGCTTGTTCAAATGTTGACTTCCATAGAATGTTAGCAAGATTAGATCATCGATATTTTTCTTTGCATCTTTTACATACATACATCGTGGGGAACCTAGTTAGTAGACGGGGACAAGAATACAAGATTTTTTCATAGATCCGTGGTATCTCGGCGCCATACCAAAAAAATCAGCAAGAGAACCTTCTGTGACACTTGCCTACGGGATGATCCCATAGCTATGTGGGAGTAAGTTGTTTCCTTCTTCCAAAACTTTCCTTCCCAGGGTCCTCCCATGGACCACAACCAAATTGATGAAATATTAAATGGTATCCCATGCCTTGTAACACTGGAGAAGATTGAAGCACTACTGGTCCCCTTTTCCTTGGATGAAATTTGATCAATAGTTTTTACAATGAGTGGTTATAAGGGGCTTGGCCTTGATGGATTCCTGGCTGCCTTTTATTAATCATTTTGGGAGTTGATGGGAAGGAAGTAACAACTGTGGTAAATGAGGCTAAAAGATCAAAGAAATTTTTGAAGGATCTCAACTGCACCTTTCTTGCTTTAATCCCCCCAAAAAGCTGCCTTATCTTCCTCCTCTGTCTTCCATCCTATTTCCCTCTGTAACACTTTATACAAAATTCTTACAAAAGCATTTGGAGATCGCTTAAAAAAGCTTGTCCCCTGCTTATCTCTCCAGAACATGGTGGCTTTATTCAAGGCAACCAAATTTTAGATGGAGTGGTCATTGTTCATGAAAGGATGCACGCTCTCGCAATTTCCAAAGATAAAGGGATGATTGTTAAACTTGATGTCAGCAAAGCCTTTGACAATGTCAATTGTGCCTTAAATTAGTTTTGTTGAAATTTGTTTTTCCACAAGGGTGGTGAGAGCTCATGGAAAATTGCATCTCCTCTCCCCACTTCTCAATCCTAGTAAATGTCAGTTTGACAGTTTAATTTTCCAGCATTCGGGGTCTCTGGCAGGGTAATCCTATATCCCCTTACCTATTTATCTTAATGATAGAAGCTCTAGGCAAATCTCTCAACAGGGCCTCGGTTGAGAGGAAATTACAGGGACTAAAAATGGTAGAAGGGGCTTCAGAAATCACCGACCTTCTCTTTGTGGACAACACTTCTTTTGGGTTCTCTGCATGCAGAAGGGAAGCTCAGGGCTTTAAGGAGATCCCTTTATCATACTCAACAGACTCAGAACAATGTATTAGTGAAGAGAAATTGAAAGTATTCCTTTAATACTTCCCCCAGGTTGCAACAAGTTTTGGCAAACATTCTGGGCTTCTCAATTGGCTCGCTTCCCTGTAAGCAAATGGGTGTTTCCTTTTTCACAAGATCTGGAAAGAAAAATCTTTGGGCTGAATTGATTGATAAATTTGATTAAAATCTCTCCTGGAAAGGCAGATGACTCAGCCTTGTGGGGTGTATCTTAATGCTGAAATCAGTACTTTAAGCTCTTCCTACATAACTCTTCTTAGATTTAAAAATTCCTGCCTCTACGGTATCCAACATGAAATAGGAAATGAAAAATTTCCTTTGGCAAGGCCCTGAGGATGAGAAGAAGATACCTTTAATCAGGTGGAAAAAGGTATGTCTAGCAAAATTCTTGGGAGGATAAAACATCATGAATATTAAAGTCCAAAACTTGGCTTTAAGGACCAAGATGCCTTGGTGGCTTTATGCCAATTCAGATCAGCTTTGGAGCAAATATTTAAGAGCTAAATACTTGGACTCTCCACTCTAAGGGAGGATTTTCACGTCTTTGACTTTACCCAAAGGCTCACATATATGGAATTTCCTCATTTCTTGTTGAAAATTATTATCTCCCTGCCCCACTTGGGAAGTTGGGTTGGGCTCAAAAGTAGCTTTTTGGTCGGATTCTTGGCTGGGGTGACCCCCATTGGCAGAATGTTGAGAAGTTGTAGCTCTAAAGGAAGCGGCATTAGAATCTTGGGGTTCCTCCATTGAGAACTATTTTCAGCTTGTGAACATTAGTGGTGTAAGATAGCTCAAGTGGAAGGACTGGAGTCAACTGAATTCCCCTCCAAACCAAGTCGAAATTCTCTCCACTCTCTTAAAAGGTAGGGACCTTCTAACTGGCACTCAAGATGACTTCCTTTGGTGGAACGGCTCCCCTTCAGGCTCCTACCTAGTAAAATTTGGATACTTGCTTTCCAAAGTGTAGGAAGTTCCATGTACTAGTCCAAATTGGCATAGTAATAGGATCTGGTGTGGTTGGTGTCTTTGGAAACCAATTGCATTTGTGTGGCTAGTTGCACAACGCAATATTTTAACCCATGACAAGCTTATGTGTAGAGGTTTCCATGCCCCAAGCATATGTGTTATGTGTAAAGTGGACTCAGAGACAACTTCTCACATCTTGTTAGCGTGGCCGATAACTTGAAGAACCGGGCTTTGGCTGCTCAACAAAATATTTCTCATTTGGGGATTTCCCCCTTCCCTTATGGCTCTTCTTTAGGCTTGGCATTGTCTGTCAACGCCTTTGGCCCATCTGTGGGCAGCTGCCCTAGTCATGGTTATGTGGAACCTTTGGTTGGGTTGTAATCGCCGAATCTTTAAACTTTCCACATTCCCATGGGAAAGGCTGATTCGTCAGATCGAAATGGCCATCTCAGAATGGGTTTTTGCCAAGCTAAAACAATCTCAAAAGCTTCTAAGTGGGATGGATAAAAATATCCTTCTAAGTTGGTCTCTTGTCAAACCCCTGCTCGTTAATGGGCTAAGAGTAAAATATATTGAACAAACATTGGTGAAATGGCAAGTTCCTAAAAGTGAGTGGGGCAAGCTCAATTCAATAGTGCCTGCCGGGGCAATCTAGGAACAGTTGGTCTCAGCTGCATCTTGTGCTTGTCACAAGGTAAATTCATAATGGCTTCCTTGTTCTTATCTTTTGGTACAAACAATGAAGTTGAGGCCCTTGTGTTGGTAGAGGGTCTTCGAATGGCCAGGGCCCAAGCCATTGAGATTTAGAAGTTTGAAAGAGATTCTCAGCTGGTCATTAACACAATGACAAAAGGGAAGACCCCCAATAGGAAACTCAGCTACCTTCTTTGCCTCACATTTGAATGACAACATTTTTTTTCTCAAATCTCCTATTCTAATTGCGTCTGAGAAGCAAACAACACAACAAACCTTTTCGCCAATGCAGGGGCAGATTTGGGAGTGTTTTAGAAACTGGAGAGTTCTCTCCCCTTAAATTGGGTGGGTTTGGTGGACTTATTGCTTTGATACTCATCAATCTCTGCTTGATTAAATTCATATTAGCCAAAGGAGGGCGCATTTTTGATTGGTTGGGTGGTGTCATTGATATTTCTGGAACAGGCTTATAATATCATTATTATAGCTCATGATTGTTTTATATTTCCGCCATCGTCGCATTATGCATATATAGGCTCTCAATGCATGTGACTAGTTGGAATTTAACACCGCCAACGCTACCCTGTGTGGCATGTCTCAGCCATCTTGAACAGTACTGCCATTAACATCTATAAATGCCTCTGTTTCTCTCACAATTCAGAACTTTTTGTAGCTTCTCACCTCTCTTATTTTGGTCTACACCCCTGCATTTCCATGTGTCAGGTGAATTGTCTTCAAAAGGTTTGAGGGTGGTGAGAGGTCTAGTTTGCTCAGCTCGTTTGCATGCTTTCTTTGTGTTGGATGATATGGGGGATGACATAGTTCACTTCATTCTAGGTGAAGATATACCTCAGGTGATATACACCTAAGAATCTATCAGGTGTGATTTTCTTGGGAAATTGGTAGCAGTCACTCCGACCTTTGATGTCTTTCAGTTTTTTGTCAAATCTCTTTTCACCCCTTTGGTTCTCCCATTGACAAAGGAGGTCAAGGAAGTTGGGGAGAATTTCTGGCAGCCCCTCGCTCTGTTAATTCATAATAAGGATAATCCTATGTTCTCTCAGGGATGTCTCGCAAAGGAACTGTTGGACTGGCATCCTTTTCAGAAGGAGAAAGCCTCTCCTAATGGCAAGGTGATGCGTTGTCAATTAGCGGGCATAGTATTTGGGTTAGAGAAGAGGTTAAAAGCTTGTGAAATCTTCTTGAGCAAACATCACATGGTGTATCCTCTACCTATGTGTAGGGGAAGCCTTGGCAAAAAACCTAGGAAAAAAGGAGAGTCACGTGCTTGCTTCGACGTTTAAAGGCATTGCTCCCACTCTTGCTTTTGTTGTCTCAACTGCAAAACCTCGTTGTGGCAAGCAGGTTGAGAAATTTGGTGGCTGGACTGCGTCAGAATGGATGATCCTAGGCAATGATAAACTCTTCTTCATGGAAATTTTCAATGGCCCCACTTGCACCCTCTCAGAGCTGTTGGAATGAATGTGTGCCACCTTGGTGGCATGTGTCATATGTTCTCATTGCTAGGGGAATTGGCTAGAATAATATTCTAGGTGAGACAAATTTATGGCCAAAATATCTGTCCCTAAATGGACACAAGTTGACTACACCCTTTGCAATCCCGTTAGAAGAAGAAAATGCCATCCCCAATGAGCACGGTTCAGGGAGAAGGCATGCCTTGCTCTCTAGCAGGTAACGCTATTGTACTGATGTAGTTCTTCCTTCTAGCTTGGCTATGGTTCTGAGATTTGTGGTTGGCTAGTGGCAGTGTCCCTTTTTTTGGCTCATGGTTTGAGTGACCTTTTGTTGTCATTGGCACTATGTTACTTAGCTTGTACCCCTTCTATCTTCTAGATCTTTTTCCTCTACTTCCCCTAGTATTTCTATATTTAGTCAATCTCTCTTCTTACCCTAGATAATATTTTCTCATCTTAACTATGTAGTTTTTAAGCACTATTATTTACAAGGGTGAGGGCCGCAATAGAATCCCTTGTTTTAACTATAAAAAAAATAAAAAAAAATAAAAACAATTAATTCGAAAATCTTTCCTAATTTAAAGTTAGAATTTTCAAGTAAAAAAATCCTAACAAGAATGCCAAATTTGCATTTAATTGAACTTTCATTTCAAAATAATAAATATAATTTAAAAAACTTATAACTTAAATCCTAAATAATAATCTATACTTTTAAAAGTTTAAAGTTTAACGATCGAATAAAAACAAGAAAAGCGAGGAATATAAAAAAATAAAAATAAGTTGAAAAGACAGGTGCAAAGATGATTGCCTCTCTATGTGATTCATAAAAGATCTAATTTTGTTCTGCCCTACTTTGTGTTCAAATTCAGAGGGAAATATAGGAATAAGAAAATGGACTAGATCTGGTTTCCAAATTTCAATTTTCTTCTGAGTTTCTTTCTCTCCAGTAGTGGAGCACGAATAGCAAAATGAAGATAATATGTTGAAATAGATTTCATTGGTTGGTGATATATCTGTAAATTTGTTTTGCTTTTCTTAAGTAGCTTGGATTGCTGTGGGTTTTGAGTGAATATGGAAGTTGTGGGAGAGATAAGTGATGAGTAATATGCATGTGTATGACACAAGAAAGGTGAGATTTGTTATGGAAAAAAATGGTTGTTGAAATTATAGATTGCATAACTGGGGAGTACTCGCCGGAAAAACCTTGAAATGAATAACCGCTGCTCGAATTCGCCATTTTTTTTTGATCGCTAGTTTTTTCCTGCAACCGAGTACTCACCATGTACTCGCGAGTACTCACCTGCAACCCTGTAGATTCTTGTTGTATTCGCATGATTATACAATTTTGTACTTTATTTGTATTCAAATCTAATAGAAAACACTTTCCTAACATTTTACAGACTCATCTGATACATTATGGCATTATGCAACTGTAATTTCTATAAAATTTGATTTTTTTCTGATAATTTAAGTATTTTTTGCCTTTGTCGGTTATTGCCAGTTATTTGACCACCCCTATCGAATACTCTCCGGTTATTCAAAATTTTCCCTTGGCGAGTACTCGTTGGTTACGGGTATGTATACTATGGTTGACCGAACCCTTTCCCCTGCTCTTGAAGTTCTTCTCAACCCGCCATCACTTTAATTAGATAGCTGCCTTATGCTGAATGGATATCTGGCCTCTTCACATTAGTCATTAGGAGGCTCCCTATTTGTATGTAAAGTCTTCTTGTTTATGCATTTTGTTTCTGCTTGGGCTTATGGACTGCTCCTCTTCACATCAGTCATTAGGAGGCTCCCAGTTGCTATATCAAGTCTCCTTAACTATGCATTTTGGCTCCTCATGTTGATGTATGCATGTGCCTATGCCCTGTTCCTTGTCTGGCAGCAGTATTATTAACTGGCATGATGGCTTCATAATGGCGTACACTCCAAAAATGGATTGATAGGTTTGTCTTCTTACATTAGCCCCCATAGGAAGCTAAGATGATATATATTGGAGAGTGGTGTCTTTACACCCATGTAAATGATGTTTGAAGGTTGAGATATAAGGAAGAAGAATTTTCTTTTCAAACTCTGTTTCATTCCTGGAAGGTATAATAAAAATCGAGGGCAAGTATGGATCTTATCTAGATGGAAGCCAAGTATAATTTCAGAGGTGGCATGATGATGGCTTGCTTCTTCAGAAAATATGTACTGGTTTTTGATTGTGAATAGGACTTCATGCCTTTTTGTTGGAGATATTAAAACCCTTCACACTGTTGTGAGGGCTTAACTTGCCAGAATTTTTCCTTCATTCTTTTTGCAGGTCGTTCCCTAACCCTAGTGATCTTTAGCCCAAAAGAAACATATAATAAAAAAATATATTATTGACTACACACTGTAAATGACAATCAATATGGTATATAAGTTTCAATAATTAATTTTATGCAGCGTTGTATACCTTAAAGATATAAAATATTTAAATAATAAAAAAAATTAAAACCTAAAATATATGCAAACATAAATAAAAGATCAAACCTATTCGCTTTTGATTCTTGACTCTTCTTCAGCAGTGCCCTCTCCAGACACAAGGGCCTATCACAATCATCCACGCTGTCTTCTATAGGAAAGCTTAGCAGTCTGCGGGATATAGGGAGGGTTTTCCCATGCAGCAAACATTACAAACCAGAAACTTTGTACTTTTAACATGCAGAAAACACAACAAAAATGCAGTCAAACAATGCCTTAAAACGCTGAACAAAATCTTCTGCAAACCACACGGAAAACATAGCACACAGCTGTGTCTGCGAACCAGATTGAGAAACACAGTCCTGATTTTGTCCCTGCCAGCTGTGTTGTCTGAAAGTGTGCTAAAAAATGAAGCACCCAGGTAAAAAAAGATAAATGGAAGTGCAGTGACGAAGGAAAGAGAATGAGAGGTAAAAGTAGAATGGTAAAACAATGGGTTCAAATAGTGTAAATAAAAAAAATGGGACCGAAATTTGTATTTCTGATTCATTTTCTGATCCGACATATGGATGGGGATCGTTTCCTGATGATCCCCCTTTGTCACAAAAAACAAAAACAAAAAAATGCTTAAGAAAAAAAGAATAAAAATAGTTGCTCTAGGAGAGAGTACAGTTGTTCAGACTAAATACACGAGGTAGTAGTGATACTTTTTATTTAAGTCCTTTAGAAGTGTCCAAAAGGGGATCTGAGTTCATTTTAGACTTTAGTGCAAGTTGTGGATCATTTAGTTATCTTTCTTAGCATTTTCATAGTTGCAGGTTGTAACATTAAATATGAAATAAATGTAGTTGTATTTAACAAATCTGAGTATCATTAAAATATCCAAGAAGGATAATAAACTGTTTATATAATTAACCTCAATTATAAACTTGTAATAGCAAGTTTACATCGAATCATATATCCAAGCTAAATTGATCTCATGTAGGCTTAAAAGCCTTAATAATCAAATGCCTACATCTGTAAAACTATATGATGATTGTAGTCATAAAGTGCAATGAAAGTACAACAAATGTACATTAAAAGTACCACATAATTACAACTAATGTACATTAAAAGTACCACATATGTACAACAAAATTTCTCAATGTCCAACCACCATAATCAATCCCATATATGTATCAAGCACAACTATCAACTGAATACCGAAGAAGATAACTGAAATGCTACCATTGTAGACCGATGAGAGGGAGGATATCATTGGAGCGCTTTACCTCCAAACACACAACCATGTTTTCCCCGCACACCTTCCCCAATTCAAGAAGTGGCCCTACCCTTCAACAAGGGTGACAAAATTTGAGAGCCAATGAGAGAGATGAGCATATGAAAATAATACAGTCACTTCATGCAATGCACACCCACAACAAGGTAGACCTCTGACTATAAGCATACTGAACAAGACATACAATGATACATAAATCATTAAATTACTTTGGCCAAAGTTTTAAAATGACAACAATGACTCCCCCATGTGTCACAACTTGATGAAACAAGCACATGGGACCTCGACTCAGCCCAAAAGAATGCCAATGTCCCATAATATTTAGCAGTTCACATTCATTTTCATTACAAAAGAGCACAATGATCTTCATTCTCCTATGATGTCCACAAATGGGATGATCCAACAAAAAAAAAAGTTATCCAACGAACCCTTATGCAAACTGAAATTTATGAACTCAAATCCAACAAACCTTAATAAGTAAACAATTATTTCCAACAAGGGCTGCAATAAATACCTTCTTTGCCACTGTATTGAAGATGAAAATGCTGGTTATCTACCCTCCAATAATTTAGGTTTTTGACTAAAAATGCAGCTGCTGTTTCTTGACCAATTTCTCTTTGAAATCTTAATACACTTGACCAAAATTGATAGAAAAATATACAGAAGTTTCCAACAGTAATTAGGCATGAAACGAAGCACCAAATGAGATTGATAACCCTCACAAGAAGTCGTCCATGCACAAAAAATTATAGTAGTGAATAATAAATGATTTTGTAGTAGCAGTGGCCTTAAAATGACCACCAATAATCATGAAAATTAGCAGACAATTATAAGAATAATATTTAGAATTATTCTAGACTTAGAAGCACCCCAGAAGACTTTAAAATGTCCTCCAAGTGAGTCGCCTCACTTGCCAAAAATATATAAAAAATCTTCTGAATTGTTTTGCCTCAAAGGGGTCCTCCAATGACCTCCAAACCCTTACAAAAATCAGATAAAAATTCATGAATAATTATAGAAAATTCAGAATAGTATTTGGGCACAAAATAGCCCTTTCAAACCCTAAAAAATTAGCTCCAAACTGATTTGCCCTAGTTGGAATAATTGGGCAATAAATTCACAAACCCTACGAGAGGGTTATTCCCTTGTAGCGCAACCCTCCAAAAAGGGTTTTCAACCTTCCAATCAAATTGTCATCCTAGAATGCCCTCACATCCAAGCAAACAACTTCTAGAAGCAAGTTGCCAATCTTCCCAATCTGAAATTCATTTGTTGAAGCATAATTTGCAGTCCTTGGTGTAAAACTACTCACAATGGGGTTGTGAAGGGTTTCGTCTCCACACCTTGAAGCACTTGAATGTTTTCGTTTCCACACTTTGAAGCACTTGAAGGTTTTCGTCTTCAAGATATTATAGCCAAACTTGACATACTTTAGCAAATAGATTCAATATCCAAATAGTATAACCTTCAAATGGAGTCCATTATTTTTTTAAATACCCTAAACCCTCAAGAACGCTTAAATAAATGAGGGAAAATCCCCTTTTCAAATATACAACACATCTTATAATTTCCTTTTTAGCCCATGGGTGCCCATGACTTTCAATAAAGCCTCAACTTAAGTGAAATTAGACTAAAAGGTACTCTTTCATAACTCAAATGCAAATTAGAGTTCATGATGTACTTTTTTCAATAATTGTTCTTCAAGTGGACCCTTAACGTTCTCTTTTTTCTTTTCCCTTAGCCTTTTGGGAACAACTTTTAAGGCTAAGGACTCTAAGTGACTCATGTCAAAAAGGGGGACATGACAGTTCTGCCTATCTAAAATTGCTTGTCTTCAAGCAATTGCAAGAGCCACGGGGCTATCCACACATTTTTCACCACGCAATGTCCACCTGTAACTTATTCCCAAGGAAGAGAAGCTACAAACGGATCCCTCATACTGCTGTACTTGTGTTTTGTGGGCTGCCCCCAAATGCCAAGGGTGATATCACAGTCTTCCAAAGGCTTCCTGTGATCCCAAGCTACCAACTCTTTCAATACCGAGTTGTAGTTGATGAAGCTCTTCTCTTCCATGCCCTCATCTTGCCAACACTCTCGAATGATTCTCTTTATGTGTGACATATATATCGTTATTGGCTGTCTCTCCTCTTCATCCTTCACCTTCTCTTCATGCAAATGGTGTCCTTGTACATAAATATTTCCAGAATTTGATAGCAGCTGTAGGTGGATAAAAAAATCAGTTTTTTCACCTTTATGAGGCTGCTGTACCGGCCTGCATAATTCTGATTTTTCTGAGTGACAACATTCAGAATTACATGGTGCATTCATCCTTCCCTTGTTGGGCTTAACCATGATCCATTTTTTAATTTTTTGACCTCAATTGGTGGCTGGAAATGACTTTCTAACTCAGAATTTTCTGAGTGAAGAAAATCAGTCCCTGCACGTGCATTTTCAGAATTTTCCCCTAGCTGTAGCATGTCAAAAAAATTAATTTTTATGAATTTTGAAAGAGATGAAATTAAGAAATCAAACTCAGAAATTTTTAAGTGACTTTGGGACCAAAAATCAGCTAGCAACTTATCCTTTTTTCTGCTGTCCACAACTTGGGCTCTTGCCCAATCCAAAAGGGGTGTCAAGCCCTCCTCAATACCTCCAAAACTGCCCCTACACTTGGGTATTGGGTGCTGCCCATAGCAATTTAGGGACTGTCCTTGCAACCCAAATGTTCTCTTTTTTTCTCCTACACATGTACCACAAAAATCAGAATTTTGCTCCTTAACCAATGGGGTAGAAGACCGAATTTCCCTTGAAATATTTGGCTGCCTTTGATCCCAACTTGCAGCCCCTTGTTATTCTCTTTACCCTTCTTCTTTCAAACACATATATAAATTACTTACCATGCTATTGGATGAAGATGGGGGTGATCCTTGGTCATGTAGGCCATGTAAAATAATCTTCTTACGTCCCACTTTGAATTTTAACTCCATAGTTGGTAATTTTGTGTATACTTACCAAGGGAATGTAACCATTGTATGCCAAGTACCATATGAGTTTCCCCAATGCCCACTACATAAAAATCATCCTCTGCCATATACCTTTCCAAAGTTAGATTCAACTTTGGAGTCTTGGTAGTACAAGGGATGGTGAATCCATCCACCACAGTGACTTCAAACCCTTTGAACTCCATGTGTTGTAGGTCACATGATGTCACAAGTTCTCTATCGATGAAGTTGTGAGTTGCCCCACCATCAATGAGTATTGTGATTGGTTTACCTTTCAATGGTCCCTTATTATAAAGGGATAGTATCTAGGGGCCCTTGAAAGAGATGCTAGAGTGCCACTCAACTCCTCTTCTATCTCCAAATTTCTCACTTCATGGGTTTTTACAAGAGAAACAAAGACCCTTCCTCCTCAATTCATTCCTTACCTCATAGATACTTTTTGGTAGCTCCTCTTGCTGTACCAAACCAGGTGGGTTTGGCCTAATCAATGGCCCCTCATGAGTGGATTTTGAAGGCCCTATATAGTTGCCCCTCGGCTGTCCCAAACTGCCACCTCCATGCTGCCCTGTAGGTGGTAGAGAAGTAACCTTTGGCTGTTCCAAAGGTGGAAATTTGTCTCTAGGAGTAGAAGACTCGAAATCATAGGCCTTTTGGATGGTCTTCCTCAATATAAGTGGGTCAAATGCCTTGACCAACCCTTGCAAGGGTTCAACTAAGCCCTCTACAAACAAAACCACCAACCTCCTATTCGAAACATCGGTCACCATGATCGAAAGCCGTTGAAACTCAGAAACGTACTCATCTACTGAGGCCTTTTGCCTCAATTGAGCCAAATCACGAAAATGGAGTTTTTGATCTGCTTTATCAAATCTCTCCAAGAGTCTCCTATTGAACTCGTCATAGGTATGTATGTGATGATGCCTTTGCGTGATCAATCCATGATACCACTATTCTTGTGTTGCTCCCTCCAAATGCAAGGTGGCAAATTGAATTGCCTCCTCTGCCATGGGTCGTAATATAAAGAAGGTGTCCACCCTCTGAATCCATGCCCTCGTCGAACTCCTTGGTGAACCATCAAAAGTGAAAAGGGATACCTTGCCCACTGTATCTTGGGGATCTCCTTGGCCTCCTCTGTGTCTCTGAATGATCTTGGGCTCACTCCTCTCACGTTTCCAAGCTAAATACTCAGAAAAAGTCATAGCACTTCTTACTGCAACAGATGTTGTAAAATACTCTGCCATCTCTCTCTAAATCATCAAGTGGGTTATGTAAACCCTCTCATTATGGTAATGGCTCCTCTCTCTGAATGAATTTAGGCTATGTGGGCTTACGTGTGTATGTGCTCTATTTCCCACGGGGGGGGGTGGGTATGTGCATCAATGCGGTTCTCTGAGTTGTCGCTATCTCCAATGAAGTGCTCAAAAACTGTCACCCCACCCATAGCACACACAAATCCTCCATTAGGCTGTCATTTTATCTTGGGACTAGAAATACTTAGTAGATCTCTCCTCTGCTTCTCTATTTGTTCTCTCTTTCTGTCTCCCTTGAATCCATGTCACCCATTACCTGTTCTTGTTCTGCCTGTGGGTTCCCTGAACCTTTCTTGCCTCTCTTTTGGTACTGTAGAAACTCTTTGTCACCACTCATATGACAATCGTCTAACAAACCCGACAATCAACGAAGATATGGCTCTGATACCACTATAATGTCTCTTTGTGGGACAATTCAACAAAAAAAAGGTTCTCCAACGAACCCTTATGCAAATTGAAATTTATGAACTCAAAACCAACAAACCTTAAGTAAACAATTACTCCCAACAAGGGCTGTAATAAATACCTCTTTTGCCACTGTATTGAAGATGAAAATGCCGGTTCTCTGTTATCTAATTTTTCAGGTTTTTGATTGAAAATGCAACAACTATTCCTTGACCAATTCTTTCTTGAAACTCTAACACACTTCACCAAAATTGATAGAAAAAAATATACAGAAGTTTCCAACAGTAATCAGGGATGAAACGAAGCACCAAATGAGATATAACCCTCACAACAAGTCCATACACAAAAAATTATAACAGTGAATAATAGATGATTTTGTAGTAGCAATAGCTTCAAAATGACTACCAATAATCATGAAAATTAGCAGACAATTATATGAATAATATTTAAAATTATTTCAGACTTAAAAGCACTCTAGAAGACTCCAAAATGTCTCTCAAATGAGTTTCTCCACTTGCCAAAAATATATAAAAAATATTTTGAATTGTTTTGCTTCAAAGGGGTCCTCCAATGACCTCCAAACCCTTACAAAAATCAGATAAAAATTCAAGAATAATTATAGAAAATTCAGAATAGCATTTGGGCACAAAATAGCCATTTAAACCCTAAGAAATCAGCCCCAAACTAATTCGCCCTAGTTGGAATAATTGAACAATAAATTCACAAACCCTAGGAGGGTTATTCCCTTGTAGTGCAACCCTTCAAGAGGGGTTTTCAACCTTCGAATCAAATCACCACCCTAGAAATGGCTTCACACCCAAGGAAGCATCCTTTAGAAGTAAGTTGCCAATCTTCCCAATCTGAAATTTACTCTGTTGAAGCACAATTTGTAACTCTTGATGTAGAGCTACTCACAATGAGTTTGTGAAGGGTTTCGTCTCCACACCTTGAAGCACTTAAAGGTTTTTGTTTTCAAGATACTATAGTCAAGCTTGACATACTTGAACAAATATATTCAATATCCAAATAACATAACTTTAAAATGGAGTCCACTCTTTTTTTAAATAGCCTAAGCCCCCAAGAAGAGTGCAGAAATAAAGGAGAGAAAATCTCCTTTTTAAATATAACAACACATCCTTATAATTTTATTTTTATCCCATGGGTGCTCATGATCCTCAACAAGGCCCCAACTTAAGTGAAATTAGACTAAAAGGTATTTTTTCATAACTCAAATGCAAATTAGAATTCATGATGTACCTTTTTCAATATTTGTTCTTCAAGTGGACCCTCGACGTTTCCTTTCTTCTTTTCCCTTAGCTTTTTGGGAACAACTTTTAAGGCTAAGGACTCTAAGTGACTCATGTCAAAAAGGGGGACATGACATCTCCTCAGTAACACACTCATGATAACAAGCTGTAATAAGCTATCACAAAATATAAAGCAATTAAGCCTGGCTGCCATCATCCAAGGCTATCATCAATTAAAATTGATGATGTTTAACTAGGGAGTGTGGGGTTGTTTGTGTATTCTAGGCTGCAGAGGGTCCCACAACTGACCCTGCAATAGTTTAAAGAAGAAAAGAGACGGGTCTTGGTCATACCAATTACTGGGAGTGGCCATCCCTTGGGCGAGTTTTTGACATCCATGGCCAATACAATTGTAGTCTCAAGGAAAGACTATCTTGACAAGCCTTATGTCTCTTCCTGTCATACTGTCCTATCTCAAAACATTTTACAGTAAAAGCTGCCATCATAGCTGCGTGTAAGAACATGCAAGCAACCAGTCAATACTCTAGCTTGGATTTAAAACTATGCACCAATATCACAAAGTTAACAATATCCCTACACAACTGCTATAGTAATATGTTTTGATCACAACATGACCAATAATGACTGCAACAGCTGGGAGATGAATCCTTGTTTAAGAACCAACGGTCATGTTTTACATCGTGACCAGGTTATGTCCTAGTGGGGGTTTGAATACACATTGAAAAGATAACCATGGTAGTTTCCATATTAAGGGTTTCAACATCACGTTACTCAAAAGAATACAATCATCCATTCACATAACATGTTGTTTCGAAATGCATTGCCCAAATGGCTTATATTTCAGGCGAGAAAAAATGCAAGCTAAATGATTTTGCAAAGCAAAAACTACCAAGAAATGCAATAGGAGCTCAAACCAAAAGCAGCATAAACACATGAATCCTTTAATGTATTCAACACCCTAGATGGCTTTCAAATGATGAAAGGAAAATATTATTTGCCTGAAGGAATGAAAGACAAACATCAATCTCATACCAGCTGACATTGTCCCTTTGCCTTGCCCCAAACTCCCTCAAGAACCGATGCATAAAAGCAAAAATAACCATTTTCCCAAGCAAGAGTAATACTGCTACAAATATAGTTTGCCATGCCAACTTCATGGCTGAAAATCAGACTCCTGAAAATAAATGTGCCAGAAAATAGAAATGTTCGCTGGGAGCTGAGGAGGGAAAGTGGTTAGGTAAGGCTAGCATGCTGCCCAAAACTTGAAAGAGATGATTAGGGTTTGAAACCTTAACTCAGCTAATCCAACCCCAACCTGACTCTTTTGCACCAGGTTCAACTCGAAGCCAAACAAGATGATTTTTTTAAAACAGGTTGACTATATGTAAGGTCCATGAGGGACACAGTCATTTCTCTGTCTTCACAACAACATGACTAAAAGGGGCCAACATAATTATAACCGTATGGCAAACAAGATGATTACCTATTATGAAGTCAAGCCTATGTCAAGGATTTCAAAATGCCCATGTCAAGTTTTGTAAAGACCACATACTCATTATGTCCCATGATTTTGAAATGACAGTTTTACCAAGGTCTCACAACCAAAACACAAATCAAACAAATACTTACCAATTCCCATGCCTTCCAAGGCCAAACAACACAAGATAAACATCCCAGCTTACCATGTCCCGTTAAGTAATGCCTTAGCACGTAGTTGCATGGTAACATAGACATAGATAGTAAATCAGGGTCGACTCAAAGGCCCAAGATCAATAATGGTGATAACATGTGATCAAAATCGGTGTGATGACCGAAGGTCATCCCAACCCTATAACAAACGTGCCATTCTCACGTCTAAAATGGAGACCACAATAATCGACACCAACACGTGTCATGCACTAGTCACATGCCAAGTAGGTACAAAACACATATGCAACAACATTACTATGCTGAACCAGTAAGAAACACATCTGAACCTACGTTACTGGATACGGCCCCTAGTCCCTGGGAGGGGGGATACGCCCCAGGATATGGGATCAAGGGGAAACGTTGAGGGAGTGCCCCTGGGCTGTGGACACGCCCAAATACGTCTGGGTGATGTATCCGCAGCCCAAGGACGCTCCTTGGGTGTATCCCCACGCTTGCGAACGTCAAAAACGTTTTTTTTAAAAATTTTACTCAATAAAAAGTCAAACATGGACTTCAAAATACAATTAAAAACAAACTAAAGTGGATTCCCAACCCTAAAAGTAACATTCACACTCATTTTATCAAAAGCTGTGTGAATTTGTTTTTCGGGGCTCCGCCCTCAAACCCCTGGGGAGGGGGGCTTACCTGGCTTAAACAACCCCCCCCGCAACCCCTCTCATGCCGGATGGCTTGTCGTACTGCAAATGATATTGCCAAGGGGATTACAAGACGTCACACCATTATAGTTGTTGGAGGTATGGATATTCACTTCACCTCCTAACACATTGCACATTTGTTCACTCTTTTTCACTCTTGGACTTCAAAATACAGCTATGGAGTCATATTGAAGTTTTTATTTAACTTATTTTGTTTCCTCTATGCATATTATGTGGTTAATTTTGCTTATATGTCTATATTTTTATATTTTTAATTTTTTATATATATTTTTGTACGGCCGTATCCAAACGTATCCAAACCCCCCAATAAAAAAATCACCATATCCGATTCTTGTACCCGTATCCATATCGGTAACGTAGATCTGAACCATACCATATCCGATTCTTGTACCCGTATCCATATCGGTAACGTAGATCTGAACCATACATAGATGCAAGCACTACTTTGCCAAGCTAATGAGACATTCACAGGGACTAGCATGACGAACATAATGCGACAAGCAGAAGACTAAGCATATATCCTGCAGTCATATGTCACTACCATTTCAAAGCTGTCTGCCCTCTCTCTGATGATATCCTTCCTCTAGCTTTTTGACATAAGAGGGTCGGACCTACAACCACAATTATAACCACATGTAATTAGTCCAGTATCAAAGCATGATAATAAATAATAGATGATAATAGAGGATCAATGAGAAATAACAACTCATATTATTCATAAATAAGGTCAATGACAGCTCATCAAATAAAACAACTACTCTGATGAAACATCAAATTGATATATAACAGTCCATCATATCGATCAACTAACTGTTTTAGAGAAATATCAGTCCTTGAAGTGATCAATGTCAAGAGTCCACTGAACATAAATGCTAAATGCTTAATTAAAATGCTAGTTTTATATCATATAATTAAATTAACCATATTTATTGAAGTGGATCACTCCACATGCCCATCATAGTACAAAATTAGAGAACACGAAAAAAGGGATAGACCAATAAACACACTATTAGGGTTTTTACAGGTTTGAGTTTTCTTTTACTTGTTTTCTTTTTTATTTTTTTGATATTTTTGCCCCTTTTTTGTTGGGTGTGTGCAAACTAAGGTAAAACACACCCGGGTGTGTGGGGGTGCTTTTTTCTACACATGGTGCAAAAAGGGATTTGTTTTGTACCTGCCCCTGCGGACACGATGTGAGTGTGCCATTTAAAGGGTTGGTACGTGCACCTCAACAACCTTGCGATTAGCAAGTGCTCTTATAACTTTTCAACCTGGTATAAATAAGATTTTTCACCCCATTCTTCATAATTTTGTATGTATTTTGACGATATTTTAGTTTATAGCAAGCCCTGAAAGATAACCTATCTGATACTTTATTTCTATTATATATATAATATTTCACATATTTCTTATGTATGTACCTTGTAGCCATAGTTACCATGTTTGAAAAGTTCGGGTTGTTGGGATGGGGGAAAAAGTTGCGAAAGTTTAGGATTTTGGAAAAGGTTTGGTTCAAGTCAGAAATTTTATAAATTTAAAAAATATATAAAAAATAAACATCATACATATTTGTAAAGAAAATACCACTTAAACATAAAAATAAATATACACATGACATTAGTATACAAAAAAAGATAAATGCATAGCAAAATCCAATAGTGTCAAACTTCAATGTTCAATGGTTCATACATATAAGATTTAACAATTAGAATTATCCATTATTTAACTTTAAACTTTAAAGTTTCGAGCGTTAACTAAAAATAGGAATGAAATTTTAAACTATTAGGAGATGAAGTTAATATTTAGATCTTCAAAATTGTGGTGTGGTATATGGCAATCCTATGTCTAGTAGTTTTCCCCTTACCCGAATTTTACCGACCGTATGACCGTACGATGCAGTATGATGCTTCTAGATTGTTCAATGTGGTACGATGCTTATAAATTGGTTGACACAGTATGATTCTTTTAGAAGTTGTACAATACAATTTTCGGATCTTTCCTTGCCCTCTATAAAATAACCATGACACATTGAGGTTGAATATATCATTGTAATTCTTATTTTGCTGTTAATAAAGTACGACACATAGATATTTTGCCTTGGTGGTTTTTTCTTGGTATATTTCTAGGGTTTTCCATGTAAATATGGTGTGTATTTACTATTTTTTTCTTGTCTTGTTTCATTGTCATATTATTTTGTGCACTACTATTTTCTTTCGTAAACATCCACAACATCAAACGTTGTGTCTACATCAAAAGTATTACTAGCATCTTCATCTAATCCTATACCAGTAGATCAACAATATCAATATTTTTTTCATCTTCATTTGCAAGAGAGTGAGTAAGCCATCGTAAATTACTATGGACAAACTTAAGATCGGAGAATTTTTTATCCCGAGTCAATTCCTCTTATTAGTGTGAATTAATTCGTGTGCACTCTAGTGTATTTCACATGTAGAAGCACTAGAACACTGACAAAAGATTCACACGGCAAGCTTCTGTAACTCTAGAGTAGAAGCCCCATAAATCTGCCACCATTTAGATAGTTCCCACTTCATCCTGCTTGCTCTTGCTTCCTTGATACCAAACAATTTTTGTTGGTTCTTGAAAACAGTAAGTTGCTTTCTAATTACTTCCTTCTCATCTTCATCAAGAACCAACTTGTTTTTTTTTGCAAATACACCTCTCATTATCTCTTCATTTGCTTCATGATTTACTTCTACTAATTTAGGATCTAAATAACAGGTTGCCGTGTGTAGAGGATGATATAGCACAAACCATTGTTTGTTCACAATTTCTAAATACACTCGACTTCTTCAACATCACCTGCAAGCATAGTTACCACATTTGGTTGGATCTGGGAAAAATTCAGTTGAATTTGGATTTTTTGGGTAGTTTGGATAAGTTCGTGTGGGTTGGCCCTGTTGTTTTTTCAAAAAAATGTTTTTTAATTTTTTAAGGTTTTATGTGCAAAAAAAGCCCAAAAATGATATAATATTAACATTTTATATTGTTTTATTAATGTTTTTCATTGTATTTGTCAGTTTTGAATATTTATAAAACTTTGTTCATATATATATTTGTTTATATTCCGGATCGGTTTTTTCCGAATTTTTCAAGAATTTTGGATTTCGGGTTTTTTGGCCCTCTCGAATGGATCTGAATTTCTGAATATGGTAACTATCCTTGCAAGTAACTTTTGAATTTATTCTTTTGCTCTGTCCATTCTCTCATACACAACCCATGCAGGATTGATTGCCATTGATCATTCTCAAAATTTTGACAAGTGGCTCAAACACTATTACAATTTTCTTGGCCCCCTCCCAAAATGTGACCACTGAGATAATTCTTTCAATATCTTTTGAATGGATTTCCTTGGAATGCTTTGACTCTACCCATTTGTTAGTTACCACATCTTTTCTCAATTTTGTTCTCTCCTCTACCTCCCTTTGCAAAGTAATGAAGTTGGTGACAAATCTTGTTTTAGCCAGGGATAAAAGCTCACACTTTGCAAATGAATGATACAAGTTCAATGTCAAGCAGTGATAGAAGATAAACTTAGAAATTTGTTTTCCTTCAGTCACAATATTATTTACCCCCCCAATTTTTATAGATCTTCAAGTAAAAGATCCAATAGATGTGCAACACATGTTGTCTAAAAGAGATGAGGAAATCTCTTCATGAGTATATCACCTGCTCCTTTACAATTTGTTGTATTATTTGTAGTAACTTGAACAACACTCTCATCTCCTATCTCCAAAATCGGTGATTTGATGCATTTGGAAATGAAAAGAAAAGTTTTTTGTTCGTTACATGTGGCAATTGATTTTATAAAGATAGAACCATCAGGGGATATTGCCAACATATTTAGGAGGGGCCTTTTTCTTGAATTGGACCGTCCATCACTTACTATTGTGCATCCCATTCTTTCTCAAATTTTCTTCATTTTATCTAGCTCAATGGATATGCCTGCCACCTCTTCAAGAAGATTAGTTCTTACTCTTTCATTGCAAGGTAATTTGTAACCCTTCTTAAATTCAATAGCCACATCTAGGAAGGTTTTGAAATGCAGATAACGATTAACATTGAAAGGAATGGCCTCTACATAAACCATTCTAGTTGTCAACTTGTCTACATCATGTTTTTATTGTGGTCTCCACATGGACTTCAATGAACCTTGTGACTTCTCAGCTCCACTTGCACTTCCACTGGAAAATGGTAATGGAGAGCAACTTGAATTATTGGAGTCAATTTGCGAAATAAAGTGTTGAATTTTAGCTTTTTTTGCTTTTGAAGCAAATGATCCAACATGACTCACATCATATTTAGCTTGCACTCGATTTATTAAATTTGCATACTTCGCTTCCTTTGAATTTTCATTTGCTATGTCAAAACGTTTCACATCTGGTGATCCTCTAAGATAATGGTACCAAACTTTAGTTATACTTCATGTGATATGATCATTGCACTATGTGCATATCATATATATTTTTATTTTATCATCTCTTTGGACAATATATCTCATCCTTAATGGACGACTAGACATGTTGCCCACTGTACCCTCATTGCCCGCTGCTCAACGTTGCATACATTGTTTTGAACTTGCCAACTGTACCCTCATTTCCCACTGCTCAAGCTTGCATACACTATTCTGAACTTTTGATCTTATCACTGAAATTTAATGAAACCTTTACACCTATAAAGATTAACATTTTCAATATTTTTAATATGCAATACTAAAACTTAAAATTAAATTATCCTTTGCTTTAATTATGTATTTTATATTTTTTAAGTTTTCATTGTTTATAATTTTAAATTAAAAAATTTAAACTAAAACAAAGACTTAAATCATTAAATGTAAATTTAATTGAATAAAATTAAAATAATATAAATTTATAATTAAATAAAAAATTAAACAAAATACAGATAAATATAAAAAAATCATACAATATAGATTACATGCTCGATGCTATATTTCAAATCATCTTAATAAATGTATATAAAACAAAGATTTTTTGATTTAATATTGAATAAATGAATATAAGAGTATTAGAAATTTCAAGACTCAAATACGAACTAAACAATGAACCTACTTGATGACGTCGATGAGCAATGTTGGATGGCAATTAATCGATTATAAATTGCCCAAAATTTAGTATTCACACTACAATCTGTCTCCCCACAGCTCGATTAGTCTTTGTAGGTGACAATCATTGTGCCTCGAATGGTCTCCGACTCCCCCGTTCCAGTTCCACTCTCCAGTTTGCCACTTCTTGAACCACAACTGTGTGATGGCATGAAATAGACTGCATATAGTGTGACGCCTTTCAAATGCTGACTGTAGATTGCGTGATAACTTTTAAACCACGACTATAGGTTATGTGATGGCTCTTTGAGTCTCATATAGTGTGATGCCTTTCAAACGACTGTAGATTGCATGACAACTTTCAAACCACGACTGTAGGTTGTGTGATGGCTCTTTGAGTCTTTAGGCACGAATATTGAAAATACTAATTCATATTTCATGCTCCATTATCTAACGATTGCATAGATCAAATGCCTATTGATGGTAGCCGTGTTTTACTATTTTCTTCTCATCTAGGGTTTTTGCGTTTTCAACAAAATAGGGGTGAGTGATTTTAATGCTCATTGTTTTGTATGTATTGTTTGGCACTAGCTTTTAGGTTTTCCATGTTTGTGTTAAAAAATAAAAGTTAATTTCTTAATCTTAAACGTTCTTTTTAATTTTTTTTTTGCGTTTGAACTTTACTGATTAAATTCGGTGAGTGGTAAAGTTTGGTTTGAACTGAACATCAGCCATGTTCAGATGAACATGGCGACTATGCTTGTATCTACATAATAGAATCGAAGATGAATCTTTTGTATAGATTGGAATTCATGTGTAGGCCCATATTTGAACTCAATAGAGTTTTTATCTAAGTAGCCAATTGTGGTACTGGTATGTATATAGATATGGGATTCAGGTACGTGGATACAATGATTTTCTTGGTCTTGTATACCATGACTTTTTTTGGATATGGCCGTACAAAAATATATAAAAAATATTAAAAATATTGCCAAATAAACAAAATTAACCACATAATATGAATAGAGTAAACAAAATAAGTTAAATAACCACAAAACGTACTAATAATTCAATGCCAAATGTCATGATATTCAATTGAAAATTCACAATGGGGGTTATTTGTGTGAATCAAGGATCAAAGCATAAAGGATGCCCGAATAATTTGGCAAGTGACAAGTTTCTAGAAGAATGTGGGAAAGAACCACCATGTATTGAGAGTTTTGACAAGGGACGGGAGGAATTTCAGAGCATCAAGAAGAAGAGGTTCATTTGAAAAATGAGCCTGCAAATAGTGATGAAAATGAAGGATAGTCAAGTAGTTGTGAAGGGGTTTTGGAGGCCCTGAGGAATAAGATTAGTAGGTTTGTTTACATATTGCAAGCAACCTCTACCCAAGATTTATTTACCTATACAAGTAAATATTTTGAGTGTTGAAGGCCATTAACATCAGATCATTTGAAGGAACTTGGCTCCAAGACATTGAGTATGAATGTATTCCTTTCCGTTGTTATGAATGGTGTTGAATAAGCATGTGAAGCATAACTGAAAATGTTTTTTTATTCTAAATTGTTTTTTGAAGTTCATATTTGACTTTTTGTCGAGTGAAATAAAAAAAAAAAAAAAAATGTTCTAGGTTGTGGGTTTGGCTAGATACGGCCAATATACTATAGGATTGTGGATTCGATGTATCCAAGAGGATTTACAATTCTCTTGTAGTCAGTGTTCCACGGGGACGCGTTCCCCCCAAAATCCCCACGTCTCTGGGATGGGGATGTCCCTAGGATGTGGGGACGTCATGGAGATGTCCCCCTGCCGCACCTCCATCGCCACCTCGAACCGCTGCTATCTCGGGACGTTTCCCTCTAAGAGGGGACATCTTCGGGGCATCCCTTCAAAAAGGGGACGTCCAGGGGACTCTGGGATGTCCACGGGACGTCCAAGGGACACTCAGATGCCCCTCAACCCCTCGGGAAACTTCCAGGCATGCCCCACATTGGGGGACTCTGGGACGTCCAGGGGACGTTCATGGGATGCCCATATGTCCCTCAACCCCCGAATAAACTTCCAGGCATCCCCCACGCTAGGGGGCATAAAAAAACATTTTTTTTTTAAATTTGAAAAATATTTTGGTTTGTGAGCCCTCTATAACCCTAATTGCTAATGGGTCCCACCCCAACCACAAGGCCTCCCAAAAGCTTTAAAAAAGCCCTATCCCTCTCATTCCAAATCACACAAAAACTTCATTGAGTGAAGTAGAGACCTGAAAGTAATTTTGAATCATCATTATGAAATTTTGAAAATTTTGAATTCGATATTTTGATTTTGATTTTCAATGTTCAATGTTCATTGGTTCAATGATTCAAACTTGAAACTTCATTGTTAAAAGTTAAAACTTAAATGTTAAATTGTTGATGTTCAATGCAATATACTTATTCCTTATACATCTTTTTATAACTAATTTTTCAAGTACTATATGTATTTGCACCGCTCCCCCGCCGCCGTTCCCCCGCCATCCCTAAACTTTGGTCCCTCGTCCCCCTGTCCCGGAAACCCGTCCCCGCATCCTCTCGTCAGGAAACTCCGTGGAACTATGCTTGCAGTATCCTAGCCTTATTTGGGTAGGATCAGACCAGGATTAGTATCTGAAATGAATTGTACCTATATCCAAGGATCTAGGGTGAAGGATCCAATAACATAGGTTTTTATTAATGGTGATATATGGAAGATTTCTTGGCCACATAGTTTGTGGGGTTATGAAGATTGGGTTAGATAAAAATAAGTAACTGTGAATCTAGTAGTACCAAGGAGTCTGTATGGACATATCCGGGAGGATCCACAATCCTCC
Source organism: Torreya grandis (assembly GCA_037957365.1). NCBI lineage: Eukaryota > Viridiplantae > Streptophyta > Pinopsida > Cupressales > Taxaceae > Torreya > Torreya grandis. Next base: position 747,401 of record JARHVA010001339.1, read on the forward strand.
CGCAGTATCTAGACAGGATTGGACCAGGATCAGTATGTGAAATGGATTGTACCAATATCTATGGGTCTGGGGTAAGGATCTGGTAACATATGTTTTTATTAATGGTGATATATGGAAAATTTCTTGGTCACATGGTTTTTGGGGTTATGCAGATTGGCTTAGATAAAAAGAAGTAACTGTGAATCTGGTAGTACCAAGGAGTTTGTATGGAGTGAGTTCATTCTTAGGGCATGTTCGATAACATAGAGGTGCACTTGAGATTTTACCCAAATGCCTCATCTATTGAGCCAACTTATGCAGAAAATACTCACCTTGCCACGGACAATGTCGCATAAAAAATAATACAATTGGGACATGTATAAGATCTTATAAAATTGGCAGGGTTTGTACTTAGTGGTGTAGCAATAGGAGGCATCAACTTCTATGTTGGTCAATGGTTGCCCATACAATAGAGTAATTTAATCTGAAACAACTAGAGGCAATTTATATCTGAGTTAAAAACAATAATCTAAGTAGTGATTATGCCAATGGAAATATTGGCGTTTGTCCTTAAAGCGATCATAAATTAGAAGGACAATTTCTTTGACAAGTGATTCTTTTTGCTACAAAAACTACAAGGATATTTGTTTCGAGGATGCTGCCCCTTCAAAACAACACTTGCCTACGCAAGTTTATCAATTAGCACTCTCAAATTAGTATTTTGTGTAGATACTTTTGACAGTTTCAATTGCTATACTGTCTACTTCCGCCACCTACGTAGGAAATTTATCCTTCATATCCACTTCTTTTACCCAAGGCTCTTTTTCCTTGCCTATCAACATGTCATCAAAACTAAAAATGTGACCTTAGAAATTAAAATGAGTGAAATAGTAGAAAATAATTTTATAAAAAAGTTCATGTCGGATTAAAGAAAAGGGCTAAATTCTGACATGATAAAATTAGATAACTCCCTTTTAGAAATGCAAAATTGAAAGCGTCACATCTCCGCAACCACATGGCCAATTGGTGCAAAAGTGGCAATAGATTCTATTTTAAATCCTCTTGAACCCATTTTTAATCGTTTGGATTGTGGGTCGGAGCAAAAAGTTGTGTTTTCCACTATAGACAGTCATCCTCGACCCCAACCTTGGAGGCAAGTGGTCAAGTGTGGTCTCAGTGTTCGAGCCTTAACGTCAAATGAGTGCCTAAAGGTTCTCTGGGAGAGCAGTTCTCTATAGCTAACCCTTAACCTAAAGGTCCTCTCACTGATAGAGCGATGATGTAGTGGACAAATTGGAGTGCATCACGATTCTGGTGGTTCGGATGGTATTTATTGCACCTAGTTAGCGTCCACCCATTGAACAACTCTTTGAGAATCCTATTAAAAGGTACAAGTTAAAGGATTCTACATAAAAAAGATAACCTCAATATTCCAAAAGACGAGTGGTCATAATTGCCATAATCATTCACACACAGGATTATCAATGGAGAGAGAGAGAGAGAGAGAGAGAGAGAGAGAGAGAGAGAGAGAGAGAGAGAGAGAGAGATCCAAACTTCACTTAATAATTGGAAGTATAAAAAAAAACTTCTATTAATGTTCAAACTACATCAATTGGAATTGAAAGTATAACTAGTTATAATAGAGAATAACTAGGGTAAGAGGATTCTTGGCTATGCAAGTAATTAAACACAAACACAAAAGTGAAAGCAAAGAAACAAACCAACATATAGTAAACCGTAAGTGGTTAAAACTCCAAGCCATAATGTCTAGGTACATATATCCAATTGAGAGGAGAGGCTCCCCAGTAGGAAGATCAAAACATGTGATAAAAATGAAAAACAATTGTTGTCTCATGTTTGTAGAAAAGGCTTGGGTAAGAAGAACTAACAACATCATTTTCAACCACTGAGAGAGCGCCAATATAAGACTTGATATCGTCCATCATAGAATGGTCAAGGCTGATGGGGCCGCTTGGACAATCCTAGGAGGAAGAAATGTACTCCCCTCGAAACCTCTCCTAACACTTGAGGTTGAGGAAGTTTGGTGGGAGAGAAGAGATTCGTAACATGCGCCTACCCCCATGACCCTGGCTATAGGTCAAGGGGTACAAGGGCCCTGACACCATTAAAAAAAAAAAAGATCCATGACACCTAGAATGAGAATAAGAAGGTTGGGGTGCGCTAGTGGTGATATGTAAGGATGGGCACTGTCTCATTGCTATCACCCTCTGTATGCAAATCAACATCCTCCAAAGGGTGATTTTTGCCTGCAACCATTGTGACAACAGGCTCAAAGGAGGTAATCAATTTAGTACATATTGAAGGAAGAGTGCCAAACATTTGTAATTAGGGTAGTGGAAGGTGGATGGAGGACCACTTAGATCTCTAAACTAAAAATGATGCCTCCCCTGAATCTCATAGTAGATGAGACTCTTGAAAATAAAGTGCTCCTTGGTCTCTAGCTCTTGGGTAACGAAGACAAAATGTTATCTCTTTATGTAGAATATGGCAATCCATGGCAGCTTGTAACTGATTGGAGCACACTCCCAAGTAGGATCTTCATGCCATGTGATTATTGATGATAGAATAGTTAGGTAGAACAATGGTACCATTCATGACCTGTAAGAGAAATTCTTAGTGTAGAAGCCTTGGTTTGGGTAGAGAGGCTATAGTGAATAGGACAAAATGATTGCAAGGAATAAGGCGTGAAGGTGAATCCAAGGTGTATTTATAAGGAGGTAGTCGATCAATAGAGATGCCAATTGATTGAAGGAGCAAACTGGTCTCAGCTTACCAACTATGTGAACGCCTAGTGAGACCAAGGGAGGCATTCAGCTCTAAAGAACAAAGGGCCAAATATGGGTAGGTCTCATGACCAGAGGCAATATCGGCTAAGGATTCGAGTTCATCAATGTAAAAAGTAACAAACTTGGGCTGGAAAGTGCAATAGTGATCCATTCCTTTGCAATAGATCACATGTTGAAACATGATAGTTTGAACCCTTTCAATATGTTCCCACTCATTGTATCCCAAACTAGGACAGCAAGACCTTGACCTATAAAGAAATGCATATTATTCATTGCAATGAAGACATCCATCTTCAAAGGGAAATCCTTAAAAATGTATTTGAAGGCATTTGTGCTCCAAGAGTAAAAGTGAGGCATACCCCATAAAAAAACGTGATTGTGAGGAAGGCTCAAGGCTAAAAGATGGTCCAGTAAATTTCACATCTAAGTAGGTATATGTTGTCTTTATCTCCACAGGTTCCCCTTTGTAGAGTAAGTAAAATCTGGAGAGAACATTGCTTGAGGTGTTGAAGACCACAATTTGAATGCTACTAAGGTTGATAATCAGCTGGAAAAGCTCACAAAAGTAAGCAAGAACATCAAGTTGTCTTTGTAGATCATCAGAAGAGTGAGAAAAGAGGACCACATCATCAACAAAATTTAGGATGGAAATCAGAACATGATTTAATGTACTATCATCATCAACATGGTACGTTGTTGAAGAAATCATCAAGGTCATCAATGTAAATATTAAAAGGGCCATGCGAGAGATGGCACACTTGCTTGATTCCAATGGCACTTTTAACAAAGTTGGAGAGACCACTGGGAGTCTAGAGTCGGTCAATAAGTGTCAAATAATAGTCTCATGCTGGCTGTTATAAGTGAAATCAAAATACCAATATCATGCAACTTTTGGAGAAGGGTCTCACAACTGAGCTAAAGATCTTCCTAAAGTCTACAAAACAATAAAAGACTTTGAAAGACCATTGACAAGCCTCCTCAACAATAGAGTAAAGAGTAACTATATGATCAGTAGTCTGAAAGCCTCTCCTAGAGCCTACTTATTGCCTTGCACTATTGCCTCGCACTAAGATTACCACTCTCCAAGTGCTTAGAAAGCTTCATGTCCATTACCATGGCATAAAGCTTAGAAAATGTATGTTCAATCATGATAGTCATTGGTTATTCAGGTTAGAACTATCCCTTGACTTATGAATGTGATGGATGATGTGCTGTGCCCAAGAGGGCGAAGCCTTGTGCGAACAACCTCATTAACTAACACTGCAATAGGGAAGGCTAGTGTATCCACACTATATTTGAGGAACTATGCTTACGGCCCCTCACAATTGGCTGCTTGTATTGAACTTCCAAATAGCTCTCCTAACATCAGTAGAAGAGAACAAAAGACAAGGAGGTGGTGGAGAGGGGAATGCAAGCCCAAAGGACTGCCCAATTATTTTTTTTTCATGGAAGCTACGATCTTAGTGTGTGCTTTTTGAAGGTCCTCCACTTGGAGTTGTGTGAGACCCATATCCAAATAAATTTTGTTGGGAAGAGAACAATTTATTTTTATGTTTAAGAGCCTGAAAGCTCTCCTCAAAGGATCGGAATTTGACAGAAAGTGTGCTATCTGGAGTTGCCCAGGCTTTGTCCAGCGAGATATCTTTCAGGTTCAAAGATTCATGCAAAAAGGCATGGCTGACCTGCAGGGATCAAAGCATCAGGCCTAGGAAGGCCACGGATGTGAACGTTGAGTAACTCAGTCTGGCGAGCTCTCTCCTGTTTAAATATTGCTTGGAAAGCCATTTTAACAACTGGAGTAGCCGTTTTCAGCCTGACCACTTGTATCCACAATTTGTATTCCTCCGCTTATTTTAAAATAGACTTTTGATAAGATGTAGTTTCCTTCTTCAAAGGTTCTTGTTGGTTAACAATTTTCAATTTTTTGTTTTTAATTTCGAAAACTACCTCGTAGAGTTGCCAAATGTGTTGGATGTCATCAACAATGTGGTGGGTAGCTTGGAACTGCTCAAGTTTTTAGTTAGTTGCACCTACAAATCAGCAATTACAGCATCTTTTCCTCATAATTGTTGCTGGAGAAGTGGCAAGAATTGTTGAAAACTAGATTCCCAGTTTCACGATTTCAGAGATTGGGCCCAAAAGCCTTTTGTGCTAGATCTTGGGCATCTTGGCCTTGTAAGGCTGAGGATACTCGGGAGTTACAAACTCCCGAGGGTGAGGGATTTCTACAAGCAGGAACGAAAAAAATACAGACTACAGGGTCGAATCTCTTCGATTTTTGTATGCGGGGTTCACTTTCTAGACAACTCCATTTATCAGATTTCAGAACTTTCCGACTTTCCCAACTGGCTTTATTGTGTTATGTATACCGTTGTTATTAATAAATGCATTGTTTTGGCAACTGACTTTATTGTTATTAAATATTCCCTTTTTGGCTATGGGTAGTGTATTAATGAATCTTTAGTTATCAACGTTGGGGTTGATGGTTGCGTCTTAATCAACAACTGTGAGTACCATTTGTATTATAAATAGTAAGTTGATTGTCAGGGTATGGGCGTTGATGTGATAGGTTTTCCATGTCCTAAGCAATGCACTTTACACTACCTATGCAATAAAGATATTGTTCTCTTCTATTCTGTTGTGTTATGTTCATTATGTGTATTTATAATTCTGTAAACAGTATTCTTCGGTAGTGTAGCTTTTGTAGCAAACAACCATCTTAATGTTCTACTGGATTGTGTAGATATGGCATGATTTGTTATGGCTATAAATTAGTGGTCCTAATTCCAATCTGGAAACTAGTGACGAACGACAAATGATGCCCGTCTGTTATAGGTTTTGTGATAGCCATACTTCATTCCTTACCATGAAAATTCAATTGGACAACTTACGTATCTATACGCCTTGTGGATGGGATAACCACTTGTTAAAGCTTGAACGGATGCTTAAGGCTTACCTGTGAATGCTATAACTAGTTAAATGGGGCAGTGAAGTCCATGAAATGCTGACCTTAGAAGAGCCTCCGAGAGGTTTGGCTGGCTATAATGTGTTCTTTGTAGGTTACTAGTTAAACATCCTGTGTGTAGGTAATGCTATACTTAGTAATTATGCTCATATATTAGATTAAGTAGGTTTTCATCTCTTGTTCATCCTGTAATGACATTTTATTGTCTTGTGAATTTACAGATGCAGGGAAGCAGCATGTCATTTATGAACACAAATTGAAGGCTGTCTGTGTAATAGTTTGGGTCATTTATAAGCATGGATGAAGATTCAAATGTTTGTCAAAGAGAGTGAAAACCTCAAAATCTGTATTTTATGGTTGGGATTAAGATGGTCCAAATTTGTTCAAAGATTTAAGTTCATGCAAATGTCTTTTGGTATTTCAACACATCATTGTTAGGAATTCTTAGCAAATTGTTAAAGCATATGCTTGTCTGTGTTCACTCCTTTAGTCATTTCAGAATTAAAAGTTGTTTTGGGAATTGATTTATGCTCCCCCATGACAAATCGCTCTGAACATCTCGATTCTCAACCATTGCCTTAGTCTCTATCAAATTCGCATAGTTTGTACGTTCAGAGAAAATCCTGCCTTTTGGTAATAGTACGATGATATAGAATGCTTTTGGTAATGGTATGATGATAACCTCCTCAAAGAATTTGGTGGTTAGCCATTTGAACATATGCCATTGTATAAGAGTTATTGATATATACTTGTACATTACTTTGTTCAAAGGGACAATGAAATGCTATAAGGGCCTCCTGGAGCCTGCCAAATGCTTAGCAGAAAATGCACACCATGTTTTTCTTGAATGCGAATAGGTTGCCCAGCATTCTCTGTCTGGAATCACCAAGTTTATTTTCTTATTTATAAATAAGTCTTAAGGTGTAATGAGACAATAAACAATGACGCTGTCTTCCATATCCAAATCAATATGGTATTTCTATTTTGTAGGCCAAGTTCAAGCATTTGGAAGGACGAGCTATTTGTATAGATGATGGAGATCTTGTTTCATTCTCTAGTTCTGATGTTGGTAGATGCTATCTTTTTGCATGGTAACAGAAAACTCAAAATTTTGATTGCAGGAACAGCTGAAGCCGCTGACGGAACAGTTAGCAAGAGTGAAAGATTTATCTGTGCCTGAGTATGGTAGTCTTCTTCAGTGGGAGGCTAGAGCAATTGCTGCTGGGCGTGCTGTTAGTGGTGATAATAATGCAAATGAATCATCAAAGTCTTCTCAAGGACAAGGATATGGTGGAACTCCAATGCCTTACCTCGGTGAGACAAAGGTGAGCATTTTTGTATCTTTGTTGCATCTATATATGTATAGAAAATGATTGCCGTCGGCACTAATAAATGTTCCAGTTTTCTCTGTTTCTGTAATTTTCTTCTGTTCTGTTCATGGATATTGTTATAGAATGTTGTATCACCACTGGAAAATAATCTCGTTTGCTTGCTATGTAGATAAACTGCCAATTGAAATTTGAAAATGTGAAAGATTGTATGGTTTTTCTGCAACTAACTCACGAGGGAGGGTAATAATACCGACATGAAATTTGCTTCTCTGCTTACTTTTTCATAGGTTACAGTGTACAAAATTAACTGCAATGCCCTTGCTTTGCTGTTATCTATGCAGTAGAGACTGTTCCAGTTTTCTCTGTTGCTGTTATATTCTTCTGTTCTGTTTGTGGACATTGCTATAAAAAGTTCCATCACCACTGGAAAATAATCTCCCTTGCTTACTACGTAGATAGACTGTAAATTGAAATTTGAAAATGTGAAAGATTGTATGGTTTTTCTGCAACTAACTCAGAAGGGAGGGTAATAATACCATCAGAAAATTTGCTTCTCTGCCTACCTTCTCATAGGTTACAGTGTACACAATTAACTGCAATGCCCTTGCTTTGCTGTTATCTATGCACTAGAGACTGTTCCAGTTTTCTCTGTTGCTGTTAGCTTCTTCTGTTCTGTTTGTGGACATTGTTAGAGAAGGTTGTATCACCACTGGAAAACAATTCCTTTGCTTACTATGCAGATAAACTGCTAATTAAAATTTGAAAATGTGAAGATTGTGTGGTTTTTCTGCAACTAACTCATAAGGGAGGGTAATAATACAAACACAAAATTTGCTTCTCTGCTTACTTTTTCATAGGTTACAGTGTACACAATTAACTGCAATACCCTTGCGTTGCTGTCATCTATGCAACTAGCCAATCAGCCGCCTTCCCTTTACCTTCAGGCTTCAACTAGAGTGTGAAAGATGGAAAACTTTTCTTGATTTTCATGTATTTATATCGGAAAGATATCATTTCAAGTTTTTACCTTTGTTAAGCCTTCCTTTTATATACATGTTATTGTCTTTTCTATTTCAAAAAGATGTTGGTCTGTAGGATCTTATGTTTTTTGGTTCTTCAAATTTTTTTAAGGTCGTTTTAAATTCTCTCTCATTCATCAGTTAAAAGAAATTAGGATCTTAGATTGCTTGCAAGAAGATTGTGTGGCATCAAAAATACTGGGACCTATCACATGCCCCATCCTCAAGGCTACAATAATCAAGACCAATCTTTGTCCAATGCTATAATAAGATGCAATGCTGCCATCCCTGATAAACTGCAATCAAAGATGGCCAATCCCCAGGTAACACATATGGGACAACTCCTCACAGAACTGTAATCACTTGAACTCAATAGGAAACGTGCCAATACATCATTTGGAATATCTGTTAACTCATAATCAAACACAAATACCTTCAAGTAGTTCACATAATCTACAAATGTCAACAGAAATGTTGAGAACAACCGTTCAAATCAAACTCTGATCTTCACCAGTATTGTACCCACTCAAGTGCTGAAGAATGCACATATGCTCAAATGTAAGTCAATCCACCATGAACCATGATGTGCTAGCTCCAAATCTAGAGCATCATCACAATCTCAACATGAAATATGAATCCTCATGTTTCCCCTCTCAGATGAGAGTGGAACAACACTTTGTGTAGAACCCCCTTTTAAGGGTAAGTGATAGTTTGAAATACAACTCAAACGAACTTGGAACTTGTATAGAAAAATGTAAAAACGCAAGGATGCCCTTTCCGATTTTCATCAAGTGTCTCCATTAAGCCGCCCATTCGGTGTTTCAACTTAATGGGAAGAGGGCATAAATACTCTTATTTGTACCATCAACAAGAGGAAATATCTCAATCTCCATAGCCTCATACAGTCTAAAAACATAAATAAGAACCATTGCCATCATTTGGGCAGATCCTTTGTCACATTGATCACTAAACATGTTTGAGCTTTCATCATCTGATATGTCGAGTTGATCATCAGCTTTGATTTCAAAATAAGAGGAGATAGGCACAATATTTGGATCTAGGAAACAGGCCTCAATAGTAGGTTCAACTATACCACCAATATTTGTTGAATTGGAAACAACTCAATCAGAAATAGAATCCCTGATAGTAGATTAGGATCTTACATTACTTGCGAGAAGATTGTGTGAGATCAAAAATACTGGGACCTATCACATACCCCATCCTCAAGGCTACAACAATCAGGACCAATCTTTGTCCAATGCTATAATAAGATGCAATGCTGCAATCCCTGATAAACTGCAATCGGCGATGACTAATCCCCATTGGCCAATATGAGTACTCTTTGGGCACCACATATGGGACAACTCCTCATAAGACCTTAATCACTTGAACTCAATAGGAAACGTGCCAAGATATAACCAAGTACATCATTTTGAATATTTATAACTCATACATAATCAAACACAAATATCTTCAAGTAGATCACATAATCTACAAATGTCGACAAACATGTCGAGAACAACTGTCCAAATGACAACACTGATCTTCACCAATATTGTACCAACTCAAGTGCTGAAGAATGCACATATGCTCAAATGTAAGTCAATCCACCATGAACCAGATGTGCTAGCTCCAAATCTAGAGCATCATCACAATCTCAACACGAAATATGAATCCTCATGTTCCCCTGTCATATGAGAGTGGAACAACACCCTGCATAGAACCCCCTTGTAAGGGTAAGTTATAGCTTGAAATACAACTGAAATAAGCTTGGAACCTGTACAGAAAAATGTAAAAACTCAAGGACACCATTTCGGGTTTTCATCAGGGGTCTCCATTAAGCCGCCCATTCGGGGTTTCAACTAAATGGGAAGAGTGCACAATGAGTCATCTTATTTATACTATCAACAAGAGGAAATATCTCAATCTCCATAGCCTCATACAGTCAAATAACATAAATAATAACCATTACCATCATTTGTGCAGATCCTTTGTCACATTGATCACTAAACATGTTTGCGCTTTCATCATCTGATATAGTTGATCATCAGCTTTGATTTCAAAATAAGAGGAAATAGGCACAATATTTGGATTTAGGAAACAAGCCTCAATAGTAGGTTCAACAATACCGACAATATTTGTTGAATTGGAAACAACTCAATAGGAAATAGAATTCCCGATAGTAGGCTTAGTCAAGGGAGTAACATTAGTGGGTATAAACAAGGGCTTATTAGCAGGTGAAAAGATATATTTTACAGGAACATGAAGTGTGACTCTCCTATAATATCTAGATGACTCTGTGATCTCTAATGGGTGTCATCAATCCACCCAAAAGATAGTCTACTAAGGGAGTATGACTGACGATGCTAGCATTGTGCAATAAAGTGTTTTTAACCACAAGATGTAGAGGGATGGATTTCAAAAAAAAATTTGGATGCATGTCCTTTTCGACCACAATGAGAACAAGTTGATTTTGGATGAATTGACAACTTGGAGGTTTTGATTTTATTGGATTGACCAACATGTGAAGACTCGTCTTGACATTTATTCAAAATACCTCCTAATACAGATTTAATGGTTTTTGAGTACTCTAGTATATGAAAACCCAGAAAACCCTTAAGACTCTAGACCACAATGAGTCTTATTAGCCTTTTGTGTTTTCCACAATCACACAATGGGTTTGAACTGCTTTTGAACAACCACAAACTTAGAGGGAACATGAACAACATATTTAACAACATTTGTCTCGACATTGTTCACATCAGGATTTTGAGCACTAGTAGATGGTATAACAAGTTTAGTTTGTTTTATAGCTGTCTTGACAACAGGGTAACTTTTAGCTTGTTTGCTATGAATTTTTAACTGCTTTTGTTTGTAGTCATTCAATATCAGTTCTCAAAAGTCAATATTGTTGACAAAATTGCATGAATGTGGGCTGAAATTGCCTCCAATGCTCAGCTACAATAGTTGCCTCATGACTACTTTTCACTTGAATACACATTGACAACATGTCTTCAGAATACACTGTAGGCCCCATGCTGTAGATGCAAGAACAACACAAAAAAATTAGTGCAATCTGAATTGGGTTCAACTGGTAATTCTTAGATAAAATAAGAATATAGCCTCATTTATTCAAATTTGATTAGGCTTTTAGAAATACATACCAAAACACCACATATTACACCCTTATTTCTCCCTTAAATTTTACAAAATAACTACTTACGACTTCCCCAAAGAACCTACTACCTCCTTAACCTAAAAACCCACACTTAAACATGGACATAACATATTCAATTATGCTCCTAGATAAAATTATTTTTTGACAATACATGCTTTCTCCAAAACACATTAAATGCACTCTAAGTAATATTCAACCCAAGAGTACCGTACCATTGCTTATATCTTCCATACATAATGTTACTTACACTTTTATTACACCACAAAAAAATACCAAATGCTCAACCCCTACACTGAATACATAATATTTTTACATCATTTCCATAAAGACTATAAAGGGTGCATTCTCCACGTGTTTAAATCAATTCTATTTTAAATCTTTTTCTTTCAAAAAAATAATTTAGATATGGATCTTCTAGGCGTATCTCATGCAACTAAAACTCTTATGTTTCAATAGCAATCGGGAGAAGATATGCAATTGTCATACCTTTGATCAATAAGAACACAACCTTCGACAAGCATTCCTCTTCATCAAAGCCTTCACCATGGACATTAGGCATGCAAAGATTCTGATATTTTGTTGAGCTTATAAAGCAATAAGTCTATCAATAAATATCTCCATCTTCAACAATGTAGATAGAATGACTTATCCATTAAGGATCTATTGCACCTAGAGTCCACAACCAACACAGACACCATATTTAATCTCACTATCTAAATATCAAATATTCTATATGAGCCACTTGTATGTCCTAACTTTGTCCCCTTCTCTTCTTTATCTTTATTTTTTTAATTAAATAAGGCTCATTAAAATGGCCAACACCTCTTAAGCTATATTGCAGGAAACGAAATCCCCGCTCCCCCCCACCCTTTCCTGTCTGAAAACATTTCCGATGTGAAAACGCTAGGGAAACGCCCTGGAAATGCTGGGAAACATCTAGGACATTTCCGGGAAAAATCCGGTCATTTCCAAGGGGAATCCGACAGAAACACAACTAAAGTCAACCGAAAAATTAAAAAAAATTTAAACTAGCCCGAAGCAAACTATATATATGTGTGTGTGTGTGTATAAAATAAACATCTTATACTTTAATTTATATTTTATTTATATACTTTCAGGATGTTTGAGAATGGTTTCGGACCTCCAGAAGCTATAATGCAAATTCTAGGTTTTGGAGGATCCTATTATATTTCAAACTTAGTGAGATTTCAGGGTTTTAGACTTAGCCATATTTCAAGGTTTAAAGATTTCAAGGAGACATCATAGGAGGTATGAAGACTACATGAAAGGATGTAGGTATGATCGAATAGTTTGAGAACATCTCTTGCAAAGTGCCACAAGCCGATCCCATCCCGTTCCTTGTGCACCCCTTAAGGTATGCACTCAGGCAGATTAATTATATGGGTGAGCCCCTGTGAGAGAACGCATCAGTAAATGATAAAATTGAAAAATAGTGGGAGTGGCATTCATGATTTTGAGGGCAATCTAGATGATGTCTTTGAAGTAATGAATGAATGAATACTATATATTTTCAAGTGTTTTATCTTTTTTAGACTGAAAATGAGTATTATGTATTGTTTATATATATATATATATATATATATATTGTACAGATGTTTCCACGATGTTTCCAAATCACGGGTTTTTGAAAATTGGCATTTTTGCATTTCGGATCTGTTTTTGTTTCCAGACAACCTAGCTCTTAAGAAAAGAAAATATTTGTCACTATTGAAGTGACACCTCTTTAAAAAGAAAAAAATGCCACTATTGAAGTGACACCTCCAAAACAAACTTTGTTTTTTTTAATGTGTTTCGCCATTAATGTGAAAAAGGGTATGCTTCACTTGAATAATTGTGGCCTCCATTATTGACTTGCAAGGTTCATGTTCCAGCAACCCAAGAAGAGAAAAAGTGGCAACAAGAAGGGCGTACCCAATTTTCCTCGGAATTCTCTTGCTCAAATTAGTCTCAAGAAAAAACTGCAAGACGTGAGGATGATTTTACCAGCGACAGACACATTTTTTTAATCTTGCTGCTTCATCCTTCATTCTTGGCTCTTCTTCTATGCATGTAATAAGAGAAACAAGAAGTGCGTTATCATTATTATGTGCCACTTTTTGACAATAGATATAATGATGATGAGGTAGATGACACTGCCTTATCATCATTGTTTTAGATTAAGGTAAAAGCAGGTTTTGAAGGGACCCCGAAACCCTTTAACAGAATCAAAAAAGATAAAGCATTAACAACCACCAGGAACAGCAGTCCTGAAACCTATTGAAGAGTAGCATAAAACCAGGTTTTACAGGTACCTGAAACCACAAAGATGTTATAAAACAGAACTGAGCAAATCGGGACATTAAAATTCCGCAAAATACCCTTGGTTTCTCAGTCCCTTTGATTTGACGGAGACATCGTCAGATCCAGCAAAAAAGATTGCCGTAGCCAAGTCGAGAAAAAGGTCGTGCTCCACCATGCCCTCAAACCCTAAAAACGCACTGCTCGCAGCCCCGGCGTCCTTAAATTCACAGCGCTGCTCATCCCAGTCGGAGATCTAAGGGCCTAGGCTGTAGGAAGGACCATTGGGATCCCTCTCCACTTCCGACTCCTCAGGTTCCTCTTCTTCTACAACGGCCGCGACCTTCGCACTCACATTGCTGTCAACAGCCGTGGCGGCCTCCATGAGCACCCTGTGCGGCTCCCCGCCGCATCTGATGATGAGATGCTCGTGGAACTTGGCCAGATCCTGGCCCGGCTCCTCGCGGCAGCCTCCATGAGCACCTTGTGCGGCTCCCCTGCGGGGGTTTCCCCCATCCGTTCACTATTTCCTTCGCAAACCAGATCAGGATGGCAGTCCAACTCGGGCTGGAAATCCAGCTCGGGTTCCATCCGCAATACATAAATCCAAAGCAAAAATAAAGTTCCACGCAATAATAGATCTCGCATTACAGTAACGCCGCACAGACGCTTAGGGTTTGTGGAGGCTCGCATCTGAACGGATAAACTTATTATATATATAAAAAATATCTAGCTGTCTCATCCACCATTCCTGGCTCTTCTTCTATGCATGTAATAACATCGATATTAAGTGATGGGATCTGAGATGTGGAGCAGGAAGAGCTTACGACAAAGTAGCGTCTCATGCCTCCTTAAAATGCTTGTCAGGGTGTTTGAAGTAGACAGGGAAATCCACAGATATTTTAGATAAGAGACAACTGTTCAAAACCTCTTTTGGGTCTCATTGGTTCTCTACAAAATTCTAAAAATTAGCAGCTGTCACCTTCTCACATTTCTTTGCCTGTGGCTTTGATACCACTGATAAAACACTAATCGACATAAAATTAATACCAGACAATCTTCTCACAAGCAATGTATTTCAGTATCTCTAAATATGAATTTATAACGTGACAATATAACAACCCAAACTAATTTTGGAGCCGCCTGAACTAATAATCCGGGTGTAACCACTCAGACTATTTGGGTGTAAGCACACACTAACAATAGGTGGTAAATATAAAGTATAGGGACTTGGGATTAGATATTAATATTCCTAACATGTTGACAGTCATTTTTTTTCCACGAGAGTAGGCATCTCTATAAAAAATCTAAAATGCTTACAAGGTAAGCTATCCTGGTATGGTAGTCTCTTTTTGTAGAATGATGGCTTTTTCTATAGTTCCTTTTAGAACATGCCGAAGGCATGTTACTATAACAATCACCTTTTCCATTAACAACATTATCCACCAATCAAAAACAAGAATTTTAATTACATAAAATTTATACTATAGTTTAACAAATTTAATTATATTATATTTAGCTTTACATTTGATTTTATGTGAATTTGATTCTCTGTTGGCATTCACCCCTTATTCCAGCCTTCATTAACTTCAAGGAAGTGATGATGTCATATTATTTATTACTCTTGGTGCACATATTTTTTCTGACAGCTATTGTACTTTAAATTTTTTTAATTCCAGTGATCCACTAAAACATTGCCAAGCAACTTCACAGCTTTGCCGCCTCGTGATGTAATTTTCAGATTAACAGTTATGAATTATATTGAGGAAAAAGCCATTCCCAATTTTTATTTAAAGAATCACTTTCCTTAAACTTGTGTCTGGACAAGAGCTTCTTAGCTGCTGCATCCAATGCAATGTCAAAATTTGGAAGCTGTATATAGCTGAATAATTTCTTTATGCTTTTGGACTCCAAAACATGCCTTGTGACACTTTGAACCATAATGCAAAGTAATTTTTAAAAGTAGGAATAACCAAGCCGCTAAATTACATTATTTAGGATCCATTAAAATAGCCCAAGTACATCTTACAAACAATAACCAATATGCCCAAGGGTGTTAAACATGCATATGTCTAAAATCCTATGGACGTGTATCCTAACTAATAGCTAGATTTGATACTAACATTTAGCTAACTAATTTAACCTAATTGGCCTACGTAACATTTAATCTTACAAACATATAAGCTAACCCATCTAACACCCTCCTTAATGACTAAATCAAATGTTTTAGTCATTATTACAATAAAATAATCAAGTTTGTCAATAAATCAAAATGTAGTTCTGCTGCCACTGCAACAATGTATCCAAATGTCCCTATTTTCGCCAATCCATCTTACCAAAAGACATGGCTAACTAGCCGCTGCAACTACCAAGTAAAGTAGGAAATCGTGTTGAATACTGGGTTCACTGGATTTTGTTGTATCTTGAAGTGTGTTGTCTTGTCTAGAATGTGTCATTCTTCACATGTTTGTTTTTAGAGCGATCAGTTCCAAAAAAAACTTATAATATATATCAAGACTAAACAACATGATATATCCCTTAAGGGATAATCCTGCATAGAGCTGTTGAAAACCGAACGCCTAGTGCTCTCCATTGTTGAATAAATTTGGGACATCTACTATGCACAACACCCTTGTGCTCTCTCATATGCCCCTTCCACTTTCACCAAGCTTCATGGAAGTCTTCCGCTTAGGGTTGACTTTGGTCTTAGAAATTGTGTTAGGCCTCAATACCTGCAAAACAATAGTAAGAGCAAAATTTACTTGCTTTTCACCTTGCACTCTCTATTTTCTTGACTTTGTGGATTGCCCTTCCAACAATTTAGGCAATTCATCTTTCCGTACATCTTTTATCGTGGTATGGTACCACTTTGGCCTCTTCTGTTGGCTTTCTTGATTTGCTTGTGAAGAGTGAGAAACACTCTCTTCACCACTAGAGCCCTCCCTAGAACTTGACTCTTCCGATTTTTCCATTTTTGAACCCTGTTCAATTTTAGTACCAGAACTTGTTCCATAGACATTGTTAGCAAGTAGCAAGTAGCAATACAATACTTTTAGTAGATTTACCATTATTAGAAAAGAATGATACTTTCTCATCTACAACATCCTTACCATAATCATGTATGTAGAGACTTCTAGTAATTTGTATACATTCCTTTGCTTACAATAGCCAACAAAGATGTACATTTTTTCCAATATAGAAGCAATGGATCAAAAACCACAAAAATCACTTACATTAGGGGTTTAATCAGACCATGCTCCTTCCGGTGTTACATTTTGTAAGGCTTGTGTGGGACTTAGGTTGAGAGTGTACACAAATGTGTTGATAGCTTTTGCTTAGTACTGATACGATACATTCTTGCTATGCACTATATATCGTCCCATCTCTATGACTATCATATTTTGCCTTGCCATGATTGCATTCTGTTGTGGAGTAGTATACTCCTCTTGTATACCTTATTTATTGTAGAATTCCTTGAATTTATCAGAGGCAAACTCGCCCCCATTAACCAATCCAAAAGTTTTTACCTATTTCTATCCGTGTTTCTGTAACATGGCTTTCGAAACAACAAAGTTGGAGAAACATTATGACTTCCTATTCAGAAAATGAACCCACATTTTCTTAGAAATTTATCTACAATCAACAAGCAATACAAAGATCCAGATATTGAAGGTGTCTGCATTGGACTGTGCAAACCCACATGTACCAAATCCAATGCTTTTTTGGCTCTCCGTTCCTTAATAATGTCAAATGGATGTCAAAACTACTTATCCATTTGACAATCTGAACATACATTCCGACTCTTTTGAATAAGATGAAAGTCCATTCACCATGTTCGCCTTACTTAATGTTTGCAAATTCTGGTAATTGAGGTGACCATACCTCTTTTGCCAAAGTTCATTAGTGCTTTCAACCGCTGCTATTGCATACACATTTGATGTTTTGGGATCTAATATTTTATACAATCCCTTGTTACCAATACCAACAATGATGACTTTCTTCTCATGAAGATTACTAACCATACATTTGTTTCCTTTAAACTCTACACAAATTTTAGGATTTGTAGTTGTTTCACTTAATGAAAGAAGATTATTGTTCATATCAGGCACAAACCGAACATTCTTCAAATTGTACCTAACAAAATTGTTCAATGCAATATGAACATCACCATATCCTCTAACATAGTGAACTCAACCATCACCTAAGGAAATTGATTCATTGCAACTATCATCTCCAACAAAATTTACATACCAGTCTTTGTGACACGTGTGGTGTCGAGATGCACGTGAGTCAAAGTACTATGTTCATGACTTCGCCGACTAGTTCTGTACTGCCACAAATGCAAAATTATCCACGAATCCTTGTTCATTTTCTTCAGCCACATTTGCGGACCGTGACATCATTTTATCATTTTCTAGATCATATTGTCTTTTTTGACAATCCATCTTGAAATGTCTTGGCTTCTTACAATAATGGCATTTCCACTTAGACTTATTCCCACTTTGAAAGCCTTGTCACTTGACGAACTTCTAACATTGTATTGTCTTCCTCTGCGCTTGAACTAATGTGCACTCTTTGTGAAACTTGACGTTGTTGCTTCCAACTGATCTTGCCTTCTTTCTTTCTGCATGAGAAGTGTGGACAGCTTCTCGATGTCAAGAATTTGTGTCGCTGCAATCATGTGTAGTGAATCAACAAATGAGTCACTACACATATGCCCTACTATAGCAATACTAGAGCAATCAAATTTTGCTAATCTATGGGCTTTTCAATTGCTGTTAGTTGATCACATATGCCCTTTAGATGCAACAAAATCTCAGAAATAGAACCACCCTCTTGCATCTTAGTGGAAAACAACAAAATTTTCAAGTATAACACCCTACGGCTTCTAAAGCATGGTATTTAGCTGTTAAATGTTTCCACAAATCTGAAGCTATGTTTGCATTTCTAACTTCTACAATTAAATTATTAGCAACAAAAAGTTTGAGTAATATTAATGTTTCCCTATGGCATTTATCTTCAGGGTCATCTTTTAGTCTTGTTTCTTTTGTAAGACGATTTTTTCAATGTTCCTATACTCACATACCATAAGTATTTTATGACTCCACAAATTGAAGTTTTTATTAGTCAGTTTTGGAGATTAGGGCTGTAACAGGTGTTGCAAACTAGCTATTTTCTCGTAGTTTTTTTACTAAAACAATTAATCTTGGAAAAACATAAAACCTTTTACAAAAATTTATTTTTTCGTTTGGATTCTAAACTCAAATTGGACAAGACTGCCAGTTTTCAGCTCAAAACACTTCACCGTTCAGAGATCAAACGCCAGAATCAGAGATCGATTCCCAGCAGGCACAAGTCTGTAGAGTCAAACACATCAAGTCAATATTATACTTGGTTGCTTCTGCCACCACCACAATTGCACAAATATAGCCTCTTAATTACACCATCAATATGTGTGGCTGGGAACTACAGATCTCTGGGACAAGAGTTCGATTATGACAGTGCTGTATTTTCCAGAATGGAACAAAATTATGGGGGTGTGCCTGTTAATATTACTTCATTTTCACTTTTAGCTATTTTCTAAATTAGTTAAATCTTCAATGCTCATATCAATTTTTCTAAAAATTGTGCATGTATAATAAACTTTGTTATTTTCAGGCACCTGTCATTTGTTTATTTTTAATTTTCATGCTAAAGGTGATTCACATTTATTAGGTTATTCATGGTTTTGTTTCGTGTAATGGCAGTTTTACTAATTATCATATGTAATTTATTATTACAAATTTACTAATTCAACTTCACATTACAGTGCAAGACTTTTGCTAATCGAATTTTTAACAAACATATATTAACATATGCATATTGACATGATTAATCTACCTGTATGGATAAACAACAATGCTATAGCAAAATGAAATGCTACGACATGAACTAGTCACTTTGTAACCTTGTTCTTAGAGGATTGTTATTTGTTGAAATAGTTTTAACATTTTTTCTGATGGTTTTGATTGACAAGTCAGAGGATTATGTTCAGATTTCAGAAATACATGATGTTATATGTTGACCACACAATATTTACATTCATTCAAGACATGTATTTTCTGTGGCATGAAAATCTTAATTTTTGGTGTTGACTACAAGTTTGTAGGTTTATAACTTCATTCTCAAATGTTGTAGCTCTTTGAAGGAATAGGAAATAATAGACTAAAACTTAATAAATTTTTAAATACTTGTATTTCTATTGTATCGACTAACATTTTATATGGGAGTCCTTCTGCTGAATGGCCTTTAATGTACATCATTTTGTTTGCAGGTTGAAGTAGCTCTATCTGGTATGGAGGTCAAAGCAGAGGACTCTAAGGATAATGTATCTATCAAAGTCCTTCCTCCTTGGATGATCAAACAGGGAATGAATATTACCGATGAACAGCGTGGTGAGGTGAAACATGAGTTAAAGCCAGACAGTGGTTCATCTTTTGCAGGTCCTACTGTAGACAGAAAGCCTGGAGACGACAAAGGAGCTGTCGATCAGAGTATACAGGTATCCACTGGAGCAGAATAATAATCATAAAGTTGATTACTTATTGTATACCTGCTAATCCCAACTACTGATTTGGAAATTCTAAAAGTCTGATTTCACATTTTAGTTCGTTAATGGTTGCTTGGTCCCTGTATGAGAATCCTGATGAGCTATATCATGATAATATATCGATTGTTTCAGGAAGAATACATTAAGGCTTATTATGCTGCAATCGTTAAGCAGCAGCAGCAGCAAGCAGAAGCAGCAACTGCTGTTACAATGGAAGAGGCTCCCTCTGAGCGCCGTGTTGGAATGAAAGCAAAACGTGAAGAGGATGATGATGAAACAGTTGAATGGGAAGATGCTCCGATAGCAGGTGTAAAACTGTATTTCTGTTGTGCACTTTTGATCTGGCAGATTTTATATGTCGTAAAAGTCCACATGACTAAATTTTTTAAAAAATGTTATGTTTTAACTGGCCTAGAAGTTCCCTTTTATCATTTTGAGAAAGTCAATAGAAGGGTGGATAAATGCAGTGTTGTGCAGCCCAAAACTTAGTGTAAGTTGTCTCTTTATAAATTATAGCCTTCCTGCTGAAATTATACACAACGATAAGTAGAATGTTACATGTCTGTGTTCTTGGGTAAGCAGAGTGCTGACCACCTTTTTCTGGAGCGATTCTCTATTATTATAGTTACTACGCTGTTATATCATATTTTATTGTTCACAACTGTTGGAGCATTACAAGTAGCACCGGAGCTACTAATTCTTGGATTGATTCTGGTTTGGACTCGAGCAATTTGTAGAAAGTTTTGCAAAGACACAGACCTTGATTCAAAGTTTGTGAAAAATAGTGATTTTTTGAGAAAATAAGCATGTGAAAATTCAAAATTGAACAGGCACAATATTTATTTCACAAGATCACAGAAAATCCATCTATGAATTCAAATAACAAAAACTTGATAATTCAATTTTTTTGCGTTGTCTTTGGGACACCATAAACAGCGATATGTTTGAAGGTGCAGAAGAAGTAGTAATGTCATGCCACATCATTTAGAACCAAGGTATTCCATATAGTTGATACTTCAAGGAGTTTATAATACACTTAATGATAAGCAGAGTGTTACATGTCCGTGTTCTTGGGTAAGCAGAGTGCTGATCACCTTTTTCTGGAGCAATGTTTTATATCATAATTACTATGATGTTATATCATATTTTGTGGTTCACAATTGTTGGAGCATTATAAGTGGCACTGGAGCCAATAATTTTTGGATTGATTCTGGTTTGGAGTTGTGAAATTTGTACGAAGTTTTGCAAATACATAGAAATTGATTCAAGGTTTGTGAAAAATGGTGATAAGTACCTGAAAATTAAAACATTTATATAATATTTATTTCACAAATACATGGAAATTGATTCAAGGTTTGTGAAAAATAGGGATATGTACCTGAAAATTTAAACAGGTACAGAGTATCTATTTCATGATATCACAGAAAATCACATCTACGAATTCAAATGATGAAATCTGGATACTTTAAAACATTTTGCATTATCTTTGGGACACTATAAACAGTGAGATGTTTGAAGGTGCAGAAGACAGCAGTAATGTCATGTCACATAATTTAGTACCAAGGAATCCCATATAGTTGTGACATCAAGGAGGAGGCTATGACCAATGAAAACACATTGATAGGGAGAAATTTGAACCTTTCTTCATAATCTGGCTGATCCCATGAAAATCAAAGGCCTGTTTTGGAAAAGGCCAAACATGCAATAAAGAGTGTAAACCATCCAGATGAGGTTTTTGATTGGAATGACAATTTTCCTGACAGAACAGTTGATATGATTGATGAGTCAAATTGAGTGTGTGGGCCTGATATGTAGATCAGTAAGGAATTCTATGAGAGAAAAAAGTTGAAGGGGTCAGAGAATCATGTTATACGACGATTTATTGAAGTCTCAAACCATGTCATTAAAAAGACAAAGTGTCATATTTTGAGTCTGATTGCAGCCGCCAAAGCTTTGAGAAGCATAGCATATGAATCAATGTTGTCCTCCCGTGTTGCACAAAACACGCCCCCCGCCCCCCAAAAATAAAAATTAAAAAATTAACCAGACAATATATATATAATAAACATTTAAGTATAAGGATTTTTTTTTTTTTATATATTTACTTTCAGAATGTTTAAGAGTGGTTTTGGACCTCTAGGAGCTATAATGCAAATTCTAGGTTTTGGAGGATCCTATCATTTTTCAGACTTAGTCAGATTTCAGGGTTCCAGGATTTCAGACTTAGCCATATTTCAGTGTTTCAAGATTTCAAGGAGACATCATAGGAGGTATGAAGGCTGCATGAAACTATGTAGGCTAAGTCACAGGGTTCGAGTTTGACGAGGATAAAATTCGGGTTCGAGTTTGGATAAAAATTGAAAAAAAATTGCCATTAAATTCAAAAAGTGAAAAAAACATAAAAAAATAAGTCAAATCAGAATATTAAAGATACTATTTGAAAAACTGTGTCTCAAAATCTAAACCATGTAATACTAAGTTCTTAAGTTTTATTGAGATTTTTTTTTCGAGCCTAACATAATGGTGTAACTAGATTGATCTAGATTGATACCATTTGTCCCCAAATAACAAGAAATTGGCAAAGAAAGTAATAAAATGATTACTTAGTGTGGTATGTGAAAAATCCAAGACAAGAATCTTAAAATCCATATTAAAATATTTGTACTAATTATTATATATATGTTTCCATATTCATCCAAATAACGTCATAATAATAAAGATATATTTTTTTAATTATACATCCAAATATAATTTATACAAACATTACATACAATCAAAAGTTAAAACAATAAATATAAAATCTATAAACAAAAATTCTAAATTCTAAATTATAAAATTTATCTTAACTATTCACTTAATCATATAGTTATAAATAAGTAAATAATTACAAAGTCTGAAAAGTCAAATGGCCGTTTTTTCTTCTAGATGACCATGACCACTACCACCTTGGCCGCATTTCCCCAATTTTTTGTAAGTGCGAAGACGTTACCGTAAAAATTTATAGCATTTGCAAAATCGTAGTACGTCAAACGTAATGGACGTGTGTGATAGCGTAAGTTCTCGCCTTCAAACTAAGCTTCAAGTTGTCGTTTGAGTACACATTAAAAAATCATAAGCTAAACGAAAGATTTTTTAAGGTTTGATTTTTTTTATGTTTAATACAACGTCACACGTCCACCATGTCACAACATATCATGCAACACTAGCAGGCTGTTAATGGACAGTCATGAACAATCATGAAACACGTCATCTTGCTACAGACAAATACAAACTGTCTTGCAACTTGCTACAAACAAATACAAAGAGCCTAAGAGGATGCTAGGGTTTTGCAATGACACAACATGCATGACATTAACAGATATAAAGAGGACGCTAGGGATTTCTTGGTCAATTTTTTTGCCGAATCTGACCTTGAATTGCACAATTTTATGGGATTTTTATTGTTAGCCAAAAAAATCGACGAATTTCGATTTTCGTGCCAAAAAATCGGTGAACCTTGTGACTTAGTATGTAGGTAAGATAGAATAGTATGAGAACATTGATCGCAAAGTGCCACGAGCTGATCCCACTCCATTCCCGGTGCACCCTTTAAGGCATGCGCTCAAAAGCTTCGATGCACCGAGGAGCCCTTGCAAACTAGATGATTTATGGTTGATAAATGATAAAGTTGAAAAATAGTGGGAGTGGCATTCATGATTTTGAGGACAATCTAGATGATTTATTCTAGATTTGAATGTACATTTTGTTTTTGAAGTAATGAATGAATGAATAATATATATTTTTAAGTGTTTTATCTTTTATAGACTAAAAATGAGTATTATGCATTATATATATATATATATATATATATATATATATATATATATATATATATATATATATATATATTGTACGGTTGTTTCCAAATCAAGGGATTTTGAAAATCAGCATTTTCGCATTTTGGAAATGTTTTTTGTTTTTGTACTTGTACCCATTTCCAAACAACGTAGTTGTCCTCAAATACAATTTTTACAATGTAACTGGTTCGTTTTTGGTTCTGGTGCGGGTTCAAAGAACCTGGTTCGCTGGTACGGTGATTTTTTTTTCCCCTTGGGTTCGCTATTGGGTTCGTTCATACAAAAAATATATAAAAAATTAAAAAATATAGAAATTATAGCCTATTACATAGGAAATTAGTGACATTGTCATTAACCATATAGTATGCATATTGATATGAAAAATAAAATATGAAAATAATCCCAAAATACCGAAAATAGTAGATACTAACTGAATGCCAAATGTCATGATAATCATTAAACATAAATGATAAATATTAAACATCAATAATTATGATATTATCCTGTGGCTGTAATTAAATACATCAAACTTAAAAGTCTTAAAACTTAAATGTTAACTTGAAGTCACTAATAATGACTCATAATTTTTAGTGACTCAGCTATGAACCCTTAGAAGGTACAGGTGCTAGGTGTTTGTATAATTGTTTGAACTTTATGATTTATACATTACTAATCGACATGTAATCCCTAACGTGCCCAGTTAAATCAAAGTAATTTCAGTTGACAAATTAGCTTTGAAATGCCACATTGTATATATGAAGAGTCAAGACAATGAAAGCTGTCAACATCTAGCTTATGATTTCCTGATTGAATGTCGTTGATGGATGTGGATTGCATTATGTATTCCATTGCAAATTGGCCATCTTTTCCAAAAATCAGTTGACTGGCCCTGGCCAGTGTCTTCCAAATCCTCAATTAACGCTTCAAGTTAAGTTATTTTCTTTCTTCTTTCAGATATTTCCTTTTAAGGGTTCATAGCCGAGCCACTAAAAATGGAAAAAAAAATGAAAAATTGTGTTTTTGACTGCTGGTTCTCTGTCCCAACGCCCAGGGTTCGTCCCAGAAGAACCCAAGCCGCACTCGGGTGCCCAAGGACGAACCTTGAGCGTTGGGGCAGCGAACCGAACCTTGAACTAGAACCCGGTTCGAACCTGGTGCCCAACGCAGCCCAAAAGCCAAGAACCGGTACAATTTTAGACGAAGGTGGAAACTATCTGTGTGGTATTGAGATGAAAGAGCAAAATGTGACTTGGAAATGAGAGATTTTGAAGTTTAAGAAATGAAATGAAACATTGCACAAATAAACTATATTGAATTTTATGACTTCATTGGATTCAGAATATGAAAGTTGTCATATAATTGTAATGAAGACAACTTGTAATTACCCAAAAAAAAAACAAGCATTTTCTCCACACCAAACTTCATGGGCGTTTTCATTCATATTTTTCTTAGAGATTCTGTCTGATGGCAACACATGGAGAATAGGTATATTTTTCAGCAAAAGGAAACATGACCTGCCAAAGAAAAAGGTCTCCGAGCAATTACAAGCATGCACAAAATTACGTAACAAATTAAGTGCAAAGAAGACATGACAATATTGACTAATCGTTGTCAAATGGTGATAGCAGTTTACTTGTATAATGCAATCCCGATTAGGGTTGAGCTGGAATATACCATATAAAAAGTTTAGTTTCTACCTTCCAATCTAATTGATAACTGTACCATCTATACATAGAGTGGCAGATTGCTGAAAGAGTAAGAGTATCATCATTTTAGCATAAGAATTTGACTGAAACATCTCCATTTACTTCTTGACTTTCCATGTTAAACAAGCATAACTACTAATAACTTGGTGAGAAGCATATTTTTAGATTTTGAAAGCAATTGAACCTCGGCAAAACTGTCACAATTCGGAACACATACAGGTATACCATTAAAAAATATGGCTACAGGAACACTTATCTCACAAGGAATTGTCAAACTTTGTTTCTCTTTTGTGGCGATTGAAAAGGATGCTGATCATCGTGTTCTCGATGGGCCCTTTTTTTTGTTCTTTGTTGGTGGTTCATTTTTGACAAGGTGCCTTCTTTTCATAGAGGATTTATTTGTATTCTATGTCATTTTCATATACTTGTCTAGGGTTTAGCGGTTTGGGGGTGATCCCCGCTCTTTTTTCTTAGCATTATTGCTTCTTAGATTTAGTTTAAGATACTTTTAGTTGGAGTCCTTTTAGGAGGCTTCATAAGCTATTAAACTTATTGTACTTTTGATTCCCTTCAATCTACTTCCGTCATTTAAGCAAATTAATAGTCTTTCTCTCTCCATACGCACACAAGCACATATATGTGTCTCTATCCAAAATGTCAAGATTACTTGATTTTGAGTTGGTGATGCTCAGGCCTCAACGTTTGCGTTGGCTTCTTAACATCCTTCGAGTTTTAACGTTGACCACAAGAGTGGTTCCTTGTGCTCACACCATAGTTCACCTCTCCCAATGTGCGCTATCGCGCCGGTTGGACGCAACCTGCATGTGATCTTGAGGCCCAGAGGGGTTCTCCAACCAAAAATGATAGTAGGGGTTCACTGCTTGAATATCTATTTTGGAATGTGAATGGTAAAACCCAAATTTCGTTAATTCTACATACTGACAAGGGGGCTTGCCTTACCCAACTAGGTGTTGTCGTTGGCTCGACACCCAATTGATTTACCGAGTTTAGTAAAATTAAAACCAAAGGGACTATTTGCATTAATTGATTTAGTTTGTTATTCAAAGCCTAATCACTAATTTTTTTTGAATAGATCACCCATTCGATGCGATTCTAAATTTCGAACTATTGTGTACCTCAACACAACATATGTTATAGGATGTTTTCCATTTTAGTCTTAGCATTAATATTAAGCTATGTTATATTTCAGATACTTAGAGTTAATGAAGGGTTAGGTTATGAGTTAAGTAGGGTACTTTTGGGTTTGATATAAAGGGTGTAAAAACCCTAAATAATGTATGCTTTTACTATTTCATATTCTAATGCAAACAAAGAGCTACCATTGTGTAAGAACTCCTATGTTATAGATGGACTTGCAGCTGCAGTCCACTCTTGAGTGAGCAAGTGCCCCCATTTTTTCCGTTTTATCTTTTATTATGCTTCATTATTTTTGTAGTTATGTTTTATGTTGTTATTTGGAATGCAACATGTTATGTAAAAGCTTTAGTCAATTTTCGCAGCCATTGCAAAAATGTTGACGGGAAATTATCCAAGAAACAACTCGAAGTTTGTGATCAAGGATGAGATAAAAGGTTTATTCGCTGAGTTTGCCAAGGAAGTTCAAAAGGAGATCTTTTCCATGGGAAAGCAGTCGGAGCAACTAGATGATGAAGAGGAGGATATCAACCCTAGGTGGGATCCTAAGCATGACACACTAGATGATGAAGAGGAAGAGGAAGAGGAAGAAAGTTCACATTGTCCCTCATTCTAAAAATGAAGATCACACGATATGACTTTTGGAGGTGGGATGGAGGTCCACACATGGTTGAGGAAGCTCAAACTAATGTTTAGGGTGCAAAATAGAACATTTAGATGGTGTTGCCCATACTTGGGGAGATGGACAGGTTTTTAAACCCTGATAGGGATTTTGCTGATTTTTCCAATGCTATCTCGGAGAGCAAATTGTAAGTGGGATGCGCTGTATGAATGTTATACTTCTGGATTTATTAGGGTTGAGTAGGATTAATGCATTTTTCTTTAAAAAGATGTATGTGGAGGAATGCAGGAAAAAAATTAAGGTTGTGGAGTCCAAGGCCAAACTTTCTTCGGATCTAGCACAAAATATCTATATTTCCAACTTGGGGTTGAGATTCAAACTGAGGTAAGGATGTTTGAACCACAACCTTTTTGAAATGGATATTATTGTAGCTAGAAGAGAAGAAAAATATATCGATGCCCTAAAAAATAAAATGGTAGAAACTACTTTTCAAAAGTCCTTTACTTTTGATAGGAAACACAAGGATGAGGGGAAATCTGAGTCGTCATTGTTTAAAAATCTAGTTGTTAGTTTGTCCTTATATCCAATGTTATAAAACCCTGTTGTAAGTGCTCTCAACCATGGAGCAAGGGTCATACTCGTAACAAAAAATATTTTTATATGGTAAAAGATGTGTGTCCATTTGAGCTTGAGTTTGATAATGAGGGCACCCTTGGTTAACCTGATGTAGGGTGTGAATTAGAAAACATGCTTCCTTTTGTAGTAGAATCAAGGGAACCATTAGTGTCACTTTTTGTGATGATAGGGTTGGACCATCTAGACACCTTCAAGTTCTTTGCCCATGTCAAGAAAGCCCAGGGGTTGATCATGGTTGATCCAATAAGTACACTTAATAATCTATATAATAAACAAGTCCACGACTCCATAGGCTAGGCCGCCATTTAGATACCTCTGATAATTGTCCTATTTGGGTTCCAGGACACAAGCATTGATTGCCTAGGAGTAGTGCATAAAATGGAACTTTTAGTGGAAAGTTATCCTGAAGGATAAATTCTATGTTGTTGATATTTGGGGAGTGGATGTTTTTTTGGGGGTTCGAAGGTGGTTGTATTCTACTGGAACATAGTCCACCAATTATCATGAGAGATTCGTGACATTCAAGCAAAGTGACTAAGTATACTATCGAGTCTTTGGCCTCGAGGGAAATCCAAATGGTTGATTCTAGTCAAATGAACAAAAAGTCTGAAGAAGGGGCATTTTGGGTTTATGGCTTACCTTTATTTTATGGACGTAGATTCTTCTAGCCCACATGAACATGCCCCAGGGATTTCAGAGCTACTTTGCAAATATAAGGTAGTATTCCAAGATTTACCAAGTAGCCTTCTACCTAATAGGGAATTTGAACACATTTTCAAGTTGACCCTACTAAGGACCCAACTATGGTATACCCATACAAATATGGCCATTTTCAAGAAATTTGAGATAGAAAAATTGGTAAGCGAACTCTTGGAGGCAGGTATCATCATCCCTAGCAAGGGTGTGTATTCTACTCCAGTGGTTCTACCCACGAAGAACAATGGTTTGTATAGACTTTGTATTGATTCTGGCGCCTTGAAGAAAATCACAATAAAAAATAAATTTCCTATACCAAGGATTGATGATCTCCTTGATGATTAGCATGTGACGAAATATTTCTCAAAAATAGATCTTAGGTCTGGATACTATTAGATAGCACTTTAGACTCGATACCAAGAGAAGTCTTGATTTATAACTCATCAGGGGCACTACCAATTTAGGGTCATTCCATTTGGTCTGAATAGCACTCTAGCTCCGTTTCAGGGACCATTGAACAAGGTATTTAGTAAATTCCTATGAAAGTTTGTCCTTGTATTTTTTGATGATATCCTTGTTTACAAAATTTCATTGGAGTTCCATATTGAGCATCTAGATATTGTGTTGTATATCTTGGCTAAGGAGAAATTGTATGCCAAGGCTTCTAAATGTGAATTTGTTAAGGAATGTTTGGAATACCTTGGTCACATTATTTCTACTAAGGAGGTGCGCACTGACCCTACAAAGATCAAGGCCATATGTGATTGGTCTTTGCCCAAGACCCTTAAAAAATTTCATGGTTTCTTAAGCTTGGCAGGATTCTATTGAAGCTTCGTAATAATCTCCTCCACAATAGCCCGTCCTTTGATGGACCTTACTAAGAAGGGTGCCTTCAAGTGGTCCATTGAGGCATACAAATATTTTGAGGAGCTCAAACAAGCTTCTCTCTACTCCAGGTTTAGCGACTCGTGATTTCTCCAAGTACTTTGTCATTGAATGTTATGCTTTTGGATTTGGAATTGGTATTGTACTTTCTCAAGATGACCATCCCATTGCATTTGAAAGCAAAAAATTGAATGATAGGGAATAGATGTCAACATATAGCAAGAAGGTGTTAGCCACCTTGCACACAGTGGCCAAATGGCATTAGTTACTTTTGGGGGAAAAGTTTTTTCTTAAGACTAACCATCTCGGCCTTAAGCATTTGTTGACACAAGGAACCATAATGGAAGAGCAGAAAAAGTGGATTGATTGCTTACAAGCCTATGACTTTGAGATTCTCTATAAGAAAGGGAAGGAGAATGTGGTGGCAGATGGACTGTCATGCATAGAGGAATACTCTATCTTTCATGCCATCTCCATTAGTCCACCCTGTTTCGATACGAGATCTGCTACAGGACTACTCAACTCACGCTACCACAACCAAGCTCATACAAGAGATTGAAGAGGGGGAAAAAAGTAAAAAAGCTTGGTCTACTAGGAAAGAAATCATATTTTTTAAAGGACACATTTACTTAAAGGAGGAATCCCCTCTGGTTCAGAAGGCACTTGAGCATGGGCATGAGTCTCCATCTGCAGGCCATGTTGGATTCTAGAAAACCGACAAAAAATCATCTCTATTTTTTTTGGCAAAACATGAAGGCAAGCATTCTGCAATTTGTAGTTGAGTGTGAAACTTGCCAACAAAACAAGTCGAGAGTGTTCCTTCTTTAGGACTTCTGCAGCTAAATGTTGTACTGAATAAAAAGTGGGAAATTGTGTGAATGAACTTTATCTCAGGGATTCCAAACTCTAAAGGTAAGGATGAAATATTTGTTATGGTAGATCAATTAACTAAATAGGCCCATTTTATTCCCATGAGAAAGGCAGGAAACAATGGCCCTAAGGTTAGTATGTTGTTTTTATAACGTGTTTAAGCTACATGGTATGCCAAAGAAAATCATTTTTGATTGTGATTGGATATTTCAAAGTCATTTTTGGAAAGAACTGTTTCGTAATGTAGGAGCTACATTTAACATGGGCACTGCCTACCATCTCCAAATTGATGGTCAAACAGAGGTGGGGAGCATGTTCCTGTTTTATCGTTTATTATGCTTTATATTTGCAGTTCCGTCTTCTTTTGTTATTTGGAATGCAGCGCAAACTTAAAGCCAAATCTTCATACATCAGAAACTATATTGAATGCAGAAAAATTAAATTATAATTAAACCAAATATAGATACAAGAAGATAGAATGCATTGACCTTTTCTGAATCTTGAGGAAGACAAAATGAATAATGTGTCCATTGAAAATAAAAAAACATTAGAGGAGCAAAAGCTGATGGAAAGAATGAAAGATTACATTGATGTGTCATGGAGGATACGTAGGGTGCAAATACATAGTGTGCGAATTCATAGTGTGGAGCCCAAAAACTTGGGTACATGGGAGCAAGGGCGCGACTGTGTAGTTTGTATTAAAATAAAATAAAAATCATAGTACATATATCTATGGAATCACAAAAACAACTTTAGAAGCAAAATAAAGTTCAAAAATTTGAGATCCAAACATTAACTCATGAAAATTCAACATAAGAAGTTGATCATGAAACGTAGTGAATCAATTATTATATGAATCAATGCATCAATATCGTATATGGTATATGTAATAAGCCAATATTAAAATAAAATTTAGACAAATATATCTTTTTACTACCTATCATTATAATTTTTCTCATAAATTTTGCTTCCTAGTTGAACTGTTCACCTTTTTTTCTCTTCATTTCTTTTTGTTTGTGGGGCGCATAAGGAGGTTTGAGTGTGCATCGAAAAACACTTTGGGGCATCAGGGGCATGGAAAATGCTCTTCAAAGTGGGTGTATTTCCCAAAGGAAGTAGGTGCATCGGGGGCATGCCATTTGCATCATGAGGTGTTACCCAAAGATTGTGGGGTACGCATACCCAAAGAATATTGTAAAAATAAATAATTATCCCATTTGTTTGGTCAGAAATAAAAAACAAGTGGGGGAAAATACTTTGAATGCAATACTAAATGTGAAATATATATATATATATATATATATATATATATATATATATATATATATATACCAATTTACCAAAGTGCACAATTAACTTACATTAAAAATAGACACATATTACATGAACATTGAACAACAAAGATTTCTGATTATCAGAGTGCCTATGAGATCTGATAAGAGCATATGTCTTTGCTATTATAAGGCTGAGGTGCTTACAAATGAACCAAGCACCCTTATTTATACAACAAATCTGGAATTCAAACACGGATTTCAAGCACTACCTATTCTACCAGTATGAAGCACTAAGGGGACAAACATAAGTGGCGGATTACTTTTACGGAAAAGGTTCCCTAAAGCATTGTCAGCAGTTACATACTTTTAGTTCAGTGGGAGACATCTTTTTTGAGATAGTGGGAAGTTGGGCCCACTACGCTTCCAAGTGTGACAACCAAGATTTGTCATATCATGAAAAGCCACAGAGCCCATTGCTCCTACCCCTGCCTAGACAGTTCTCATGACATCTGGTCAAGTCACCAAATAACCAAGGTTAACTAACTGGTAAGTTGGTGGATCATCCTCCACCAGTGTCGGATGGCAGACTTATCGCAACTGCATACGCTGGTTTCGAGCAGCACCAGTAACGTAGTGACAGGGACTTTGAATCCTAGGTCCTTCAATTATTGCAGCTCTAGCGACACACGCTAAAGGTCTTTTACCTCAAACCTCAAATCATCTGGTGAGAAAAGTCTTCTTTGACTAAAAAACTCTTATGGATCACTTCTTTGATCAGCCCTATAATTGAAAACTATATGCCTGAATCTTCTGTTTTCTATGCCATTCCATTCAAATCTGCTGGTAACAGGGGCTGGAATAATGACATTTTTTCCATTCTTTATTCTCAGTTTGGCTCTGGGATTTTCTTTGAGACCATAAAATTCAATCCTTGGAATTTCATACAAATCAGGGTCCATGAGGATACTTCCTCATTGCTCTTTCAAGTCTTTTTCCTGTCTTGGGTCTGAGTTCTTCAAAATATTGCGTCATGTCTGGCTCAAGTTTCCAACCATGAGTTAAAGCATGCTTTTCAAAGAACATTCTGGGAAATTCTATTCAATTTACATATCCCATAGAGCACAATCTTTTTAACCTGCGTTTTTCTTCAATAATCCATCCAATGTTAGAAAAATATAAAATTGAAACATTAATTCTGAATGGAGTCTCAAGATAAATTGTTACAGGAGAATATTCAAAACCAAGCGCTGAACTGAGATGATGGTCCCATCCTTTGTGCATATTCTCATGAGCATCTTCAATTATTTGTTCTTGGGATTTATACCATCTGTCTTTAAGCCAATTTTTAATCAGAATATACTTGATTTCATCTGGGAGATTTTTCCCATTCTGTTTCTTCTCTGATCAAAAATCCATCATCAGGATTTGGATTGCTACTACTACTTCCTTCATGCACCATGTGGACAAATTCTTTTGTTAAAGTATGTGCAAGAGAATTCTTTTCTCCTTTTATCCATTTTATCTCAAAATCAAATGAACTTATCCAAAAATGCCATCTGGTTATTTTCCCATGTGCCAGGTCTTTATCAGGTTTCTTCTTGATTAGGATTTTCATTGTTTGGTTATCAGTCCTAACAATGAACTTTTATAGTTTAAGGAAAATCTTAAACTTCTGACTTCCTTTTACAACTGCCAAGATTTTCTTTTCATAAACATGGCATCTCAGCTGAGTTTCTGTAAATGTACCCGATCTATATCCACAGATTACCTCAGTGCCATTTGGATAGGCTCGAACTAGAACAACAGCGCATGTTTCTTTTGAAGCATCTGTATGTAATATCAGGGGATACCCATGTTGTGGAAGATGGATGGGAGGCAACTTAGAACATTTCTTTTTGATCTTTCTGATAGTGTTTGTAGACTACAGATCCCATGCAGGTCCATCTTTCTTCAAATGCTTCTGTGGGTGCAATCTCCATCTATCAAGATCCTCAAAAAATAGTGAAACATAATTTAAACAATCTAAGAATCTCTGGAGTTGCTTTACATTATGCATCTCATCTAGGAAGGCTGAAATTTTATCAAGAATATGTGTCTGAAGAGCTACTTTACCTTCATCAAAATGCAAACCTAAAAACTTTATATCAGTCTGCCCAATTACCATTTTACTCTGGGACAAACATATACGATTTTCCTTAATAGCTTCATAAAGGTTCATTACATGATCAATATGCTTATCTAAGCCATTGGAAAATATCAAAATATTATCAATATATACAATGCAAAATTCATGCAAATGTCTGAGTGAATTATTTATTTTTCTTTGAAAATAACCTGGAGCTGTACTCAAACCAAAAGGCATTACATCTCATTCATACAAACCTTGAGGCACAGTGAATGCTGTTTTTCACCTATCTTCAGCCTTGATCTTCACCTATCAGAAGCTTGACTCGGAGTCAAACTTAGAATAGATTTTACTCTGAGAGGCTCTTTTCATGAGATCTGCAGAGAGTGGCAATGGGTAGTTAAATGGCTCAATGATATCATTCAAGGGTTTGTAGTTTATACGCAGCCTTTTCTTTCCTCTTACTTATTCCAAATGCTTGTTGACAAAGAATGCTGTGTAGGCATAGGAACTTTTACTGGGAGATATAAAATCTTCTTCCAACAACTCTTTAAATTGTTCATCTAGCTCCTTACATTCAGTTGGACTGAATTGGTATGTTTTCTCTTTAGGGTTTTTTCCTAGACAATCTTTTCTGATTTTTATTTCACATTGTTCAAATTCTGGTTTCAAAAATTCGAGGGGATTTAAACTGCAACAATTATCTTCAAACACCGTTTTTACCTGATGCATTCTTTTATCCTCAATAACTCGATTGGTGATGACTGGTTGCTGTTGGAAAGCAATTTTTCTTTTCATTTTTTCTTCACCAAGCCGGTGGTAGTATCTTCTGATGTCATTCTGCCATATCCCTTATGTTTTCTCTGCATCTCTACCAACCATTCTTTCTGCATGCATTAGAATAGGAAGCTCAACAGGAATATGCTTATGGTGTAGAATTACCTTTTTCTTTGTTTGGACAAAGGGTTCATATCTTTGCAAGAAGATATTACCAATTAATATATCAGCTCCTTGATTAATGTACTCAATCATAAACTTCTTACCTTGGATGAAAATTGAAATATTAGGAGTATACCTTCCAAACTCCATCTGATTGGAGTAATTGATGTACCAGTAATTTGCAAGGGATTTTCTTCTCAAAACTTGCCTGGAATAGCATAGGTCTTGGTGAAGGTCCTCGGAGAACAATATCAAGGAAAGCATGTAACTTATAAGGTTTGAAACCATCAAAACAAAGCTGGACAGAAATTTGTTTAAACCTTATAGGTTTATATCCATGTCTATTGGTTCACTTCTACAAGCAACATATGACTTATACTGCTTCAGTTTTTTCTTCAGCTTGCTTTTCTTTTCTTCAAGCCGACATATATCTTCTTCATGAGATGCCAGTGCTTACTTGTGTGTGTGCGTGTGCGGGTGCGTGTGCATGCGTGTGTTTTTGCAGTTTTTGAATGGTTTTTTAAACTGTGAACTGGGTATGGCGTGTGTGGAACAATGTTGTTTTAATGTTTTGTATTTTTGCAGTTTTTAAATGTTTTTTAAACTGTGAATTGGGTATGGTTCCATATAGCTCGGTACCATATTCACTTGTATCTGGTACGGCCCTTATATGGGCTTGCATATAGCCATATTGTATCCGCATCTGCTACACAGATACATGTATCTAGGAAGTGGGAAAGTATCTGGAAACTCTGGAATTGATAATCATGTCTCTTAGCATTTCAATGCTTCTCTCTTCATCAAAGGAACACGTTTCCTACTCCTAGCAGTCCATGCAGTTGCAACTTAAAATCCCAGGTCATCTTAATATATCTTTGGAGGCTACATTGTCAACCAAACTCATTTATAGTAAACCCTTGAAAAAAAATTTCAATTATTTCCATGTAGATTTTTTCGACT
Source organism: Torreya grandis (assembly GCA_037957365.1). Lineage (NCBI taxonomy): Eukaryota > Viridiplantae > Streptophyta > Pinopsida > Cupressales > Taxaceae > Torreya > Torreya grandis. The sequence goes on from JARHVA010001339.1 coordinate 783,271, forward strand.
TGAGGCATCTCCAAAAGCTGTGCATAGTGGCATGATTCATCCATTTCGTATGTAGAAAATTTAGGTTCTGAAAGATTAATAGCAACTTGGTTGTACTTGTTTGAACTAAATCCTTGATTGGATAATGTACTTGCTATGACCAAACCCTTGGTTGGCTAATCTTAGGAAAATAATAGATGGCTATGTATGGATATTTATGCAATTTAACTTGTGTGCTTGTCATGCACTGATATCTATCAAGCACACTCACAACTTGGAAGATGAGTAGAGTGAATATATTGAAGGCTTTAAGTTCAGTTAAAATCATGGAAAACGGGACCATCTTGGCATGCATGCACTTGGATAGTATAAACAGCAACTCAGTGCATGACCAAACCAAGGATTGTATCCTAGATCTCAAACCTCATTAACCATACAATATTGTTATTGATTGAAGAATGGGGGAGTCAAAGCTTTTCCTTCTTTTGGAATTGAAGCTATAACCATTTTGCAAACATGTTAAGGGTCTGAGTGAAGAGAACACCAAGTGATAGATGAGTCTGATTGCTTGGAATCCCTTCTTTGGACATATTGAAAGGTGATTCTTTGTTTTACTTAGATAAACTTCTAAATCTTGTGTGTCACGAAATGTGCTCGTGGTAAATCTGTGTGCGATCCATATGATGCCATCTATAGATAAGACAATTGTATTAGCCACTTTGTAGAGTTAATGTCCACCATATTTTTTCTTGTACGCTGTGGGCCAATCTCCTAAATACACACATATATGGGGTTGTAAGCCCACAAGAGGTTGAACCTAGGCCGTTGCATGGCAACATATAATGTCAACCAATAGAGCACAACTTGTAGAATTGCATGGGAGTGCAAGTTTGGTTTTGTGATGACATATTAAGCTTTGTTGCAGGGAGATGTGTCCCCCCCACCTGCGACATGTCTCGGGTATTGGGACATGTCTACAGTATGGGAGATGGGTATGGAGACATCCCCTGTACCCAGAGACATTTGCTGGAGACTTTTAACATCTCCTAGCCGTTTCCAATTACAAAAGGCCCTGTACCCTATACACTTTTTTAAACCCAAAACACGTGAATTTTCTTATAAAAAACACAAAACAAACCACATTTTGCCATCAACAGTCAGATTTGAAGGGTGTGTAGGCGCAGTCGGAGGAAACCAGTCACTATCGCCGAAATTATCTAATTTTGGTCAGAAATCACAGTCAAAGCTGCCGGAAATAAGGTATGAATTGAGTCTCAACTTTCATAAAATCTAGAGAGCAATATATTGTATTTATTTTTGCCATTTCTTAGTAAAATGTAAAGGTCTGAATTTAAATTGCGTTTTTAGCAGGTTTAGGGTAGTGAAGTGCTGTCATGAGAGTTGAATGACAATGCCCTACATTGTCGTTCAAGTGCCATGACGACACTTCACGAGGTGCAGGGCATTGCCTTCCCCATACTGCGTTTAGGTTTAGAAGCTTGGCTTTATTTTTTTTAATAGTTTAGTTTTTATTTTTTATATTTATAATTTATAATTATTATTTTATGTTTTTTATTTTCTATAGGTTAGGTTTAACTTTGGGTTTTTTTAATTTTTTTAATAATTTAGTTTTTAATATTTATTATTTTATGTTTTTTATTTATGTAATATAAAATATTTAGTTTTAGTTTTAATTTTGTAATTTTAGTTTTAGTTTTAAATTTTATATCATTTTTCATTTTTAGTCTAAAAATAAATATTTAATTTTAGTTTAGGTTTTTAAATTATAACGCTATTTTTTAAATATTTTTTTACAAATTTTAAATTATAATTACTAATTATAATTTTTTTGGGTCAGAATGTCATGGGGAAGAAAAGAAGCATTTTATCCGCTCTTGAAGTACTGCGATCGCATTCACAAAGGGAATGACGGAACAACGAAGATCACTTGTAAACTTTGTGGGAAACCCTTTCAAGGCACTTATAGGAAGGTAAAGGCTCTCATTTTTTTCGAACACTAGGAAAAGGGGTTGAACCTTGTTTGAATGAGGAAGCACAGTATGAAGTGATGAGGGAACAAGAAAGCGCCGAAGGCAAAGTGACTTATTTAAGCTCTTACGCTTCAACCATAGATCAAACTCAGTCATTTTGTCATAGCAACCGCAAGAACAAAATTGTCCGAATGAGGAAGCACAGTATGAAGTGATGAGGGAACAAGAAAGCGCTGAAGGCAAAGTGACTTATTTAAGCTCTTACGCTTCAACCATAGATCAAACTCAGAGTCATTCTGTTATAGCAACCGCAAGAACAAAATCAAATTAGATGTGTCTTCTGGACATGCAGTAGAGGATATGGGGTCTTCTTGTAAGAGACCACACATTGACAGTTCAAACCCTATTGAAAGAATGTTCAATGTGCATGGTTGAGATGTAGTGGATACAGAGATTGTATGCTTTTTCTATGCGAATGGAATACCATTCAATGTTGCTCGCACACCTTATTATGAGGGGATGGTTCGTGTGATTAGCAATGCGCTGGCGGGGTATAAACCCCGTAGATATGAGAAGCTTCACACTACCCTTATTGGCAAAGAGAAACCAAGGATAAAATAACAAATGGTGCAAATCAAAAGAGTGTGGTCTACATAAGGATGTAACATTGTGATGGATCGTTGGGTTGATACTAGAAACCGTCATCTTTTGAACATTATGCTAACTTGCTCCAAAGGCCCTTACTTTTTGAAGGCAATCGACTGTTCGAGATGAGAAAAATAAAAAATTTCCTTCAAGACCAGCTATGTGATGCAATAAAGGAGGTTCTCGGGGGCATGTCCAAGTTATAGACACTATCTTGGTTTGTAAAACAATTGGGTTGTTGGTAAAAATAATATAAAATATTGATTAATGTGCTCAAAGATATTGGTAGGTTTCAGTGGATTTCTGAGCTTATTGAAAAGGGCAGAAAAATACAAATGTTCATATGTAATCATCACTACATGCAGGCTATTTATCAAAGATTTGCTGAGGTGGAACTTCTCAAACATGTAGATACACAGTTTGCTTATTTATTCATAATTCTTGACTGTCTTTATGCTGTCCAAGAGGCCTTATGTTCCACTATAATTAGTGATGCATGGGCAACATGGAGAGAATCTACATTAGAGACTGTAGTTAAGGTAACACAAATGGTCTATTGTGACCATTTTTGTGTGGTTGTTGACTTCATTCAACCCATTTGTGAGGTAATTTGTTTCGTTGATACAGACAAGCCATGTTTGGGTTTATGTAGAAATTGATTTTGTGTGAAATAATAAGAGAACTCACAAGCTTAAGGGATCCTTATCTATGCCATGTACCCTTTTCTAACAAAGTAAAAAATAATATAGTTAATATTATAAGTTGTCTAAATGACTTACTTTTTATTTTATTAAAAAAAAGTGACAACTTAATATCATTAGAAATAAAGAAAAGAGTGAGAAAAAGGAAAAGTGAAAATAAAAGAAAATGGTAAAACCTAAAAGTGTAACTCTAACCTTAAAAGTGACAATTGAGTCTATATTAAGAGTTCTCTCATTTGTATCTATATTCAAGTTTATGATCATATATATTTTCTCAATTTGGTGAGCCTTTTAGTTCATTAATTTTCAGCATAAGGATGAAAACCCTTATAGTTAGTACGAGTTGTGAGGATGAAAACCCTCATCATTCAGATTTAGGTTTGAGGACCAGAATCCTCTTACCAATTGAGGTGATTCCATACAAGGATCTCAATTATGAGGACAAATTCGATTATTTTTAGATTTTAGTTGGCAGCAAGGTACTATCAATTTCTAGAATTTTCATGAAGGTTTGTTGGATCAACAAATCAGGGTTTTATGCCAAACAAAGACTGCCATACCCTAGGGTTTGGCTGTCGTACCATCTAGGTACTGTTGTGCTGCAAATCGTAGCCTTGGGATTGTTGGTAGGGCTTTGTGAAGGGTTTGAGAGGAGTTTATGTTGTAATTCTGTGTCCAACCTGCCATACCTTCATTTACAATTGTCATCTCGTTAAAATCAATCAACCTTGCCATGAGCTATACTATACGTCCAAGAGGATTTTTTCTATACTATATGTCGGCCTTTGCAAGCATTCATTCGGATCGGTACAACCATCATACTATAGAAAAAATCAGAGTGTAAGGGTTTCATTTATCAAAATTAATTTTTTCTGCATCCTAGGGTTTGGTTGGGAAACACTCAATAGTCTATTGAAATTGTATTCAATATTATTTTATGCATAGTTTTAAATCTCGTATTTGGCAATTTCTCGGTAGGGCAAAATTTGAACCAAATATCGGATCTCGGGAATTTCTCGGCAACTTATCGTTACTTTAAAAAATATATAAATTCACAAAATAAACTTTAATTAAATGTAAATCATTATTAAATGACATGAGAAATGATTGTAGAGAATGTGATAGGCCCTATGCACAGTCCAACAGACTACAATATAATAGTAATAAGTATCACTGTGAAGTGTCAATAGTCAATCGATTCTCTATATTTGGGGCAAGCTGCAAAATAATATTACAAAGTTCAAACTTTTAATGGGCCCTAAACTACCAAATTGCAGACGCTGCACACAGTACAATAATGGCGTCGAGCGGCAAACTGCAAACTATTTAGGGCACTCTAATATGTATGATTGTAAAATACTAATATGAGGGCATGTTTTCTCGGTGAAAATCGCCAAGGAAACTAGGGCTTCTTGTCTCACGAGAAATACCCTAGTTTCTCGGTTGCTAGCTATACCGCAAGATTTGTCGAGAAACAGTGAGAAATCATTGGGATTTTAAACCATGATTTTATGTAATTACCGACTGAAATGAAGATTACAATTCGAGTTTTCAGTATTAAGTGTTGTATGTAGTAGTCTAGTATTTGCATGTGAATACAAAAATCATAATTCAAAAATTTATTAGAAAGGGTTTACAGAAAAATCCGAAATTGTTTTTTGTCCAAACGAGACATTCTAGTGGTATCAGAGTTGTGATCTTGCCAGCTTGTGAATTACAAGGACAGTGCAAGAATCCATGTTAGAGATGTTGCAAGCTATGAAAGAATATCAGAAGATCTAAGAGCATGGATAGAAATAAAGAAGATGGAAATGTCAAAATCCGAGCCTCAAAAATCTACAGAGGAGCAAAAGGAATTCGTTATGCAAGTCAAAGGTAAAGAGATTTTATTTGAAATGGAACTAAAGAATGTGGTTGAAAAGAAACTAACCACATTGCAGACAAGTGCGAAGGATGTAATGAGGACCCAAAAAAGGTGTGATGAATGGGTAAGAAGAGCTAAGGAAGTTAAGTTGATAGCCACTCAAGAAAAACACCAAAAAATTAAGGGAAGGAATTCTCCAATTGTAATGGAGGAACATAAAATTGTGGAGAAGCTGGAATTGTGGAGAAACTGGTATTTGGCTTCACTAATTATTATGCTACAGATTCAGGGCACATGGATATGATCACAATGAACCAATGTCATGAGGCTAAAATTACATACATAGAGACAATTGAAGAAATAGACAAGACTTCAGAAGCATCAACTCTCAATGCAAACAACAATTTATATGAAGATCAAATCAGAGTAGTGCAGTAGAAGTGGAATGAATAGATCATTCTCCATGAAGAAAAGTTTTTAGGAAAGCTAGAAGTTGTAGATACAGATTTGGGCACAATTGAGAAAGTTTTACAAGGAATTGATGATCAACAATCAAAGTAACTTTAGGTGCTCACATTTGGACGAGAATCAGATTAATGATTTGGGATTCGGGTATTTGCAAGATGGTTCAGGGATTGCTTGAGGACAAGCAATCTTTGGGAAGGGCAGCCCCTTTTTCAAATAAAGTAAAAAATAATAAAGTTAATATTATAAGTTGTCTAAGTGACTTGCTTTTTATTTTATTAAAAAAAAGTGGCAACTTAATATTATTAGAAATAAAGCAAAGGGTGAGAAAAATGAAAAGTGAAAATAAAAGAAAAGTGTAACCCTAACCCTAAAAGTGACAATTGAGTTTATATATTGAGAGTTCTCTCTCATTTGTATCCATAATCAAGTTTATGATAAAAAATATTTTCGAAATTTGTCGAGCTTTCTAATGCATCAGTTTTCAGCATAAGGACGAAAACCCTTATAGTTGATACGAGTTGTAAGGACAAAAACCCTCACCATTTAGATTTAGGTTTGAGGACGAAAATCTTCTTATCCATTGAGGTGTTTCCATATAAAGATCTCAATTGCGCAGACAAATTCGATTATTTTCAGATTTCAGTTGTCTGCAAGCTAAGTCACAAGGTTCGAGTTCCAAGAAAAATCGAAAAAAATTGCCATTAAATTCGAAACATAAAAAACATAAAACATATAAAAATAATTCAAAATAAGAATATAAAAGATACTTTTTGAAAAACTAAGTGTCTCAAAATCTAAAACATAAAACTAAGTTCTTAACTTTATACAAACTTGGAATTATACGTCAAAAACTTCTACATCATAAAAGGTAAATACACTCTATGGCTTTATAGTTTACGAGCTACATCAAAAAGCTCCATATCATCAAGAACACTTGACTCATCAATATGATTGTTATCACTAGATTCATCACAAAGGAATTCGAGATCATTTGTATCCTCTGAATCTGCTGCAAAAATTATTAAAAATAAATAAACATTATAAAAAAAATAAAATACATTATAATTTTGATTTTAAAATTATAAATATATATTTTTTATAATAAATAAATATTAAAAAATGAAATAAAAAATTCAAAAACATAATTAAAACTTGAAAATTATAAAAAATAAAAAGAAAATTAATACAAAATAAAAAATAAAACATAAAAAAATAAATTAAAAAAATTGAAAAATAAAAAATATATAATCAAAATAAAATAAAAATATATAAAAACAAAACTTCAAAAAACATGAAATTAAATAAATTAAAACAAAATTTAAAAATAAAAAATAAAAAGTTTAAAACCAAAATAAAATATAAAAATGAAACCTAAAATAAATAAAACAAAATGTATTATAAAAAAACAAAACCACTTTAAAACGTTAAGTTTAAACAAAACAAAAGTTAAAAAAAAAAAAACAAACAAACAAACAAACAAACTCTACCTCTGCAGACTATGGATGGTGGACAACGCCTCCTCGGTCTCTTCAAAGCTCCTATGCAGTTGCAGTTGCCTTCGAACCAGTTGCTTCTCACACGTCGACCCAGCCGCCAACCACCTCCAAACTTGTGAATTGTCAAACTAGCGGCCAAGTCGGTGCAATCATTGAGTTGCCGACCAGTCACCAATGGTGGTCACAACTCTTCCCTCCTCTACTTGCAACACGACGACCACTTACAGGTTATTGCAAACTTTTTTTTGCATAAACCTACCTCCGACCTCTTTCATTGAGCTTTTCTTGCACGTTCTTGAATCCGCAACTTTGTAAAACCTTTTGCCCTATTTTTCGATGCCACAATTTCCTGTCATTTTTCACCTCGAACTTGATGATTTTTTGACTTTTTTATGACCCGGTGAAAAATACGACGAATTTCAAATTTCGGGCTGAAAAATCGGTGTACCTTGTGACTTAGGTTGCAAGGTATTATAAATTTCCAGAATTTTAAGGATGGTTTGTTTGATCAGCAAATAAGGGTTTTATGCCAAACAAACATTGTCATACCCTAGGGTTTGGCCATTGTACCATCTAGGGACTGCTGCACTGCAAATTGCAGCCTTGGGATTGCTGCGCAGGCCTTGGTGAAGGGTTTCGGGGGAGTTTATGCTGCTGTAATTTTGTGTCCAGCATTCCATACCTTCATCTACAACAATCATCTCGTTAAAATCAGTCACCAAATCCTGTTGTGAGTTGTACTATACAATGTTGCCCTTTGCAAGCATTCATTCAGATCAGTACAACCATCCTGCTGTAGGAAAAATCAGACTGTAAGGGTTTCATTTATCAAAATTTATTCTTTACACATCCTAGGGTTTGGTTGGGAAACATTCAACAGTCTTTTGAAATTGTTTTCAACATTATTTTATGTAATCATTGTCTGAAATAAATATTCCAATTTGGATTTTTAGTATTAAATGTTGCATATGCGAGTCTAGTATTTGCATGTGAATATAAAATCAGAATTCTTAAATTTACCAAAAAATGTTTACAAAAAAATCTGAAATTGTTTTTTTTAGTCAAAAAAAAAAACATTCTATTTTATATCTTTTGATTAAGGAAAAGATACATAGAAGATGGATCAAGCTTAACATGCATCTACATTGTGTTTACGCTTTGAATCCAAAGTAGTATGATACAAAAGTCACCAAGAAGAGGGTTCCATATAAGGACAAAGAATGAATGAAAGAAGTTTGGGTTGCAGTGAGAAAGATTTATGGTCGAGGAGAGGAGGCTTCTATCGAGGCTTTGTGGAACATGTTTTTACGTGGCTGCAAACAATTTTTTATAGTGGAGGCTTTCTATGATATGCATGCGAAGGACCCAATAGAGTGGTGGTGGAACCATGCAGTGAAGCCCCTGAATTGCAATCATTTGCAATACGATTACTCTCACAAGTAGTTAGTTTATCATCTTGTGAGAGAATTTGGAGTACATGTGTCATTCATTTATTTATGAAGAACCGACTAGGGTCAAAAACGACAAAGAACTTGGTGTACATTCATAGCATGCTTCATCTTTTTTCTCGTGGAGACCCAGGGTACAAGGAAGGTCCTTCAGCAAAATGGAACCAACTTCCACCTAATGGAGCAACAGACATATCCTTGGAGGATGATGTGCATATCCTTGGAGGATGATGTGCTTGAGGCGAATGGCCTCAATGCTTTCCCCCTCTGTTATATTTCTTGCAGAGGAGCCACAACTTGAGAGATGCGTATCTAGAGAGCACCTTGGTGGAGGACCCAAAGGACATAATTGATGCGGCAGTTGACCCTATTGTATCTTATGAGATATGATTCAGATTCACATTTCTGATTTATGGTTTTTTCTTGCCTATTTGTTGGCATTTCAATGTGTTACAATGTACTTTTCACCCTTAATATGATGAGATATTAAATATCAATATGAATATAATTATTCATCTTTTGTTGACATCTAATTCCTTACTTTTAAAAAGTTATTTTTAATGTATTTTACACTTTTTAAAGTGCCATGGCCATTGCATGTTATATTTATCTCTAAATTTTTCATATATATATTTTGTTGTACTCGTTTCCTATTTTTCTAAAATATGCAGTACCTGTACCCGCTCCCATTTCCTTGTACCTGTACCCATCTCCAGGCAACTATGATATTAAGCTTGAGGTGCCTGCTGTAACTATTGGAATTTCACTAGACACTAGACACCTTCTATGAAAGACTCGAGGAAATGATATCTTAGGACAACGTGCTCCCTTCCATCCAACCATTGAATCGATTGGTAGGCTGATGTTTATGAGTTTACACATAAATTGCAATGTTAAGGGACATTGGCACCTATTTATACTTTTTTAGTTTCTTACGGCAGTAAAAGCTGGATGAATCCCAAATAGTTAAATATAAGCATCAACACCAAATTTATAATATATGAAACTATTCATAAGAAATGTGGACAGTATTTGTTAATATAAGTCCATGATTTGGTTAGATGATGTTGTAATTGAATCAGCATACATTACAATAGGTATAAAAAGAAAGCACTTCTGTAGGTATATCTTATTGCAGTTCTGAAGTGCCATTTCATGAGGTATGTGCCGACACTTGCATCACTTATGTGCTGGTTAAGGAAGTAACAGGCATAAGTGAGAAACTATTCTTTGTTTTAAGCAAAGCTGCAATTTACTTTGGAGCCATTTGGCATAAATCCAGTTGCATGGTATAAAACAAAGTTGAATGGAAATTATAAAGTTCATATGCCAACCTTGATTTCCTAGCAGAAAATCAGACCAGAAATGGATATGCAGAGCACAAAACCATCAGTTGACATAGCAACCTTCATATTTAAGTGAACACTCAATAGCTTTTATGCTAATGAATCATATGAAGCCGTTTCAATTTTTGTTTTGTTTGTTGGGATGTTTCTTGCAGTTCTATTTATCGTGTATCGAGTACAGATACGAGCTTGAATCCAGGTTATATCCGTATCTAGGATGTATCCGGTGCCATATCTGGAAATGCTACTTTGTATTTAAGTGAACACTAGATAGCTTTTATCCTTTATGGTAATGAATCATATTAAGTAGTTTTTATTTTTGTTTTGTTTGTTGGGATGTTTCTAGCAGTTCGATTCATCTTGTATCCAGTAGAGATATAAGCATGAATCCAGGTCATACCGTATTCAGGACATATCTGGTGCCATATCTGGATACGTTTCACTATATCTGGGCTGTGTCTAGATACGTCACACAGTGTCCTGGCAGTATCCAGATATTTTTATTTTTTTAATATGTTTATACTTGTGATTTTAATTTTTTAATTTTTGTAATCAAATATCAGGGCTCCCAAAAAACTGTTGTTAGAGGTACCTGTACCCATGATCCTATCTGTATCTTGGTAACTTAGGGCAAAATCTTGATTGGCAACAAGTTGTGAGGGGTTCAAAAACTGATTTTTTCTTTTTTGTTTGTTGATCTTTATTTTTTTTTTAAATTGGGAAAAGGCAAAATGATTGAACATAGATTTTGAAAATTTAAAATTAGGAAAATTGTAGAATTTTGAACTTTTTGTAATAATTGCAAAATTTCGTTATAATTTAAAATTGCATATAACAACTGATTTTTTTTTTTGGTTTGTTGATCTTTAATTTTTTTTTAATATATTTTTTTTAAAAATTGGGAAAAGGCAAAATGATTGAACATAGATTTTGAAAATTTAAAATTAGGAAAATTGTAGAATTTTGAACTTTTTGTAATAATTGCAAAATTTCGTTATAATTTAAAATTGCATATAACAACTGATTTTTTTTTTTTTGGGTTTGTTGATCTTCAATTTTTTTTCATATATATTTTTTAAAAATTGGGAAAAGGCAAAATGATTGAACATAGATTTTGAAAATTTAAAATTAGGAAAATTGTAGAATTTTGAACTTTTTTCATTTTTGTAATAATTGCAAAATTTCGTTATAATTTAAAATTGCATATATTTAACTCTTTTATCAGAAAAAACAGTGTTCCACTGGGATTCATCCCTTGCTTTCTGGGGTCGTCCTGGATGTTTTAGGGATGCAGAGGAGGCATCCCCCGTCCTCGTTACCTTTTTTTTCTACATATTTTCCTAACATCTCCAAGTCGTTTCAGAATTATTTTGGCATCCTTGGGATGTTTCCTGTTTTAGGGTGTATTTGGGGATGCCCTCAAGTCCCTAGGAAATCAGATATTTAAAAACATGTATTTTTACAGTCATTGATAATATAACAATTAGATATTCATTTTACAATTTTGTATTCGTATTTCAGTGTTCACTCAATTTTCGATTTTCAGTGTTCAATGTTCAAAACTTCATTGTCATAGATATTAAATGTTATTTGAATTTCAGCTGTAAAGAATTTCTAATTATGTTTAACGGTTTAATTATACTATTGAATATAATTTTGTAATTTTCATATATATGTGAAGAAATTCTGTCCTAGAAATGTGTCCCCCCATCCCAGAAACTTGGAGAAACATAGGGAAAAAATCATTTAAGCTAAGTAACCAGTAAGTCTTAAAATCACAGATTAAAAAATGTGGTTTTGGTAACAGTTTCTTAGGTAATTTAATTGCCTATCTAATATGTGTCTTTTGGAATTATAGGTGCTACTCATGAAGGAGGTGAAATTGGAAATGCAGGAAACAATTGGGATGAAGGCGGCGCATTGACAGAGGATAATGCACCTGCGGAGGAAGAAGAAGATGACATCGATTGGGAAGAAGGTTGAGGGCTTTAAGGCTGATGCTTGATGTTGAATGCCATTTTGATTGGCAGATAAAGTTTTTCTTCATACGCCAGTATCAAAGATTTCTATATTTGTTCCAATTTCATGATGCGCAGACTGAGTTTTGCTAATAAGATATCTCAAATAATGTTTGTAATTTTTATATGTAAAGAGGGTAGTCTTTAATATAGGTTTAAGTCCTTGTGAGAGAGCTTTCTGTGCCAACTTTGCTTATCGTTTTAAGGCAAAAATAAGACAATGGATTTTTTCAGAAAAGTAGTGTGCTCCCAAGCATCAACTCTTAGGGTGAGATTACAGAAGAGGACATTAGTTTTTTTAGAGCTTGTTAAACTGATCATTATTGGCAGAGTTACATAGTTTTTTAGAAATTTCATGGAAATCAAAGTGGTAGTTTGCTCGAGTAATTAAAGCAAGAAGTGGTTCATCTGTGAAGCATCGTCACATATTAGGTGACAAGCTGAGACTAGTCCTAGTACATCTTTGCATTGATATGAAGACATATCTAGCATTGGTAACGACTATCTGGACAACACTTTCCCAGAAATATTACACATTGTTGTATTTATTCTCCTACAAGCTCTGGAACAAATCAAATGGTGTGCTAGACTAAATTGCAATCTCTTGTGACCTGTCCCTGTAATGACTGTATTAATAACTTTGCCTTCCTCAAAGCACTGACATGATATGCACAAATGTTTTTCTTTTATGCCGAATTAAAATACCCGTGAACTTGTGGTATTTTTATGTTTATCCTCTTCGTTAAGTATTGAACTGAAGCAACGTGTACCAAAAAAATAGTTAAGATTTATTTTTGTGAGATGGAAAGCGGAAGAAAGTATAGGGTGGATGTCAATATCCTGTGTGTACAGTTCACAAGTATCAAGGAAAATTATTGTGATGATGCCAGCTATAGGATATTCTTTGCTCTAATAATTGTGTACGATTAATACTTGTTATCCAAAATGTGAACATATTTTTTATTTATTATATAGTATTTATTTATGTGAACATACAGGCTGGTGAGGGGTCGCGCACTTCACCTTTACATGATGGGAGATGACCAAGGGACACTCTGTTTCCAGCACTTCCCTTTTTACCAATGACAAGCATATCGTTCCCAAAAGGTGAACATCTTTCGGCTTTAGAGAAGAGATTGACATGAATAGACTTCCTCAATATATTTTTTCAATTGATGCATCATATGTATCCAAATGGAGATAAATAAGGTTATCAAAGATGAGATTTATAGAGCCCACCTTCAGTCCAAATGGTTTAGTGAACGTCTTTCCTCAAAGCTTCAACATTATGACTATATATCTTCCGTTTGCAAATGGGCTCATCCAACCAGCAAGTTACCCCGAGTTCCAACTACCTTTCAGTTTGAGTGTTCTATTGGCACAATTCAAAGATTATTCAAACCATCTCCACATAGACAAATCACCATATTTTTTAGGCACATTGTATTAGTCAGATTTATTTTTATGGACCATGAAATCGAGGATCATTTTGTATTTAGATATTTTCATTACTATGAGATTATGGGGTGATTTTTTTCCATTTTCACAGACTTGTATAACTTTCTTTACAAACCTTTCGGGCTTATGAGGATCAAAGATGCTTGGCCCTTTTCTGTCACGAGATGTTTGGCTAGAGACTTTGCTTCTACAATGCATTGCACATTGAGGATTGCTTCTTATATTCACCTCGTTTCTTCATAAAGTTTACGCAGAGAGCGACCTCGTGACAAACTTCTAGATATCGTGAGATTAGTGAGGCATCAAAGGACATGCTTTAGTTTTACATATTTTATTAGATGCAATTCCTTTTTCAGTTTTTGGGTTTGATGGAGTTGCACTTTTACTCCCTATTCCTTAAATGATACTTTTTCAAGCCCATGGGCCATATTTTGGGTTTTCATAGAATTTATCTTTATCCACACAAATAGTTGTGTAGGATTTTACATCTTTGACAATGTATTCTAGAATTAACTTACATAGGAAATGCAAATTTGAGAACAATATAAAACATAGTTATTGGTTTGTTGAAGGTTTTGTGGGAGAGTACGCATGGAGTCTATAAAAGTCCCTAATCTAAGTACACCTACTAATGATCATGTGCTACCCTTGATTGAAAATAATAGTTTTTAAAGAGTTATGAGTTTGACTGAGAAATTGGTGATAGGTGAAGTGGAGGAGTCGTGCAATAGGAGTTTTTTTTGTGTGGAAGATAATTGGAAAGTTTCTTTACATGGTCACAATGAGTCTTAGTGGGGTACTGAATACATTGGTTAGTGTAGGAGCAAATCTTGTAGTAACACAAGGCTATAGCCCATAAACTACAAAGATGGAGATGATCGTGTAAGCACATAGCCTTCGAGTCATGCATCACAATGTTTAATATGATACAACTAAGCTACCATAATATCATGGAATATAATATACCTCAGATCACTTTCACAAGTGATAGATTTCTTGGAGAGTAATGGGGACTACTTGTCAAGAGAGGAAGTTGTCTTTTTGTGACAACAATATTTGATCAGGTACACACCTAGAACTGAAAATATGACCGTGACTAGATGATCATGGAATTTTAGTAGTCGAAGGCTATATTTCTCAAGGAGTTCCATATGCTATAATTTGAATAGAAAATTATTTACGCTTTGAAGGAAAGCAAGCAGGTGGTGGTTGAGAGTGTATGGGGTTATGAAACAAGGTTTAATACCTTGTTGTCATATCATATTCATCCGGTGCAACATGCACAATAGTTTGTGGGAGGGTTTTTATCCCCCTTTGTGATAAAATTGGTGATGAAGAATTTTACCAAGCCATGGGAGACATTTTGGATTTTGTGTTCTATATGGAGGTTGCATGTGCTTTTGATTCAATAATAAGTCCTTTCTTAGAAACACATATTTCAACCATGGTGACTTGGTTGGATAATTTGACCTCTAGGAAGGCACCATTGAGCCCATACATAATTAAGTCATGTAAATTTTGTGAAGTCGTGGGACACACACGAGGAGTGCATGTGAAGAATAATTATAATATGTTGTGATATTCGTGATGAGGAACATGTGACCAAATATTGTCTAGTAATCTAATGGGAAAATAGGGCCAAGATAGTTATATAGTGAAAATTATGTGGAGATGATACATATGAAATAATTGATTACTGTAATATTGAGGACATGCACCAAACGCATAATCAAGACATTAGAATGAATTATCCTATGTATTCTTCACAAGGTAACAAATATGGTGGAAGGTCCTATGGTAATAAAGGTGGAGGAATTCTTTGGAATCGCTACCAAGGATCATGCTACAAGTGTGGGGCATAAAATCATTATCAAATGGATTGTGTGAATTTTCCTACTTGTGGATAAGGACATAAGATTGAATGTTGTCCTAACCTATGTGCAAATATCAAGGAGAGTGGAAATGCCTAGAATGCTACAATGATTAAGGTGTTCTATAAAGGTAAGGAATGGATATCTCATGAAACTAGAAGTAAGGCAAGAGTAGAAGCACATGTGAAAGTTGCTACTCTAAGTGGATTAATCACTCAACGAAAGAAAATTGTGACGTATATTAATGATTCCAAAAGATATGAGGAAACACTAATGCACACATAAGAGGAAATAAGGGAATTGTAATGGGTAATTACAAAATTTTCAAGAGTTCAAGGAAATTTCATCAGAATAGCAAAGGAAATAACCGAGTCTACAAGAAATCATAGAGCATACAAAATTGTTTTCACTAATGAAACAGGGAGGAGTGATCACTTTGTTGAAGACTTGGATTAAAAAAGTGTGGGGAATGCATATGACCCAAATGATGAGTGTGTGAAAGAATTTTTAATAGGTGATTAGACTGGGTATGACAAGGAGTTGTTGAATGATGCAAAATTGAATGTATGGAAGATAAAAAATATCATGATAGACAATGGTGTAGAAGTTAATCTAATTAAAAAGGAGGCATGGAAGAGAATGGGAAGTCTAAATCTATAACAATCAACGATTTTTAAATGTATGGATTAAACAACCAAGGATTATACCATTTGCGTTATAAAATATATAGAATTTAACATCATGGGGGTGAAATTCTCTATTGCTTTTGAAGTAACATAACTTGAAGACCTAGATGTATACCATGCATTGATTGGTCGACCATGGTGTTATGATAACAATGGGGATATGAAGTTTAAATAAATAATCATGAGAGCTAAAAATGACGAGAAATTGGTGATTATCCCTTTGGATGTAGAGTGTTTCAAAATACTCCCAACATTTTATATGAATGATGGCTCCAAGAGGAGTATGAAGTGATTATTTAAAAGTGTGCAAAAGTAAAGAAGTGGTGAAAGAAGGTTCAAAAGCTAGTGTTTTATGGAATAGTGTGTGGAAGTGTATAGGAAGAGTTATATATTCCATTGCATAAGATCACATAAATATGTGATCCTAAAGTGACACAAAAGGTCATAAGGTTCATGATAATTATCAAATAAAATATGGATAAGCTACCATAGTTTGATGGAACCATATGTAAAATCTTATGTCAATGGCATGGAGGCCTACATACTAAAAGATATTTTTTATTTATTTTTATCTTGGTCCATACTATGAAGGATACTACCACATGTGGTGAAACATTCATAGATTAAGGTTGTCATGATGGGGTTGAGTAATAAAATTCCTATGTGTAAGGTTTTAATGAATTAATGTAAAGAAGGGAGTTCCAAGCTACACAAGAGACTCAAATCATGAGGAGCACCTAAATGCTTGTTAATAAGTGTAGACTCTTAGTAATTTCTTGCTTCCTATCTGGTTGTGGGTACATTTTTATATGGGACTTTAAAAAGAAATCTTGCTCATGGTATTTGAGAATTTATACATTGTGTGAGACTTTGGATTGGGATGATTTGAGAGTGGACTTTGTGTGGATATTTAGTTTTACTACCAACACACCTAAGTTGACTCAAGTGATGAGAATAGTTATTTGAAGCTATTTCTACTTGGGATACTTAAATGGAAGACCACATGAGGAATTTTAACAATTTTGCAAGTTATTCAATGTCAAAGCTCTTTGAGGAAGAAATTGATAGTACATAAAGTGAGTCTACACAGGACACTGAGTGGAAGGAAGTTTGTCAGGTTGAGGAAATCAAGGTTATGGTTGAGGAAGTTAATCACTTGAATGTGGAGACCAATGAATGGAATGGGATAGTATAAATTATTAAGGTTGATTATACCAAGTATTATAACCAACCACTGTAAAAGAAGTGAACATTGAAACTGAAGAAGACCCACACATAGCAAGCATTAGGGATTATTGCTCAGATGTTGAGTTTGCACACATAGTGGAGCTGATCAAGGAGTTTTAGGATCTATTTACAAGTAAATATCATGAAATGAAAGGGTTACACCCTTATTTTGGATAGATGCACATTATATATTTGGAAGAAGAAAGAATGGTAAAGAAACAACTGTATAGGATGAATCCTAATTTGTGAGCAAATATCAAAGATAAATTCGATAAAATGTTGGTTGTAGGGATAATATTCCTTATTGAGGAGTTGGATTGGATAATCCCAATGGTAATCAATATAAATAAGGATGGCTGCATAAGAACTTGCATCAATTAAAATATGTTGAATGATGCCTACATCCAAGATCCTTTTCCAACTCCATTCACAAAATAAGTTCTAGAGGGAGTTGTAAGGTGTGAATTGTACACATTCATAGATATGTTTTATGATTACCATCATGTAAATATTACAAAGGAAGATAAGGAAAGAACCACTTTTACGACTGAATGGTGTTTTTTGCCTATAATGTAATGTTGTTTGGGTTAAATAATGCACCAACAATGTTTTCATGCATGGTGGTGGAGGTCTTTAAATATTTCATACTTAAGTTTTTACAAGTGTACTTGGATAATTGGAAAATGTATGGACTAGTCAAATATCATTATGAAAATATGCATCTAATGTGTAAACAGTGTATAAAACTTCAGATTTCTTTGAATTTGAAGAAGTGCACCTTTGCATTACCATTTAGAACTTTTTTGGGGCATGTAATTTACAAAGAGGGAATATTAGTAGACCCCACAAATAGTGTACTAATGTTATAGTTACAAGTTCCATGCATGCATAAGGATGTTCGAGAAATTTAGGGATATTGTCAGTACTATCATAAATTCATACAAAATTACACATAGATCTTTGGACTAGTGAAAGAAATTTTAAGGAAAGATGGACCATTTTACTAGAGTGATACACAACAAAAATCATTTGATAAGTTGAATGAGAGGCTGGCTAGTGCATCAATTTTATAATTCCAAAATTAAAAGAAGCCTTTCCCTGCGCATTTGAATGCTGTAGGTACTGTGATTGTGGTAACATTCACACAATTAGGGGTGGGACATGTTAATCACCTTATTTCTATTATGAGCAGGAATTTGTCTATCATAGAGAATAATTACACCACAACAAAAAGGGAAGTAATACAAAAAAAATTCTAATACCTCCTTTCAAACCCATTTTTTCCTATATTTACCATGAGGCTTTGAAGTATTTAGTGAATATGCCAATGCTACATGGAAGAGTATGTAAATGGATTGTACTATTCCAATAATTTCAACTTTAAGTAGTGGTTAAGCCTGGAAGGTTTAATGTATGACCAAATCATTTTTCCCACATAAATATCGAGGATGAAGCAAAACCAATGGAGGATGATTTCCCAAATGCACAATTGTACTGAGTTTAGAGCATGCTAAGGAATTAGTAGATATATCTACATTTTTTACTTCAAGGTTGTCACTAGAAGGATGGTATGTTAAATAAAAAATAAACTTGTAGTAAGTACCACAAAATATCAGTCGATTAAAGGCAAATTTTATAAGATATGTCAAGATGATATTCAATGTAGGTGTGTTTTAGAGCATGAGGGGCCTAATTTTTGGTGTCATTAAGGGATTGTGGTGGACACTATGTACGAGGAGGTACTAAAAGGCAAGTCTTATTATAAATATATTAGTGGCCTACAATTTACAATGATATGAAAGACTATGCGTAAAAGGTAACATCTGCCAAAGGGTCAAGAAACTAAATAAAATAGATGAGATGCCACTCATCCAAATTATTTCAAAACAACCTTTCAAAAAATAGGTTGTAGAGTGTCCCAAGACCAATTAACCCTCCTACACAGAGAACTGGTGAATGATACATTATCACCATAATAGATTACTTAACACATTGGGTAGAAGCAAAACCAACTCAAGACTATACAACTGTAGTTATTGTGAGGTTCATATGGGAAAATATTATCTCAAGGTTTAAACATCCATTGATTTTGAAAAGTTACTAAGGAACACATTTTCTTGAAAAAAATATGTGCATTTCGTTTGATGAATTTATGATTTCACACCACAATACCACTCTATATCATCCATAATAAAATGTTATAGTCGAGGAGTTCACCAAGATTCAGGAGAATACTTTGAAAAATATCTGTGATGTTGGTAGAAAATATTAGGATGATAAAGTTTTTGCAGTATTATGGGCACAAGAGATTGGACAAGTATACACCTTTTCAGTTGGTGTATGGATGTGAGGTAGTGCTTCCAATAGAGTTTTTAGTACCAACATTACACATTTTCAACATTTTGTGATTGGATACAACCATTTCAATTGATGTGAGGCTTTTAATAGAGCTTGATGAGAAAAGGTTACTAGCTTAGTGAAGTCAAAATGTGAGATAAGTCACCAAAATATTTGGCATGATAAACATATCAAGAGAAAGATTTTTCATGTAGGGAACAAGGTGCTACTATATGGTTCATGATATGCAACACATCCAAAAAAAAAAAAAAAGATCAGATGGATGGGTCCTTATATCATCCAAAATGTTCTAGATATTGGGGCTTTCAAACCGTGTATATTAGATGGGAAAATGTTACTAGGGAATTTCGTTGGAATTAGGTTAAATTACTACAATGACTGACTATCCACAAAGTGGAATACTAAGGTCATTAGCCAGTAAATGACAACCCAAAAATATTTCATGTTTTCTAGGATTTCTTTTTCATAGTTACACTTTGTATTTTTATACCTTTTATTCATGCAAAGTAAGTGAGTATTAAATCCATGTAAAAATTGTTGATAATAATAATAACTATTTTAAGGAAGGTTATCATATAAATCTTGTGAAGTAACAAATTTTGGGCCAAGTTGTGGATCAACTTTTTCATGCAATTCAAGCATAAATGATTCAAATTGGGCTATTTTTACTCAAGGTAAAACATTGGTTATTGAGGACCTAGCATCTATTTTAGGAGAGATGAGTGAAAATGGTTTCATGAAGGAATTATGGATTGAGTTTGTAAATCTGGTTACGTGAGTCGAGCAGGGTTTGCATAGAGTTTTCATGCTAGAGGTATAACTTCTAAGGTGACTTAGTATCTAGGCTAACTTAGCTGGAAAACTTTTGCATAGATGTCATAGTAGGGGAATATAAAAAAATTAACTATGGAAGAAATAGCCACGCATGAGTATGGTATTGGTGCATGATCAAGTAATTAAGTTGATGTGGGGAAAGGCCAAAAACCGAACAAAATGAAATATTTGCATAGGAAAGAAATTAGAGAGAAAGTGGGATTAAGTCTATTAATTTTTTTGAAATTGGCCATTGAAATAACCATTTAAAGCACAAGATGGAGGGATTACATGACTATTGATTGGTTGGATTTGAATTTTGAGCAAGTGAATTAGGTTTTTTTATTTAATTAACATACTCAAGGCTATAAAAAGTGGGGTGTTGTCATAAGGATCATTTTTAAATTAGAAGTTTTGAGAGCCATAAAATTACAAAGTGAAGAGTGATTTGTACAACTATAAGAGAAGTATAAAATAGATTTTACAAGGAATAAGTGTGAATTAGGGTAGTTGTAGGTTGACTTAATATGTAGATCATATAAATAAAGGGGGGAATTAGTGAAGGTTTCAAATAAGACACCTATTATAAAATATTTGATAGAAATGATGAAAAATACATATAATTTGTCACCATATACACCTCATTTTAGTATTGGACACTTTGGAAACATAAAATTTGACATAATTTGACATACTTGGACATTTCATATACATTTAACTCTTTGAAACTTTCCCTTTATCTCTGTACCCACTTGTTGTCTTGGCCAACTCTATTCACTAGATTCACATATTCATAATCATCTTAGTTTGTACAAGAACATTTCAAAGTCCTAAATAGACATTCTTTATATCTCAGATCATTAATTTGCAATCCCAAGATAGTATTGGTAATGGTTGGATAGTTGTGGTTACCACAAGTGTCAAATTTTGTTGGATTTGCTTAGGAACACTCAATCCTAGACATGTTTCATGGGTCAACTATAGTGAGAAATAATGAATAATTAGCTATATATAAAAATAAATCCTAAGGTTAAACTCACTTTGCCATTATCTTGAGAATTACTTAAAAATTTGAGAAACCCATTAGCATTCTCTAGAGATGTTATCACAAAGGCTTACATATTTGAAAACACCTCAAAGGATCAAACCCTATATCTAATTTTAAATACAAATGAAATTCAAAGTTTCATGGTGCCAAGTGTCAAAACTAAAACAATGTTATACATTATATATTTATCACGATGTTTAAAATGTACACATAAGAGGAATAACACCATGCATTTTGAGCCCTCTTCAGAGTATTGGAATGTGGCAAATGCTTGACCATTCAACACGGATTTGTTGCGGTTTTCAAAATAAAAATACTGGTTCCTTTTTCAAAGGTCATCTTGTGATTAAAATCTCAACTATGGTTTGGATGAAAGGAGAAGGAAAATATAGATCAATGCATAGGGCTGAGGGTGAGCACACACATAAGAAGCATCTACAAGTGCAATCACATGGGTATTACGAGTCAAACCTGCACAACATACAAGGACTCTATCGGTATAGCTTGGATAGTATTGGTTACCACATACATCAAAATTTACCAACAGATTCCATGTAAGGTTTGAACCATTTCTTTTTTATTTGAGTAGTGACAAATCACATACAAGACATTTTCAGATAAAGTGATGGATTTTGTGGATGAACAAATATTAAAATAAGCTAAATACACTTCTACCCTCTTACTTTATCATTTCCAAATATTCTAATTACAATATCTAGAATATTCATTCCAGTTCATATTATTATTTTATTTCTATATTTTTACATAATATAATTATCTATAGTTTACACTATTTTAGGACCCCCAAATCCAAAATAAGTAAAACAATTGCCTACATGATTAATCTGTACATCCAAAAGATCTACAAGACACACAAAAGAGGAGATGGAATATGTGAAGCAAACACAAGCATTTAATCATATGTTGATGAGAATCCCAGAGGATGTTATCATTTAAGATGAAATGGAAACAAATAGTTATAATTTCAAGATAAATACTTGCAATCATATATCAAACAACATAGATAAAGAATAGAGGAATAATTGTAAACACCCTAGATTGATGTAGAAGCTAATCAAAAAATAGTTTAAGACTATTTGAGGGATGAAATTATTTTTAAGCTATGGTAACTACCTTTATTTGTAATGCTAGAGGAGGTGATCAAGTGGGATCTATCTATCACCCATGGTAGAAGGATGTTCTTAAGGGGGAGAGACATCAATATTTCAACACAAAGGATCAACCAAACTTTTGGCTAGATCAATAACGACATAGATGTGTGCCTAGAGCTAGGTAATATCATCAAACAAAATACATTAAATATTTTTAAAGGAGGCTATCCATGCTATAATTAGGTGTTGGACCACATACACATAAGACAAGTGGTGTACTTGATCAATACAAAGTTATCCGTGAGGTTGAGGTTTGACTCCACCTTTAAATACATGGCCTATTTATCAAAAAGGGTGGGCAAAGATAGATACTTTTAATTATTCAAAATATGTTGCAAATGATATATTCAAGGATGTGCAGAGGGCATGCGATGTGTGAAATATAGTTTTTCATTGGGAAAAAAATATTTTTTTATCATATTGGATGAAGTATGTGTTATGCCCTAACACAAACCCCATTTTAAAATTCAAATAGGGACCCACTATTGTTTGAATATCCTTATTCAAGGTCCTATAAGCCTTATGTTGAGTTGTGGAGCTAAAAACTTCACCAGATGAGCAAATGCAGAGGTTGCTGGAGTTACACAGTCGTCGACATCGGTCAGGACCGACCAACGTCGATTAGGGATCGATCGACATCGGTCATATGCAGATAGACAGAGACCGACATCGGTCATCTATGCGTTCCCAGAATTCTAATTTTGAGGAGAACAGTGAGTTTGCATGTAAAGACTAACTGTTAGTCTTGAGTCCACTTTTCTATTTTTGGAAGGACAGATTTGAACCTTTGATTAAGAGGTGCATCCAACGGTGGAGAATGCATGGCTCATGAACCCTAGTTCTATATAATAGGGTTAGATCCTCATAGTTTGTAAGGTGGATCAATTCAAGTAGTGGAGTTGGTTGTAATTGAGAGAGAGAGAGAGAACTCTTGAGGGAAAGAGATCTGTACATCTGAGAGGTGTGAGAAGAGAGAGATTTTTTCATTGTATTTCCTTCTGGAAGAGTTTAATACAAGATTGGTTGTTTCTTGTATCTCCTATTCTTTGCTGTTTCTGATTTCTAGTTATTATTTCTGGTTTAATTTCGTGTTTAGTTGCTTATACAAAAGTAATCAATTGTGCTGTAAGATCCTAACACCTTATACATCTATGATATTTATATTTATATGCATAATTATAAGGTGGTCCTCAAATTATAAAGTTATAGAGTTCCAAAATTATGAAAATCAAAGCTTGGACATTGATTTTGATTTATTTTTTAAAACCTTGGGTTTTAACAATTCTTCTTGAAAATTAACTTTATGATTTATGGACTAACGGAGCTAATGTGTAATGACCTAGTATTTCTATGATTTTTGTGTGTCCATAGGACTATTGGCAAGGACTTATTAATTATCCACATCCGGACCCTACCTTCATTATGTCCCCAAAGTTTCTAAGCTCCAAGATCGAGACAAGTGGCAGAATCACATCAATTAGAGTCCTTGGGCCTTCAAAAAAATCCTAAGTGATCAAAAGTGTCTAAAATTCAATATTTTGATAAAATGGCACTATGATGTTACTCAAAACTTACCATAATTTAATAGAACCTCATACCTTATCAACAACCAGGCCACCACAAGTCTTCCCTGTATTGACACCATGTTCAAATGGGATAAAGATCACTTTACAAAAGTTATAAGTGTTTCAAGTTCTTAGATCCTTGAGAACATTCCACACAACGTAACATCAGGAACCCAAAACCATGGAAAGTTAAAACAAAGTTAATAGTCTAATGGCCCCATGGTCTTGTAGTTTGATTGTCCCGAGGTTCTGAGCTCTAAAGGTTTAATAATTGGCACAATTTTGTGAACCCAAAACCATGGAAGGTTAAAGAAAAGTTAATAATCTAATGTCTTCAACTTTCTAAGTCTCTACAGCTCTAAGGGTTTGATAATTGGCATAATTCTGTTAACCCAGAGATTTAAAGGGAAAACATCAAGTTAATGGTCTTGTGGCTCTGATGTCCTAAGTCTCTGAGTCCCCATAACACCAAGGGCACACCACACATCAACATCCTAGTACCTAGAACCTTCTTGGAAGATATGCAATGTTCAAAAGTTCAAATATTAATGGCCTTGAGTCTCTAATCTCCCAAAGTCTCGAGGTCACTCCACATGGCTTAATTCCCTTAACTCGCAGCCACAAAACATATAATTTAAGATCATAAATCTAAAGCCCTGACTAAATGAGAAGCAAACAAGCTTCATGATCTAGAATACACATGGTTAGAGTATGCATAAATAGTTTTGATAGCTAGACAAAGTCGATAAGCGAGAGGATAACACGTATCTTAAAAGGAAGTGACTAAACATACATGAATTGATGAAAAGTTGCCATTTGGCAAACAAAATAACCTATCAAAACTGACTAGTGAGTCTAAATCCAAACAAAAACAAAATCAAAACCCATTATTCATGTTGATGTGACATGGATTACGCATTCAAATCATATGATTTAGTAATATATGTAAAATCCAAGCAAAGGCAAGTTACTTTGCCATTAATCTATGAGTTGAACATTATAATTTCGATCTCTCCAACGACCAAAATCCTTATTTTTTAAATAAAATTTCAAAGAGAGTTTAGATAGTTTATGAAGGAATTACACAACCCCATATTAATGAAATGGCTTCTCCAAAACCAACATGCATGTATTCCCATTCTACCTAATCCATTAATGGAAACACAAAATACACAGACACTGTATTTGATAAGGGTGCCCTAGATTTCAATTTTCCATACTAATTGACTCTTTGGAATGTAGTAGAGTCTATATCACCATAATCTTCATAGGATTGACTATCCTGGGAGGATAAGTAGTACATTAATGCCCTGCTACCAATCAAAATCATGGGACTCCATCAAGTGGTAGAAAAACTAGAGGTAATGCCTTGTATATATTTACTTCGTGATTTTTATTCAATGGTACTTGTTTTGAAGATTGTATACATCTTAGGAAAGGGGAAAATGCAATTTCATATATTCATATAAGCGTATTTGAAATGTACCTTGGTATTCTAGTGCCTAAGGTTTCCTATAACCAAGTCTCAACCAAAGTATGACTTGAGCACAACACTATAAAGGGAAAAATAGATCAGTGGCTAGTGAAAGGATAGAGATTGAACCCTAAGGGAGGCATTTCATCCAATAGTATCATCTAATTCAAGTATGGTATTAGAATAACCATGGCCCTTATGAACAAACTATATGGTTTTGCTAGCATTACTTATGTATAGGTGGAATGGGTTCCATTCCTAGAATTCTCCTGACTTTTGAAAAGATTGTTACCCTAGAAGAGATTATTAGCATCAGATTGAGGGCAAAAATATTCAAACATGAACAAGGGCCAACAAATGAGAATTTTTATATGATGTCATATATTTTGGATGTAGTCCTTGGGATACTTCATAGAGCCCATGGAGAGTTATGGTAGCCATATGTAGAATACGTGGATAAAAAAATCTATGAGGATTATTATTTTATGTTTGACATAGATACAAAAATGAGATTACAAGGATTTGTGAGGAAATTTATCCTCAAGTTTACCAAGCCATTTATGGCACTCAAATACCTAGAAAATTTGAGAATTTGAGAAGAAGCATAGCCAAAATAGGGGATTATTGGTACTATCTAGACTACATAAAAATTTGAAGGAATAAGGGCACCCCCTCTATTTTTACCACAAAACATTCTACATAAGATTCCAGGATAATAGGTGGCCCATCAATTATAAAATCATATATATGAATAACTTGGCATTAAACATAAATCCTATTACTATAATACCCTTTTAAGTATTGGGAAGTTCCAGTTTGTAGTGACACCACACTTCAATAAAAAATGGAAGATCGGATCCCATTATAATTTAAAAGTGGCCTAATTTGGGGAATGGGACCCCAAAGTAAAAATCAAAAACTATCTCCAAATCTTCAAGGAGAAGAAGGGGGTGACCATTACATATGGTCACCAAGAGTATGAAAATGATGTTATCTTAATGAATGCATTGGATGATTCTAAAGTTTGAATCCATATGAGGGACAATCAAATGTCAATGATTATTATCTAGGCCATTCAATATGACCTAGACATCACCAAAAATTAATTAAATGAGATGGTAAGGTAGGTATAATAAACCTAGAATCACCAAAGGCCTCCAACATAGTAACAGGACCAACCTTCCTCCCCTACAAAAAGAGAGACCAATCTACAAGAGGGAGAGTCCAATAGTCAAAGGGAGGAAAACATATAGATTAGAAAATAAATTCTCAGATGTCTCTCTAGTCCTCATTTTCCCACTACCCATTGAATTTATACCATCATAGACATAACCACTATAGTTAAGAGGACTACACCATGTCAAGATAGATAAAAGAGGACATTCTCTTTGGCACCTCTCCTCCACTTACAATACCTACATAGGTAAGTCTACCAGAGTATCTTCAAGCTTACTTTTCATCTCTCCCATCCACTCCTCCATCCCCTCAAGTACCTCAATAGGGTCCATCTCCATCCATTCCTCCCTACACCACAGTCATTCCACTTTCCATTCCTTCACCACCACTTACAGTGGTATTCCCTACTAATGTGGTTCCTTCACTAATTTCACCTTCTCCATCACCTCCTATTCCCCCCATAGTCACCTACCAAAGGAAATCTAGATTCCTTCCTGTTTCCTTCAAAGTCTAATAAGTAGAGGAAAGATCATCATTAGGTCTTGACACTCCAAGAAGATCCCTTGATTAGAAAGCAAAGGAAGAAGAGCAAGGACATGCCATATCACTAGTGGATTATCCTACTGATGAAGAAGGAGATATAGAAACAATGAAGGGAACTGATCTATGGTCAAATGAGGAAGGAACCCAAGTTGAGATAGAGGATGAGGTACATCTATAAAATTCCAAAGCAATGAGTCTATGAAGCTTATAAGAAGAAGAAACTCTAGTTGGAGAATTAATCTAGAAAATCCTCACAGAGGAAGAGAAATAAGACATCAACAAGATAGTATCTTCTCTTGTTTCTTCCATTAATTTTATAGATACTCATGTTACAGATTTATCACCTGGCATTCTAGTCCACCATTTTCTAGTTCAATGGATTCTTCTATTATTTTAACATCATCCCAAATAAGGGCTCCAAAAAAGAGTCTATTTTTAAAATTTGGTTTGAGTTTCCATATTTTATTCACAAGGGCCACCAGTCCCTCCAAATTCTTGATCTTAATTGGACATAAAATTGCCACAATCTACACCTATATAGTCAGCCACAATAACAATTATGAAAACTCTAGGATTGACTAAATATGTGGCTAAATTCACCCCTCATAGGGAAAATTTAAGATGGTCGAGAATTATACATGCACCCCTCCAATTACTTATTCAAATAAGTTCTTCAGTGAAACCTCCAACAATAAATCCCCCTCTAATTATCCCTCAACCCTCTACCTTTGAAGACCCAAGTTAACTAGAAGAAGAAGCATAAATTATTATCCCCTAATGGTTAAAATAACTACAAGGTCGAAGAGATGAGATATAAAATTTGGTCATCACGGAGATACCTATAGTCTCCACTCATTTTGATAGGTAGAGTGACACAATTCAAAGGGTGAAGAAGAGGAAGTCGATGAACATAAATACAAGGGAGTAGATAGAGTTTGAACAAAAGGAAAACCTATTACCCTTGGCTTTAAAGGCCAAAAAATCCAAATGACCCAACGTAATATATATAGTATTTATGTTCTTTTATGGATTTGGCTAGAGAAGCTATAAAGGAAATGTATAAGAGCAAAGAGGAAGCACAACATAAGATATTGTAGAGACAAATTATTCATGCCCCTCAAAAAATTGTAGATAGTGTATAGAGTGTAATCACAAGGCTATACAACATTTTGAATAAAATTCATGCCTCCATGGGAAAAAATCAATCTAAAAGGATGAAGGTGATTAAACTCTAGCACCAATTCAAAGAGTTTGATAAAATTATTACCTTTTTGGTTCATTTTTTCAGAAGTAGCACATTCAATCACATGAACTTGATGTTTAGCTAAGATGTTGCATGGGCCCTAGTTATGTAATTGTAAAAAGGGATGCTGCCCTTAACTGTCATACACAAATGAAAGATTTGATAGTACATTTTCAAGCCATGATAATGAGGCCTTATAAATTTTAAGAGATATGAGGGTCACATATGTGATAACCTCTATTGGAGAATTAGTAAACAATCTCAATTTTGAGACACTCCTTAAAGCAGTTATATATAGATTCAAGAAGGAAGTTGAGGGAACTATGTATAAGACTAATGATGAGATTTTGTAGCTAATCAATTTTGATAAAGATAGAGTGATGAAGGCTGAATCCTTTGAGTATAGTTTAAGAGCTCAAAATTAGAACACACAAGGTTGATGGTTGAAGCCATCAACGTATTTAAGCCTTCCCTGTTCAATTTTGATATTATTAATAAAGAGTTTGAAATAACATGTACATAATGTGAAAAAATAAAAGCCATGGAGGGAATGTTAGGATCAACACCAAACACAGAAGTAAATACAAGTATTGCCACCTCATCTCAGTGTTTCTACTCATTTTTATTTGTTTTTATATTCAAAATAAATAAGAAACTAAAGATTAATGGTCAGGGGTTAGATGATACCCGGATTAAGTTTGTGCACCATATCCAGACGATTGAAGGAGCTCCTCTTTGGCTGTGGAGGATGACACCTGTAGAGAGATTAAGACTTAAACAAAAAAATGTTAGATAGATATATGGTGGACTACCAAGCAAAGCTCGGTCCCAGAAGTGCAAAGACTTCCTTGAGGGATGACAGTCCACTTATTTGACCAAAGAGTGTTGCAAGAAGAAATGATGAAAGACTAAACAAAAGAAATAGAGATAATGCATACCTGTATTCTGCTGTCGGTCTGTCACAGTCGCCGACGTCGGTTAGTCTTCCGGCGTCGGTTGGTTAAGGTTGTCGACGTCGGTTATGCTGCTGACGTCAGTAGGGGCAATAGTCCTTGGACGGGTCTTAGGTTTGTGCCCATGGTCGACAAAGGGAGTCTGGGAGTTAAAGGGGTCTGTGCAGGGTTGCAGGGAGACAAATAAGGTCCGCAAAAGGACAAAGGTAGATGATAGGTTGTCAAAAAGGGTCAAGATAAAAGGAAGGCTTTATAGCCTCTCTAGGAAGAAAGCTGGGTCTGGTTAAAGGTCGGGTCTGGTCTGGTAGTATTTAGAGATAGCAAATTGACTAAGTTATTCTAAATTACTGAAATGAAAGGGTGGAATAAATACTTAGCTCTGGTGAGATGAAGAACCAAGATGTCAAACACTTGTGCCTATTACGGCTGATGTCCAGGTCCCCGTGTAATGCTTCAGTCCAATCTGGAGCGACTGGTGTAGAGTCTCTATGGCCAAGGGAGCGTTAGTTGAAGTCTGATGCCTATTGATGTCTCAGAGTCTAAGAGGAAGAGAGAGAGAGAGAGAGAGAGAGCCAGATTTGAGCGAGAGAGAGTCCTAAAGCCCGTAACTTGACGTGAGAAGTCAGTTTATGTAATCGACGTCGGCGGTTCTGCCGACGTCAGCCGACAGTTGACCAACATCGGTGGGTGCAGAATGGGTAAAAGGGGCTATTTTTATCCCTTTACCCATTCTTCATCTGCCAAGTGCACTTGTTGGTTGGGGAACGGTCAAATGACAGGGTTAATAAGCACGAGGGTTAGTTAGGGAATAAATAGGGAGTGAGAATAAGTTTTAGGTAGTTAGGATTGGGATGACTTAGTCATAGGGTGAGTCATGGGGTAGGAAATGGTCTTAGGGGTGAGGTGTCCAAGGCGAGGTGTCCTAGGTGAGGTGTCATGGGTGATGTTATTAATTTAAAATAAGTAATTTATTTTAAATTAATAAAGTGTGTAAGGGACTAAGGGGAGGACCAAGGGGGAGTCGACCAAGGAGTAGACACAATTTTGGTGTCTACATTTGCCCCTTTTTGTCTTGTTGATTGTTCTTGACGAACTGCAAGACAAAAATAGGAGTAGGTTGCCCCAGGTATGGAATGAGGTATTCCCCCTCAAAGCGGGAGTCGAGGGAAGGGAACCTAAAATTGATTGCCGATTTGATAGGCAGTCGATGGGTATGGTGAAGTTTGAGTGCGAACGCTACAATGGTTGTGATTGAGCACATACCACTTCACGTGATAGGTATGTCAAATTGTCACGGTCAAGGTCGAGGAGTGCTAAAATTGAAGTAATCGGTCCCCAACTTTTTGGCCGTAGCTAATTGGGTTAATCGATCAAAGTTGTAGCTCCAATGGTCATTGTGTTCCAAGTATCCTGGGCTTAGGAAGTGCTCTTAGAAAACACAAAAATATCATAAGTAGTGGGGATCAACTTGGGTGTGATCCAATACTTGTGAGGGTCGTAAGGTGATGTGCAGAGAATTTTGCTATCTATTCGTGAGGTAGCATACATGCAATCAAAACAACTAAGGCAGAGTTGTCTTGGAAGTGGTCGTGGTCTAAGGAGATAGTCGTGATCTCCAAAGTGGTTGGTCGAGTCAAGTTTTGAGATATAAGTGATCTCAAGTGGCATGTGTTGTCATGTTCTGAAAGATGTATTTGATCTCCAATGTGCCCCATGAGAAGTCAAAGGTGACTTCTACAGCGTCAGGGCTAGTTTTTTGGTCATGGTTTTGGACGAGGTGTTTGGTCATGGTTAAAGGTGATATGGTTGGTCCATTAAGTAGATGGACGAACAGATGGCTGTTGTCTTTAGGGAGATGAACGGGCGAATGGCTGAGCTAACCTCAGAAGACTGAGTGCTGCCTACATAGCCCCTGTTGTAAGGGCTTTAGGCCAATGTAGTTCTTGCCAAAAGGGAGAAGAGGGTAGGTTATGGATTGGGTCGGACTAGGTTAAGTCAAGGTTAAAGGTTAAATGGTTTGTCCATCAAGTAGATGAACAAACGGGTGGCCGAGCTAACCTCAAAAGACTCCATGTCAACTAAGTGCTGCCTACATAGCCCCTGTTTTGAGGGCCTCAGACCAATGTAGTTCGGGAAAAGGGTCCAAGTGGTTGATAGTTGGTCAGGTTAGAGATGTCAGCATTTCCCATATGTGTGATGGTACATGCTTGAAATGATGAAGATATGATGATGTTACAGCCTTTTCCATATTATGTGATGGTGTATTCTGTAACATTGGTAATGTGGTCTACATCCCTAGAAATTTTCCATATTGGTGATGGTGTATGCTAAAAATGAATTGTAGATGATGTTATAGCCTTTTCCATATTGTGTGATGGTGTATTTTATAACATTGGTTGTGTGTGGTCGATAGTTTCCATGTGTATTGTTTTCCATAGAAACTAGTGTGAATGGGCTAAGTCATGTTAGTGGTCTGAAAAAGGTTTGGTTTGGTTTGGTTGGATGTGACCAAGATGTATAAGGAGTGAAAGGCACATTGCTCTTTCATTGACAAAGACTATAATGATAGCATAGATAAGGTTTTTGGAAACAAAAGCCTTGTTTATGCATTATGTCATTGACCACAGGTTTGCGTTAGAGAAGTAGTCGAATCACTTGACGTTAAGTGAGCTCAAAATCCCTTGAGTATGTTGTGGTGATAGGCATGATTGTGTGAGATGTAAGGATAGGGTAACCATTTTTTAGTAGGGACAACTTTGCCCCTTTTATAGGTGACCTTGAGAACGACTATAGACAAGTCCATGACTTAATAATTTGTCAGTCATTTTTTTTTTCTTTTTTTTTTTGGGACTGATCAATGCAGGAAGTCCACTTGGGGATATTGTTGTGTTTTATGGTCATGTTGTGTTGTGTATGTAGCAAAATTTGGTCATAGCCATCCTTCGAGGGAGTGGTCTATATTGTGCTTGTTGTATGTTTGGATGTCTGTGAATAGCTGTCCTTCAAGGGAGCAGTCTATTTTATTGCAGTAATGATGCAGCTGTCCTTCGAGGGAGCAATCTACATTTACAGTTTATTACCTTTGAATAGGCATCCCAATTTTATGTTCTATTTGTGGACTAAAATTTTGGTCATGGACTTGACTATAGAGGTTTAAAGGTTCCCTTTTATTAGGACAAGGCATTCATGCTTGACAAAAGGGTTAACTAATGTTGGGAAAAAGGGTTGAAAGGAATAAGAATGACGATGATGGGGGTTGTTCAAGGGATGAGCTCAAGTTAAACATCAAGTGAATGATTACTTGACTAACAGTAGAATGGTTGTAGACGTAAGGCATTAAGAGGCTCAGGGTTTGACCGGCCTTCAAAAGAAGATAGACGATAAGTCCCTAATCCATGCTTGTGTGTCGATGTAAGGTCCGAGTCAATTAGGAGCAAACTTGCCCCATTTTCTTCGTTCCAAATTGGTCACATGTTGGTCATTGTTGTAGGCAGGTTTTGGTCGATGTTGGTCGTGAAGTCAGTTAGTATGATGTTGGTTAGTATGTTGTTGGCATTTGGGATAACACCGAACATAGTTGTTGCAGTCTTGGTTAAGAGTGGGCCAATAATAGCCCAGGTGGCGGATGCGCTTGGTAACCAAGTTACCACTGAAATGTTCCCCACAAATCCCATCATGGACTTATTTGATGACATGGGAAGTCTCAGTGATTGTTAGGCATTAGATAAGGAGGCCGTCTAGACCTCGTTTGTAGAGAAGTCCCCCTAGCATGGTGTAGCGAGCAGTGTTCTTGATAAAAGCTCGCCGTTTATTGCTAGAGAGTTTGGGAGGGATGATAGAATATGTCAAGTAGTCAACAAGTCATTTATACCAAACGTCATGTGGACTAGAGCGGTTAGGAGGAGTTTCCCCCAGAGATGATGGTCGAGACATGTCCAAGACAGAAATATTGGGTTATGTTGGTTGAGAGGTCTTGACGAATAATGGATATGTCAAAGGTGTAGAAGTCTGGTCTTTTCCTTTATCTTTCATGGTTTGGGGTCTAGTGGCCACATCAATTATGTTGATTTCAAATAAAGGAGTGGATGGTGGTAAAGGGACCATAGTCTTGTATGGGGATCCCAATTTAGGTGAAGAGGTTTGGGAGGCGTAGGATGGTGTCAAATTTTTGTCAAAAGAGTGGTCAAAAGAAGCCTCAATGTGAGGGGTGTCCTTTTTCAAGTGTTAACGAATAACATCCTTAAGGGCACAACAACGTTCAGTATCATGCCCAGGTGTGCGATGATACTAGCAGATTTTAGTGTCATCGAACCGAGATGGTTTTGATCCGAGAGGTTGATATGGTTTAATAGGCAGAAGAGTGATGCTAGATGACTGCAACAATTGGCATAACATCGAAGCATAAGATCCCCTTAATGGCTTTGTGCTTTTTGTTGTAGTTGGGGTTGACAACTCCTTTTTAGGAGTTGTTTGGGGAGTTTGTCGTATCATCTTTGTGGTTGGTGGCGTGGCCACACGTGTAGACGGCACTTGTTTGATGAGAGGTGATGGATGTTTTACAGGAAGTGTGTTTTTGGTGGGAAAAGGGTGTAATGGAGGCAATTTGTTTTTGTTTTTGATAGGTGTTGGAGTAGGAAGCACTCCTATTAAGGTGGAAGGGTGTGGGCCCAAAATAGAGGGTGATGATAATGGTGGGGGAGGAGTTCTCCGATGTGGTTTAGTAGCCTTCTTTAGTTTTGTGCGAGGACTACTATTGGGTGAGGCGAGGTTCAAGTCTACCTTCACTTGTGGGTGAGTGAGGTTTGAGAGGCATGGGATGGTTATGGCTTCTGTGTGTGGTCGAATAGTGGGGAAAGTATGATCCCCTAATGATGATAAGAAGGATGAGGGCGAGGTAGCTGGCGTTGGTGCCATCAAATCATCCTCAAATATGGGAGAGGTCAAAGTAGACTCTCCCACGTGTGAAAGGGGGTTGGATAGAGGACAAATAGGAGAAGAAGGCTCTTCTACCTGTGGTGGAAAAATAGGAGAAGAGACTTCTTCTACCTGTGGTGGACAAATAAGAGAAGAAGGCTCTTCTACCTGTGGCAGATAAATAGGAGAAGGATCTTCTACCTGTGGTAGATAAATAAGAGAAGAAGGCTCTTTTACCTGTGGTGGATAAATAGGTTGATTAACATCTTCAGACTGTGGGAGAGGTTGGCTAGAAACCATGTCAACCGTGCGTATATTACACTCTTAAAGGTCATCGACTATGGTCTGAATGTTATGCTGACTGGGGGGCTGGTTAGGGAATGGTTGTCTAAAGACATCCATGTTTTGGTTAGCCGGCGCATTTGGGTTATCCAAAACAAGATCCCCCTTTTCCAACATGTCTTGAATGATGTTCTTGAAGGTTTTGCAATTGTCTGTGTCATGACCTTTGACACGGTGGTAGTGACAGAAGTCCTTTTCCCTATACCATGTAGGGTGGCTTTTGAGGGGTCGAATTGAGGTGGTCAAATTTGAGGGAGATTGAGGACTCCCTGCTTGACGAGTTTATCCAACACGGAAGCATATGACTCTCCTATTGGAGTGTATTGACGCTGTACGTATCGTTGTTGGAATTGTTTTGTGATGTATTCTGATGTTGAAGGTTGAGACTGGTTAGTTGTGGTTGAAGATGATGGTCTAAGGACCACAACATTTGCTGATCCTTTGGACTTGGAGCTGTAAGAAGAAGGTTTGGACGAAGAAGGGTCATTGGATTTTGCGTTACTATGCAATTTGACCTTGTCTTTTTTGACTGCGCAGAGTTCAAGCTTTTTGGCCATGGTGAAAGCTTCGTCAAATGTGCGAAATGTTTGAACCCACAAGGTGGAAGAGATGTGCTTGGCACATGCTCATGAAAAGAGCTCAATGAGATTAGGTTGAGGTAAAGAAAAGGAGAGTTTGTTAATCAAACCTCTCTAATGGGAAACGAAGTCAGCTATTGATTAATCATCAAATTGTTTAATAGAATATAGGTCTGTAATGGAGACCTTCTTGGTGACGTTAATTGAAAAGTGGTCAAGGAATAATTGAGCGAGTTGAGTGAAAGAAAAAAGAGAATGACTAGTAATGGAGCTATACCAGTCAAAGGCGGTGCCAAAAAGTGACATGGGAAACGTGTGAAGTAGTAACGCATCGTCGTGTGCTATAAGGTAACAAGCGTGTCTAAACGCTCGTAGATGTTGTTGTGGGTCCTCTTTACTCTGAAAATGAGTAAATTTTGAGAGCTCCCACTGGTTAGGATATGGTCGAATAGGCACCGAAGGGTGAATGGGTTCATTGCATATTTGTTCGTATGAAAGAACATTGCTTGAACCATAAATGGATGTCTCAAGGTTAGACATCTTATCCATCAGCATCTTGATTAGATCTACTGATAGATTGGCAGGTGGAGCACCCCCTAGGTTTTAAGGTACCTGGAAGGCGTTAGGAGGGGCATATGATGTACTTGGTTGCGCTTGCATAGGCACAACATATTGGTGGTTCGTCATAGGGACTGAGGTTGAGATCAAGGGGGCTTGTGCCATGAAGCTAGAGGGAAAAACTTGACTAGGTGCCGCCAAAGGTGATTGAATATTGGTGACATTGGTTAAATGGTAGGTGGTCACTCTTGTATTTGTGGGTGAAAGAGTGTGTGGGCTAGAGACAACCAAGTTTTGAAAAGGTGTCGAACTTGATTGAATTGTCTGTGGTTGAGGGGGTACGAAAACCCCAGTGGAGGTAGGTCCAGAAATGAAAGTGGAGGCCCAATTTTGGACATTGGTCATGGTCAGGTTACTTGTCGAGGCAATAGCCTAGGTGACCATGGGTTGAGTAGCAGATGGTGTTGATATCATTGTCGCTTCAGTAAGAGAAGTTGGCATCCCATAAACAGGATTACCTGAAAGGTCTCACGTTTGGTTTCTTGCGAGATGGTGTTGGAGAGCCTTGACATTATGGTCAAGGAATCTCTCAAAGTTTTGATCTCCTTCGGGAACAATTGGATGTTGGTCGGAGGTTGGCTGGACAGGAGTATGTTCAATGTTTGAAGTATGCTCTATTTGGGGACTTGATATGAAAGGCGAAGGCAAAAGTGGTTGTTGCCTTGCATGGTCAATAAAGGATTTGGTTTGACTGTGTGTCAAATCCATCCAAGGCAAAAGGTGTTTAGGTTCCAAAAACTGTATATTTCAATTTTAGAAAACTAGAAGGGGTGTTTTACAACAAGAAAGTCAAGTTTTAAGCTTGCTATTTTGGAAAAAATTTGATGACAGTGACCGATGTCGGTTGAAAAATTGATGTCGATGAAGATAGGTTGACAACGTCGGTGGAAAAATTGATTCTGGTGAGTAAAAGTTGCCGATGTCAGTTGAAAAATTGATGTCGGTGTCTGTGTGCTTCCAGAAACTCAGAAAATTGAAAGTTTTTGGAAGAAAAGAAAAATTCTGAGTTGTTTTTGGTCTCAAAATGATGCATCCTTACCAGCTCAAAAAACCAAATAAAAATAGCAAAAGTGAT
This sequence comes from Torreya grandis, assembly GCA_037957365.1. NCBI lineage: Eukaryota > Viridiplantae > Streptophyta > Pinopsida > Cupressales > Taxaceae > Torreya > Torreya grandis. Next base: position 820,341 of record JARHVA010001339.1, read on the forward strand.
GAAGGGAAGCAACCTCTAAACATTAAAGTCCTAAGAATAAATTTTTAGAGTCGTGGCAGCTTATGCTTTAGAAGAATATGTTTGGAAGTGGGCTTTTTAGAACGGGTCCTAAAACAGGCAGTCTAAGGTTGGTTTCGGGTTAAGTTTTGGTGCTCAAAATCTATATTAGGTTCCATATGTGGCCTAGTGCTAGGAGCTTGCTCCCCTCACTTCACATGCCCAGAGCCAAGTTGGGTCGCTTAGCCAATATATACTTTGTCTAGAGTTTTTACTCTGCTAGAGAATAGAGTGGGTCCTCTTGGTTGTGAAGTCCAAGTAGGATCGCCGGGAAGGGTAAGGTATCCGTTAGGTGGTGAAATCCCAGTCGGGCCTTGTCTCAAGTATGTTATATGTTTAATTTGTGAATGTGGTTAGGTCGTGTAACATATGTGCACTACGCTTTATTCATAATGCATTTAATTACTAGATGAGTTAAATATGCATTCAAGCAGGAGTGAAATGCATTTAATCTTTAACCCAAATTGAAATGTTTGTTCATATGCAAACAAGTGGGAAAAGGTTTAAGAGCATGAAATTCACTACTCTAAGATGCAGAAAAGAAGTGACAAGAATAAAAAGTTCTTTTTAACTTGTTCTAATGGTGTCTTTTCGAAAGAGAAAGAAAGAAGAAGGATGCAAGAAGAGAAAATTTCCTAATGCATCTATATGAAAGATTGCCTTTTAGAAGAAAATGAACCCAAGGAAAACTGCAGGGGTCCCACCAGGCATGCCAGAATGTTTCTACTCATTTTTATTTTTTTTTATATTCAGAAGAAATAAGAAACTAAAGATTAATGGTTAGGGGTTAGATGATACCCGAATTAAGTTTGCATACCGTATCCAGATGATTGAAGGAGCTCCGCTTTGGCTGTAGAGGATGACACCTGTAGAGAGAATAAGACTTAAATAGAAAAATGTTAGATAGATATATGGTGGACTGCCAAGCAAAGCTCGGTCCCAAAAGTGTAAAGACTTCCTTGAGGGATGACAGTCCACTTATTTGACCAAAGAGTGTTACAAGAAGAAATGATGAAAGACTAAACAAAAGAAGTAGAGATAATGCGTACCTGTATTCTGCTGTCGATCTATCATAGTCATCGACGTCAGTTAGTCTGCCGATGTCAGTTGGTCAAGGTTGCCGATGTCGGTTATGCTACCGACGTCGGTAGGGGCAATGGTCCTTGGACGGGTCTCAGGTTTGTGCCCGTGGTCGACAGAGGGAGTCTGGGAGTTAAAAGGGTCTGTGCAGGGTTACAGGGAGACAAATAAGGTCTGCAAAAGGACAAAGGTAGATGATAGGTTGTCAAAAAGGGTCAAGATAAAAGGAAGGCTTTATAGCCTCTCCAAGAAGAAATTCGGGTCTGGTTAAAGGTCAGGTCTGGTCTGATAGTATTTAGAGATAACAAATTGACTAAGTTATTCTAAATTACTGAAATGAAAGGGTGAAAGAAATACTTAGCTCTAGTGAGATGAAGAACCAAGATGTCAAACACTTATGCCTGTTACGGCTGATGTCCAGGTCCCCGTGCAATGCTTCAGTCCAATCTGGAGCGACTGGTGTAGAGTCTCTGTGGCCAAGGGAGCGTTAGTTGAAGTCTGATGCTTGTTGATGTCTTAGATTCTGAGAAGAAGAGAGAGAGAGAGAGAGCCAGATCCGAGTGAGAGACCCAGAGCCCGTAACTCGACGTGAGAAGTTATTTTATGTAATCGACGTCGATGGTTTTGCCGGCGTCAGCTGATAGTTGACCGACGTCGGCGGGTGCAGAATGGGTAAAAGGGGCTATTTTTAGCCCTTTGCCCGTTCTTCATCTGCCAAGTGTACTTGTTGGTTGGGGAACGGTCAGATGACGGGGTTAATAAGCACGAGGGTTAGTTAGGGAATAAATAGGGAGTGAGAATAAGTTTTAGGTAGTTAGGATTGGGATGACTTAGTCATAGGGTGAGTTATGGGGTAGGAAATGGTCTTAGGGGTGAGGTGTCCAAGGCGAGGTGTCCTAGGTGAGGTGTCATGGGTGATGTCAAGGGTGATGTTATTAATTTAAAATAAGTAATTTATTTTAAATTAATAAGGTGTGTAAGGGACTAAGGGGAGGACCAAGGGGGAGTCGACCAAGGAGTAGACACAATTTTGGTGTCTACACTCAGGGTCCCTAATTTTCAATATATATAATAATTCATACTCCAACATGGCCAATTTTAATCCCTTAAGGGGATACATTGATTAATTCTATCTCCACAATTGTCATGCAACTATTTGCTTCTTCAATTGGTGCCACATCATCACCACCCTAAATATATATTTATTTGCATGTTAAAATTAAGCTAGTACTGATGGTTCTAAATTAATTTGGCATATACATATTATATTTTGGTTGAGGGATACTATTTATGGATAAAATTTTGTACATGTATGCTCTACATGATTTTCACACACATTTCTATTTTTAGAGATGTAAATTTATACTTCTCTTGGAGGATGAGGCATTCCATACCCAAGCCTATATATATTTATATCCTCCCAATATCAAAGGGAGGAGAATTTTGTATATTAAGATTAATAGAAAATTTTGAGAATTAATTTGCAATTGGTCTTGATGTGCAAAATTTATTCTTCTCCTAACTTATGAATCTTGCAATAAATTCCATCAAAATTGTATCTTAGTCTTTTCATTGTACATGAGTATTATTTTAATATTGTTATTCATATTTTACTATTTCTAATTTAAATGCCTTTTGTGTAATAATCATAATCTCCTTTTATAGATGTGTAATTATAATCTCAAAATTGTAACAACCTTTGATTATATATGCTTAAGCTTATTGTATTTATGTTCCCTTGGAATATTAACCATGTTTTATTTTTGGTATGCTTATTTTAGCTTGTATAAAACATTGATTCTTGAGTGCTTGTCCAACCCTTAGTTCAATAGCTAGCTTAGAAAGGATTCATCTTGTTTGATCCACAAACCTTATTTTCTACCCTACCTTTATTTATGTTTTGAGTTTCTTTTGATCCTACCCACATTAGGTTAGATTCATCATCAATATGCCCATCTCAAGTAGATTTAGATCCATGTCATATCCAAACCATATGAGGTAAATAATTGCTTTGCTCACTGCTATTTCACCAATAAGTTGTTTACAAAAGCCAATACCCCACAACTTGTGCCTTGGATTGAATCTCTCTTCATTGATTATAAAATGTTAGAGGATACCTTTTAAGGTTCCATGGTGTGTATAAAAAACACATTGACAATAATTTATTTCACACTATAAGTAGGGCCTTTTTTTCCTGAAAGAGATCACTTAAGTTACATTGGATATACCCATAATATCAAGAAGGTCTACCTTAGTTACTAACTTGATATACCTACCTTTGGAAATACATAGAAAATTTAGATCAGATAAATTTATGTTGATAAAATCCTGGGCCTAATCATATTCCATAAATAGATGACCCAATCTTTCTCTATGTCTAATGGCCCAAACTTGGCTAACCGATTCTACTATCAATGTCCCTAGAGGCATGCATGATTTACCCAAGAACCCTAAAAAGTATCTTCCTTATTTTTCTCCCTTGGGAGGTATGAATATTGAGAAACACATAAAGCCTTTTAAGACTGCTTTGGAGATACTAAATTTAACCCATGAATACTTATCCTATAGGCTCTTTCCATTTACATTATAAAATGTTACCTATGATTGGTTCCTTAATGTCTCAAAAGGTTTAATTATGTCTTGGGATGAATTTCAAAACACTTTTTAACATAATTTGGACAATTCATCAGTGCATGTGTTGTGTACCAACACTTTGTAAGCATGAGGAGAGAATTGAATGAACTAATTTAAGCCTTAATGCTAGATTCTATAAAATGTACAACCTAATTGAAGCTACCTATAAACCTGTTGAGGCATTGGCCCTCAAAATGTATAAGAATGACTTGTACCCAATGATCATTGTCTTTCTATGTAGAGTGCTTAATATTCATATGCTACCTTTGTCTTACATTGAAGCTATCAACATTGAAAAGTAATTGAACCCTTACTCACAAGCCTTGGCTCCACTTAAAATGGTACTGATTTTTTAACCTTCAACCCAATTCTAAATGATAATTACAATGTTGTGGCTCAAAACTAAAACTAAGTGTACAACCAATTACCTTTATCCCATGATTCACCTAACCAATGCCATAGCTTCCTAAACAATCCTATGTCTGCATCTAATCAGTAGAGTTTGAACCAATATTTAATACCATTTAATACTACTACTACTACTACTACTACTACTACTACTACTACTACTACTACTACTACTACTACTACTACTACTACTACTATTACTACTACTACTACTAATACTACTACTACTACTACTACTAGTACTACTACTACATAGGGTATCTTTGTTGATTACACAAAAGAATAATTGGATGCCATCCGATGAATGATATGAAAGTTAAGTAATGAATTCTTGAGCATGCAGACACAAATGAGAAGAATCATGTGATAGAATTGTACTTATAAATTTTCATTTTAAAGGTATAATAGGCCTTTCAATAGACCTAAAAATAATCTAGAGTAGTATCCATCCAACAAGATGTTAAAGATAAATATCATTAAAAAAACCCTTCCTAATTGGTGTTGAGTTGACAACACAACATAGCATGGTGAACTAGACTACATATAATTATACACTACCTTTGATTTATTTCAAAATAAAATGGATAGATAAGAAAGCTTTGTAAATCAGATAGAGCCATCATATTCTACCACTCTAGGTCCTCCTGGCATAACAATGGTCTTTGAGACATGACTTCCCATTCCCAGTGGAGGATGAGAATGGATTTGAGGATAATATAGATGAGATCCATGATTTCCAATATTTATAGTGGAGCAATTAAAATTTGATGAATAAACAACCTACTATTACCTCCATGCCTATAAACAATAGTGCTACTACTCCTCTAGATCCTATGGCCAATAATAATTTGCCACTTCCAAAAGGGAATGGCCAGTTTTAGAGTGTAGAGAAATATAATAGAGGAGGGTAAAATATTGTTGAATATATGAAGAAGATAAAGGGTAATATCAATCTTCACAAGATATCCCAGATCATAAAACAAAGAGAGTTTATACTCAAAGCTTTGATTGGGAGATCGTTTACTGACAAATAAAAAATGGCACATGCAAATGCAATTGTTTATAAGGACAAGCCATAAGTACCACCTATTCTGTTAACCATCATAATGTTAAAAAATAATGTGCATAATTTTTTGGTTCACTTAGGTGCCTTAGCCAATGTGATGCCTAAAATTATATGCAAGAAACTAGGTTTGACCCCTCACAAGTCAAAAAGATTGGTTTTACAACTAGACAGGTCTTATGTCCCATGTATTGGATAATTGATAAATGTGCACATATAGCTTACATCTGATCCATGTGTACAACAATACATAAATATTATGGTCTTATACATTCTATAAGCTTATATCTTATTGTTGAGTCGTGATTGGTTAAGGACATTGAATGGGTACATGGACACATATTTATCACACATGTGGATACCTTATAAAGGAGTAACCAACTAGATATGATTAGAAAGAGAACCAAAGATGAAGTACCTAATCATAGTGTAGAATTATAATAATTAAAAGGTTGAATTTGCAACCTCGCATGCAGGTGTGTACACTTTCAATGCTAAGCAAGAACCTCATAAAGAAGAATTTGAAGTTCCTTATTTGTTATGAAGTCTCCATTCCTATGGAGTAAGATCTAAGAAAGGTTCAAGAATTGACATAGCCCTAATCAATTCAGATAGGAAGTAATATTTGTCTTCCTAGAAGCTACAATTCCCTTTCACTAATAACTAAGCTGAGTATGAAACCCTAATCCTTATTCTCCAGTTTGCACTAAAGCATAACGTCAAGCAATTGAAAATATTTGGTGATTTAAAACTAGTTGTTAACCATATCATAAATAAATACCAATGCAAACTCACTTATTTGAATAATTACAAATACTGAACATGGGACTTGATCAAATATTTTGAATCATTCAACATCAAGGCCATCCCAAGGGAAGGAAATTAGATGGCAGATTCACTAGCAACTTCACCTGCCAATTTGAGTTTGCTCCAAGAATCTAAAATGTAGAAATTCTCTATGGAGCTAATTATTTTTCCCTCTATCCTAGAAAATGTGGATAAATTCCAAGTATTTGAGGATGATTAGCAGATTGTCTAATTTATGAATAATTTTAGAGATTTTGAAAACCAGATAATAGATGAAAAGGATGTTGAACCCATGCACATTTAATATCTTGGAGAAGATGGTGTCTTAAAACTGAAAGAAAACCACATTCCCATGGGGATGGTTTCCCTAGAGAAATATTTCAAAATAGATCCACAAGCCTATAATTAAAAATAGCTTAAATTTACTGAGTCTAATTTTGTCAAGGAGAATCTAGGCATTGACTAGCATCCCCAATATATAAACATTGGCTTAAGTTGTACTGAAAGTGAAAAATTAAAGTTGAGGGGTCTACTGATAGAATAAAAATATGTGATTGCCTATACATATTAATATTTTAAGGTCTTCGACCTCAGGGTCATAACACATACCATCCCATTAAAGCCAAAACATAAGCACTTCAAGCAAAGACAAAGGCTAGTGAATCCAATTTTAGAACCTCTCATGTAGATGAAAGTGTGAAATCTATTGGATTCCAAGATTATCTTTCCAATCAAGCATTCTACCTAGGTAGCCAATTTTGTTCCAGTCAGGAAGAAGATAAATTAGATTATGTGTTGACTCCATAAATCTGAACTGAACATCATAAAAAGACAAGTATCCTTTACCATCTCTAGACGAGGAAATTCAAATGGTTAGTGGATCTGAGATGATGTCTTTCTTAGATGGATTCTTGGGATATAATCAAGTGATGAAAGAATCACAAGATAAAATGAAAATTGCCTTCACCACCAAATGGGAAAGTTTTGCATACAAAAGGATGCCTTTTGGCCTAATCAATGCAGGAGCAACCTTCTAACAAGATATGGACTTTGCCTTTTATGGAATCGATGTTAAGTGCATCATCATTTATATGGATGACTTAACGATGTTTTCAAAAGATAGATCTGATCATGCGTACCATCTACAAAGAGTATTTGATAGGTGTAAAAGATATGGAGTATCACTCAATCTAAAAAAGAACATCTTCAGAGTCACTAAAGTAAAATTGTTAGGCATGTAATCACTAAGGATGGGATCTCCATTGACCCAAAATGAATCCAGGGCATTTTAAAGATGACACCTCCTAACATCAAGAAAGAGTTGAAGTATTTCTTTGATAAGATAGACTATGTAAGGAAATTAATTTTTGGGTTTGTAGAGCTTTTCAAGCCACTGAATTTCATGTTGATGTAAGATATCAAAATATAATGGACAACAGAAGCCAAGAAATCTTTTCATGACATCAAAACTACCATTGCTCAAGATCTAGTTTTGATCAATATAGATTTCACTAAATATTTCTACCTTTATTCATTTGTCTCAAAGTAAACTACAACAATTATACTCACACAAATGTAGATGACCATGAACATCCAATTGCCTTCATGAGCACCAACTTGAAATATGAAGATTTGAAACACTCCATGATAGATAAATAGATGTATGCATTGATCAAAGTATCAATAATTTCATGCATTATATTCTCAAGAATAAAATGTATGCCATCGTTTTTGACCCAGGTGTCAAGCTTACACGTAGGCATAATGAATTGGGCAAAAGAAAAGGCAAATGGATGGAAAAATTATAAGAGTTTGATGACATTTTAAATATTTTATCATTTTATTTTTATTTTTATTTCAAAAAATTTAAACTATAAATGTAGTTTGACGTTAATGAAGATTCTCTAAGGCAATCTACTATACCTTCCCATACGAGAAAACACTTGTGTGCCTCACCCAATGTAATTATTTAAATCTAAGTAGTATTAGGTTAGTTTAATATGTAAATACAATTTAATTAAATTTTTTATTGTTAATAATATAGATCAATGATCTTTGGGGTGAGCAACAACATAGATGTCATGATTAAGATGTATTTATTATGGATGAGAACAACATAATAATTGAAGGTAATTTACACTGCCCCTAAGGGAATATGGATTTTGATGGATTAAAATAGGAAAGATTGCAAAATATAAAATTGGAATCAATATTTAATTTCATTGATTCAATGTTCAATAAGAACATATACAATATTTATACAACTCTAACATAGTTAAACAAAACCAATATAACAATAGTTATTATTTATAATTAATGATATGTGTGTAGGATAAAAAAAATAAAAAAAATACTAATAGCCTTCGGTAATATTTTATTGTCTCTTATCAATTATGTGTTAAATAATTATTGTCTAATAATCCCCCCTTCATACATTTGAGTCTTAAAAGTGCAAGTGTGAGAATTTCAAAATTACTCAAACTTCACACGTGCAAGTATTTTTTTAAGATGTCTAAATGTTAATTTTGAGTGGGGAAAAATATAAATAAATATCATTTTTTTTTAACATGATCTCATATTAAATGACACTAAACTAAATGTTTTTTTTGTGCTCATGGAACATTGAATTACAAACAAGTTGTAAAACACCTTGATTTTCATAGTACAATATTGTTGATTGTTTTTATGACACTCTCAAACTTGTTATTATTTGGCATAAATATATTGATTCATAGATAACTCCTCATGTTACACAATATTCTGATTCAATTGAAGATCTAAAATTATATTTTTTCCTTACCTCTCCATGAAATTGGACCCAGAACCAAAAATAAAATAAAGACATATGTTGATTTCTTTTCATCAATCTATCTAACATGATATGTGTTTGTGTATACAACCAAGAATAATTAATCATTATTATTATATTCCATACCATGTTCCATGGTACCGAAAACATACTTCAATATTCACTTTGATTCCTTCTAGTGATTCATCTTCAGTCCAAGATAATTGATAACATAGTTGCTATATATCCTTGTATATGTTAAGTAAATGATACTCATAATCAAATAATTGTAGAGAATGACATTTACCTTTGAATATGGATATAAATGATGAAATTTAAGTCTTGCCTCCATGGTAGTTACAATGGGCTTACAATCCATCTTCCAAAAAAATTATAGCATAGTCTTTTCGTGCATCATCTAAGACATGAAGATATGATGTGTTTTTTCCATACCTCTAATCCAAAATAATAGTGTAGAAAATCAAGATTGGTCATGTCAAATTATCTCTTAAGATCATTATTTGTATCATCAATCATCTTCATTGAATTGTCAACATACAAAATTAGAATAAAAAACACTCCCCTTACTCTTTGAGGTATAGGTTCAGATAATATGGACTATGATGGAATAAATTTTGCACAATATTTTCATATATATTTATATACCATGATTTGGGATCCTACTTGAGACCATAAATATATTTTGGTGAGTTTGAACACATTTTATTCTTGACTAGGTTTTACAAATCCCTCTTATTTGGTCATATGGACCTCTTATGTCATATCTCCATTGAGGAAATCACTCTTTACATACATCTAATGGACCTTCCATCCATCATAAAAAAATATTTTGACATTATTTATCTTTATTTTTGGAGCAAAAGCCTCCTCCTAGTAGATGCCTTCCTTTTACGTGTAAATATTTTCTACAAGTATTTCCTTGTACTTATCAAGATTTAACATATGCATTTTAATTGGTCTTAAAGACCCAATTACAACCAATGAGATATTTATTTTTGGAAGATCAACAAGATTCCATGTGTCATTCTTCATGAGATCCTAATACTCTACATATATGACATCTTTACAAGCCTTAGACTATAGGGCCTCTTGAACCATTGAGGTTAAAATATTTGATAAATATTTCTTATGAGGGATAAGTTCACATCATCATGCACCATACTACAATTTATTAACCCTGAATTTGAAGTGTCTAGGACTCCATCCAAATTTGCATCTTGTATGGTGCTCATATACCACATTAGTATCCATTGTGTAGAACATGTGGATGCTAGAGATGGAGGACCTAGTTTATCATCATCATCAACATTATCATGTCCATCATCACCATCTTCATCATCATCTAAAGGGGGAAAAAATAATTTCTAGATCAGGTGATGGTGTGCACTAAGTCTTGTATGTGATGAATTAAGATAAACCTATAACTTATCCTACATAATAGATCTAGACTTGAAGAAGGTAAATCAACTAAAACCCATTGGATAGTTAGTTATATATAGGCATAACCAATTATATCTACTAAAACTAGCTAGAGGGGCACTTATCACACAACATCAATGAAGAGGGTTCCAAAGCCTTTAGGTAATCAATATAATGAAATAACCCTAACTAGGCTTCGTAATAATAATGAAATTAATCTAATCTAGTGTTACCAAATATTGAAACACAAATAATTGGGATGATTAAAACACAATTAAAAGGAGTAAGGAACCATGGTAGGTAAATGGAGGCCTAGGTTACTTAGGGTGGGAAATGGAAAGTTTGAATAAACCTATAGCCATACTAAGTGTAGAGGATATTCAAACAAGGATTATACATTCAAAAATAATGATTATGCAATATACATATACAAAATGAAATATCTAAGGTTAGAAATACTTACCTTGAATATAACTTGTCAATCCTCAATCTCTCCCTTCACTGATGGTGCTTTGTAAGAGGTTATAATGGTTATAAGGATCACAATGGATGAAATCAGCTTTAGGCTAAAACATTTCTTCTATTTGCATCTAAGAGTCCACAATACAAGATATTTCCCTCCAAAACATGATCTAAGTAATGGCTTATCCCAAATGTAGGCTAAAGAATAATTAGAGCAATAATAGTGTGAAAAAGAATGTTCTTCTCTACTGGATTAAAATAAGCCCTGTATTTATAGTGGTGAGTTGCTCCTAAAATTTTGGTCGACAATATCAACATGCCTTGATGTATTTTTAAAATTTACCATTTAACCTCAAACTATTTTAGTCTAGGCTGACCTAGTTGGAAAACATGCATATGAATTTTGGAACTACATCAACTTGGGATGACCTAGTTTAAATTTTAGTGAGAATTGGAATAAACTATATCAACCCATGCCAAGATAGTCAAAAATATAGGTCTTAGCTTAGTTAGGGGATATTTATGATAAATATTGATTGGGAGATCAAGTAATGGATATCTAAGAAGGATATGGCAATGGCTAAGACAAAATTTCATAACATCTCAAAAATTTAACTTCTATTCTAATGATGGATAAACTAAAATTTTCATATTCTGATCATATCGAAATGAGAGAGGAAGAGAAGTAAATAAATTTGGGAATAGATTTAGAAAAAGACCTAATTTTCATGGGGGAAATTGAATAAGTGGTGGGGGAGAGGGTGGCACCAAGGTGACAACATACTCTTTACTAGAGGCACAACACTCACATAAAGCTAGTGAGACTAAGAACCATTTGACATCAATGTTATTTATAGAATTCTACCAAACTATGTAAGTGTGGCATAATGAGTGAAGTATAAGTATCATCTCATAAATATTGATATGCATGAAAATTAAAATGGATGTAACTTCCCACAATGTGTTACCCATTCCTCAGGACCCCTTACAAATTCATCGATCTATTATGAATATTGGGTACTTATGTGACAAAATAGGTGGAACTTATGGATGTATATGATTATGAGAACTCATATCCTAGTGTATTGGACTACCACACCCCAAAGGACCTCAAATATATCAAGGGGCCAATTTTGAAATTTGAGATTTGACTATAAATAGGAGATGTGTCAAATAATGATCACATCTTTTGCTGTGACTGGACTTTAATAAAATTTGCCTTTTGCTAATGATATGGATTTTAAATATTTTGGATTTTATGATTCCGCTTCCATAAAAATTTAGAAAACCAAGCATGGGTGCTGAAAATTACTATCACAAGAGAGCTTATTACTATCACAAGAGAGCTTACACTTGGTGGTTTAGAGAAGAGAACCTAATTATTATGGCACCTAATGATCCTAGACCTGTACATTAGAAGAAAATGCAATATTGAATCCGACCTTGGTGTGCCCAAAGTGATGTGGATGAAGGGTAAATTATGAAAAATGAGCATATAATAATTGATTTTCCCCAACTCACAAAAAAATGTTTTTAATGAGGATGGTACAATGATAGGTAGGCATGAATCATCATCATGATAAATGGTGAATGTGGATGAAGACATGATAATAGATCATTAGAGTTTTTAAAATAAAATAATGTTATAGAAATTGAGTGTATGAAAATATAACTCTTGACCATTACTTTATCTTTCAGGGAGGACATGCAGCTAAGGATAAATAAAAAAACAATTTAATGAATTAATGAGCATTTGTGAGGAAGATTTGGTCCTCTCCGAAGTCTAACAATATAACTCATAAACTAAAAAACCAAGAGGTGTAAATTATGTAAAAATGTGATAATAAAGTAACCAGTGGCTTTGATAAGACTAAAAAACCAAATGGTGTTAAAAATGACAAACGTGAGCAAAATGACTAAAAATAGGAAATGAAGCTAATTTATTCAAATAAAAATATAGAGGCATGAAATGAAATGAAGTTGATGTTATGTTGCACCATAGAAATTCTAAGTAAGACCTATAATAAATTTTAGCTCAATAATATATACAAGACTAAGTATCAACATGTAAGTAAAACCTATTAGAAGAGTAATGTAATTAAGAAAGATATTTCCTTAAAAATTGAGCATTGGTCAGTTCTTTGAAAATGTGCCCTTTGTTAGTTTGTAGTCTATAAGTATTAGGTCCAAGACTGTCTTTGACTAGGTAAGGATCCCACCATGTTTGAGCATACTTTCCTTATTTATCGTGGGTGTAATATAAATTGAGCACTAAGTTGCCAACATAAAAAGTTCAAACTTTGACCTTTTTGTTATGTTGTTTAAAAATACAAGATTTGTATTGGTGGTTATGTTACAATGAACTCATATGTCATTCATTAAGGAAGTCTAAAGCATGAAGATGGGATTCATGGAGTTATTCGTCAGGCATTATTCCATAAATAGAAATGTGAAATGAAGGTAACTCAACTTATAGTGGTAAGACAACTTTGGAACTATATACTAATGATAAGGGATTTCCCTAGTGGTAGTACAAATGTTGGTACAATAAGCTCAAAATGCAAGATAAATATTGAGATGCCAATTAAGGAGAGAACCTCAAATAGACTTTTGCAAAATTTTGTTAAGGATTTTATTAGTGGATTCATCTTGATTGGTGATATGATCTAGAAAAATAATATGTAATCTTTAATTTTGCATACAGTTGTTTCGTATCTTTATTTTTGAATTTCCCACCATTATCATAAATGATGGTGTGAGGAATATTGAAATGACATGTTATTTGAGTAAGAATGAATTTATAAATAGTATGATGTAGTGACAAACTCAATGTAGAAAATAAGGGAAACATTCTTGGATAGTAAATTATATGGTGATTTCCACATATGTATGAGAAATTTTAAATCATGGAGTGCTTCATGCGAGTGAAAGAGATAAGATGTTGAACCAAGAGAATAATTTATAGCATATTGCTGTTGTGGGATTAAATCAATAGTATATGATGTGAATTATTTGTTGATATTGGTAGTAATTTTATTATGTGATAATATTTTCACTTTTGCATTGATAATCACCATTGACTTGATGACATATGAGTTGTGAATCTCCTAGGGCTTGTAAATATGGGATGTCTAAATCGATGGCTACTTGCATCCCTTATATGAGAGATTTATATTCAACCATTTTATCAGTGACTTATAAATTTAATCAAAAAGCTACATGTAGAATTTTACCATGATGGTTGGCTAAGACACATCCTACCTCATCTCCTTGAAGGAATTTGGCACCATTAGAATGAAGTCTCTAAGTTTCTTCATACAAATCAATCATAACTTTAGGCACTTATTTGGTGATGAATTTGGATTTAAGTTTAGAAATTTAAGTATCAGGATCTTCCAGGTGTTATGCCTCAATATTAGTGGTAAAATTATGAAAATAGTATTTGAGTTAAAGAGCTTGATTGAGACCTTCAATATAAAGGATCTCTTCAGGAATAATATCCTAAAGGTGATTATTATCTAGGATAGGGGCGGTTGAAAGTTGGTCAGAAATCACTTGAACTTTAACTAATTTATGCGTAACAATTTTAAGTCAAATTCCATCAAGAGAATCATCCATTTCCAATTCTATCATCAGGTAATATTTTTTTTTGAAAAGAAATGGCGAAGTGGATTAGAATGTAAAAAGACATAAGTATTTTGGTAAAGCATATAATTTCAAATATTTTAAGTAGTGAAATAGATAGTGAGGTAATCACATTCAACCTTTGTGTAATGTGATTCATAATCTATTTAAGGAGTGAATTTATTGAATAAATATGGTAAGCCATCTTAGGAACAAATTGTCAGATTTCCCTGAGTTTACCAAGGTATGTTTATATGTATGGAATGGAATGAAGGATAGGCATGTTGAAGATAGATTTTATTTTAGTAGGCTATACATCAATCCCTTTGAGTGAGACTAAAAATCCTAATATTTTGATAGAGGTAACACTAAAAACAAATTTTTGAGGTTTAAATATAACTTTGTATTTGATGAGGTGATAAAAGATAATAGTAAGATCATGAAAACAAATTTCATGATGCTTGGATTTGGAAATAATATCATCTACATAAGTTTCAACTATTTTATGAATTAGGTTATGAAAAATATGGGTCATTGCATGTTGATAATTAAATCCAACATTTTTGAGGCCAAAACACATTTTCACATAATAATAAGTTCCTCATTCAGTGGTGAAAGTAGTTTTATGTTGATCTTTGTGAGTGATATGATTCAAATTATAACTCGAAAAACTCTCCATGAGACATAACATTTCATATCGAGATGTAGAATCAATAATAACATCAATGGATGGTAAAAAATAGTTGTCTTTGGGACATGTTAAGTTAAGATTATGAAAATATATGCATACACAAATAAACATACGAAATTTATTATGACAAGGCACAATGTTGGAAACCCATTCTAAGTAATCTATAGGTTTAATAAGCTTAACATTCAAAAGTTTGATAATTTCTTTGTGACATAAGGTAATAATATAAGGGAATTTATGTTAATTTTTATGCACATGTTTTACGTCAGGATAGGTGATGATATTAATACTAAGATAGATACCGGGCATGTATTCATATGACCAAGAAAAAGCTTCATGGTATTTGTCAAACAAGAGGTTGTAGTTATCATGTTCTTCAAGATGAAGTTCTTTAGAAACTAAAATAGGCTGAAGAGTGTTTATGGTACCATAATTTATTGCAATAGTTTCTTTGATAAGCATGGAATTTACATCTTGGAAGTGATATGGAGCTAGAGGAATCTTGGATATAGAATGCTTTTTGGGATCAATACTAGTGAAAAAATTATTAAAGCAAGGATCCTTTTTCTGAAAATGGTCAAGCTTGTGATGTTGGCAGGGAATTTGAGGCTCACAAGCATGGAGTATTTATAATATATCTTCATCACTAGGAAGCATTGGTAAAGGTTAGAAATATAAATCAAGTTTAATAACTTGATTACCTTATTTATTTAACTTAAAATGTATTTATCTTACATTAGTAGCCTTAACATCTAAGGTAATGTCATAAAGTTGAGTAAAATATAAAGATCTTGAGTTAACGATATCATCTAATCATTATAATAATATATAATGGTATCAGTCAAAATTTCCATAGGTGAAGAAATAGTAGGAACAAGGTTGATTATATCATATTGGTCAACAAAGGATATTGGAATTGATGATAAAAAGTAATTCTATCAATTAGGTATTGGTTGTGGTTGAAGCAATTAGAAAATGATGATTAAACTATGTTAGGTTGGTTGATACCATCAAAGAGATGAGAAATAGTATAAACATTATCATTCTAGTCAAAAAAATTTATAACTGAAAGAGTGGATTGAAAATATTGAATTTATTAGTATCAACTGATAAGATAGGTTTAAATATTTCTTTGACAACCCATGAGGTATATTCTAAGGGTGGATTGGTAGGATGGACATAAATTTTAGTTTTGGATTCAATATCATATGATATATGAATAACATGAACATCATAGTTGAAGTCCTTTATTTTAGCTAAGGTATTTTGATAATTTATTACATCCAAGTCTTGTGATTGGGCTTGGGCCATAATGTAGGCACCATAATAAGAGGGATAAATAGTACATGTTTTAGTTTTAGTATGGATATCATTAGTAGATACACCTATGTTACTAAAATTACGAGGATACATGGCTAAAGTTTATTTAAATTTTTTAGCTACCCCATATTAATTACAAGTGAAATCATATTCTATGTAAGAGGATTCATATGCATTGCATGGGGAAGGACTATCAAAAATATCATCCATTAAAGGAATGGTGTGATTGCATGGAAGTAGAGAAGGAGGAAACTATTATTATATATAGGGAAGTAATCAAGTGGTATTAAAAATGGTTTTAAATTTGTTGGGTTCATCTAGAGTCTACAAGAGTGACATGTAAATCAAAGTGCATGTTGATGAATTTAAGCAAAGGAGGATTATTAATATGAGCAATCATAGGAATGAAATATTTAAATTTAAGATTTGGAAGTTGAATTATATAATGGTTTGGGTCATGTTTATAATATTTTCCATTATGGATAAATTTTATACATTGTCTATCAAAAGATGCAGTAGATTTTATATGATGAGTCCATAGACAGCCCAAAAGTATATTATAATATAAAGGAAGATCATGGACCATGAGTTTGGTTTGAATTATTTTGGGTCTAATTATGAGGGGAAGACAAATAAAACCAAGTGGTTTTTAGTTTATTTTATAAAATCCATGACAAGGTGAGTTTATTTAAGATTTTATTTGGAGTATTCGATTTGTTGAATGAGCCAAAAAGAGGTATCATTAATACCTGAACCTTATTATACTAAGATTTTTCTAATTAAGGTATTGTTGATTCTAATTTTGATAAAGAGTGGTGGATAATCATCTCAAAAAATAATTTCATCATTAATCATATCATATTCATGAAATTATATGGTGGGTTTTATAGAATAAGAGATTGTTTTGATAGCATGAACTTCTATGGGTGGGAAACCATCAAAAGATAAACTAGGTATCTCAACATCACTGGATTATGGTTCTTCTATGTCTTGAATTATTGCATAAGGAATTTATGATGATAAGAATAGGTTTTGACTGATTCCATTAGTGGATTTTTTCAAGGTATGGAGTTAAGTTCATCTAGGAAATTCCAATGACGCTTGGAAGAGGAATTAGCACAAGGCTTAAGTTGATTAAAAATGGTGTTATTTATAGGAATAGTGGAACTAGGTTGAGGTTCCACATTTTGGGATGATAATTAGTGGATGGCTTTGAAGATGAGAAATGAGTAGTTTTAGTATCTTTTAGAATTTGTTCCTCTGTGGAGTACTTTTTAGGTTTAGTGACAGGGTATTTATGAGTAGGTTTACGATGATAATTGACTTTAGTTGCATTCACATACTAAGAGTTAGTATAATATTGAACATAGTTATCATAAATAACACAAAATTTTTTAGTTAGATGTTATGTATTGGGGTCATAAGAATATTTTTGAGATTATTGATTAGTATATTTAGAAAAAAATCTCTTTTGAGAAGCTTTAAGGTATTCAAAATTACAAGCCTTGATTATAGCATCATGATCAAAAGCACCTCCTAACATGAATGAAACCTCAAATTTTGTAAGAGCAAGACATGTTTCATGAGATTGACCAATATCATAATGGAACCAACAAAAAAAATTAATATCATACAATGAGGGAGGAGCAATGGTAGTGTGAATGAAAGGTTTGGATGGAAGTAATAACTTCCTCATTTTTGACACATTCAAGGGTGGGTGGGAAGGAGTTTGATATTTAATTGGTTTATTCATATTTTGGTTTGAGGAGGCTTAGTTTTAGAATTGGTAATGGTGATTTCATTATTTGAAGTTTTTAAGTAATCCTTAATGAGACTACGAGAAGGTAAATTGAGTCATGAAGAAATATTATCATTTGGCTTGATTAAAAGCATCTTCTAAAGTTTGGGGAGAAAAAATTCAAACCTTGTATTTAAGATAAGTTTTTAAAGTAGTGATAGATAGTTTTGATAGATTACCATCTCATGTTATGATCTACTTTATAAGCTAATAATTTTAAATCATTTGATAAAGGCATGAGTGGATTTGTTAAGTAATTTCTTAACATATATGAAATGGCAAAGGCTATTTTAAGGAAGATTAGTATGCTAAATTTCCTTGACTAGAGCATTGATAAAGTATTCTAATTATAAAATGGATGTTGATGGAGTTGGTTATACCATTACATAACATCTCCCATAAATGTTTTGACAAGAAGTGTAGTAGTAGAGAACATATTAGTTTAGTCCCATTCCTAGTAAAGATTACCAAAAGATTTAAGGAAAATAGTCGGATCCTTAGTCCCATCATATTTAATAGTTGAAGAAATGTTTCCAATTTCCATGGATACAATTTAGGGAGATAAAGGTTCATTTTGAAGATGTTGAAGTACTTTTTTATGCATAAGAGGTTAAGGAATGATGTTCTCATTAGCATCTTAGAGGGGAGGAGGAACAAAACTTTGATTATGTTGTGACAAGATGATGGGAGGTTGTATTTTAATTTGTAATATATGATTTTGCATTTGGAGAATTTGGGAGTTGTTCATTATTTGCATAACATTCATTTGTTGAATCATTTGTGCAATAATTTGAGTTGTATCAATAGGTGGATTTGAGTTATTAGGAGGAGGGGAGTCCTTGTCCTAGTGGGAGGGGTATTCCCTAGGTTAGTTATAGAATAATTCCATACAGGGAAGTTTTTGAGACTTGTATCAATCACTCCAATGGTGAAGTAGGTAAATTTGAATAAAGTATCATCATGTTAGGGGTATAAATGGTATTATCATCTATATTTTTGAAGATTTGTGAGTTATCTAGATCAACATTTTGAGTGATTTTCACCATGTTATAGTTGATAGATATAGATGGTTATTGGGAGTAGTTACAACATGAAGTGTGGTCTTCATTTGTGGGTAAAGTAGATAAAAAAGAGTAATCTATGTAAAATTATAAAGGAAGATTGCAATAGGTGATTTCATGTTGCTAATAAAATCAAATGTTTGATAGAATATGTGATTAATTACATCAAATGAACATTATTTGACTAAAAAATATAGTATTTTTGGACAATAAAATGTTAATGAACTACATTGGGTCAGATCGGGTCGATGGAGTATAAGAAAAAGATAGTGTAGATGGAAGCTAGAAAAATTGACTGGGTTGGCCAGGGTTAATGTCATTACACAAAATAATAAAACTAATATAAATCTATATCAACCCTGGTCGATGTAGTTGGGAAAAAAATAATGACAATGATCAGTAAATATACTATATCGAGTCAGATTGATTTAGTTACCCATACCAAAAAGATGAAAGGATGGATTCTATCTATTTTAGTCGATGTATTCAGGTATGGGAAAAAACAACATAAACATTAAATGTACAATATCGAGCTTGGTTATTGTAGTTAAATCTATTTTTTTTTTATAAAATCAAGAACATATTGTATCAGTCTTGGTTAATAAAGTAAGATAAGCAAAGGGAAAGCGAACTTAGAAGACTATATTGAGCTTATTCGATGTAGTCTCTTCACACATAGATAACTATATAAATGCTGACTAATGTAGTTAGAACACACAACACATAACTATATTGATACTATTAGATATAGTCTATGATACATACTACAATAGTAAGTAGCAAATTTGAAAATTTAACTATTTTTTCTAACTATTTATTTGAAATGAAGATCAAGTAGGTGTGATAAAAGGATGTGACTAAATTTTAGGCTTTCAAATATACTTGATTATTCATTAGATAGTGTCAACCTGATATTTTAGAGCACTGATTATGAAGGAAGTATTATTCTCATATCCCACTAAACTTGGTTTCAAGGGTAAGCTGAGAGTAACTTTCTGATGCTAACTGCTAACCGATATACTACATAATTAGATGGATATTTGGATTCATAAGGCTCAATAAAAATGGGAATCATATGCATTTCATAAATACCATGAGGTACGTGGAAACTAAACTCCATGTTTATATTAATACTATGAGTATGAGCATTGGGGCAAGCCCCTCATGCATTGATGTCTATAAATAATAGACAAGTATTGTAAATAGAACACTGTGTAACCCTTCACACCAATAGCTAAGTAATTTGAAAGCTTTTAGAACATAGTTTCTAAGGAAAACCAATCAAAGAGAAAATAAAGGAAAAATCAATGTCAAAAATCAATTTGCAAGTTTTATTTAATGGAAATAAATAGGTAGTTAACTTGCAAGTAAATGTTTGATTAGTTAGTGAAAAGGAAAATTAATTTTCTTTGTTTATGCTAAAAATGAAAGCATATAGAACTATATTGGCTTAGGTCAATGTGGTTGTTTAGACATTACAAAATTATATCGAAACAGGTTGATGTAATTTGTGTAAAAGTAGCTAAAAATAGGTAGGTTAAATTAGATCAAACTAGTCCAATATAGTTTATTAACAGGAAATGTGAAAATAGATAAGTATCCACCAAGGTTGATGTATTTTTAATAGGAAATAAAATAATTTTATAGCTATATCATCTTGGGTCATTATAGTTTTATGTGAAGAATTAATTTTTGACAGAATGTAAAATTTGAAGTGCATATCTAAAATAATTTTATTAATGAAATTGATTGTAAAGATGAATACAAATTTATCGGTCTAGGCCAATAAAGTTGGTATAAAATACCTAGAAGATAAAGCTAGATCGACCTAGGCTGATATAGTTGGATGACTATAGAAAATCTAGATCCGAGTTTGAAATTTGAATCATCCTATGTCAAGGTAGCTTGAAAAAAAAACACAAAAATAACATTGTATCAACTTAAGTTGATGTAGTTTCTTGGAAAAAATAATAATAATTAGGCTAGATTGACCTAAGTCGATATAACTTGCTGAACATATAGAAAAATAAATCAGAGAGATAAAACTAGATCAGGCTTCACTGATATAGTTGGTGTACAATAAAATGTATAAAATTAAACTAGATCAACCTAAGTCAATGTATCATGTTAATAAATACACAAAAATAAAATGTTATCAACCTGCGTTAATGTAGTTTTCCTGTAAATTGATAGAAGTTAGACTTGATCAACCCACATTGATGTAGTCTACATAAAAATAAAAATATATCAACTCACATTGATATATATTTTTGAATGAGAAAAAGGAAATGATTAGTTCACATCCAGTTTACCAAAATGTATGCAATAAATTAAGATAGACCTGTAACTTACCTTACCTAATATATCTGGAATCAAAGAATGTAAATTGATTAAGATACGTTGGATACTTCATTATATTTGGGCATGACCAATTAGATCTGTTAAAATTAACTAAAGGGGAACTTATCACATAACATCAATAGAGATGGTTTCAAATTCTTTAAGAAATTAATATAATGCAATAACCCTAACTAGGTATCTTAATCATAATGAAATTAATTTAATGTAGTGTTACCAAAGTTTGAAACACAAATAAGTGGGATGGTTAAAACACAAGTAAAATGGATAAGGAAGCATGGTAGCAAAATGAAGGCCCAGGTTACCTAGGGTGTTAAAATGGAAAGTTTAAATAACCCTATAACCATACTAAGTTTAAATGTAGAGGAGATTCAAACAAGGAGTTATACATTCAACACTATTGATTATGCAATATTTATCTACTAAATGAAAGATCTAAGATTACTAATACTTACCTTGAATAGAACCTATTAAGCCTCAATCTCTCCCTTGGCCAATGGTGCTTTGTAAGAGGTTATTGTGGTTGTAAGGACCATAATGATTGAAATCAAATCTAGGCTACAAAACTTCTATTTGCATCCAAGACTCCACAAGACAAGTTATTTCCCTCCAAGATAAGATCTAATCAATGGCTTCTCCCAAATGTAGACTAACACATAATTGAGAGAAATAATAGTGTGAAAATGAATGTTCCTCTCTATTGGATTGAAATGAGCCTTGTATTTATAGTGGTGAGTTAACCCTAAACCCTTTTAAGATTTTATCTAACAATATCATTCCACCTCGATATAGTTTTATAAGTTATCATTTACCTCAAACTAGGTTGGCTTGGGCCGACCTAGTTGTGAAGCGTTCGTCGTGATTTTTGGAACT
Organism: Torreya grandis; assembly: GCA_037957365.1. Classification (NCBI taxonomy): domain Eukaryota; kingdom Viridiplantae; phylum Streptophyta; class Pinopsida; order Cupressales; family Taxaceae; genus Torreya; species Torreya grandis. The sequence goes on from JARHVA010001339.1 coordinate 842,805, forward strand.
ACATCGACTTGAGCCTAACTAAATTGAATTTTGGTAGGAAGTGAAATACATTGTATCAACCTATTAGAAATATTTTATGTCACTGCACTTTCTTTGTTAGTTTTAGTGACTTGCCCAATGGACAATGACATAAACTTGAAACATTGAAGAAATCACCATATAAAGGGTGATTTTATTCTATGTTTGAGAGGGGTAGCTCCATTTTTGGATATGAGTCTTTCTTTTTTTGTGTGGGATTTTAACTAAAAATCATAAAAAGGAAATATAAGGGGACAAATGATGGAAGGAGTTAGAAAAAGTCTAGAAGAAGAGAGAAGGAGAGAAACCCACAATAGATTAGTAAATGCAGCGAACTGTTTGAGTTACTTAAAAATAAAAAAATTGAATGGACATCCTTATCTTTACTTGAAAATGAATACACGAGCAACAGGGGTTTTAGGGACAAAGAGGAATGCCTGGAAGCCCAAAGTCTTCCCAAAAAATATGGTTCCAAACTACGTATGGAGCTTCCTTAGGATCAAACATGAAAAAACTCATGGATATCAAGGGAAAGCATACAGAAAAGTTTTTAATATAAATTATAGAAACCATATTTATGAATAATCAATAAATTATAGAGTTTTAATAGAAAATTTATCTATGAATAGAAGAATATATTTCATAAATAAAGACTATTGAAATCCACAAAAACCAAAAAACAACACTTGTTTGTATTGATTAATCTAAACTGAAATTACATAGTTGGATACAAAGTTATAACTATCTCTCTCCAAGAACATGAGAATGAGAAGAATCTCAGTGAGGGAGAAGGAATGATGAGAGTGGGAAGAAGAACTATCCACTACTTGACTCCTTAGAAAGGCATGCATGCCTTATACTTATAGGAGGGCCTTTTTATAGATTTAGGGAGTGAATTTCTAATAATATAAAGTGGTTACACATTTTGAGGTGCAAATGTGACATGGTCAATTGCATGAAAAATTTATTGAGAAGCCTAAGCCAAAATGCATCCTTGACCTTGTGAAGAAGGTTGTACTAGAAATCATTATTGAGCTACATATTAGGGTATCTTCATCATCACTATTTATTCATCAAAATATTTTCCCAATGCATCAAACGAGAGTCAACATAGAGTTGTGATGTGAATGTTATGAAAAAGGGGAACTTTAACCCTACTTTGCAGTTGTAGGAAATTTAGGGATGCAACACAGTCTTCTAATTCTTCTTTAATTTTTGAAGTTCAAGATGAAATTTTCATACCATGAATCCTTAAAATAGAATGTTCTTCATCATAGTATGTTCCCAACACATCAAATGAGAGTCAAAATGAACTTGTGATGTGAAAGTTATAAACAAGGGGAACTTTGACCTTGCTTTGCAGTTGTAGGAACTTTAGGGATGCAACACATTCCTATGATTCTGCTTTGATTTTTAAAGTTCAATATGAAAATTTCATACCATGACTCCTTAACATAAAATTTTCCTCATCATAATATATTCTCAACACATCAAACAATAGTCAAAATGGAGTTTTGATGAAACTAATATAAACAGGGGGAACTTTGACCTTGCTTTGCAATTGTCAAAACTTTGACATGTGTTTTCAATTAAAAAATCCCTCATGATTTTTAAAGCTCAAGATGAAAATTTTAGACCAAAAGCACAACATATTCATAACACATTTAATGAGAGCCAAAATGGAGTTCATATGCAAAATTAATGGACAAGGGGAGCTTGGAGGTCTATACGTAGTGCCAAGGAAGTCAGGAATTCTTAGAATGCCATAGACACTGAGAGTTCCTACAGTGCTGGGGGAGCTAGGAGTTCTCACAATGCTATAGAAGTGAAGATTTCCCACAATGTCAAGGAAGTTGACAGTTCCTGTAGTGTTGGAGATGTTGAGAGTCCCCATAGTGCCAATGAAGTTGAGATTTCCCATAATACTAAATATTTTGAGTGTTCTTGTAATGCTAGGTAATCCAAGAATTCCCATAATGATGGGGGTTTGAAGATTTCCCACAGTGCTAGGGAATTCATGTTTCCCATAGGTGTAAATAAAGGATAAACTCTCACCAAGTCCATAATCTCCAAATCTATAATGCTTATGAGAAATTCACCAAAGACCCACTAATGATCTCTAAAATACTAGAAATGGATTTTCATTTGGAGAACTCGTCTGTATGGATTTTAATGAAATCATTGAAAAAGGCCTTGAAACCCTCCAAAATGTCCAAAAATTGATTGTCTTGAAACTCGGTCATGTTTAGAATTAATCTTAGGATTTTGGCACCTTTTGAATCTAATGGCACTATCTATTTTGTGATTTGAGACTCTAGATGAGTAGCATACACAAATTTTAAAGAAATCCCACCAAGCCTTGTCTATTGGGATATGGAGTCAGTATTTTTTTATTTTTATTTTTAAACATCCTTGTCTTTGAAAAACCTCCAATCACCACATATGAGGACAATTGGAGGTGTTGTCACAAAATGCAAAATTTCATGATAATAGCTGGCTCCAATTATGGGACCACATTTATTAAAGGAATGTAGGGGAACTCCAAAATATATTGTGACTTATGCCTTACTCATTTTTACCCAACTGACCTATCTGTATTACCTAGAAATGAAAGTGCTACTAGGTCAAGTCATTGCCTTGATAATTTTACTTATTTCTAGGGAAGAATAATGAACAAGATACTGCCTTTATTGGAAACATGCACACACACCAAAAATAAGAACAAGAAAAAATAAAACCAAAATTGGAAAAAAATAATAATTTACAAAGGACCTAAACACACAGGAAGACTAGACATAGCCATTCATAGGTTGGGTGAAATATGAACCTTTACGAGACAAAATTTAGCATGAGTAGGACATCACTTAGAAAGACACAAGTGAGGATAGTATAAAGTTTCTAATTATGTCCATGGTAAAGACATGAGTAATGGGAGGAAAGACACTGATTCAAACACTTGACCATGGGAAACTGATATATGAAAACTAATTGCATTCATATAAGGATGCATGGAACTTACATTTTACACATGAATGTAAATATTACATTTTGATTTAAGACTTGAAACATAAACCACATGGGACATACCTATAACCTCTTCACCTTTTAGCTGATTTTGTGATTCTTCAACCATGAATGACTAAATCAAATCTCTCATAGACACTTCTAGAGGTGAGGTTGTAACTAAAACCTATAGACACTCAACATGTCTAGAAAATTCTTACTGATTTATCCATGTTTCCTTTTCAAATACCATGATGAACTTATGTTGAATGTCACCACACACTTTCTATTCATCAATATGAAGCTCACTATTTTTGTGACTCATCACATGTTCTTGAAAGGATGTTGAATTTTCCTTTACAATGCATTCTTCTTCAACAACCCATTATATATTTGTTGGTTCTTATGATATGAGACTAGAAGAATCAATGATCATAGGGTTAATTCCTTTACTACCAAGAGCTTCATTTTTAATTGGGCCAACTTATTTTCTACACTTGCACAACTCCATAAATGTTCTTCAAAAACTAAACTCTTCTATGATAATCCACAAGTTCACAGATTGTATCTTATTTGAAGGCTAGTATGAAGAGAAAAACATTCTTTGTTAAATCATCATTTGCATAAACCCAATCAACCCCTAACTCAATCTCATTTAAAACACTTATATATTATGTGTCTTCTTCCTTTTGATCAATGTTATGTAGGGTTTGAAGTAGATAAGGGTGCATATTTTTGGCCTTCCCTTTATAACTCCATAGAGAGTTTTCAAAAATGACACTTTCTTGGGATCATCAAGAACTTGATTTTATTGAAATGTAGGTACACATAGAGGAACACTTTCCTATTCATCACTATCACCATAACTATTAGGCATTGCTCTAGTATACTTTATTCAATCAAAGTCATCAATATTCACTGGAAAGAGGAAGATGTTCTTTAAATATGAATGCACTAGTAGTTCTTGCCCAACAGAGTTGCCAAAAATTGTTTGCAAGATTTTATGTTGTCGCACTTTCTTTATTAGTTTTAGTGACTCACCCAACAGAAAGTGGTGTAAAATTGAAACATTGGATAAATCACCATGTAAAGGGTGTTTTTCATCTATGTTTGAGAGGGGTAGCTCCCTCTTCGAATATGGGTATTTTTGTGTTTTTGTGTACTTTTAATTGAAAAGCACAAAAAATAAATAGAAAGGGAACAAAGAATAGAAAGAGGTAGAAAAAATATGGAAGAAGAGAGAATAAGGGGAGAAACCCAAAATGAAGTATTAAATGTAAAGAATTGTTTGGGTTACTCAGGAGTAAACAACCTGAATGGACATCCTTCTCTTTGCTCAAAAATGAATATAGGAGAAATAGGGTTTTGGGGACACGGAGGAATGCTTGGAAGCCCAAAGTATTCCCAAAATATCTAGTTACACACTAGGTATGGAGCTTATTTTAGATCAAACATGCAAAAAATTTTGGACATCAAGGGAGTGCATACAAAAGGGTTTTCAATATAACATTTGGAAACCACATGTTGTGCATAATCAATAAATTATAGAGTTTTAAAATAAATTTTATCTACAAATAGAAGAATAGTCTTTATAAATAAAGACTATTGAATTCCACAAAATCCATAAAAATTCCCTTGATTTTATTCATTGATATAAACTGAAATTACATAATATCACACAAATTTATAATTAGCTCTTTCCAAGAGTGTGAGAAAGAAAAGAACCTCAGAGAGGGAGAAGGAATGATGAGAAAGGGAAAAAGAATTATCCACCACTTGAACCCTTAGAAATCATGAAAGCCTTATAATTATAGGAGGGAATTTTTCCTAGATTTAGGGATTAAATTTATAAGAATAAAAATTGGTTGCACATTTTGAGGTGAAAAGTTGACTTGGTTAATTGCATGCAAAAACTGCCAAGAAGCTTGAACTAAAATGCAGCCTTGACCTTTTGAAGAAGGTTGTGATAGAAATCATTGTTAAGTTACAAATGTGGGTGGTTTCACCATCACTTTTTCCTCATCAAAATATATTCCCAAAGCATCAAATGATATTCAAAACAAAGTTATGATGCAAAAGTTATGAACAAAGGGAACTTCAGCCCTGTTTTGTAGTTGTAAGAACTTTAGGGCTGCAATGTAGTCCTTTGATTTCACTTTCATTTTTGAAGTTCAAGATGAAATTTTAATACCCTAAATCCTTAACATAAAATGTTCCTCATCAGAATATCTTCCCAATTCATCAAAAAAGAGTCAAAATAGAGTTGTGATACAGAAATTATGAATAAGGGGAACTTTGACACTACTTTGTAGTTGTAGGAACTTTAGGGTTGCAAGGCAATCCTTTGATTCCACTTTCATTTTTGAAGTTTAATATGAAATTTTCATACCATGACTCCTTAACATAAAATGTTCCTCACTATAATATATTCCTAACGTGTTAAACAAGAGTCAAAATGGAGTTGTGATGCAAAATTTATGAACAAAGGGAACTTTAACCCTGCTTTACAGTTGTCAAAACTTTGACATGTGTTTTCAATTAAAAACTCCCTCATGATTTTTGAATCTCAAGATGAACTTTTTAGAACAAAAGACCTGAAGATAAAATTGTATTCATCATAACATATTCCCATTGCATTGTATGAGAACCAAGAGAGAGTTCATATGCAAAGTTATGAACAAGGGGAGCTTGGAGGTCTAGACATAGTGATAGGGAAGTCAATTATTCCCATAGTGATGGAGATGATAAGAGTTACCATAGTGTCAGGGGTGCTAAGAGTTCCCATAGTTCCAAGGAAGTAGAGAGTTCAAATAGTGTCAAGGGTTTGAAGAGTTCCCACAGTGTTGGGGAAGTCAGGAGTTCTCGTAGTACTGGGGAAGTCAGAAGTTCTCATAATGCTAAAGATGTTAAGAGTTCCTAGAGTGTTGGGGAAGCTGAGATTTCCCATAATTATGAAGATGTTAAGAGTTCCTAGAGTGTTGGGGAAGCTGAGAGTTCCCCTAATTATGAATATGTTAAGAGTTACCAGAATGTTAGGGAAGCTGAGAGTTCCTATAATGTTTAGGAAGTCAAGTGTTCCCACAGGTGCAAATAAAGGATGAACTCCCACCAAGTCCAAAATCTCCAAATTTGGAATGTTTATGAAAAATACACTAAATACCCACTAAGGATTTCCAAAAAAATAGAAAAGGACTTTCCTTTGGAGAACTTGATTGTATGGATTTTCATGAAATCACCAAAAAAGGCCCTAAAACCTTCTAAAATGGCCAAAAATCAACTGTCATGAAACTAAGTCATGTTTATAGTTGATCTTAGGGTTTTGGCACCTTCTAAATTTGATGGAACTATTCATTTTGTGATTTGAAACTCCATATAAATAGTTTGTGCAAATTTTCAAGAAATCCCACCAAGCCTTATCCATTGGGTTATGGAGTCAGTATTTTTCATTTTCATTTTTTTGAACATCCTTATCTTCAAAAAACCTCTGATTGCCCTGTATGAGTACAATTGGGGGTGTTGTCATGAAACACAAAATTTCATGATAACACAACCCGAGCTAATATAGTCAGAAAAATATGTCTTGGCTTAGTTATGAGTTTTTAAAGAGGAATATTGCTTAGGAGATCAAGTAAATAGGATGTTATAATAGATATAGGAATGATAGATTTAGACAATAATCTTATGAAGTATCAATGGTTTGTCCACCCCTTTCTTGGTACACCCTTTAAGGTATGCACTCAAAGAGATTGAAACTTGATAGGTTACTACAAGAAATAAACTACCAGTAAATGATAATTTTTAATGTGTATAAGTCCAACTCTCAATTCTTATAAAATGATAAATCTATACTAATGTACAACTTATTGGTGTCAAGATCCATGAATCAGTAGGCCTTCGAATCTTCATTATACCCAAGAAAACACTACAACATTTAGACCATTTAAATTTACCTTCTAAAGTCAACTAGGATCTTCTTGTAGAAATTATAACCCTTAAATCAGATTCAAAGATGCATTTAAGAATCCTCTTTATAAGGTGGCTTAAGGTTGTCTATAGAACATGTGACTTTAGTAGGTGATGTTATGTTATATTTACAAGTGATATTCTAAGTCTGTCATAAGTGACATTGAGATGATTTAATTGGTGATTTTAGGGTGACTTTATTTGTGACTTTATCTCCATCTTTGGGGGTGATGTTTGGGTATATCTAAATGCAAATTTATTTCCATATTTAATGTGACTTAATTTCACCTTTACTAAAGTCACTTATTAAGTTAGATGCAATGCTAGATTATTACATTTGGATATTAAAAGTGTCATTAATAAAAGAAGTGCATCATTTGGAATTAATTGAGGAAGAGGGCATGAAGATTATGTTGAATTGTGAAAGAGGTCATGAATATTGTGATGAATTGAGAAAGAGGGCATGTTGTTTATGCTGAATTTATAAAAAGGTCATGCATATTGTGTTCAATTTATAAAACTAGGACATACATTTGTTAAAAATTTGGAATAAATTGAATAAGATGGCATGAAGATTGTGCTAAATTGAAAGGAGGGCATGCATATTATGTTAAATTTAAAAAGAGGGCATGCATATTGTGTTTAATTGAGAAAACTATGGCATACATAATGTGTTGAATTAAGGGTAAATTTTAGTCTTATTGGAATAAACTTAGAACAAAATGGATTATTCTTGCATTAAATTTAGGGAAATTAGACATCATGAATTGTAAAAGTTAACTAAAGAAATCCCATATTTTCTAGGTACATATTTCCATCTCCCTAGTTTCATTATATGTTTCGTAATTATTCATTTTTAAATTAGATTAAAAATTTACATTTCATTTTAGGCAAATTCATTTCAAGAGGGGTAGATGAAATTATTGATATTCAACATTATCCAACCTTTTCATATGCACTACCTTTGACCCTTACCGATCCCTTTTTTAATTTTTAAATATGCTTGAGATCTTACATTTGGAACATGTAAACCATCATTAGTACTTGAAGTTTTCCAATGCTTATTTTTTATTTCACTCTCTAGTTAAATGTTTTGAGATAATACCCTATTTTGAGGACCCTAATAAGTACCAGGATGTAGGGTAGACACATACTACTACACAAAGTGTAATTTTTACCATGATTAAAGTTAAATTTACATCTTAAATCAACATTATTTGATGTTTTAAATCAATCAATTTATTGCGACACAAAATTGGCGCAAAGGTGATATAATTAATCATTTTATATTGCACCTTTTTTGTGCCATCTTTGTGCCACTTTTATGATGTGAAAAAGTGACTAAATTAAAATTATATATTTGATATAATTATTTAAAATTTTCAATAATTATATTACATTTTTTTATTATTTATAAATATATATATTTATTTTTTATATTTATAAATATATATTATGAATTTATGAAAAATATCACATTCAAAAAATAAAAAATAATACAATTTGAAAGAAAATAATATTTTCAAAATCTAAATAAAAATTATAAAATAAAATATTACAATTCCATAAAAAAAGTTATAAAAATATAACATTCACAATATAAAATATATTACAATTTGAGATAAAATAAAATAATTTTAAAATTAAATAAGAATTAAAAAATAAAATATATCAATTCAATAATTCCACATGATAGGTAAGTTGATGTCATGGATGAGAAAATAATATCAATGAGATAATACATAATTTATCTACATTATAATAACATGTGTTTAATAAAAAAAAATATAAAAAACTAAGAGTATGGGCTATCATCAAATAATGCTCATCACCATCATCATCTATGAGCTCATTTTCAAGATCATAATCTAAGAACTCATTGTCTATTTGGAGTGTACTCCACTCCATGCAATGATAAGTTTCCATAGACATAGTCAGGATCATCATCATCATCATCATCTTCTTCTTCAAAATCGTAACCATCAACAATAATAAACGTTCTATCCACCTAAAATGACATTATTTAATAATTATTAAAAAATATTTCAAATTTAATTTCTTTTAAATAGCTTATTTTAATTATAAATTATATTATTACTAAATGGAAAATAATTTCTTACTAGAAAAAACCTCCTAGAATGTTCTTATTGACCAAATTTGACCCCAATTCAAATTAGGCCACCCCCTCTAAATTAAAACTTGTTATGGTCTTTTCATGTGTTCATGCCATGATTATATGGTCCCTAGAAGTCTTCATTTAACCTTGATATCATTGTTTAAGGTTAGTTTGAAGAAGTTAAGGTATAGTCATAATTTGGTCATATTGTGGTCTAAGCATGTCATGAGGAAATAAGTCATGGTCAAGTTGTGTCATAGGTGATTAAGGGTTCATTAAAGTCATTTCATGTGCTAAACATATTTTCACAACATTTCATGAAGTTTTGGAAAGTTTTAGGATCACTTGTAGCCTTGGAGGTGTTAAAAATGCATATAAATTTGATTTTTGGCTAACATTGATAGATGTAAAAGTAATAAAAGAGGAAAATCCATACCATACACATTGCAAGGATCTTAGAGTAGTTATTTAAATGCAAAACCTATCATCATGTTAGAAAAAATCTAGATTCTTAACATTTAATGCCACTTTAAGGAGTTAGAAAAGTTGTACAGACTTGTGGAAGTCATGTGCAAGTTAAAATAAATTTAAAATGTACTTTCATATTCTAAAGGTCAAGAAAAATCTTAGAATAAAGTTTGAAGCTTCAGAGTTGCAGACATATCTTTATCTCTCCCATCCCCCCATTCACAAGTTAGTGAAGGTCAATTTCAAGTAGATGGTATAGGCCATATAGGTAGAGTTGGGGGATGATATTTTGGATAAATTTTGATACCCCTATGGGATTATAATTAGAATAATTGTTCATTGGATTAGTGATATTAGCTTTATGAATAATTGCTAAGAGCCTAGTCTAGTTTTTGAGATCTCAAAACCCTACAAGCTAAGTTTGGAGAAAATCTAGTGCAAAGTTTGAGATCATGTCTCATTGAAACTAATTATATTGAGTTATCATATGTCTGTAGATGCCTCACACACACTAAATCACCATGGTGGCATGTGTGGATGTATTTTTGGCATGGAAATTCTCTCTTGTGAGCAGTTTGAGGTGACTGGTCATTTTTATGTGTTTCAAAATTTTCCAGGTGGTCAAATTAATTTGAATTATTATTAATGGTATTATAATATCCTTTAAACCCATAAATGGATTATTGATCACTCAAGTATTTTGTACAAGTCCCAAAAGGCCATTTCTTCATTCACCTTTTATGGATTGTGAGTTATGTCTGCAATTTAGTTGAGTTGAGAAGTTTATATGTGTTTTATAGAGATTTATGGTTATGTTTCCATGTTTTATATGTTTATGCAATGAGAATAATTTATCTTGAAGTCCATAATAACCATGTTGCACTTTTCAAAAGTTGTAAACACAGGAGTTGCAGTCTTCATCATCTACAAACCTTTAGGTCTGCAATTCTAAGGTGAATTCAATGTTGTAAAGGTTATGAATGTTATCCAAGAATAGATCAATGTGGTGGTCTAGTTTTAAAAGGGATATGGGATAATAAGGACCTTTAATCACCTAGGATAGTGAGTTGATGATAAGACTGCTCCTAAGGTGTACTTACAAGATTTTGTTTATAAGGCAGTGGATACAAGATCTTAAAAATGCTTTGAGAAAATTATAGACTTAAAATAAAGTAAGAATTAAATCCATCATGAGTTTTAACATTAGATTTGTCATGACCTCTATCAAAGGGTCAACTCTAAACATAAAACTACTAGCCTAAGATAATAACCTACATTATTGACTGTTGACATTGAGAATGCAAAAGTTGTGAAGTGTTTGAAAAGGCTAATGAAATTAGAATGAATTTATAAAAACTATCCTTGGGTTGGATCACTTTTAGGTAGTCATGGCCTAGTTGAAAAGGCCTAGCTCCAAATCATATATTCAGTCAGACTCCATATAACCACTTACAACCTACTGGGATAATTAGAATAAACAATGAGGTTGATAATGTTTAGAGTTTTCAAAGTATTTAGACGTGTCTAAGAATTCAATAACAACATGATACAGAGCTATATAAAGTTTTGAAGATTAGAGAAAGGACCTAGAAATCCTCAAGCTCAGTTAAGACCTATCAAACAACACCTATAGCTAGTTGGAGAATTACCCTTGGATGGCAATGTAGATGAGAGCACAAAGGTTTCAAAGCTTTGAAAAGATACTCAAATGTATCAATATATATTCAATATATCTCAAAATTTCAAGAGGATACACATAGTCAGGGTAAGAATAAATGTGTAGGTTTGTTTAGAAACTCAAGGTTTTCAAAACTTGAGATTGTTATTTGTGTGGTGTTTGAAAGATAAAAAGAGGATCAGGTTTCTCAAATGATTGAAGGCAAATAACTCTAAACAAGAGAGCCATAAATACCTGATGAGATCAAAATGAATATTTATGCCTCTATATGGATTAGAGAAGATTACAAACCACCCATAACATGTTCAATACTCCCCTAACCATCACCCCATGCAATTGGTTGATATAATACTATATGAAGCTATACGAGATAAAACTAAAAACACTATTTTTTTGCTATTTTTTAGGTCTGTGTAGTGAGTTAAAACTTTAAATTTGGCATGGATGTTTGGGAAGATGTTTTCTAAGTGAATCACATGCTTATCTAGGTTTGGTACATGTTGAGAACCTGTATAAGTATATTTCACTCTCTTAGCAGGGAGGCCTAGTTAGGAGAGAGAAAGGGAAAAAAGTACATGTCCATTCACTCTTAGAGCATGAAATTGAGCATGGATATGTAATCCCATACTTCGTACTTGAATATAGTTTCATATTATCACTATCCTCTATAGTTTTATCTACATAAAGAGGTTTGCATCATTTTAGGGCTATGAAGAATGAGGCCTATTTGGGGCTTTTGGTAAACAATGATCTATTGGGGCTAGTTTGAGACCTCAAATGAATTATTTAAGGTATAATATGATATTAATAGGCAATATATTAAGTTTGGATGAGATTAATAATAAAAATCTAAGTTGTGACACTTGTGTGCATAATAGGCCTAAGGAGATGAAGAGTCCTCTAGACACCTTGCAAGAGAAAGAGGTGATGTGTCAATAAGATCCTATTGGGGTCAGTTCAGAGGTGTCAAGATAAAATTAAAGAAGGAGAAAATTATCTGACCACCAATAAGGCCACTTGTCCTTCAACATGTCAAGAAGAATAGAAGTTTTAAGAAGCTAGTCAAGGTATGAAACAAGCTTTTCAACTCCCACACCAATTGGAGAGTTATATCATATTTAAATGAGCTACACATGTCATCCTAGACCTATTTAGATAGCTCCATAACTCCTCTTATTGTTTTAACTCACATGACACTTGTTTACCTTCTTTCTCCTACACCCTTCTCCTCTCTCTCACATTCTCTATATATTGAGCCACTTTTGGCTAAGTTGGTATCCTCCACATGAGTATGGAAAAGACATGCTCATTTTTAGCCTTTAAGAAATAAAAAATGATATATTTTACCTTCTCCATGAGTTTTTTCAATGTGTATGTTAGACTTGCTGATCTTGCTAACTGATAGGTTCTCTTCCTTGGCATGTTGTCCTTGCATGCATCTTCAGGTTTGAAAGTCTTTTGTACGTATCTTTAAGTATAAAAATGGAGTTATCATGAGTTTATTGAGTTTTATCTATATTAGTGTCATATTATGACCTTGTGTTTATTCCTCCTAGCTTAATCTAGCTGCCTAAACCTCCATGAGAAATACTGATGCAAAGGGTAGATTTGGATTATTATATGTGTAGATTAAGCTTGTGTTTGAAGTGTACTTACAATTGGTTGGTAGTGATAAAGTTACAATTGGTGAATCACCTTGTTAGGATATATTTATTTTGTGTTCTCTCTCTCCCTTTTCATCGAAATGTACTAGTAGTTTAGGTGACGAGCTTCGATTGATAAACCAAGGGAGCCAACCCTTCAATCTAGAGGTTTACCTATGATATAAGCAACCCATAGGCCTAGAAGTAATCCAATAATCCACTCAATTTTGATAAGGATTAAAATACCTCTTCAAGGGTACAAAATTGAGTGATAATAGTTTTGGCACTCTTAGTGGGACTTATGATCCAAAAGAGTGGAAGAATTCTTGGTTTGTTTTTCCTCCTATCAACCTCTAGAGGCATTCAAAAAACACCAATGGTGACTCTGAATGAAATTAGCTAGTTATATCAACCTAGGTACTTATTTTAAAAATAATTTGCTAAAATCTTATGTTCTTAATTGACTAATGAAGTTGGCATGGTTGGATATGATGAAAACTTATACTATGCACTTCCCTATAAACATTGTCATGACCCTAATTATGTGTCTCAATATCTCTATCAATATTTTTATCATCCCTATGAGTCAAGGTAGTCCTATGGTCATTCTACCCTCCCTTCATATGACCATGATGTTATTGAGCAAACCTATAAATAAGTCTATGAGGAAGGCTATCAATAAGAGTACTAATAAGTGTCTCCCTATCAACCTCAATATGATTCCTATCATCCTTGTCATGAGAAATTAGATAATACCATTGGTTAGGAAACAAAATATTGGGAAACAGGATATAAGGCCTTACAAGCTCAAGTTAGGAAACTAACACAACAAGTTAAAGCTCACCACAACCCTGACTATTACCCTCCTAATTTAATTCCACCTCAATCCAAATATTTCTTGGTATTCATGCAAAAATTTCTAAAATAAAAAAAAAGTGATGAGAAAATGGAATAAATAAATTGATGTGATCCCTATTCATGTCATAGAGAAGTTGAGAAAGTTAGTTCAATTCTTTATGAATAAGTGGAGGTTAGTTGAAGAAGAACCCAACTATGCCATCAATGATGATTTGCATGAAATGTGATGCTCTACACAATGGTGGGTAGGTGGGTATATATCTTAGAGAGGTGGGAAATTCAAGAGATTAAATATCAACGTAAAGCTATTGAAGAGCCTCAAGAAGGCTATGAAGAAATTAAAGATCTTGTTGAATAACATGTCTCTCCCATTAACCAATCCAACTTGTCATCTCCCCATGAGTTCATTAAGGAAAACTCCTTTCTTAATCCCATTAGTGAGCCATACACCACACCTCATTCTCTCTCTCTAACCCATGAACTTATTCACCACCCTCCCACCTCATCTCTTCTTGAAGGAGAACCCATCCTTTGAGAGATAAGTGAAGAAGAGCAAGCCAAATTGATAGCTAATCAAGAAGATAACTTAAGTGTCTATGATGAAGAGTTCACTATATGGAATCCCTTTGGTGAAGATAAACACTAATCCATCTTAAGTGAAGAAAAATATGATATAGATCAAGTTTCAGCTACCAATGAAGAGTTTAATCAAGGCATGAAAGAGAATGTGCTTGAGAAAAAACATTACATCAACTGAGTTAGTTAGATCTCATGGGAATAATCAAGAAGTTGATCTTTAAAAAACAAAACAAGATAAATTTTCTGTCCATTACATAGAAGAAGATGACTTATGGCAAATATTCAATGAGACATGTGAAGATTTTGAGGTTCTTCAAAAGTATACACCTCTTGCTAGTCAATTTGAATAAATTATTATTGATACATTGCCTCTTGAAGGACAATATGATAGCTTTCAAAGTACCAAACTTGTACAAGTTTCAGCCAGCCTTTAAGTTGAAAAATATTCAAGTAAACAAGTTGAAGTTGATCAATTACACAATGAGCAAGAAGATGAGTTTGAAGAGGTTATGGTTCTTGAAGAGAAAGAAGACAAAGGTGATTAACAGTAGCATATTGAGCTTCTTCATAAGATTGAAGGTCATTGTAAGGGTGAAATTCATGTGCATAAGGAGATCAAATAAGATGTCTTCATTAAGGATAATGATGAAAATAGGGTTGAGTATGTAAATCTCTTTGAAGAGCTTGATAAGCTTACAACTAGTAAGAATTTTGATCACATTCAAGATGCTATGAAGGACAAAGAATCATGCTTAGATGAAGCATCATTAGACAAGGTTATAGATGAAGAGTTGTTGAAGAGTTGTCAATGATGTCATGGTGATGTAATGAAGGTGTCATGGTGATGTAATGAAGTTCCTTTATATTCTAAGTAACAATGACAAAGTGTGTAATGTGTTTGTCCTAGTATGCTTGAAGGAGGCTTGGTTGATCTTCAGTTTTGACATGGTTAGAGATGTTTAGGGATGAGTATGGTGATTTGAACATGTGAAAGGGGTCCTATCAAAAGTTAATAATTATGTTAGTGATTTTGTGCATGAGTGGATTTCATCTGTTTGATCATTGTTTTCATCTAGACATTTTAGGTCTAGTGGCAGAAAATATGAGTAGGTAGTTTTTTGACATCACCATTACCATGTGTGGATGAGTCATGGGGAGTTGGTGATATGGTTATGATCACATTTATGGCTAGTTATTATGCACTATATTATAGGTTATGTAACAAAGTGAAACATAAGATATGCAAATTCAAAGTTGGGCTCTCAGGTAGTTTGATAGTGTTTTCCCATAGCCAAATTTCTAATGTGGCAAGAAAATTTGAGTAGGCATTTTGATGGTGTTATATTTCACACGTATGGTAGTATTTTTAGGAGAAGTTAATCATATGGGGTTTTTTAATCTTTGTGCCTATTTGATATTCACTAAATTTTAGGTCATGTGATGAATTGTGTTAAAAGTTATGCATATGCAAAATTGGCCTTCCAGATAGTTCTTGACATAGTTGGCTTTGTGGTAGAAATAAATCTAAGTGAGAAGATTAATGGAGTTATATCTCACACAAACAAAGGTTTTAGGAGAAGTTTGACACATGGTTGGATTCCTCTTTAAATTAATATCATATGGTGAAAATTTGAGATTGTGAAATCGACCGAGGCAAAGGATATGCTTGTGTAAAGTTGGCCTTCTAGGTAGATAGTAATGGTCCCCATACTCTATTTTACACAAAGTTAGAGATCAAGACTAGATTAAAATCCAATGGTTCATGGGTGATAATATAGTAAAGATATATGGTGTATAGTGAGTCAAAGAGGTCAAAGTGTTAGTTGGTTTATAAAGTTAAAGATTGAGCTCCTTAAAAGAGGATCAAGGGAGCGTGTTCATTCCAAGATGTCTAGAAGCAGTGAGATGAGGATAAGTGTTTAAAGTTTAATGTTGAGTAGAGGTAAAGATCAAGATTCTCATAATATCTAATGATGAGTGGATTTTTTTACATATACAAATAAATGGTGTGCATTGAGTGAGATGTTTTCAAGGTGTCCAATGTTTAACACATATAAAGACTGAGCTACGTACAAGAGATTGATGGAGCACATTAAGTCAAATAGTCAAGATGAAGATCCAAAAATGAAAGATGAAAGGTAAAATTTGAGTTCCTTACAATTATATTAAAAGTGCATGATTTATCTAAGCAATGAGGACATGAGATACGATCAGAGTGACTGAGGTTTAATTGTGACCATTTGCATTTGAATATTTGAATTTAATAAAGGAAAAGTAATGGTCTATATTTTGGCTATAACTTTTGATCCATGTAGAATTTTCTCATGGTGTTTAAAGAAAATTTGTAGATAAATCCAAGACACATCTAAAAATGTATATTTTAACATATGAAATTTTGTATAGTCAAAGTTATGAAGGTTTAAATTTTATTATGTTTTCCTGTATATCTTGCAAGTGACCTGAGAAGATTGTTCGAGCTTGTTTTGATGTTTTTTGATATATATTGATGAATTATATATTGGAGTATGTTATAGAATCCATGAGGAAAATTTATGTTCATTATTAGGGTTTGACCAATCATAAAAATATCAATAATGCTTAATAATTTGATTGTATGTTTGTTCATGGTGTTCCTGTATACAAGGTCATGGTTTTAGTTGATTAAGGATTCATAGAGGTGAGTAGAGATGACTATGATAATTTGAGGATGTCAAAGTGGTCTCATGTTCTTTTTATACTTGATGAAGTGTTAAATGGGTGAAAAGGGCTCTACAAGACCTATAAAAGCTACAAGGGCTTAATTGAGAGGTGTAGCTGCTTAAGGGTGACCCATAGATGCTATGGATAACCTATGTCGATTGTGTTGAGCCATGACTATGTATTTTAGAATCTTTAAAGGCTAAGCCATGCCTAATGGCTGATGAAGATAGTGATAATCATGAATGCTCTATAAATAGTTAAATTAAAGATGATGATTTCTAGGCTTGATAGACTTCTAAAAGCATTATGTAAGAAGACTATGTGAAATAAGGAGAGTAAGTGTGCCCTATGGATGGGTCAATGTGTAGAATAAATTGAGGACTGAGTGTATGATATGTAGGTCATAATTATGTTGGTAGGATAGTGCTCTTGTAGGTTTGAATGTTGAAGATGTGTGAAGAGGTCTAAGTATGTATATGAGGATAGTTTGAGTGAAGAAGGAGAGAAATTATGATATGCCTATGTGAGAGGACTGTATGAGATAGAGAGGAATTTTGTGTAGGGGTTATAAAATTAAAGATACATCATCAGGTATTGAAGACATCAGTTCTAAGGTAGAGGTTTTCATTTCATAGGAGGGTCTAAAGGACTTGATCTTCCTTAGGGGCAATTACTCCTTGTGAAATAGGTATTTCACTAAATGCCTTAGGTCAAAAGGACTTGATCAAGGTTGCTAGTCAGAAGGAATTGATCGGTATCTTCTTTATAATCTCTTATAGGATAAGTAGTGTATGTGTTTCAAGCTTGAGAGTGAGTTTTATTCCCCATGAGGGTTTCCCATAGGAACTATGTTATGTGTTTGATCTTGCATATGCATTGAATTAATGAGATCTCTTGTTAATGTTACTTGATCAAAGTTAATATATACTAATTGTTTAATATTTTAAAAGGATTGGAATTGAAATTGAAATATCTGGGATCATTGATTCATCCCTCTAGTGATTGTACCTCTAATAATTGGTATCAGAGTAGGTCCTTTGGTAAAGATTTGACATCTTGAAGGTGATACAAGGTACAATATGTGTAGTTATCTAGGAGGTTTATCTACTAAGCAAGCATTGATGTTCAATGGATCCAATTATGTTTATTGGATTGCAAAGATGAGGACATATATTATGTCCCTAGGTTTTGATGTATGACAATTTACTATGGATGGTTAAGTTGCTCATAATACCTCTCCATCTAGTGTTGTAGACACGAATCTATTTGAGAATAATTCTAAAGTAATGAATGCCAACACTTGTGGTCTTATAGAAACTGAGTTCACCAAGGTAATCTATTATAAATCTGCTAAAGAGATATGGGATAAAATGTAGATCATTTATGAAAGAGATTCAAAGGTCAAGCTTGTAAAGTTGTAGACTCATAGAAGGAATTTTGAAAGTCTCAAGATGAAGGAAGAAGATACTATGGCATCCTTTCTATAGAGAGTTGATGAGATTGTGAACATCATTAGAGGTCTTGGAGAGAACCTTGAAGAGGATACTATAGTTTAAAAGGTATTAAGGTCTCTATCCCTCAAATTTAATCCAAAAGTATCTACTATAAAATAAAATCATGATCTTACTCAGTTGAAGATGGATCAACACCCTTAGTGCCTATGAGATGAGAGTAAATGATGATATACCAACAAAGAAGGAAGCAAATTTCTAGACTAAAATGAAGACAAAGAAGAAGTTATAAGGTAAGAAACCCAAGAAGGATTACATTTATGACATAGATGAGGATGAACTAATTGCTTTGATTTCAAGGAAATTAAAAATAGGTTCAAGAAAGTATAAGGGTAAACTACCCCTTAAATGATTCAATTGTGGAGAGGTAGGTCATTTTGATAATAAGTGCCCTCATAACTATAAGAAAAATGATGATGAAGAGCATGATCAAGGTCATGATGATGGAAAGAGATTATTCATGTCTGATAAAATAAAAAATGGATTCAAAAGGTTTAACAAGAAGAATCACTTCAAGGACAAGAAGAGTCTCTACACCAAAGAAGATTACAGCTCATCAAATGAAAGTGAAGTCAGTGATTGAGAGTATGATCATCAAGATGATGGCCTTGCTAAAGATGAATCTCTATTAATGGATGAGGAAGGTAGTTGCTCATAGAAAAAGGAGTCTACTTGGAGAGATTTAGTTAATGATGAAGATGAGATGGATAATGAGATTGAATTGATAAATGCTCTGGAAGAACTAAAGATTGAGAAGAATATTAACAATAAGATGAAGTCTGAACTCAAAGACTATGAGAAAAAATTTAGTGTGTATGAGGAAATAATGAATGAAAACATGAAGATATAGTCAAACATCTCAGTTACCAATTGGAAATCTTGTCTAGAATCCTAAAAGTTAAAGAAGATGAATGTTTAAGGTATGTTTCTAAAAATAAGTCTTTGAAAGATGAGTTAGAGAAGTTTGCATGCAAGGTGAAATCATTTATCAAAAGTCTACTGTGACAGACTTGGACTAGGTTTTAATGAAGAGTCCAAAGTTACTTCTCAAGTTGACATGAAGTCAATGAGAACAAGGTGGTTCAAGCCTTGAAGGTCACTAATAAGTCAAGAAATGATGGTGCAAATAGATTGAAGATAAATTAGATTAGACGACCTAATGCCATGAAGTATGTAAGATTCAATGGTCACTATTACACATGCAATCAATTTGGTCATAGGGATAGAGAATGAAAGAGACCTATTAGAAATGAGTTTGCATGGAAATTTGATGGGGGTCATCAGTCAAAAGGTGTGAACAAGGTTGAGTGTTTTAACTATAATATTATGGGACACTTTTCAAAACATGTCCATTTATAGTAGGGCAAGCTGAGTTCACTTTAATAATAATGGTTTGCTACAACTGTGAACAGAGAGGTCACATTGCTAGATTCTCCAAGCAAAGGTCTACACATCAAAATAGGTGTTATCAAGCTCCTAAAGTACAAGGAAAAAACAAGTCAACTCATGGAATCCAAAAGTGATAAATATGAGTTATGATAAGACTATAAGTCCAAGTAATATGTTTTCTATAGTGGAGAATACTATAGAAGTTGAAGAGTGCCAAGGGGTCTCATTCTTTGCTCATCTTGAGAATGAAGAGACCAAGCTCAAGGAGAAGACCAAAGTGTTGGTTGAAGTTAGTTCTGAGGTATGAATGGCTCAAAGTGAACATCTTGCTATTACTAAGTGAGTATCATTCAAAGAACATAAATTTTTAGTACCTAGTGATGAGGTTCTATGCTGTAAGGAAGATTCTATAGATGAAAAGTTATGTCAATAATCTATGTTGTCTCCATGTATTGTCAATCCAATCCTAGAAGAAAAGGAGAATGTTGTAGTGGTTGAGCATGTTGATTTTATTAAGCCTAACAAGAAGAAAAAGAAATATAAATATCATATGACTAAGGAGGAGAAGGAATATGAGTTGTGGGTAACTCCTGGTTTAACATTGTTCTAAGATATTATGAAGTAGGATGTCTCTGCCTATGCTTCTTAGGAGACATATTTCTTGTGGAGAAGCAAGTTTGTGTGCTCAAGATCATAATTCCAATATATATAGAGACTTGTGTTGATCTTAGAAGGTCATTGGTTAAGGGGGATACATATGTTCATGAGCTTGCTTCAGAGGTTTGTGAAGGAGATATAGTACAGGGTCAAAATGGGTGTTTTTAGGTGGCTTAATGAGTTTGATGGAGTGTCAAGAAGAGTTTGGTGCTAAAAAAGGTAAAAATACATGGTATAGGAAGTCAAGGTTACCAAAGGTGTGGAAGCTCAAAACATGGTCTAGAAGTGTGTAATGGTTGTCTCCAGATGTATACGAAGTTTCAAAGACATGCATTGACTAGAAAGAGGTTTGTTGACTCGATTTATTTTGAGATTCTAGGGTTTTGAGATATGATAGAAAAGTGGTTTTCCTTATGATTTGATGTCTAAGGATTATTTATAAGTTAAATGGGCCAAATGGGTTATCAAATAAATCTTCACATAGATTTGAAGGTTTGTGGTTCTCAAGTTATTCAAGTTTTTGTCAAGTTGGAGGCCTAATTAGGTAGTAGGTTTATGAAGGAAGTATGTTTCAGAGAATGAGATAGGTGATGATATTTTGTGTAATTTAGGGGTAATATTATAGTGATATAGATATGAATTTTTAAGTCTTGATAGTGTGTCTAATGAAAGTTATGGGCTTTGCAAGTTCTAGGTAGGCTACAAGGAGACTAGACAGGGCTTGTAAGAAGAGTGATTTTTGTTTAGTTTATCCAAAAGATCAAGGAAAGAGTGTTTCAAGGAGATTTATCAGGTTGTTTTAGATAATTTTTCTTATTTGGTGAGTGGCATGAAGTTCTGTTGGTAGTCCTTATGGTAGCTTGAGAGAGAATGCTAGTAAGCCTGTGTGATGATTCTTCATAGTGTGTGGATATTTGAAGATGCTTAATAGGTGAAATATATTAGATATATTAGGGGGAGTCCCACTAATATATTTCTTGGTGTTCTCCATCATATTTTTTTGTGTTATTTCTTCATTTTTTGTAGTGCTTGGTTGAAAAAGAGTGTTAGCATATTTCAAGAGGAAGTTGTCAAGGCAAGAAGAGGTAGGCTCAAGGTAAGGGGAGTTTGTATCATATTTATATGGTGGTAATATCATATTTTTGGTATTTTCAGGTATTTAGGATCAGTTGGTTCCCAATTTGTCATTGTGTCAAAGGGGGTGAAAGTTCCTTTTGTGAGAGTGCTTGAAGAGAGAGAAGAAAGGTGAGTTGTATATTGATGGGTGTTGAAAACAATGACAAAGGAGGAGATTGTTGGAGAGTTATCAATGATGTCATGGTGGTGTCATGTATGTGTCCTTGTGAGTGGATGAAGTTCCTTGATAGTATAAGTGACAATGACAAAGTGTGCAATGTGTTTGTCTTGGTATGCTTGAAGGAGGCTTGGCTGATCTTCAGTTTTGGTATGGTTAGAGATGTTCAGGGATGAGTATGGTGATTTGAGCATGTGAAAGGGGTCTTATCAAAAGTAAAGAATGAATTGAGTGATTGTATGCACGAGTGGATTTCATCTGGTTGATTATTATTTTTATCTAGACATTTTGGGTCTAGTGGTAGAAAATTTGAGTAGGCAGTTTTTTGACATCACCATTGCCACATATAGATGAGTCAAGGGGAGTTGGTCATATGGTTATGATAAAATTTATGCCTAGTTTCTATGTGATAAATTTTAGGTCATAAAATGAAGTGAAACATAATATATGCAAGTGAAAGTTTGGGATTCTAGGTAGTTTGAAAGTGTTTTCCCATATTTAGTCAAATTTGCAATGTGGCAAGAAAAGTTGAGTCGGTATTTTGATGGTGTTTGAGTCAGTATTTTGATGGTGTTATGTTTCACACGTATGGTTGTTTTAAGATAAGTTGATAATATGGGTTTTTTAAAAGTTTTTCCTATTTGATATGCACTAAATTTTAGGTCATGCAATGAAGTACGTCAAAATTTATATATGTACAAAGTTAGCTTTCCAGATAGTTCTTGACATAGTTGGCTTTGTAGCATAAATAAATATAATTGAGCAGATTAATGGAGTTATATCTCACATTCACAAAGGTTTTAGGAAAATTTTGACACATGTTTGGATTATTATTTGAAAAAATATATTATGTTGTAAATTTGAGATTGTGAGATTGATCGAGGCAAAATATATGCCTGTGCAGAGTTGGCCTTCCAGGCAGACAACAATGGTCCCCATACTCAGTCTATTTTTTACGAAGTTAAAGATCAAAACCAAATGTAGATCCAATGGTTCATGGTTGATCATACATTAAATATATATGGTGTGAAATGATTCAAAGAGGTCAAAGTGTTTGTTGGTTTATAAAGTTAAAGATCGAGTTCCTTAAAAAAAAATCAACAGAACGTGTTCATTCCAAGATTTTTAGAAGAAGCAAGATGAGGAAAAGTGTTTGAAGTTTAACATTGACCAGAGGTAAAGATCAGGATTATTCTAAGATCTAATAGTGAGTGGATGTTTGTGCATATAAAAATAAATGGTGCACATTGAGTGAGATGTTTTCAAGGTGTCCAATGTTTAACATAGATAAAGACTGAGCTACGTACAAGAGATTGATGGAGCGCATTAAGTCAAATAGTCAAGATGAAGATCCAATGATGAGTGATGAAAGGTAAAGTTTGAGTTATTTATAATTAGATTGATTTTATATGATTGATGTAATAAATGAAGACACAAGATGCAACCACAGTGATTGAGGTTTAACTATGACCTTTTGCATTTGAATATTTGAATTTAATAAAGGAAAAACCAGTGGTCTATATTTTAGCTATAACTTTTGATCCAGGCAGAATTTGATCATGGTGTAAAAATCAAATTTGTAGATAACTCCAAGATACATCTGTAAATATAGATTTAAATATTTTAAATTTTGTACATTAAAATATATGAAGGTTTAAATTTGACTATGTTTTCATGTATGTCTTGAAAGTGACTTGAGAAGATTGTTCGAGCTTATTTTGATGTTGTTTCGATATCTCTTAATGAATTAGATATTGGAGTATGTTTTATAATCCATGAGGAAAATTTGTGTGCATTATAAATGTTTGAATAATCATATTTATTATTAATAATGCTTAATAAGTTGACTGTATGTTTGTTGATGGTGTTCTTGTGTACAATGCCATTATTTGAGTTGATTAAGGATTCACAGAGATGAGTAGAGATGACTGTGATAATTTGAAGATGTCAAAGGGGTCATGTGGAGTGTAATTATGCAATTTAAAGTGGTCCTATTTTATTTTTTTTCTTGATGAATTGATAAATGGGTGAATAAGTCTTTATGAGACCTATAAGAGCTACAAGGGCCTAATTAAAAGGTGTAGCTTCTTAAAGGTGACCCATAGATGTTATGGCCAACCTATGTGGATTTTGGTGAGCCATGTATTTATATGTTATAAGACTTAAGGGATAAGGAATGCCTAATGTACAACCAAGATGGTGATAATCATGAATGCTCTATAAATAGTGAAATTAAAGATGACAATTTCTAGATTTGATAGACTTATTAAAGGCTTGTGTAAGAAGACTGTGCGAAGGAAGAAAGAGAGTAAGTGTGCCATGTGGATGAGTTGATGTGTAGATTATATTGAGGAATGAGTGTATGACATGTAGGTCATAATTTTTTTGGCATGATAGTGCTCTTACAGGTTCAAAGGTTTAAGATGTGCGAAGAGGTCTAAGTGTGCTTATGAGGACAGTTTGAGTGAAGAAGGAGAGATATTGTGACATGCCTATGTGAGAGGCTTGTATGAGATATAGAGGAATTTGTGTAAAGGTTATCAAATTAGAGATCAATTATCAAGGGTTGAAGACATTATTTCTAAGGTGGAGGTGTTAATTTCATAGGAGGGTTTAAAGGACTTGATCTTCATTAGGGGCATTTGCTCCTTGTGAAATAGGTGTTTCACTAAAGGCCTTAGGTCAGAAAGACTTGACCAAGGTTACTGGTTATAAGGAATTGATTAGTATCTTGTTTTTAATCTCTTATAGGATAAGTAGTCCATGTGTTTTAGGTTTAAAAGTGGGTTTTATTCCTCATGAGGGTTTCCCATGAGAACTATGTGTTGTGTGTTTGATCTTGTGTATGGATTGAATGAATAAGCTCTCTTGTTAATGTTACTTGATCAAAGTTGATATGTGCTAATTGTTTAATAGTTTGAAAGGATTGTAATTGAAATTGAAATATCTAGGCTCACTAATTCACCTACCCCTCTCAGTGATTGTACCTCTAATAAGAGTCTCATGAGAATATTGTTGAGTCATAAGAGGAATTCACCTTCATAGGTGAAATGTTTGCAACTATTGTCATTGCTTCACTTAAAGTCATGCCAAGAATATTTGCAAGCATGAAGGAGTTGGAAACACCAAGAACAAGGCTCAAAAGAAAACTTTCTTAATGAATTCCTTAATCTCATGGAGCAAGAAATAGTACAAGCTTCCCCTTTGATCCAGGAGGAGAAATTTTGTTTCAGGTTAGTTTGTATATAATTTATTTTGCTTGAGTTGATGTTGTGTTTCCTAAGTGCTTGATAACACGTGTATGTTTTGATTTATTTATGTCCTGTTGTCTTTATTTTTGTGTTATGAAGGTAATTAGTTTTTGGTGTCATGTTCAAAGTTTTTCCAGGTTTGAAACTGAGTGCAAGAGATCTTGTTTCCAAATGGACATGTAAGGCTATTGGTCCTATTAGCATTACAGACATGCTACCCCTGTGAATCACCAAGAATGTTGACCAAATTTGACCCCAAGTCAAATTTATCCACCCCCTCTAAATTCAAACTTTTCATATTCTTTTCATGTGTGCATGTCATGAATATATGGTCCCTATAAGTCTTTATTTAACCTTGTTAACATTGTTTAAGGTTATTTTGGAAAAGTTAAGGTAAAGTCATATTTTGGTCATATTATGGTCTAAACATGTCATGAGGAAATAAGCCATGGTTTAGTTGTGTCATAGGTTATTAAGGGTTCATTAAAATAGTATCATGTTTTAAACATATTTTCACAACATTTCATGAAGTTTTGGAAAGTTTGAGGATCACTTGTAGCCTTGGAGGTGTTAAAAATGCATATAAATATGATTTTTGGATAACATTGATATATTTAAAATTATCCAAAGAGAAAAATCCATAAGATATACATTAAAATGATCCTATATGAGTTAATTAATTGTTTTACCTATTAGCATGTCATAAAAATGCTAGATTCTTGAAATTCAATGTAGTCATCTAAATTAAAAAAAAGTTGTACAGGCTTTTGGAAGTCATGTGCAAGTTAAAAAGATTCAAAAAATAATTTCATATTTTAAAGGTTATTAAAAATCTTGGAATATATTTTTAAGCTCCATAGTTGCAGACATATCTTTCTCTCTCCCATCATCCCATTCACAAGCTAGTGAATGCTAATTTCATGCAGATGGTATAAGCCATATAGGTAGAGTTGGGGGATGATATTTTGGAAAAAGTTTTGGATCAACATATGATTCCAATTTGAATCATTGGTCATTATATTGGTGTTATTATATTTATGAATAATTTCTAAGAGCCCAAATTGCTTTTTGAGAGCTCAAAACCCCACAAGCTGAGTTTGGAGTAACTCAAGCATAAAGTGTGAGATCATGGCTACTTTAAAGTAGTTTAATTTATCACTTAGATATTTTTAAATTCCTCACACACACTCAATAATCATGATGGCACGTGTGGATGTCTTTTGACATGGAAAGTCTCTCTTGTGAGTAGTTTGAGGTGACTGGTCATTTTTCTATGTTTTTGAGATTTTTAGGTGGTAAAATTCATCTAAATGGTTATTAATGGTTTTTTAATCTCCTTTAAACCAATAAATGGATTCATGATCACTCAAATATTCTATACAAGTCCCAAAAGGTGACTTATTTATTCACCTTTTGTAGATTGTGTGTTCTGTGTGTTTGTAATTCAATTGAATTGAGAAGTTTGTATGTGTTTCAGTGAGATTGATGGCTATGTTTCTATGTTTTATCTATTTATGTAATGAGAATAAATGATATTTTAATTCATAGAAACCATTTTGCACTTTTCAAAATTTGCAAACATAAGAGTTACAGTCATCATCACCTACAAACTTGTAGGTATGCAATTCCAAGGTGAATTCAATGTTTTCAAGGTTATGAATGTTATCCAAGCATAGCTCAAAGTGGTGGTCTAGTTTGAAATGTGTCATGGGATTATAAGGACCTCTAAGCATGTAGGATAGAGTGTTGATGGAAAGACTACTCCGAAGATGCACCTATAGGATTCTGTGTATAAGATAGTGGATACAAGAGCTTGAACATGGTTTGAGACACTTATGGATTTGAAATAAAGTAATAAAGAAATCCATCATGATTTTTAACATTAGAGGTGTTATGACCTATCTTAAAGGGTTAACTCCAAACATACAACTACTAGCCTAAGACAATAACCTACAGGACTGACCATTGAGCTTATGAATGCAAAAGTTGTGAAATGTTTGAAAAGGTGAATAAACTTAGAATGAAGAGATATAAATTGTCCTTAGGTTAGATCACTTTCAATTAGTCATAGCCTAGTTGAAAAGGCCTAGCTCCAAATCACATATTTAGTTAGACTCCATATAGTCACTTATAACTTACTGGGAGAATTGGCTTAAACAATGAGGTTGTTAATGTTTAGAGTTTTCAAAGCATTTAAAAGTATATAAGACTTAAATAAAAACATGATACAAAGCTATGGAAAGTTTTGAAGATTAGAGAAAGGACCCAAGAATCCTCAAGTTCAGTTAATACCTCTCAAACAACACCTACATCTAGTTGGATAATTTCTCTTATATGGAAATGTAGATGAGAACATAGAGGTGTCAAAGCTATGAGAAGATACTCAATTGTATCAATATCTATTCAATAGTTTGAAGAGGGTTTCAATGTTAAACTAGGCTGATCTCATACCAAGACTATAGAATTTTCAAGAGGATACACACAGTCAGGATAAGAACAAACCTGTAGATTTGTTTAAAAACTTAGGGTTTTCAAAACATGAGATTGTTATTTGTGTGGTGTTTGAAAGATTAAAAAAAGGATTAGGGTTCTCAAATGATGGAAGGAAAATAACGCTAAACAACAAAGCCATAAGGACCCAATGAGAGAGAAATAAATATTTATGCCTTTAGATGGATCAAAAAATCTTCCAAACCACCCAAAACATGCTCAAGACTCCCCTAAGCATCACCCCATGTAATTGGTTGATATAATATTATACAAAACTATACATAATAGGGATAAAAACACTATTTCTACTATTTTGTAGGTCTGTACAGTGATTTAGAACTTTGAAGTTTTCATGGAGGTAGGGGAGGATGTTGTATAAGTGAATCACATGCTTATTTGGGGTTTGGTACATGTGGGTAGCATGTAGAATCATTTTTCACTCTCTTGGTAGGGAGGCCTAACTAAGGCCTAGTTGAGAGAGAAAGGAAAAAAAGGACATCTCCAATCACTCTTAGAGCATGAAATTGAGCATGAAAATGTAAATCCATACTTGGTACTTTAACAAGATTTCATATTCTCACTATCCTCTATAATTTTCTCTACAGAAGGAAGTTTGCATGATTTTAGGGCTACAAAGAATGAGGCCTATTTGGGGATTTTGGTAGACAATAACCTATTGGGTCTAGTTTGAAACCTCAAAATGAATTGTCTCAAGTATAATATGATATTAATATCCATATTATAAGTTTTTATGAGTTAAATAAGACAAATCCAAGTTTTAACACTTGTGTGTAAAATAGGCCTAAGGAGATGAAGAGTCCTCTAGACACCTTGCAAGAGAAAGAGGTGATGTGTCAAGAAGAACCTGTTAGGGTTAGTTGATAGGTGTCAAGAGTAGATCAAATAGGTAGGAGAAAATAATTTGACCACCAAGAAGGCCACTTGTCCTTCAATATGTTAAGAAGAAGAGAAATTTCAAAAAACTAGTCAAGGTGTCAAACAAGCTTTTCAACTCCCATGCCACTTGGAAGTTAGAGAATATTCATAGGATATACACATGTCATATTATACCTATTTATGTATTTCCATAAATACTCTTATTTTTGTAACTCACATGACACTTATCTACCTTCTCTTTCCTATACCTTTCTTATCCTCTCTCTCACATTCTATATATACTAAGTCACTTTTGGATAAGTCATAATCTTCCACCTAATTATGATGAAGAATTGATAATTTGAATCCTTTGATAAATAAATAATTATCTAGTTAACCTTATTCATGAGTTGTTTCAATGTGTATGTTAGATTTGTTGATCTTGCTAAGTGATAGGTTTTCTTCCTTGGCATATTGTCCTAACTTGCATGCATATTCAGATTTGAAAGTCTTTTGTAGGTATATTGGAGTGTACTAATGTATTTCTCATGAGTTTAGTGAGTTGTCTCTATACTAGTGTCATGTTATGACCTTGTTTTTAGTCTTACTAGATAAAGTTAGATTCACAAACCTCCATGAGAAATACTAATGCAAGGGGCATATTTGGATTAATGTCTGTACATATTAGGCTTGTGTTTGAAGTGTAATTGTAGTTGTTTCGTAGTGGTTATGTTAAAATTATTGCATCATCTTGTTATGATAGATTTAATTTATGTTTTATCTCTCCCTTTTCATTCAAATAAACTAGTAGTTTAGGTGATAAGCTTCAATAGATAAACTAAGGGAGCTAGCCCTTCAATCTAAAGGTTTACCTATGTTATAGGCAACCCACAGGCTTAGAGGTAATCCAATATTCCACTCAATTTAAATAAGGCTTGAACTACCTCTCCAAGGGTGTAAATTTGAGTGACAACAATTCCCACTCATTGAATGCCTTAATGTTCCATCCATGGGTTCTTAGTTGCTATCACACTTACTCAATAGCCTTATAGTTGTACAGATTCCCCTATAATAATATTTTAATGTTAAATATATTGAGGTATTATTTAAAATTTGTAAGGTAAATTTATTAAATAAACTTACAAAGTTTAAAGTAGCATGTTATACAATCATTTATATTAAACAACGAGTCACCAACTTCCCCTCACTAATTCTATTTTGTTGGGATTTTTCATGCATAGTTTTGAGCTCTATATCAATAGGAATATATTAAAAAAAACTTGTATTTAATGAATTAAAAAAATCATGTTGTGGTTTTATTTTTTAAAATACTAGAAGCCACAATTTGCATAATTTTTTCCACGTAGTTACATTCACATCTGGAGGTCCGAAAGTTACTCTATCCTTATTCTTATTATCCTTGTATTTACATTGCACAATTAAAAAATAGAAATTCATATAATTATATAAATAAATAAATATTTATTCAAAATAATTGTGTTTTCATACCCAAATATGTCTCCTCATCCTCCTAAGTACATTTACCACCAATGTTTCAATAATTTTTGCATTATAGTGTGCATGGGAAAACTCTTTTTGAACAAAAATAAACCTTTTTTTAAAATCAATTGGTTGATATTTGGATTCTATGGGCTAATTTTTTTCAAACAATTTTTTGACTTAGATTTTTAAAAAAAAAAAATCTAAAATAAAATAATGAAAATAAATTAACTTTTAGGAAAAAATAATAATTTAATCCCTCGAGCATTGTTTAATACTTACATTTGATCATTAACATATAATTTCACCTATAAATTGCTCGATACTTAATACCTATACTCATCTAGTGTCATGCAAGATGGTAGATACTCATCAAAATTGAGTGGAGAATCTATATCCCCCTTCATGATTGCATGAAATGACACAAAATATGAAGATATAAAATTATACAATAAAGTTAAAAAATAAACAAATTTAAAACACTAATAATTATAAAACAAGAAATACAATTGCATATGAACACTAGATCTAGATGTGAGACTAATAGTAAAGACATTCACGTTGAAACACCAGATATATTATGGGAAAAATTCATGAAAAGGTAAAAAATCCACCAAGATTATTCATTATTTGATAAACAAAATGTACCCAATACAAGCTTACTCTTCTCACTTTTTTCCATTGCATCTTACAATATAAACTCTTTATTATATAGGCAAGGTAATTTGACCATTATAATGTGACATTTTCCAACCACCACATTAATGGGTCCAACATTTTCAAAGGTCATTTGATATATGTTATTATTTATTTACATGAGGATAAAATCATGACAAATAATAAAATATATTATTATTTAACCAATATAATTTAATGTATTAAGGGTACATAAATAACACCACTTAACCATTAATTGTTTCAATACTCTCCCTTAATGTTAAATGGGGATACATGCCATAATCACCTTTATAAAAATGAAGTTATACTCTATTAACCATCTACATGATGAGTTTTAGGAGGTAATAACATAACAAACTTACACTCCATGAACCATCCACATGATGAATTTTAGGAAATAATAATTGAAGGAAACATCCTTTATCATGCCATATTTACCTTTAAATTAATTATGCTATGTAAACATAGTCACCCATAGGTATTACCCTATTTAAATATAGATACCTAAAGATATTACACTATGCAACCACAATCACATAGTCACGTTTAAAGTAATTACACTATACAACTATAGATACCCAAAGGTATTACACTATATAACTACAATCACATAGTCACCTTTAAAGGAATTACACCATACAAATATAGATACCCAAAGGTATTGTAATATGTCCCCATAGGTACCTTTAAAGCAATTACACTATATTACCCTGAACCACTTAGAGTGAGCTTAGGATAGCATGAACGTGAGACTACATCCCACAATTTCTCATAAATAATCAACGAAACATATTGTAGTCTTTTATAACATAAGGACCTCCATGCTACTATGTGTTGGGTACAATTTATAATTCCATATTAATTTTAAAAAAATCACATAAAGTGATATATTAAAATGCTTTACAATAATAAAAATTATAGGGAGGTAGAAGGAAACACACAACCCACACGGTTATTAAGAAGTGACATTGTTATGCACACTCCCCCTCAATGGTAACTTCGATATGCCTAGGATTGAATGAACTTAAATAAGTTTTAGTTCATTGGTGTTGCATTGGATTTTTCATCAAATCTATACAAATTTGACTATCACTAAGATGGTTGGTACAATGAGAAAATTCTACATGACGTTCTTCTATCATCCTTCATAGCCATAAGGCTTCTTTAGCAACTTCCACATGAAATGCTCCAATTGACATCACCTAAAAAAAACATAAACACATATACAGAAGTTGACTCATCATAGTATGGTTAGCATCACAATAACCAAATAAATTATCATAATCAAAAAAAGAATAATATAAACCAAAGTTTACAGTTACTTTTATATACCGAAGTATTCGCTTTGCTAATTTTCAATGATCCAAGTATAGATCCTACATGAATATGAAAGAAACACCCACATTTTATGAAATATCTATCCTAATAATGGTTAGATAAATCAAACTATGAACAATATATTTGTAAATAGGGGTTAACTTTATTGTACACAATTTTTGGATCAAGGTTTAACACAACCTTCAATAGGAGTATATGTAAGATTACAATCAAGCATGTTAAATTTAAAATGTAGGTTATGTGATGCACATATGATAAATTCAATAATAATTTGATACTAAGTTAACCAAACATTACATATCTTATTATGAATAATTCATATTATAATTTGAGTCATGAATATTTTATCTTCCTTTTAAAGTCGACACTACAAGTTTGTATTTTATACTAAACCAATAGAAAAAAGTTTAGAAAGAAAAATTTTTAACATGTTTTATACTTTATTTTTCAATAAAAAATACATATTAAAGTGAGTAAACAATACTATCCACTTTATTTGAAAAATAATTCAAAAATTTAAAGAATTGCAACAAGGGTGAAAGTTGCAAGTGTCACAAAAGTGGTTGAAAGTGTCATAAATAGTGTCACAAGAGCTCTATTTAATAAAATTGTTGTAAAATCAATAGTAAAAGGTTCAAAATCAAATAATGAACCTTAATAATGTATTTTAAATGTGCTAAAACCTACAAATTGACTAGTTAGATGACTGTAGTCAAAAAGCAATTGATAAGGTCAAATATCGAACAAAGTTGTCAAACGAGGCACAAGTTCCCACGTGAATGAGCATACAAAATAAAAAATATTTTATAATAAAAATTAATTATGAATAAAAGGAAGGATTGAGAGGATTTGAACCTAAGACCAATCTGATATAAGTGTACCATCAAAATTATGCTAGCCAACTCACCCACTAATTTTTTTAACAAACTAAACATGCTATTTTGTATTTAATTCTTTTTAAATTCTATTTTTATTTTTAAAAAAAAATTAAAAAAAGTTAAATAATTACATGAAAATAAATAAATACATGTCAAGTGTAGATCCAAAAGGAGGTATTTTAGATTGCAAGTTATTCCTTATTATCTTGTAGATGGTGTGATTTTTAGAAGAGACACTAATGGTGTGTTATTCAGATGTATTGAAAATGATCGGTTTGGAGTGTTGCTTGAAAATTTCCATGATGGATTAGTAGGAGGTCATTTATCCCCAAAAACCATATCTTTCAAGATCACGAGGGTAGGATATTATTGGCCTAGCCTCTTCAAGGATTGTTATGCTTGGGTGAGAAGGTGTATACAATGTGCTTCCTTTGTAGGAAAATAGAATCTTGTAGATCTCCCTTTGTAGCCTATTCATGTAGATAAAAATTTCATACAAAGGGGTCTTGATTTAATTAGCATGATAAACCCACCATAAAGTATTAATCACAAATGAATACTCACAATAATTGACTACTTCACAAGGTGGGTTGAGGTAGTGACATTAAAGGAAGCTAATGAAAATACTATCTTAGAATTCTATGAAAGTATTATATCAAGGTTTGACACTTTTACTATCATTTTAGATAATGCACTTGTTTTTATGGGTGCTAGAATAACTAATTGGTAAAATAGAAATATAATATACTTGAGCACTTCATCTAACTATTACCCTCAAGGTAATGGGTTGGTTGAATATACTAATAAGAATCTGATCAGAATCATCAAGAAATTTTTTGAGGATAGTCAAAGGGATTGACACACTAAAATGAAGACAACCCTATGGAATGATAGGATAACTCCTAGGAGGTCAATAGGGAATTCTCATTTTGTTCTTGTCTATGAAAGAGAGGCTAGGTTGTCTATATCCTAAGAGCTGCCTAACTTGGAGTTAGCACATCAACTAGAGTTTCTTGAGAACACTCCAATGGAGGTGAGGTTGACAAAATTAATGGAGTTGCAAGAAACTAGAGACAAGGCTCACCAAGCTATGGAACATCACCAAATACTAATGATTAGGTATTTTGATAATAAAGCAACTCAAAAAACATTCCAAAAAGGTGACATAGTGTTCAAATGGGATAAAGATAAAGCAAAACCAGGGAGACATACCAAATTTGATACCTTATGGAGTAGACCATATGTCATCATCAAGTGAAAACAAAGAAAATCTTTCCAATTATCAAGGATGAGTAGAGAGGAGCTGTCTATCCTTGTGAATGGGATCCATCTAAAGCCATACTATTGAAGAAATGAAGGTTAGCCTTGTAAATATTAGGTTAGGTGTGTGCTTTTGTTTCAGATGTGTGTGTTGTGTTTCATAAGTGTTCTAGTTGAACACACACTTGTTTCCTTGGCATGTCTTGTTTTGTGTGTCCTTTCTTTATGTGTGGTATGATTTCAAAGGAAAACTATGAATCAAATTTATGTATAAGTGACTCCATGGCCCAATGGATAGGATTAGGCTACTGGTCTTGGCATAATAAGCATATGACCCTTGGGAAATCACTAAGAATGTTGACTATTTTGACCACAAATCAAAATAGGTTAATCCTCTATAGTTCAAAACATGATATAAGGGTCTATTATAAAGTTATAGGGTATGTCATGGTTTTTTTAATGTCATTTGGTATGTCATTAACCTTGGTCATAGTCAACTTCTTTCATAAGTCATTCTATGTCATTTAAGAGTCATATTTGGGTCATAAATGAAGGTGGTATAGTTTTACCTAGTGTACAAGTGTTCCAAAATATATTTCAACATATAATATGTCATATTCTTTGTCAATAATGTTAGTATTAACTAAGACTTATAGGATCCTAACTAAAATCAAGAAAACAAGTGAAAAAGAGGAGTTTTGGTAGTTTTACAGCCTATAGAGGAGAATGGCATGTGGAAAAATCTTATGGAATGGATATTCAACTTATATGACTTAATTTTAACATTGTATCTACTTTGGAAGTTCCAAAAATGTACCAAAACCATTTATCTTCTCCATCACTCCATTAGGCATACAAAACTGGTCAACAAGTCTTTTGATGGTACAACTAGTAGGAGAGATTTTAGGTCAAGGTATCTTGGTGATGGATATAGAACTTGGTCTATTTAATTTTTATGGAAAAATTTGGAAGAATGGTTTCTTATGCAATAGAAAAAATCAAGCCAAGAATCTCCAAGTGGCATATGGTTGATTCTGGAAACAAGTTCTCATACATACACAAGCTTGCAACATTAAGGTATGCCTACAGGTGCACCACAAGAAGTCAACCATGTTGGAATAAGGACACTTGATATTATTTTAAGGACAAAAAATGAATAGGACTCACATGAAACATACATTCATACTCATAAACCTTGCACAGTGAGTGGACATCCCAGAAGTCTGCTTTGAGGGTTTTGAAGATTTGGGAGGGAAAATGACATAATCCAAGCCTAAAAATTGGTACAAAAAATTATCATCACTTGATGAAGACCCTCATATACTTATTTATATAGGATTATAGGGGAAGTTCCCTCTATTTTGTCTCAGATAGAGGGCACTCCCTAAAGGTGCAAATCTATAGGTTTGATAAACAAGTGATAAGAAGGTAAATTGATAGCAATGGAAACCTTATAAAATGGTATGGTGAGTTATGTTAGACATACATGAACATGAATAAAGCCTCACAACATTTATAGGCCAAATAGGGTGGCCCAAACCCACAAGTACTTAGGCCTAATGGCTAAGGGGGTCCCAATGTCACTTAAAACACTAAAGGATCATTCTAAAGCATTTGAGCATGGACATGGGGAAATATAAGGTGTGTTAGAGCCTTTGTTTTATAGAGGTAGACATGAGAAAGCCATTTTTTGGCCTAAGAGCCTAACAGGGTATGCAAAATGTGAATGAGAACTCAAGGGATCAACTTGGAAAGCTCACACCTATATAGAGGCTTAACATGGGAACTCAAGAAGATAAGACAATTTGGAGAGGTTCCCTAACGTGGATTTAGTGATATTTGTTCAGGGTTTGGATGTCACACTTTTATAAACAATCCTTAAGAGGTTAACCTACCTAAAACCTTCTAAAACCCTTGATAAGGGCCCGCTAAGAAAGATGAAGATGGAAAGGCATCTAAGTGGAGAATTTTGAGAAGATAAGTGATTTGGGCTTGAATACAACTCTCCAGGACTCCTTCCCATCTAATTGAGTTCTACCATACTTGTATAGACAAAGTGGAAAATGGATTTTTTTGATAATTTTATGTGTTGTGTAGGTAAAATAGCATTTAAAAAGATGACAATCATTTTGAGAATAAGTATGGGACCTAATCTAACCTCTTATACTCATTTATTTCTAAAATAAAGGTCAAAACTGCCTCTACTGACACCTTCATCTTAGCCAGTCAAAATTAGCATAGTGAATAAGGAATGACCACCAAGTGAGAAGGTGAAAACTCTAAGTGGAAGACCTTTTAAGGTCTACCTAATGAATCTAAAAATATGATAACTCTTTACAAGTGTCATAAACTCCATTGTATGATTTGGTTTGGAAAACTGAATACCTATTTGGTGTAAAGTGTGAAGGGTGAGTGAAAAGAGGGTGATTATGACTACAGACAATGACAAATCATGTATAGAATAATGTCAATGATTAGGCACAAAAACAATGCACGTTGGGGCTGGTTTATAACCCCCCTCTTCATAGTGAAATAATCTCATCTATCCCTAGTCTATTGTGGAGCACTCATTTAAGGCCAAATGATGAAGGCAATTTCTTGGCAAGCAAATGAAGAGTCCTACACCACATTTCAAGATTTTCATGCTTTGAGGGACATTTTTACAAGTAGACCCTACATGGTATATTCCATATTATTTTATCTTATATATTTAACTCCTCCTCTCAACTTGACAAGTGTTTTTGTGACTCTTGGACTTCATTCTCTTCTCTCCTCTCTCAAATTCTATTAGTAGCCATTTTAGCTCTTGTAGACTAATACCACACCTGGTATGATGAATCCATACTAGTTTGATGTCATATTTTGCCTTTTAATAATGTAATCAATCTAATTTTGAGTTCATAAACATCTTTTTTAAGTGTGTAAAGTGATGAACGGTTAATTCTAATGATTTTATCCTTGCTTTTCCTTATCCTTTCATGTCTTGCACAAGACATTCTAATTCTAATAGGTCATATAGAGTGTAGTTAGCGTGTTAGTATCCATTCAAGTGTGAAATTTCCCTTAGATTCAATAATCTTATCCCTGGTCTACTTACCTTGAGTGGTCTCATGCATATCACCTCTATATTGAAACACTTTTGTTAGAATATCTTGGGACTTTGAGGCTAGTTTGTAGATCTTGGGCTTAGTGAAAGAAGTATGATAGCATAATGGATATATTAATGGTGTATCACCCCCTTAGATTAGTTTTATTTTATGTAGACTTCTATCCATTTTCCCATAGGCAATCAGTAGTATAGGTGATAAGCACATCAAGACAAATTTAGGGAGCTAGCCCTTAAACCTAGAGGTTTACTTCTACTATAGGTAAACCCACATACCTAGAAGTATTCCAATGTTTCCTAAATATTAGAGTAGGATTGAACAACCTCTTATAGGGTAAAATATTTGGTGACAATAGTAACCTTTTTCCTTAACCATTCCTCATTAATAAAATGATCAAACATCTCCAAAATGAACCTTTTGTACCTCAAATTACTAATATGGACATAGAAGGTATCACACCTACCATCACCTATAATGGCTCCATCAATCCCACATTGTAGTTAAAGACATTTGGTAACCTTTATAAATATTGGTTCAAACTTAATACCTCTGTTTCTACCAAGATATTAACTAAAACACTCTCAAGAGATGATTTAGAGTGGTACAATAAACTAAAAACCCATTATATCACTAGATTTAAAGACCTGGTTAACTCATTAGTACAATAATTTCAAACTAGTGATCTTCTCAAGAATAACTTAACTTACTTTATAGATTTTAAACAAATTGAAGCTAAAATGACTCAAACTTTCATCAAATGATGGAATAAATTGTCTAATAGATGTGATCATAATACAAAAGATGAAAACCTCTTCCACATATTCACTTATGCTCTCTACCAAAAGTTATAATATTATGTTATAACTCTCTCTCCAATAAATTTGGAAGAAGCCCTTAAAAAAGCTAAGTGACAAGACTTCTCATGCATCAATTTAAACCATCTCAACTTACTATAGGAGCTCATATGCTCATTAAAAATAAAAACCATCATGCTGCTAATGACGAAATTATTGATACTTATGACACAATTCATAACATTCAAGAAATCACTCCAAACAACACTATGGAGCATGTTCTCCCTCAAAAAAACACTCCTAACCTTACATATTTATAAACAAACAACACTAATGTCGCTAAGAAATTATCCTTAGTTGAGATTCAAAAGTGTCTTTCAAGGCCTCTACCATAAGATCTTGACCCCACTCATCCAATTAAATCATTGTATGATCCAAACAATTTTTGTTAGTTTCATGCAAGTTGGGGCCATTCTCATGATACTTTTAGACAATTGTGCAATCTATCTATGTATGTTATTCTTGTCCCAAAATTTGATCATGAATCATTCATTAACAAGAGTCAACAAACATATGACATGAATTTTAAATCCCATGAAATGCAAAACAAAAATCTAGCTTTAAATCAAGCTAATGCTCATCTTACTATATACAAATATCCTCTTCTTAACCACCAAAATGGAAATGAAAATCCTACTCCTTCTATAAATAACGTTGAAAGTCTTATATACCTCACTAATAATGAATAAAATGTGGTAAATATGACTAAAATGTGAAGAGTAGTTGATTTTATCGATACCAATACAACACCCACACATTAAACCTCCCAAATGTTTTAGGTCATTCAAGATAATTCCATATATCAACTCATGGATTTGGGGAAAGAGGACATTATAACCTTACAAGAACCAATTTAAACAACTCAACTTGATCATACCTCTCACACTATTTCAACTCTTTCTCT
Organism: Torreya grandis; assembly: GCA_037957365.1. NCBI lineage: Eukaryota > Viridiplantae > Streptophyta > Pinopsida > Cupressales > Taxaceae > Torreya > Torreya grandis. Next base: position 881,818 of record JARHVA010001339.1, read on the forward strand.
AACATTTATACACCTAGACAATGTTCCCCAACCTTTCAATAGTATTCATTCAACCCAACCATAAGAAATATATCAATCAACCATCCCACCACCTAAATCCAATCAACTAAATTATCCTCAACCCAAACCAACTAAACCTTAAAAACATAAATTTACTTTCACTTCCAACCTTCACAGGATCTCTTATAACATTATTCACCTATATCTAGAAATCCCCCATGGGTTATGATGAACGGGACCCCATTGCAGAACTTTCTCATCTCACATCTCAAATAATTTTTCTTGAATTAATGAAAAATCCCCCCTATCATTGAAACTATCTAATGCAATTTATGTTTGAAATAAACATCCGTCATCCTCCTCTAGTAGGACATGAAGCTACCTTGTTTGGATCCAAAGATAGCATCCTTCAACAATGTGAAGAGATGTCTAAACATGTTGATGAAATAGTAGACACTTCTCTTTCCCTTAAGTTTCCTATCTCTTCCATGATTTCAGACAAGATTCTACTTCATGCAAATGATCCTCATCTATTCATTAACATCCAAATCAGTGATATCCAAGTTAAGCATGCTTTAATTGATGAGGGTTCAGGTACTTTTATTACCTCCCTTGATTTCATTAAAACTCTTGGATATTCTAAGTGCAACTCAAGACCAAACATATCACGTGTCAAGGATACGATAGAAGACAAATACCTCCTCTAGGTTGTGTTGGCTTCCCATTACCATCCCTCCTATCACCATCCATGTCAAATTTATGATCTCTAACTTTCCCCTCTCTTATAACATCTTGTTTGATAGACCTTGAACTCATTATATGAGAGTTATCACCTCATCTGCATGTCAATGCATCAAATTTACCCATACGGTTCTATTTATATAATTCAAGGAGACACCAACCCTTGGAATTTCAAACAATTCCAAGAACATGATGTCTTTAAAATTCCTACCCTTGAACCTTTACCTAGTATCCCATTTAGGAAATCCCAACTCTTTAATTATCCTATCAATTCTAATTGAAGTTATAATGGTCACCTTGAACTCATTAGGAACATACCACCTAACCTCCCTAATTTTGATGATGATGAGCTGGATGAAATTAGCCTTAATATCAAAACTTTTGATCTCTCCCCTCATATCATTTCCCAACTTCCTCCTTCTTTACACCCTAAATCATGTCAACCTCTTATCAAAGATATACCTATGGTCTTAACCAAGACTATTTGATGATAAGGTCATACCTACATGTACCATCAACTTACATACACCTAACTATGATGATGGTTATGCTTGAGATGACCCATTTTTAGGTGGAATTTTCTAAGCTAGAAATGTCAAGATTCTTTGATATCGTACTTCTTTATTTTAGTCTTTTCATTCATATTGTAACATCCCTTACTTCATAGTGCCTAATTCTAGTCTTTTTCCTATTTTTCATAGGATAGAGATGGAGTGATCACATGGTACACCTCTAGTTTTAGCAGAGCCTCTTAGAATCATGATCATGGATCATGCCATGACCAATCTTGATCATTTGTATATATACTATGACCCTTCTAGTTTGCTTCCATCAGAGATATTAGCTACTACTCTTAATCCTTTCGTATGAATAGCCTCACCTTTAGATGAGCCTATTTAGTTCTTACTCCCACTCTACCTTTGGTTGAGCCTCATCCTATTTATACTTTTGCTTTACCTTTAGATGAGCTTAGTACAATTTTTTCAATAACCCTACACTCCCTTGCTAATGGCCTTATTCCTTTATCATATCTTGATCCCATGCTTGTCTAATGGGATGATCAACCTTATCATGATATCTACAAAGTTTTCAGTTATTAGACTAGAGATTGCTAGTTATATCAACTACCCTTGGCTTCTCTTTCTACCTATTCTATTATCAGGTCCTCAAAGTTTACTAACAAGTGTATTTGTTGCTTCCATGGGATAAATAATCATTATTACACTCATTATCAAAAGATTTGATAATATACTGACATATTACATCCCATCATTACTGAGCTCAAAGATAAAGTTATACCTCCTCCTAAGTTGTTATCTAAGTATATCCCTAAATATGGGGAGATATACTCTCTTTGGCACCAGTGTGTTACCCATCATACCAATCACTATCATATTCTATAGAAGTACCTTCATGATCACCTTTAGTTGATACCCACACCATTTTTTCCTCCTTCCATAGATCACCCATGTGATAAGGACCCCCCTTCTAGTGGCATCTTCTTCTTCACTTGTGACTCCTTCTCCACCAGTGGTGCCTCCTTCTCACCCCATTGATACCATTCCTATTCAAGTATTTATTTCTCTCCTAGAGTATTCTATGTATGAGATCCCTCATGAACATGATACTTCAGCCACACCTACATTTTATATTGAGGAGATTCAGAGAGAAGTCTTTGCACAACTTTTCATGATGATTGATGAAACTCTGGCTACCATTAGGATCCAACTTCATCAATATGTTTCAGATGTCGTGGATAATATTTATGGGAAAATTTATCAGTATTTTTTAACATGACATGGTGTCAATTCACTTTGTTCTTCATTATGATTTTGGATTGGATTTGTGATCCACTTTTATATATATTATATATTTGACTATGTGTCAAATTTTGTTTCACCTATTTATTTTACATGGATCTTTATATTATGATTTATGTGTTTTATATGGTTTCATTTACTTTCATCTTACTTATGGCTTATTATTATTTTTTCATGATTTCACACTTATATTTATGAGTTCACTTCTTTTATGGATTTCTTTTCTTTTCCAATGATTGTTTTCTATCTTATCTCAATTAAAACTCAAATAATTATTATTGTGACTTGGTTATACAAACCTTGATCCCCTTAGTAATTATTTCTCTACCATATGATTAGTTAGCAAACAAGACATCCCATTGTATTTACATTTAACAATCTACTTTGGATCTCCCTTTATTCCTTTATATTCCTTTCACATACTAAGCATACATATGTTTGAAACTTGATATTACACACTAGTTCATAGGTAAGCATAAGTGTTTAGTCAGTCATATCTTTTGATACTTATCTTCCTTTAACCAAATTCTAAATCTCATTCATGTGTATCAATTATATCACTGATGTTGGTTATTCAAAATTCGTATGGACAAGGAATCATAAAAATCCATAAAAAAGTTAAAAACCAAATCATTTAAAGAAAAGGTGATGATACAAAAGGCAACATACAATATTAAAAATCAAATCACAGTAAAAGATGTGATTCATATCACATATCCTATTTATAATTGAATCTCAAACTCCACAGTTGGCTTCATGATAGAGTTGAGGTCCATTGGGGTACAATAGGTTAGTAGATTGGGAAAAGAGAATAAAAAAACCTTTTAGTGTTACCTATTTTCTCACAAAAGTAACCAATCTTTATAGTAGATCAATAGATCTGTAAGAGGTCTTGAGGATTGTGGAACATGTTGTATGAAGGCAAGTCCATTTTAATTTTCTTGTTCATATAACTAGCATGAGTTGATCTTAGTATCTCACCTATTTACCTATACAACTTTGTGCTTATTGTGAGCTGGTATCCTTTATATTTTGATGGTCACTAGACTCTTAGTGTTTCTCTTTTGTACCTAGTATGCCTCATGTTTCCTAAGGTATTCAAATAGATGCATATGTCATGATTTTTACATTCCCTATTTCATTAAAAAATTATTAATATTTTACCTTGAGAAATATTATTTTGTTAGTTGATCATTCCTCCTAGGGTTTCCCTTTGTGAGTTGTAGTGTAATACCATGGATAGGACTAGGCTCTCCCAACAAATTACCATTCACCTCATTGGTGTTCCCCTTGTGAGTTGCATTTTAAGACCATGGATAGGACTAGGCCCTCCTCACAAATTACCACATTAAAAACATCTCTTTATATCATTCCCATAATTTTTCCACTTCATTGGTGTTCCCTTTGTGAGTTACAGTGTAAGACTTGGATAGGACCAAGCTTTCCTCACAAAATATTCCAATACCCAATTCAAACTATAACCAAGTCACAATGAAATTACATGCCTAAAAATTGAGATAAGTAGTGTTCGATTATGAGTTACATGTGATTGACATACTTTCCATCTTGATTTATTATGTTTTATGCTTACTTCATAAGTATTTCACTTTTATATTCTTATTTTCTGATTGCGTGTGTGCTTACAACCATTTTATTAAATTTTTCATATTCCCAAATTGAATTAATTTGATTAGTTTAATTTCCTTTTACATTTTTTCTTTCTTGGTATACTTCTCAACTTGATTTAGTATGATTGATTTAATTATTTTTGTTTTTATACCATTGTTTTTTCATGTGCCTTCCATTTTATTATGATATTTTCATACTTTCATTGTGATATAGTGTGATTTTTATTTGTTTTAATTTGGTGTAAATATTTTACATGGTTTAAAAACATTTATATTTTTTACAATCTTTGGTTTACTATATTTATTCATATTTTGTTTTTACACAATTCCCATCATGATATAGTGTATATTACATTTGTTTTGATTAATTATACTTTTACAAATAATTTTTGCCTTTTTATTTTTAACCATGCATGTGTATCACATAATGCTATAAAATAAAACATACATCACATATTTCCAATATCATATACAACAAAAGCTAAATACATGTGTTAGAAAGGAAATATATACATGCATCCACATCCAAATCCAAGTACAACTCATGAGATCTATATATATATATATATATATATATATATATATATATCATCAATTTTATACAATATAAAGTAAAAAATATAATAGCTATAGCTCTACAATTGTGCTCCATCATGTTTATCTTGTGGCCTAGCCACACTACCCATGGATGCCTATGATTGATCCCCTCAAATAGTGGACTGTAAAGAGGCAATCCAAGATCTCAATCCAATAACTTATGCCTATAGATTGTCCACCTGAACCTATACATGTCCTAGTTGGATGCTAGTTGCCATGTACGTGGCTTGATCTTGTGTTAAGGCCTCTCAAGACTATGCCTCTCTAGTTCCAACCCCTATTGGTGGTTGTGACCCATTACTATGCACCTATAGCTATCTCATGGCCTCTTCCACTAGTCTAAATCAACCAACCTAGACTGGGGAAGATAGAACTGTAGGATCATCCTATGTGGTAGGGTTGTATGGTGCCAACATCCTATCCAAAATGTCATAGTGTGTAGCCATAACCAGGGCTCCCCATATAACCTCTTTTAACACAAGATCTATAAAACCAAAAAATAGATATGCATTATATCGTATACACACATGCACACACACACACACATATCAAATCATATATATATATATATATATAATAATCAACAAAGTAATTACTTTTATATATCAAAAACTTAAATCAAATTAGAACATTTCTCACTAATTTTGGTATCACTGATCATGATCTCCCTATCTGCTCACCCATTGAGCACCTCCTCCATCGGTTTCCTATTTAGTCCTCTTCTTAGTAGTCTATCTATGGGAAAACTATGTCTTGGAGCTATTATAAAATCCCCCTACATGATAACTAGTGCCTGCACCTCCTCGCATTAACAATGTGTCCATCTCTGATGAGCTTGTGATGGTTTCTATTACTTTTGCTATGGTGCATATTGTGATTTTTCCTCCCTTACATCTACATATATAACATCTCCTCCTATCCCTAATAACACCTACTATTATGCTCAACTAGCCTATGATCTATCCCATTAAGGCCTGATCACTAATATCTCCATAGGTACCCCTCTGCCTCCTCTCCCTCTCAACTCTCTAGCATGGAATTTCTAATAAGTAAGCACTACTAAAGGAGCCACTAAATGGGGAAGTCCTAGCTATCTAGGTGTGCGAGCTACTAGATGAGGCTACACTTATGAAGTGTAGTATTTGATCACATGCTAAACCTGTAGAAATAGTAGACCAACTAGGCCATATGGCATCTATGTGAGTGTATGACTACCACACTATTCACCCTCGTATGATAGTATATAATGTTAGAACATGGGGAATGACTCATGCTATATGATCATGACTCCATTGAATGACCTAAGCAAACTATCATCGACTACATGGGGCAACCCAAATAGATGATACATATGAAACCTCTCATATATCCATGCGCTGAAAATAATAACTAGCCCCATCATCTTATGTCTGAAAGATAACATCCCATACATATCATGTATGATATGGATCTAGATGATAGAACCAAAATCATACAATGCTTCCTAATCTAATATTGATTGGAACATGGATATCACTTATAACGGTACCTTCCTATTTGACTTGTGATACAACAATCATGTTATCACAAGTCCTATCAGAACCTTTAGGATGTCTAAAATGGCTATAAGATAAATATCAAATAAGCTCACCTATAATCTATGGTAGATCTTATATGAACCTATATCCCACTAATCTAAGACTCATCTCTCATCCTTTGACTTTGGTCTATATATGATCACTAGTGTCCTACCTATCATAAGTCCAAGCAATGCATGAATATCCTCTAAAGTTATAGCCACCTCAATGGTATCCCCATCCACCTCCCATAAAAAAGTGTTGATCAACCATTCCCATGTTCTTGGGAACATGAAAATGAGATCAAAACTTAGAGGGATCTATCTCATCTTCATATTGTTGTTGAAGCCCAAGGTAACCAATCGAGCCCTATCTATGTCATCCAATCACTCTAATAGATCTGGTGGCCATGATACATCCAAAATCACCAAAATATTTGGCATCTCTATAAAATATCAAACAATAGAGGATGTATCTTATCTCAATGTCATAATAATTAAAATACATTCTTAAAAATTTACTAATTAGCTACTTTATCAGCTTGTTTGATTTATTTTCTTTTGATTTCTTATTTTTCTACACCATCAACCCATTTGATACTAAATTAGCCTTGTTAAAATCCTATTATACTACATTGGCCTAATGTTACATAGTTAACCCTTTTATTTTAGACTATATCAGACTATTTGATACTAAATCAACCCCTTGTCCAACTTTAACATACTATATCAATAATCTGGTACATAGTCAACCCATTTTAGAAAACTATATCAGCCACATATTACCAACTACATCATTTAAAGGGTACCATGTCAGTGATCTTCCCATTCTAAATTATGTCAACCTAATATTATGCGGTTAGTCACCTTTAGCAATACTATGTCAGCATATTGCTATGTAGTTATCCCTCTATTTCTTTCACCTTACGAACTGAGTTGATTGGGTTGACTTCGTTATTTATCTACAATGACTTTTTGACCATTTACCATAAATGCCTTAGGAATTTATTGGTCTAATATTTTCCTACCTAATACCATTTTCTACCCCTAGTTTACCTAAAAATTTACTAGGGTTAGTTTTAACATCTAAATTTTGCCTACCATTTAATTTTCTATATTTAGCTTAATTTCAAATAAAATTTCTCAAAATTTTGAAATTCATGTTTTCTTACCTGTGCTGCACTAGTTATGGCTGCTATGTGTCCTCCATGTCACAATTGTCATTTCCTCACCATGGTCACTCACTAAGTTCAAATTGGGTCTCTTAGTGCAATGTTTTCTCATAATAGTAAAAATAACAAATGAAATGTTTTTCACCCTATTTATATTTACTATTCAAAATTATTTACCTATCAAATATTTACAATCCAATTTCATTTTTTGACCTATTTTTATTTCTACTAGCTCTTTTTTTAAACTACAAAATGTTCTATAATCCTAACACTTTAGAGAATCTTTTCACATATTACATGTATATTTTGCAATTTTTTTGGATTTTTTAATCTTTTTCTCTAATTTTTCCAAGTTCACCAAATGTTCCCTACATTGGACACCTTCACATTTCTCTCACTTAATTTATTATCTACAAACCTAAGGTAAGTAAAGATATCTATTTCTCAATTATGCCCTTTCATTTATCTTATTCACTTCTTACTATAATTTATTTAGCTTTAGCATTATGCGTTGCTATGTTCTTTTCTCAAAGCACCATCTCATGTTGCACATGTGTGACACATGATGAGCTTCGAGTGGGGAATATGTATACACATAATATTTTCAAATTTTATCAAATATTGATACTTTCTCTCTTGTAAGAACCCATCAAGTCTCAATATCCTTGAGTGCACACCTTAAAGGGTGCACTAGAAAAGGGGTGGGTAGACCATTAGTTCTTTGTAGGATTATTGTCCCCTACACCACCACTTTTTATCTACACAACCATCTCGTACACATTTCCCTAAGATTTACCTCCTCTCTTATACACTCCTCTAGGCAATTCCCTACCTCACTTAAGCCCTTTTCTAAGCCTGAAACCCCTTTTTTGATAGTTTACAGTACATTGTTAGCCTAAGCTGACCTTGTATTTAATTTTTAAAAGCATGTTACGGGTCTAGGTCAGCCTTAGTTGACCTAAACTAGGAAATAACTTATTTTTATCAAATAATGATACAGATTTGAATTGGTCTTACCTTGTCGGCTAAAATTTAGGGTTAGATTGAACTATATATAATTCCATTTCTATAATTTATGAGAAGAAGAAGAAGAATATTATATTATGCATCTACTTATCCATCATTCTTCTTGAGGAGCATTTCTTATGGTTTTAATTCTTTTTTTGTAGATACGGATCTTGTCTTATGGATAAGTCTTTTGGATTCATAGAGAAGTTGTGAAGCCTAGAGCTAACTTATCTTTGTTATCCTTACATACCACAACAACCTATTTGAATCAACTTAGCCAAGGGAGAGATTTAGGCTCGATGGGTTTGTATTCAAAGGTATCATAACTTTATTCTTCCTTTATAAGAGTACATATATTTACATTTGTATTTCTCTCCTATGCATTAAGATTTCCTATACATTGACTTGAGTATAAATATTCTATGCATCTTTACTTTTTATGTTTATTATGCCCCCTTTGTGCCATAATCTTTGGTGAGCACTAGATTATATTTTAATTTGCTTTGCATTTACTTAGTGAATATAAAAACATAACATCTATCTAGGGTTATTAAATGGTGTTACTTGAATAAAGGCTTTGGAACCCTCTCTAGTGATGTTATTATCATAAGAGATCCCTTGGTTAGGTCTAGCAGATCCATATTGGTGATGACCTCAAATATCTAATGTATCAACAAACAAAAGTGTAAGTAGGATTAATCTTATCATAACCAAGATTGATTAATAGGTCAATTGAATTTTCCTTTGTATACATATGGTTTCTAACACATCATGTTTGTGCCTCTCCTAGATTATGACACTTTCTTATTTGCACACAATGATGTGCATGCACATGCTAATTTAATCCATCAAAGAGTGGCACTATTCATTAGAAAATTTAGAGAGTGACATCACTTTGATGGTTTCATCAATAAAGTTACATCATTAATAAGGGCACTCATCCTAGGGCTTATCCCTTAGTCATATGAGATTTTATCCATTGATCACAATCAACTTAAAAATGGTTAATTTTTGATTTAAAATTTGGGTCTAAAATTTTTCAAGCCCAATTTCTATTTAGCAAGGTGGAGTTTTTTTAAATAACTTCAAACTCACTTAATTTTTAGTAGGTAACTCCTTTTCATGTGCCATTTTTTAAAGTGCAATCTTTTTCAATCTCTACATGTTGGGGTTGTACTCATGCCTTGTAAAATTGAATCTATATCATGATGGGTATTGAAACATAACCAATACTTGATGCAGAGAAGGTGAAGTGGTTTAACAAATGTGATTAGACCTACAGTTTATTATGCATGCCAATTTCTCTTGACTTTCTCTTTCACATTAAATCTACCAATAATCCTATGATGTTTGGACCATACTATAAAAAAACTTTGGGAAGTATGATGTTATGAGGGGTCACGAGCTAGAAAATGAACTCATCAGTTTGACTCCAGGAAACTTTGACACTATACATGACTTATTCACCAAATTTAAATCACTTAGGTTTTAGTTGAAATTATGTGAAAGAGATAAAAGGGATGAACAATTGATTATTTCAATCCTTGCCAAATTAGGTTTTGATTATTATGTATTCATTTCTACCTTATATACGACCAAGCATGCCCTTCGAGCTATATATACCATCTCATCTTCAATTTTTTTTTTTACTTAACTCAGGAGTAATATAAGCTTATTAAAATGGGTAAAATTAAGTACTCCAAATCACATGCCTTAATTATGATTCATGACAAACAAAAGGATTCCAATAGTAAGGAGAAGAAATAAAACAAAAAGACCACGAGTAAAGAAAGAGTCATTACATCGATGCTAAGTCCAAAACATTAACTGAGACCTCTTCTTCAAAAAATAAACCCAAGAAAAAGAGGCTCACATGTGCCTATTATAAGAAAACTAGGCATGATGAAACCAAATATATGAAGAAATAGATTAATTAAATTATGAAGATTCTTGAGAAAAATAACATCAGTCTCCCTTATTAAGTCAAACAGAGTTCATAAACATGAGTCTTCTAAGGCTAAATATAGTAGTAAGGAAAAGGTAAGGTCAAGGTCCTTGTTATAGTTGCTTTCCATCCTTACACATAGATAATTGATTTTGATGCCTCTCACCACATGGCTTCATCATAGGATCTTTTCTCATCCTTTGAACACTCTTCTATGGCTTCTATTTTGTTGGCTAATGGCACTTCCACAAAAGTTAGTTGGATAATCTCTATTGAAGTGAGTGATGGGAGATTTTAGGATGTTATAGGTGTTTCCTCATTATCAATTAATCTCATATTTGTTTATCAAATCAATCACAACAATTTAGGAAAGAGCGTTGAGATCACACTTGATTATGTGGTTATTAGGTAATTGAACAATTTTACAATTGTAGTTGGGAAAGCAAATCACCAGTCATGATTGTACACTTTCTCACATTTTTCTCCTAATCAACCTTATAATACTATACTCACTCATTAATATGGGGTGAGTAAATTATTGCATGAGCAATTCGACCATCTTAATTATCACTATTTGGAGCAATTCAGTCATAATGATATTTTTTCAAGGTTGCCTCTTATCTATATTTTAGATAGGGTTTTCCAAGGTTGCATATTTAGTAAGCATCCTAAAAAGAAGTATGACAAAGAAAAATCATGGATAACTACATAAATTTTGGAACTAGTCCACAATGAAATTTTGGTCCCTTTTCATTGTTTTCATTTAGTAAGACAAGATTTATTCCTACCTTCATTGATGATTTCTCAAAGTATAAATGTGTGTATTTTCTTGAGCATGAATATGAGGTAATCAATCATTTTCATGACTTCAATACTGTTATAGAAAAATGGTCAAGTAAATCCATCAATATTTTGCACATAGACAATGGTGGTATGTCAACTATCACTTTGAGCAATTTTGCACTTCAGAGGGGATTGAACTACAACGTACAATTTCATATTGTCATTAGTATAATGACATTACAAAACATAAAAAATAGTCCTTGAAGGAAATTTCAAACTATATGTTACACTCTAAATCTCTTGCACCTCAATATTGGGTTGAGACCATAAATTATGCTTGTTATATCTAGAACTAGGTTCCTTATAAAGCATTAAAAGGAGAGACTCCTTTTGAATCATACAATGGTAAAAAACCAACAATTTATCACTTTTGAGTGTTTAGATATCTTGTTATGGCCCAAATTCCTAAGAAGAAACATAAGGTAAAGGAACCAAAGAGTTTTCGTTGCATCTTCATTAGATATCCTAAGGGTGTTAAGGGATACAAGATTCTCCATCCCACCACTCACGAGTTGTTCATTCAGAAAACTGTTCATTTTTAAGAGGGTCCTTTAGACTCCAAACTTGACACTTATTCCTCTTCTTTGGACTCACTAGGATTTGATGACATTTATGATGATTCAAATCTACCTAAGCAACTTCCTAATGATTCGCATTCTTCTTCTAGTTTTGATGATGATATTTATGATGGGAACTCACTTCCACCTTATCCTAGATAATATTTAGATGACGAGGAATCTCCTCATAAATATATAACTTTTGCTCCTCTTTAGGCTAGACAAACACTAAAAAGTGTTGGCCATTGGGTTGGAGATCCATCAAACACCAGTAAACATGTTCACAATTCCAAAATGTCCCACATGCATTTATTACATTTGTTTGTAATCCAAAATCATTTCATGAGGTATTTGTCACTCATGAGTGGGATACTACTATGAAAGAGGAGTATGGTTCCTTCTTTAAGAAAAACACTTAGGATTTGGTCCCTCTTACTAAGGGAATAAAAAAATTTCTAAGTAGATGGATCTATTAAACAAAATTTGCAAAAAATGGGTCTATATATAATCTCAAAGAATGTTTGGTGTCAAAGGGTTTTTCTTAGCTACCTAACATTGACTATACTGAGACTATTGCCCCAGTTGCCAAAATGAACTAAATCAAACTCACTCTTACCATTGCCATAGTAAATAGTTGGGATGTTCATCAAATTGAAGAGTCTTTTTCTTCACAGTCACCTCAAGGAGGAGATATACATGGATAAACCACAAGGTTTTGTGAAATATTATTCCTTATTTTATAGACTTCAAAATTGTATTTATGGCTCAAACAAGTTTATCATACTTGGTATGCCAAGATAAAATCCTTTATTCTTTCAATTAGGTTCATTAGATGCCATTCTGATCTTAATGTATACATTTTGCGATAAGATGACTCAATTTTTGTTTTGGTTCTCTATGTGGATGACCTTTTGATCATTGGGAATTATTCATCCTCCATTACAACAATGAAAATTTATTTGTCTAATAATTTCTCAATGATTGACTTGGGCTTCTTGCATTACTTCATCGAGATTGAAATTTCTTAATCTGACTTTGGGATCAATATTGCATAATCCAAGTATGCTCTTGATTTGTTTTTATGGTTTAACCTGGTTGATTATAATCCAAATTCAAATCCCTTTATATCATGTGTGAAGCTTGATGCTGATTATCCTTCTCTTTTTGTTATTTCTACCTTGTATCGATAACTTATTTGTAGTCTCAACTATATTACACATGCTATACCTGACATCTCATATGCAGTGGGCATGGTATCTAGATGTATGTAGAAACCACATGAGTTACAATGAAAAGAAACTAAGAATATTATCCACTACATTGAGGGTACTTAAAGTTTTAGGAATCACTATGGAGCATAAATTGATGTTGACTTGATTGGGTATACAAATTCAAACTAGCTAGTGATATTAAAAATGTCAAGTCTACTTCATGTTATAGTTCCTCCCTTGGTTCAAGATTAATTAGTTGTTTGATCAAAAATTAGAATGATATTATTTTTATCTTCTACATAGGTAGAATACAAAGAAGTTGTTAATGCTTGCACTACGGCTACTTGGCTTTAGTGGATTCTCTCTTAATTTGGTATCTAGTTTCAATGACCAACAGTCATCTTCTATGACAATTAAAGAAATAGAAATATTTTAAAGAATTCAATCCTCTATTAGTAGTTCAAGAATATTAAGATTCACATGCATTTCATTTGGGAGCTTATTCATGAGCAATTCATTGATCTCCACTACTATAAGACTTCATAGATTTTTTTTGATATATTCACCAAACCTTTCACTGAGTGCAAGTATCTTCATTTTTAGGCTCTTTTTTAAATTTAAACAGATCTACATCATCCTTTGGGGGGATTTTTAGTTCTTTATCTCTCTACTTCTAGGTGCTTCTCTCTATTCTTATGGGTCAATTTTATATGTACTTGGGTACCTCATTAGGCCTTGTTTTCAGGACCCAATTCTTCTACCCACCTAAGATATGCTTAAGGGGGTGTAATTGTATTTTTTTAATACCATTTTATGGAATTTACTACACATGTTGTTTAGATTTATTAGGTGTCATATTAGGTTATTTAGGAAAATATGGCTTAACCTATTTTCTAATTTTGGGTTATTTTTTTCTTCTCTGTAAATGTATCTTTCCTAAAGATATTTGGAAAATGAATGAATTAAGTTTTTTATTTTCTCATGTTTAATTTAATTATCCAATAGATTATCTCTTATGTAAATTAAATTTTGCATGCTTTAGATATTTGTACATTTATGTCTATTCATTCTTGATCCTCGATTATGGCCCACTCCGACCATGTTTTTATCAAATGGGACCCACCATGGGTTCCAAAAAAATTGAGTAAAACCTAAGAATCTAATTTTTATGAATCATTTATCGTAAACATAATTCAAGATTCAGTCTACCTATCTGAGTATAGCTAAGTAGAACCTAAGTAAATAGAAATTTATAATGTCTCACATATGCCCCAAATATAATAACATGTGTAATATGAGTCATATAACATGTGCCAAAATATCATAATATCTAAAATTTTCTTTTATATGCTGCTTATATGTCCTTTATTTGATAAATTTTATAAACTAAGTATTGTACTATGTAATAATATCAGAAATTCTATGAACTATGACTCATAATCTTGTATAATATCTAACATATGTGTTATATATGCCACCTATGTGTGTCAAATTTAATATAATATAAATAAAACCAATAATAATATGCATAAACCTACAATAATATGTGCTCAAAATATAAATTTTTAGTGCTCAAATCTTGAAATACTTGCATAAAGGACTTAATCTCTAAGACAAGTCCATTGTGTGTTTTCCCTTTTGATGTGAGGAATGTCCCATATGAATTACTCATCTAAAAATAAAAGAGTTATCCACACCATTTTATTTGAGAAAATAAGTAAGCATGTAAATCATGTGCTCGCATGATAAAATTATGTCATCATAGTAGGATACTATCTATAAAAATATATGAAACATGTATCCCAAGCCATACAAGTATCATGTCAAGATAGATATATCAATAAGACACACATAATAGAGTCAACATATAAATGAGCATAGATCAACTAAGTAATAACTACACATAATATGCATGATATGTAGCATTGTATCACATATAATAAGAAGAATATGTAATATGGATCATGAAATCATAAGCTCAAAAGACAATCCTAGATGTATCCACATGTATAAACTAGAGTCATAGAATCACATGCAATATATTGGCAATGGCACACACAAGTAATCATAAAACACGTATGATAACATATAGAGTCAAATAGATTAAATATTCAATCCAAAAAAGAGTCACACAAAGAACACCCAATGTCATACAGAGTTAGAGCCACATAAGAAAAGATTCAAACATAAATGGATCCATGAAATGAATAACTAATGTCATGCAGAGTTAAATTAAAATAGATAAATAATCACACAATGTAATACATAATTAAGGATCACACCATGTAACACCTAACAACATTGAAAATGCCTTGAAAATTCAAGGTTAATCTACACAATCAATGTATGCCATCATCACATATATAAAGCTATAGTAATATGAGTAAGAGTAAGCCATGTGTAATAAGTATAAAATAGATTAATATGATCAATGAAATGGTTATAAAAAGATTTAACATGTGTGTAGTGTACCAATATGCCCTAAGTGTAAGCATGCCCCTAATGTAGGAAGGTAGCCTCTATGTATAGGAATGTCTGACATATAAATTCCCATCTCATAGATAACACATATATCCTACATCTCAATCATTTATACTATGAAATACATGTGCATAGAGAAATTAGATATATAATATACCATATGTGATAAATTATAAGTGCATCATGTAAACTAGTAATATTGTCATGCATGATTTTGGTTTTTTAGTTTATAATATTTTGATTGTTTTATTTTTTTATTTATTTTTAATCTAAGTTATGAATTATGATAATCAATGATCCCATCAAGGAGATGATCTGATGTAGGGATTGGGTCATTCATAGAAAATGTTATCCATCATGAGAGAGTATTAACACATGTATTTGTATCCAAATCTAATAAATGAACTAATGCTATAACATATTTATCATGGTCATCATAGACCTTGTGATCCTATGGATGTTGTGAAACTCTATTAGCCATATTATTTTTTGGATTATGTTTTCTAGTATGAGAATGATCTTGTGTTCATTATGTAACATGAAAAACAACATATATAACTAACTTAGGACATGACTAAGCCTTTGATGTAATAGATATTGAAGTATCACTCATATCATAAAATCAATTACTTTAATCTAAACCACCTATGTAAAATTAATGTGTATAGTTTGTATAACGGGTTACGGTGCAACCTTTGAAAGTATGTGGCTAAATAAGATATTGATATGATATACCTAGAATTATAACCACTGTGTTTATATATACTTCACACATATATGTACTCAAGATGGTACCCAATGAATTTTATGTATCCAAGGACATGCCAAAAATGAGTTGAATGCCTATGTATTAGCTAGAACTAAGAATAAAGTGGAAACTACTCTAATGTCTACCTTAAGTGGTAAAACAATACTCTCAAAATGGTTATGTTTATTTCCATTGAATCGTTTAACTATTTTTTTTTCATCCATCAATTTGTTTTGTGCATATCTGAGACTAGAAAGAAGTGAGAGGTGCAAATGTTTTCACAAAAAACATTGTCTACCATGACATTTTGTATAGGTTTTGAATCAATGTAGGCACACACAAATGGCTCATAAATAGAGTTGTAATTAATAGTATCACCATAATCAAATGTAATAGTAGTTATGTGTATCTATATACTCTCAAATGTATTGATAATATCATCTAATGGATGTTCCTCTTCAATCCTAGAAGCATAATATGTCAAAGGAGGATGTGTATTGTAAGTCATATGCACTTTTGTCTTAGTGTTAGTCTTTTATGCTACATCATTAGAAAAGTGATCCAAAAATATTTTCAACTTCACATTAATATTAAGATATGTCCTTGAATCATTTTTAGGTGCATTAATCTTAAGAATGTTTCTAGCTATCAATTCTTATGTCTTATGTCACAAATTGATGCATTTATTAGTTGAATGTCTTGAACATCTATAATAATCACAATATTCATTAATATTGAATCCATTAGATTGATTTCTACTCATATCAAATTATTTTTGGGGAGGGGGAGATATGATATTTCACTCAAGTGAATTTTTTAGTATCCTATGATGAGGTTTAGGTAAATGTGAAAACTACCTCTTTTGAGGAGTTGATAAGACAATTTAATCAATTGGTTATGACATTATGTTAACTATGGTTTTTGCATCATTCTCAGTATCATCAATTTGGTTTTTAAATTTTATTTATTTTAAAAATTTGTAAAAAAAGTGGCAAGAGGGTTGTACTGATACTTTAGCTTATTCATATCAAGGAGATTCACTTTGTGGTCCTTGAATATATGGCATAAGCCGATAAATTATTAAAATCATTTGAACACAATGGAATCATGTAGTGGGGAAAGCAAGGTTTTTCTAAATATATATTTCAACTCATTATAAGCCATTAGATTTTTCATCTTAGAGAGTATTTCAAATCATTATAAGCCATTAGATTTTTCATCTTAGAGAGCATAGTATTGTAATGAAACACACATTTTTTGATGGGTTCATTTGGTTCATGATTTAGTTTGGCAATCTAATCATAGGAAATATTCACAATGATGTTGATTGAAAAGTGTGCTAAAATTTGATCTACCAAAGGATTGAATACATGGACTAACTAGAAAGGGAGGACATAAAAACAATGCAAAACACAATATTTGATATTTCATGAAAGCAACAAAATAACTTGTCATTGGATGCCTAGTCTAAACATGTTGAGTAAAACACTCATAGGTTTCTTTCTAGATCATTATCACACACATTGATAAATTTTATTAGAATTTTTGAATTAGATATGGTAAGTGATTCAAATGATAATGTACATTTTGTATATCTTCTATAGAAATATGACTCATAGTCTCTGTTTCTACAAGTTTTCGCTTTTCTACATTCAGAAGATAAAAGAAACTAAGATAATGGTCAGGGGCTAGATGATACCTGGATGAAGTTTGTGCACCGTATCTAGATGATTGGAGGAGCTCCTCTTTGGCTATGGAGGATGACACCTATAGAGAGAAAGAGACTAGAACAAGGAAAATGTTAGATAGGTATATGGTGGACTGCCAAGCAAAGCTCAGTCCCAGAAGTGCAAAGACTTCTTTGAGGGATGACAGTCCACTAGTTGATAAAAAGAATGTTGGATAAAGATAATAATGAAAGACTAAGCAAGAGAAATAGAAACAATGCGTACCTATATTCTGCTGTCAGTCTATCACAGTCGCCGATGTCGGTGGTTCTGTCGGCATCAGTTGGTCAAGTTGCCGATGTCGGTTATGCTGCCGACGTCGGTAGAGGCAATGGTCGATGTCGGTCAGGGCAATGGCCTTGGATGGGTTCTGGATGAGTTGTAGTTGACAGAGGGGTCTGGAAGGTCTATCTGGGTCTGGAGGTCTGTGCAAGATTGCAGGGAAGCCAATAGAGTCTTAAGAGGGACAAGGGGTAGAGGACAGGTTGTCAAAAAGGGTAAGGATATGGGGGAGGCCTCTTAGCCTCTCTGAGAAGAAATTTAGGTTTGGTCTGGGTTACAGTACTTAGAAGTAGCAAACAGAGACTGATTATAAATACATTCTAAGTTACTGGAATGAAATAAAAGAAGAATACTTAGTTCTTAGTTGCTGAAGGAGTGTAGAAGACTTGTTGCTAATGCGACTAATGTAGAAGATTTCTTGAAATGTTTCAATCAGGGGTGGAGTGACTAATGTAGAGTTCCTATAGCTTGTGATGCTTGGTGTGCGTCAGAGAGAGAGAGAGAGAGAGAGAGAGAGAGAGAGAGAGAGAGAGAGAGAGAGAGAGAGAGAGAGAGAGAGAGAGAGAGAGAGAGAGAGAGAGAGAGAGAGAGAGAGAGAGAGGTCAAATTCTAGGTCCAAGAGAATTTACATTCAGGTCTGTGATCAAATTTTTGTTTGGCCTACAGTTAGTTTTAAGCAATTGACGTCGGTGATTCCCCCGGTGTCGGCTAATGATTGACTGATGGATGATGGGTAAAAAGGCTATTTTTAGCCTTTTACCCATTCCTTCGTCTGCCAAGTTCAGTGGTCGTGGTTAAATGGTCGAAGGTGGGTTTAATAGGCATGAGGATTAGTGAGAGAGTTGGAATGATTAGTCATAGGGTGATAAATGAGGGTATCCAAGGGTGAGGAATCTAAGGGTGAGGTGTCAAGGGTGGTGTGTCATGGGTGAGGTGTTATTAATTTAAAATAGGTATTTTATTTTAAATTAATAAGTGTGTGGGTTAGGAATGTTTAGAAGTGGACCAAAGGGACCAAGGGGGAGTCAACCAAGGAGTAGACACAAATTTGGTGTCTACATTTGCCCCTTTTTGTCTTGTTGGTTGTTCTGACGAACTGCAAGACAAAAATAGGAGTAAGCTGCCCCAGGTATGGGATAAGGTTATTTTTGTCCTGTTGGTTGTTCTGGTGAACTGCAAGACAAAAATAGGAGTTAGTTGCCTTGATTATGGGATGAGGTATTCCCCCTCAAAGCAGGAGTTGAGGGAAGGTAACTTGATATCGGGTGCCACTTTGATAGATAGTGGATGGATATGGTGAAGGTTGAGTGTGAATGCTACAAAAGTTGTGATTGCACATATACCACTTCATGTGATAGGTAGGTCAAATTTTCATAGTCAAGGGTCGAGGAGTGCTGAAATCAAAATAACCAATCCCCAGCATTTAGTTGTAGCTGATTGGGTTAAACGATCAAAGTTGTAGCTCCAATGGTCATCGTGTTCCAAGTATCTTGAGCTCAAGAAGTGCTCTTGGAAAACACAAAAAAGTCATAAATACTGGGGATCAACTTGCTCGTGATCCAAAAATATGTGTGAGGGTCATAATGTGGGTTGCACACAATTTTAATATCTATTCGTGAGGTAGCATACATGCAATCAAAACAACCAAGGCATAGTTGTCTCAAAAGCGGTCATGGTCTAAGGAGATAGTCAGGATCTCCAAGGTCATTGGTCGAGTCGAGCTGAGATATAAGTGATCTCAAGTGACATTTTCTGTGGTTAGGGAGATGTACGTGATCTCCAATGTGCCCCATGAGAAGTCAAAGGTGACTCCTACAATGTTAGGGCTGATTGTTTGGTCATGCGTTTGGGTTGGGATAGATAATTGGTCCATTAGATGGATGGACGAAGGAATGGCCGAGCTAACCTCAGAAGACCCCATGTCAACTGAGTGCTGCCTACATAGCCCCTGTTTCAAAGGCCTCAGGCCAATGTAGTTCCCCCCAAAAGGGAGGAAGGAGTCAAGGTTATGGATGGGTTTAGACTAGGTTAAGTCATGGTTAAAGGTAATATGGTTGGTCTATCAGATAGACGGACAAATGGATGTCTAACATCATTAGGGAGACGAACGGGCAAATGACCGAGCTAACCCCAAAAGACTCTGTGTCCACTAAGTGTTGCCTACATAGCCCCTGTTTGAAGGGCCTCAGACCAATGTAGTTCAGACTGGTTAATAAGTTGGTTTGGTCAGGTTATAAATGATGAGGGTATGATGATGTTACAACCTTTTCCATATTATGTGATGGTGTATTCTGTAACATTGGTGATGCAATTTTTCCATCCCTAGCAAGTGCCCATATTAGTGATGGACGTATGATAAAAATGAAATGAGTATGCTTATGCTTCAGCAAGTAATGGTTTATGCTTGGCATAAATTGTGTGGTCGATAGTTTCCATGTGTATTGTTGTCCATAGAAACTATGTGAAATGGACTATGTCATGTTAGTGGTCAAAAAATGTTTGGTTTGATTTGGTTGGGTTTAGAAAATGATTTGGTTGGATTGTATGTGACCAAGATGTGTAAGAAGTGAAAGGTGTGTTGCTCTTTCATTGAAAAGGACTATAATGATGGCATAGATAAGGTTTTTGCAAACAAAAGCCCCGTTCATGCATTATGTCTTTTGACCATTGGTTTATGTTAGAGAAATAGTTGAATCACTTGACATTAAGTGAGCTCAAAATCCCTTGAGTATGTGATGTGATATGTTAGGATAGGGTAACCCTTTTTTAGTAGGGATAACTTTGCCCCATTTATAGGTGACCCTGAGAACGACTATAGGTCAAGTCCATGACACTTTTTTTTGGTAGATTGATCAATGCGGGAAGTCTACGTAGGGATGTTGTTTTGTTTTGTGGTCATATGTGAAGCTGATCAATGTGAGAAGCTTCTGAGAGAGTGCTATTTGTAGCAATGATTTTTAGGCATAGCCATCCTTCAAGGGAGTGGTCTACATTTTTTATTTATATATTTTTGAGGGCTTTGAATAGCTGTCCTTTGAGAGAGCAGTCTATTAGCTACAACAATGATGATGCAGCTGTCCTTCGAGGGAGCAGTCTACATTTAGAGTTTTATGACCTTTGAGTATCCCAATTTTGGACTAAAATTTTAGTTATGGAAAAGCCTGTATAGGTTTAAGGGTTTCCCTTTTATTGGGACAAAGCATACATGCTTGACAAAAGGGTTGACTAATGTTTATAGGGAAACAGGGTTAAAAGGAATAGGAATGATGATGATAGGGATTGCTCAAGGGACGAGCTCAAGTTTAATGTCAAGTGAATGAGTACTTAACTAATAATAGAATGGTCGTAGATGCAAGGCATTAAGGGGCTCAGGTTCTGGTCAGCCTTCAAGGGAAGATAGATGATAAGTCCATGATCCATACTTGTGTGTTATGATATAAGGTCTGAGCCAATTAGGAGCAAAATTGCCTCGTTTACTTCTTTCCATGTTGGTCATTTGTTGGTTGATGGTTAAGAGGTTGGTTGATGTTTGGTCAATGCTTGGGTGGTTGATGATTGGTTGAGGTCGTGATAGCTAGTATAGAGTCAAATTCCCCTAGTTATTTGTGACAGGGATAATGTTTGACACCCATTGCGGATAATCAATGGGTTGGATGAAAGATACAGAGAGAAGACGTTAAAGCTCCTCTTTAGACAAGGAGTGTGACACAAGGATGCATCCTAAAAAGCGTTTGCCTGATAGACTTTAGTTTAAGAGGGTGAGATCCTGATCTTCCAGGTTGGAGCTTGGAATCTCAGAATTAGAGACGGTGATGGAGGCAATGGTTGGTAATGTTTGGACTAAGGTAGCTAGTGGCTGGGGGTCCTCAGGTTGGACCTCCACTTCCTGTAAGGATTTGATTAAGGCTTGTCAATGTTGTGGAGAGATTTAAATTAGGTGATACAAAGACGTCTTCACAGTAGTTTGGTGAAGTTGTTTCACCATGGGGTCATGAAGTGGCTACAAAGATGTTGGATGTGATGTGCCCAAGATTGAAATCTTGGGTTTTGGTTGTTGAGGAGGCTTGATGAATGGATATGTTTGAGGGAGAGAAACCTTCTCTTTTCCTTTATCCTTCATGGTTTATGACCTGTTGGCCACATTAATGGTGTTGATTTTGAATAAAGGGGGATAAGGTGGTAGAGGAACCACAATTTGATGATGGGCTCCTAATTTAGGTGAGGATGTTTGAGAGGTATGGGATGGTGTCGATGGTTTGTTGAAAGGGTGGTCAAAAGGATCCTTAATGAAAGAGGTGTCCTTTTTCAAGTGTTGACAAATGACAGCTTTAAGATCACAACAATGCTCAGTGTCATGTCCAGGTGTGCGATGATACGCATAAAATTTAGTGTCATCGAACCAAGATGGCTTTGATCCAAGAGTTGATGAGTGTGATGGTGAAGAGGGTTGGGAGACATGAGACGGTGTTGGAGATTTGTTGACAGTATCCTTCATAAGAAGGGTGTCTTTTTCCAAGTAATGGCGAATGGCAACCTTAAGGGCACAATAATTTTTAGTGTCATGTCCAGGTGTGCAATGATATAGGCAAATTTTAGTGTCA
Source organism: Torreya grandis (assembly GCA_037957365.1). NCBI lineage: Eukaryota > Viridiplantae > Streptophyta > Pinopsida > Cupressales > Taxaceae > Torreya > Torreya grandis. The sequence continues at coordinate 904,734 of JARHVA010001339.1, forward strand.
TCGAACCAAGATGGCTTTGGTCTGAGAGGTTGAAATGGTTTGATAGGTGGGAGAGTGATGCTAGAAGTTTTCAAAAGTCAGTGTAGTATTAAAGCATATGAACCCACTAATGGGTCTGTGCTTGTTGATGCACTAGGTGTTGATGACTTTTGTTTGGGAGTTGTTGAGGGAGGTTTCCGTACCACCTTTTGGGTTGGTGGTGCGGCCACTCGTGTAGATGACACTTTCTTTGTGAGGGGTGCCAAATTTTTTAGAGGAGGTAGGTTTGTGGTGGGTAAAGGGAGTAATGGAGGCAACTTGTTTTTGATAGGTGTTGGAGTTGGGAGCACTCCTATTATGGTAGAAGGATGAGGGCCCAAAATGGAGGGCAATGATGATGGTGGAGGAGGAGTTTACTGATGTGGTTTAGTGGCCTTCTTTAGTTTGTTTTGAGGACTACTATTATGGGAGGCAAGGTTCAAGTCTACCTTCACTTGCGGGTGAGTGAGGTAAGATATGGGGCGAACACCAAGGGATTTAACCAGTGTTGGTATGGTGGATGTTTGTGAGGGTTTAGGTTCAGATGTGGATGGTTGAGATTCTAAAGATTTGGAAGTAGAAGCCTGGTCCTCGTTGGAGACTTTGAGAGATTTTGTCATAGGAGGGTCAACAACATGAGATGAGATGGGATGTGCAAGGTGAGGAGCTTTGAGTTGCTCCCATAATGCCTCATGTTCTAATTTCCTTGAATGGAGAAGTCCTAGTTTCTCCACCAATCGAGAGAATGGTTTGGAAGATGTTGGATGAGGCCTTGGTTCTTTAGAAGATGTGGGTGGTTGTGAGACCAAAAATGTGTTAGATGCAGCGATCTCAGGCCAAAGGTGAGAAAGAGTCATCACTAGATCGTCTTCAGTCGAAGAAGGTGAAGAGACAAGTTCTTCTCTTGGTGGAGAAGGAATTGGAGAATGTGACTCCTCAAGAGGATAGAGGGCAAGGATGATTGTGCCTTCTACTTGTGGTTGAGGAGTAGGAAAGGTAGGGTCCTCCATTGGTAGTAGGAAGGATGAAGGTGGGGCTAGTGGCGTCGATATGGTCAAAGTGTCCTCCAATATAAGAGAGGTCGATGGAGAACTAATAGGAGTAGAAGGTTCATCTACATGTGAAGGAGAAATGGGAGAAGAAGGATCTTCTATCTGTGAAGGACCAATGGGTGGGCTAACTTCTTCAGATTGTGAGAGAGGTTGGTTAGGCATAAGAGGTGAGATCGTGTTGACTGTGCGTATATTACACTCTTGGGAGTCATCGGCCATGGTATGAATGTTATTTTGGCTAGGGGGATGGTTAGGAAAAGGTTGTCTAAAGATATTGATGTTTTGGTTAGGTGGCACATTTGGGTTATCCAAAACAAGATCACCTTTATCTATCATGTCTTGGACAATGTTTTTGAAGGTTTTGCAGTTGTTTATGTCATGGCCTTTGACACGGTGATAATTACAGAAGTCATTTTCCCAATACCATGTAGGGATGGCTTTTGAGGGGTCGAATTGAGGTGGTGGTCAAATTTGGGGGAGATTGAGGACTCCTTATTTAACTAGTTTATCGAAAATGGAAGCGTATGATTCTCTTATAAGAGTATACTGACGCTGTATATACCATTGTTGGAATTGTTTGGTGATGCTTTGTGATGTGGAAGGTTCAGATTGATTAGTTGTGGTTGATGACGATGATCTAAGTACCACAGCATTTGTTGATCCCTTAGATTTGGAATTGAAGGAAGAAGATTTGGAGGAAGGGTCATTTGATTTTGCGTTAGTATTTTTACTACGCAATTTGACTTTATCCTCTTTGACCGCGCAGAGTTCAAGTTTCTTGGCCATGGTGAAAGCTTCGTCAAATGTGTGAAATGTTTGGAGCCAAAAATTAGATGAGATGTGTTTGGCACACACTTGTGAAAAGAGCTCAGTGAGCTCAGGTTGAGGTAAAGAAAAGGAGAGTTGGTTGATTAAACTTCTCCATCAAGCAACGAAATCAGCTATGGATTCATCATCAAATTGTCTGATAGAATATAGGTCTGTGATAGAGACCTTTTTAGTTATGTTAATTGAAAAGTGGTCAAGAAATAATTGGGTGAGTTGATTGAAAGAAAAGAGAGAATGACTGGCAATAAAACTATACCAATCGAGGGCAGCACCAGAAAGTGACATGGGAAATGTGTGCAGTAATAACGCATCATCATGTGCTATAAGGTAACAAGTGTGTCTAAATACTTGTAGATGTTGTTGTGGGTCCTGCTTACTCTAGAAGTGAGTAAACTTGGGAAGTTCCCACTGACTAAGATGTGGTCAGATTGGGACTAAAGGATGAATGGGTTCATTACAGATCTACTCATATGAGAGAACATTCTTTGAACCTGAAATGGACGTCTTAAGATTAGACATCTTGTCCATCAACATCTTGATTAGATCAATTGATGGATTTGCAGGTGGGGTGCCCCCTAGGTTGTAAGGCATTTGGAAGGTGTTAGATGGAGTGTATGACGTACTAGGTTGCATTTTTATCGGTGAAACATATTGGTAGTTTGTCATGGGGATTGATGTTGAAGTCAAGGGTGGTTGTGTCATAAAGCTAGGGGGCAGAAATTGACTAAGTGCCGCCAAAGGTGGTTGAGTGGCAACAACACTAGAAAAATGATGAGTAGCCACCCTTGTGTTGATGGGTGCAAGAGTAGGTGGGATGGAGACAATTAAGTTTTGGAATGGTGTAGAACTTCATTGAACAGTTTGTGGTTGAGGGGGTATAGGAACCCCAAAGGAGGTAGGTCCAGAAATAGAGGGAGAGGTCACACTTTGAAGATTGGTCATGGTCAGGTTGATGGTTGAGGCAATGGCCTGGGTGTCTATGGGCTAAGTGACAGAGGCCGTTGATATGATTGTCATCTCAACTAAGGAGGTCGACATCCCATAAATTGAGTTGCCTGAAGAGTCTCGCATTTGGCTTCTCACGAGATAGTGTTAAAGAGCCTTGACATTGAGGTCAAGGAATCTTTCAAAGTCTTGGTCCCCTTCAGGAACAATATGGGGTTGAGTCAGGGTTGGTTGGGTAGGAGTTTGTTCAATCTCTAAATGATACTCCATTAGAGGACTTGATATAGAAGGCGAAGGTGGGAGTGGTTGTTGCCTTGCATGGTCAACAAGAGTTTTGGTTTGACTACGTGTCAAAACCATCCAAGGAAAAAGGGAGGGTTTAGGTTCTGAAAACTATATGTTTTAGCCTCAGAAAACCAGAGTTGGGGTGTTTTTAACAGCAAAAAGGTTAGGTTTTTAGCTTGCTATTTTGAGAAGAATTTTTTTGACAATGACCGACGTCGGTAGAAAAACTGATGTAGGTGAAGAAAGTTGCCGATGTCGATCAGATAACTGATGTCAGTGAAGATATGTTGTCGGCATCGATTGGAAAATTGATGTCGGTTACTGTGTACTTCTAGAAACTTTAGAAAACTAAAAGTTTTTGGAAGAAAGAAGAAAGTCTTGAGTTGTTCTTGGAGCTCAGAATGCAACCTCACTAGCTCAAAAAACTAGATAGAGACAAAAAAATAGATGAAGACAAGTAGCCTCTAAATGTTAAATTCCTAAGAATAAGTTTTAGAGTCTTGTTGGCTTATGCCTTATAAGAGTGTGTTTGGGAAATTGGTCTTTTATAATAGGTACTAGGAGAAGCAGTCTAAGGTTGGTTTTGGGTTAGTTTTGGTGCTCAAAATTTGTATTAGGTTCCGTACGTGGCCTGGTGCTAAAAAGCAATCTCCCCTCACTTTAAAAGCCCAGAGATAAGCTGGGTCACTTAGCCAATATATACTTCCCTTAGAGTTTATACTCTGCCAGAGAATAGAGTGGGTTCTCCCCTTGGTAGTGAAGTCCAAGTGGGATTACCAGGAAGGGTAAGGTATCCGCTAGGTGATGAAATCCTAGTCGGTCCTTGTCTCAGGTATGTTTAGATGTTTAGTTGTGAAAGTAGTCTGGTCGTGTAACATAAGTGCACTATGCTTTATTCATAATGCAGTTTTAATTACTAGGTGTGAGAGCTAAGTATGCATTCAGGCAGAAATGAAATGCAATAGATTTTAAGCCCCAAATTGAAATGTTTTATTCGGATGCAAACAAGTTGAGAAAAGGTTAAGAGTGTGAATTTCACTACCCTAAGATGCAAGAGGAAAGGTGACGAGAAGAAAAATAAAGATTCTTTTTAACTTTCTTATGGTGTCTTTTCAAAATAAAGAGATAGAAGAAGGATGCAAGAAAAGAAATTTTCCTAATGCACCTATATGAAAGTTTGTTTTATGATGATGAACCCAAGGAAAATTCCAGGGGTCCCACTGAGCATGCCATGGTTTTTCTACAAGTTTTCACTTTTCTACATTTAGAAGATGAAAGAAACTAAGATAATGGTCAGGGGTTAGATGATACCTAGATGAACTTTGCGTACCGTATCCAGATGATTGAAGGAGCTCCTCTTTGGCTGTGGAGGAGGAAATTTGTAGAGAGAAAGAGACTAGAACAAGGAAAATGTTAGATAGGTATATGGTGGACTGTCAAGCAAAGCTCGGTCCCAGAAGTGCAAAGACTTCCTTGAGGGATGACAGTCTACTAATTGATAAAAAGAATGTCGGATAAAGATAATAATGAAAGACTAAGCAAGAGAAATAGAAACAATGCATACCTGTATTCTGCTGTCGATCTATCATAGTCATCGACGTCAGTGGTTCTGCTGGCGTTGGTTGGTTAAGTTGCCAACGTTGGTTATGATGCCGACGTCGGTAGAGGCAATGGTCGATGTTAGTCAGGGCAATGGCCTTGGACGGGTTCTGGACAAGTTGTAGTTGACAGAGAGGTCTGGAAGGTCTATTTGGGTTTGGAGGTCTGTGCAAGATTATAGGGAAGCCAATAGAGTCTTAAGAGGGACAAGGGGTAGAGGATAGGTTGTCAAAAAGGGTAAGGATATGGGGGAGGCCTCTCAGCCTCTCTGAGAAGAAAGTCAAGTTTGGTCTGGGCTACAGTACTTAGAAGTAGCAAACAGAGACTGATTACAAATACATTCTAAGTTACTGGAATGAAATAAAAGAAGAATACTTAGTTCTTAGTTACTGAAGAAGGAGTGTAGAAGACTTGTTGCTAATGTAGCTAATGTAGAAGACTTCTTACAATGTTTCAATCAGGGGTGGAGTGACTGATGCAGAGTTCTTATAGCCTGTGATGCTTGGTGTGCATCTGAGAGAGAGAGAGAGGTCAAATTTTGGGTCTAAGAGAATTTGCATTCAGGTCTATGATCAAATTTCTATTCGGCCTGCAAGTTGGTTTTAAGCAACTGACGTCGGTGATTCTGCTGGCATCGGTCGATGGTTGACTGACATCGGCAATTGGAGGATAGGTAAAAAGGCTATTTTTAGCCTTTTTCCTGTTCCTCTGTCTTCTAAGTTCAGTGGTCATGGTTAAACGGTCGAAGGCGGGTTTAATAGGCATGAGGATTAGTGAGAGAGTTGGAATGATTAGTCATAGGGTGATAAATGAGGGTATCCAAGGGTGAGGAATCCAAGGGTGAGGTGTCAAGGGTGGTGTGTCATGGGTGAGGTGTTATTAATTTAAAATAGGTATTTTATTTTAAATTAATAAGTGTGTGGGTTAGGAATGTTTAGAAGTGGACCAAGGGGACCAAGGGGGGAGTCAACCAAGGAGTAGACACAAATTAGGTGTCTACAGTCTCCTCCATATCTTCACTTGAGTTATTCTCTAGATAGGGCTTCTACAACAACTACCAGTTATGGCTCTCTATCCCTTCATGTATGATTTATTTTGTGCATTTTTTTTAGATACTTATTTGAAAAATATTTTAAGTTTTTCAAGGAAATGAGGGTGATCCACTTCATCTATCATTATGGAGGAAAGACAAAGGTATAATAGTAGTAATGGGAATGGGTCATAGCTTTGGCAAGATCATTTCATTTTTTTTAGGGATACTACTTTTGAATCTTCATTTATACCCACTATCATAAGTCTTAATTATTTATTTGATGCACATGATCATTCACTATGCCATTTAAATTACAAGACATCTGATGAAGAATCCAATGTGTAAAGTACTCAAAAAAATAGTTTATTTTCAATTATCTTGAAGGAATTGACTAAAGACAAAGGGAAGTTATTGTACAAACCTTATCAGTAGATTATTTAGTTGATTTGGAACATCTAAGTAAATATTTATATTGTATCATGCAGAATTAAAATTTTTAAGATCCTTTAGTGAATGGACAATGAAGGATCCAAATCCTATAGTGTATGAAACTTTTATCTTTTGGAGGTGGGAATATATGAGATGAACATTTACTATATTTGATGTAGGTTTGGGTCTATTTATTTTCACCCCCGTCATTGTGGGATCAAAAAACTTGTCAAGATCATGACATTCCCATATTAGCATTTTACGGACTTGAATACTCATTCAATGATTGAAAAAGGTTGGATATATTTGAATTTAGCATGTTTGATTATGTTTAATGTTTAAATCCATAAATAGTTAGAGAGAATAATGAGAAAGGGCAAAAAGAGAATAAAATTTATGATCGCACATACACAGATGGGTGTGTGTATGTATATAAGAATATTTATAGTTAGATAAATATTTGTAAAGGATGCATGTCAAATAAAGTGTATTTTTAATTTATAGAGTGTGTGAATGACAGAGAGAATGTCATGCCAAATAAATTATCTCATTATATAATGGTTGAGGCAATTAGGGATATTATAATAGGGGAAGAGTTATTTATTATAACCATAATCACCTCACTCATTCAAAGGTAATGCCATGTAATAGAAAACATGCCTCAAATTAATGATCTTTTATCATCACTTTAGTTTTGATGTTAAATTATATAGGATCATCCAAGGTCCTAAATAATTTTGCATCACCAAAAATAGGGTACAGGTTTTATCTTTGCATTGTTTATTTCTTCATCTTGGTTTTAGTGTGTTTTCATAGGAGGATTTAATATTTAGATAAGATATCCAAACATGATTCTGAGGTCTAATGGAAGCACTCATATTCTAGAGATTGAACTTGAAGAATAAATTGTATTCTATCAAGGAATGTAAAAATCATATGTAAGAAAAATGAAATGGAATGGAATTAATTCAACTAGAATAAATGGTTCCACATTACTCAATGTTATATTTTACATTAAATTATACATTAGCTCAAATTAAAAATATGCGACTATAGTGAAAAATATATAGAAAAGAGAAAAGGGTAGACAACTCATAGTAGGTATGTAAACACTATGTACACACACCAAAGTGGGGGATAAAGTGGTAGACAACCCATATTGGGGTGTGGTCCACTCATAGTGGAGTGATTATATTGTGAAATAAACACATTTGCACATGATTAAGCATCTAATTATACACTAAACATAGGTGTACATGATTAAGTCCTATGTAAGCTTAAAGTGAATAAGTGTGGAAGGAACCCAAAGGTAAAACCTGGGTGATAACCTTTTCACACAAACACCCCACTTTAAGTGAAAATTATGAGGAAAATAAATTGAAAACATGCAAAAGACAATGGGTCATGACAACAAGGCCTAATAAGGTACTCATGTGTAAAATTATCCCCTCAAGCATAAGAGAGAAGAAGAAAACCCAAAGGAACAAAACTCCCCCTATGAGAGAATGAAGGAAGAAGGTCATAGTGTGAAAATCCCTTAAGTTATACTTAAAAATTTTAGTAATTTATTTTTTAAAAACAAATAACTTCATAATCATTTCATGGAATAAAACAATACATCATATCTAAAGCACAATTAAGAACAATATTACTTCTAATTCAAATACTGCATACAATATAAATCTTATATAACTCCAAGCAAATAAAATACCATAGGGCACAACTATGAATGGTCTAAAAATATAACATATGCTAATCAAATAGACAAGTATATAATATAATTACATTCCTTTAGACATACATCCTAATACAGTGAAAAAATACCAAGATCTCTAGAGCTTGAGTCGAACCAACTCATGTATCATTGATAATCTCAAGTGTCATCTTTAGGTAGTACTATAGTGGAGGAGGGAGAGCATCATCCGATTACTTTACCACACCAACCACGAACCAACAATCCCCTACATAATCTCCTATTAGGAAATGGCCCTCCTTTCATGAATAGGTAGATAGTATGGTGTGAGAATCCAGTGAGATGTGCTAGTACCCCGTGTGTTGTAAGATTTTTAAAAACATACAATGTACCATTAATAAATCTAGTTTAACATGATATCACATAAAATGAAAATCAAATATATGAATGACAATGTATATAACATTAATTTGATTAAAGTTTTCATATGATAATTTTAGATTGTTTAATTTCATAACACACCACTTAATCATATTATCTATTGGAGGTACTACCTAGGCTAGTAGAATCTATCTCACTACCTATTAGTATCATACGATTTCTTAAATAAGCATATATAATATATTATATAACTCAAAGATTCACTACAAATTTCATTCTCCTAGAAAAAATATCACATCACATGCTAACCAAGGAGAAAGCAAAGTATACACATAATCATCTATGTATGAATGAATCTTACATTAAAATCAATCCCAAACTAGAGCACAATGACCACTGTTATACCACCCATATAAAACACATAATAAACTATAGACTACTACTATTACTAAAATAAAATCCAAGTAACTACATCTCAAGGAAACCCATATCATCTTAGTTTGGTGTTCTTAGGCATGACTACTAGTTTTCCCATAATTAGTCATATAAATAATCATAAATACTTAGAAGCATATGCTTTTAATCAAGAAATCATAACTATAAAAAACAAGTCATACAATACATATAATTCTATCTTAACATTCATTTGCAATATCAAGATTGTATACACATATAAATGATATCCTACCAAATGGTACAACACATATTATTCAATACAGATATAATTATGTAAGTGTGGGTCTAGGTATATTAAATACCATATGCACCATCTAAGTACCTTTCATACTGTAGAGATCTATGACATTCCATAACATTATAGATTATTGTGCATGAGTTTCCTACTATGACCACATAGTCTTACACACAATTCTATTAACCAAAAATTATTAGATTATACCATATGAGTATAATAATTAGATGAAAACACCATCTCTATAAACACATTACAATGCACTATTTATTTTAGAAAATTTTAATCACTTACTCATGAAATACTCTCATTAGTATACTTCTCACAAGTTTTCATCCTAACATGACAGCAAGGTCATACAACATAACACTGCTATGCTACTAATATACTATTGGTCTCTACTAGCATTCTAAGCAAAGTCATAAATTTAGATCATATAAATATATCCATCCAAAATAAAGTATTAATCAAACAAAATAATAACATTTTCAAAGAATATATATATTTTTCATTATTTACTTGACATAGTGATATCCTTAAACTTATAAATATCTAACACGATCATTATAAGGAAATAAATTGTCACATCAAAATTTGATGACTTAAGCTCATCAATTGATCTGATATAGATAGAGGGTCTAAATGAACAATCATCTCAAAATAATCTTCTTCTTATGTCCTAAGATCATAATCTTTATTATTTAAATGACTTGGGTATATAATTTTTTTTATGATAATCACTCCTATTATTTAAAATACAAATCTAGTTGGTAGTGAGATTTTTCTCAATCTATGATACTGACATCCGAGGCAAATAAACTTCCACCAAACATTTGATCTTTACATGAAGGATGACATTATGCTGAATCAAAATAAAGACTCAGCTTCTTTTTAATAGACTCATCTTTTAAATTAATAACTCATCAATATTCAATTTCTTATTCATCCTTCAATATAAGATTCAACCAATGTTTTCCTAACCTCAGTGCCTTATCAAAGTCTAGTTTCAAATAAAACTGAACAATTTATTAAAACTAGACATTTGCATTATACAAGTAGTTCTATAATTATATCTTCATTGATCTGAGTACCTCTTCAGTGCTACAACATAACACTTATCATTATTAATTCCCATATGCATATGTTTAATAAGTTCATCTTTCAAAATACTAATTTGATTACTATAAATTCAACTTTGTTTATATTAGCTTAGCATTTTCTTTATAAGACTAATTTCATGCTCAACATAATATCTAAAGACAACATTATTAATGCTGGGCATTTTATTTAAGGTGATTTGGTAATTATAAGTCATTAAACTCATTGTTAATTAAATACTTGGCATTATTATTAAATACTTCAACTTTAACACATATGACACCACATTTTTCCTTTGCAAACTTAATATTATGTTGAAGTCTAGTAGGGTATAAATATTACCTATAGAAGAATGGACAATGGAGTTATTGAAGAGCAACTCAAGGAATTACTATTCAACAAACTATAACTCTCCCTTTCATGAATCATAGATCCTATACTAGTTTAAGATGGATGCATTCTTGACAAGTGTAAAATTAGAATGTAGGACATCTATTTGTTTTATTGATGGATCAACATTAATGTCTTTTTGTAATTTGTATAAGGATACAAAGCTAAAAATAGGTGTCTTTTTGTCTTAATAGGAAACCAAGCACTTATTACACATACTTGGTGTTTGATTTAATTATGCATGGCATTTGACTTAGTAAGACTAAGTGATTTCAGATTTTAAACATGGTGTGTTATAAAAGGTCATGAGTTCAAACCTCAACAAATTCAACTTATTGATCGAGAAACCAATACTCTTGACTCCATCAAAAACACAATAAAAAACTACAACAATAGCCAATCGAGAATGCCAAAAATGATAGCAACATTAGACATAGGAACACATATAGGAACACATTTCTTCCATATGATCGTGGTCAAGAACCACCCTGATGGTAGATTTTATAAGATTGACGCACATAAAGAATACATCAGGCTAGGGAGTGGAACCCTAACCAGTAATGACATAATTGGACCACAAGAAGAGCACTAAGCACTAGAGGTTGTGAAATACTTTAGAACCTTATCATAGTTGCATATATCAGAATAGAGAATTTCTACTATAATATCAATGGTACTATATTAAATACAACTTAGCAATTTTAATAAAAATAACTTAAATCCATTAATAGGTGAGATAGTTGGTATTCATGATTAGTATCTTATACACGAAGGTTATCTCTTGAAAGGGAAACAATTATACATTCTAGTTAGGTCTCTATGAGATAATATAATAAGAGAATTACATAATAGTGATTTGGCTAGACATTTTGGTAAGACTCAGCATAATATTTATATATAAATTCATCATATATTTATAAATTTGGGTGATTTATATAAGAGGTTGGGCAAGATAATACGTAGCTCATAGATCTCATTGCTAACACTCAGGCTTAAATTAATTAAACACAGGTTAAAAACCAAAGGTTAAGATGTTGGTCTAGAACACTAACATAGGTCTAAAGTTAAAGGTTGGCTTTAGAAAACACATAGATCTCTTTTTATAAAATGCTTATATGAATTCAATGCAGTTTGAACAAGATATAACTTAGGTTTTTAATGAGATGCTTGCTTATTTTTAGATGCTGGTTCTAATAGACAGATCAGTTAAACAAAACTAAATGCAACCTTATAAATATATTATGATGTAGGCTAAAAGTGGCATTTAGTATTTTTGAAACGCATCTCTAATATTATATTAAAACTATATTCTCGGCATCCCTAAAATGTACATATTCAATGCTCTATAAATACTTACTGTGTTTCAATATAATATAAATTTAGCCATGTATTTAGAGACATGGTATTATTATTATAGCATGGACTTTCATTATTATATCACATTATAAAAATTATACAAAAAGTAGTAATTCATAGACCCAACCTCTAGAAAATTTGAATGGAAGATACGATGTCACAGTGCTTTCTTTTGCCAAACTTTATCTCTTCAAAAACTTATACTTCCTCTAGCTCCGTGTCTCCCTTTCTCCATCTGTATTTCTCTATGTGTCCCTTTCCCAATTCTCAAAGGCCCTATTTATAAATCTATTACTCTCTCTAAATTCTTTACTACCCTTTTTTGCATGAAAACTCTCTAAATTTATTTATCCATGTAAGTCAATATAATAATCTAATTTTATCTTTATCATATATAAAATATGCAAAATTTTAAATTAGTAACTTCTATTAATCCTTTATTTCCCTTTAGTTAACTCAACTTTAGTTTTCTTTAATCTCAAATAAAAACATGAAATTTAACTAAAATAATTATAAAATCCATTTTCTAAAATTTTAAATAAATTCTTGCATGTTAATTCAAGTTTAATATTTAAATTACATTAACTTAACTTTAAAGCAATTTATAAAACAATGTTAAATAATCATTCAACTAAAAGGTAAAATAAGTCATTAATTACATTTTATTTGTAAGATAATTATTTTCTCATTTTAAATTCAAAAACCAAATCAATTATGATAAAGAATCTAATACATACTAAAATTAATTCTGTACACACAATATAATCATAAGCAATACGATCTAACATTTTTATGAAAATATAATTTAGAATCTATTGTGTGTGTGTGTAGGGTCACTAGCATTTTCCACTGATATTCCCCCAATTACTCCATCTAGCCGATCATCTCCAATGATGCTCTCCCTCATCAATCTTTGAGGTAGGACATATCCTACATCCACCTCACAATAAGTAGTTAGTTTGACTCATCATAAAAATATATCAATGATGCAAAAACTAATAGATATACATCTTCAATGTATAGAATTATCAAAATATAACTATCACGTAATGCATACTAATCAACAATATCACTATCCCATACCAGTATATGTCAAAGTGATTAAATCAAAGAATTGTCAATAAGATATTAACCACAATAATTAATGGATTAAAGGTTTATTTGGCATAGGGTGAAATTGAGATGTGACATCCTCCCCCTCTAAAACTAGTCATCACTCTGATGACACTTATTCAAACAAAAGTTCTAATTAAAAAATAAAGTTTAATAATAAAAAACATAGTATCAACTATCATCATTCTAACCAATGCAAATTTTACATGAAGAACTCATATTAGTTATCCTAACTAGGACTATTCTTAGAGAATTGGTCCCACAAGACCATAATCTGTGACATTTCTTATTTTGCAAACAAGTTCTGTGAAAGTAACTTTATATTGATTGGTTCTATCATAACCACCTCGAGGTCTAGAACTACAAGAAAAGTGTAATAAAAACTCAATTAAAGTTTCACTACTAACTCAAAAACACATGAGATCATCACAAAAATCAAAACAAATGATCATATGATTGAATTTGACAAGTTTCTCATGTCAAATCCTAGATTTGACAAGTCTGTTGTTGGATCCAACTCATTAATAACTGTGTCAATGTGAGGCTAAGTAGGATACCATCCTATCACTTATAACTTGCATTCCTTATTCACCAATTATCCCTCAAGTCTCCACAACCAAATGATCTTTGAAAGGTGCACAAGGTTCACATTTATTTCTAATAGTTCATAAAGAACAATACTAAATGCTAAAAGATTCCATATTCACTAACATACACACAAGATAAATCATATAATCATCTCAAGATTGAATCAAGTTGATACTAATCAATCAAAACTAGTATCATATCATGTAACTTAATCAGTAGTGTTATATTTGTATCAAAAAAATAAATAATATCATAATTAACATATCATACAAAGGCTACCATACTTATAACCTTATAAGTGAGACATTTTCTCCTTGCTTGCATGATTAACACACAATAGTTAAAAGGTTTTATCTTAACCCTTTTACATTTACCAAGATGTTCTTCACATCTTATACCTTACTTGATCTCAAAAGAAAGGTACACATATTATTCTTCAAAACAACATGATTCAAAAGAGAATAATAACAATTTAAACAAAGGTACATAATAACATAATAGCTATAATCAACTAGAATAAATATAAATTCAATGTTAACCACTCCTCATGGTCAAGTTATAAGGTAATATAAAATAGTGACTCTAAAAATTCACACATAAAAATTAGAGAACTAAAATCTCATAAACCAAAACTTCTTACATACCCTCATATGGTAGAGGGGAACATTACAACCCAAGTTGCCAAATCACTATTTACTTACCAAACTTGTATGTGTAGTATCATCACCCACTTCCACGATTGGAAAGAAAATAAGAACCATGAGGATGCATTACTCCATTCAATCCTATAACTTTCCTCAATGAGAAATAGTAACACTATCCCATACACTAAAGGGAATAAAACAACAATTCAAAAACAAGTTTTTCCACTAAGTGAAACTCTAGTACACATCCTGAGAATATAAATCTTCTTGGTAGCTTAAAATGATGTAAGAGGTGGGTGAAATAATATCAACTCACCTCTAAGCTAACTAAGAGAGTGATATTTATTCTCAAGTTTATAAATATAAGGATGCTAATCCACAAAGCAACCTCTTAACATAAATAAATTCACAATCATGACATCTACACTCAATTATAAGAAAGTTTCCACTTCAATAAGTGGTGCCAGTATAGAATGGTCTCATAGGATTCCCACTCCTAGAATATGTGTAAATAATACACAAAACTACAACATATATAATTAAGTGAGAATAACTCCATGCTTTTAAAACATTTACAAAAGACAAGCACAGACGAAGGTGACTCAAGAAAGACATAATCACACTCAAGGTGTTCAATCTACAAGACCAAGAATATGGTAGGAAATTCATGTTCACAACTCATGAACTAATCTCTGTAGATAACCACCAAAACCATCACCAATAAGTTACTAGACACACCAACCCTTTTAACAACTCTCCTAAGGGGGTATTAGTGCTCTAAGGTACACATTCACAATTCTCTTTTCTACTAAATGGAAAGGTAAGAAAATGATAATGGACTCATTAGGTCCTAGAGTTTGAGCCACAACTCTAATACCACATGTGACAACCCCTCAATTTGTACTTAGAAAATGCAATAATTTTTTTTAAAATAAATAGCTTAACAATTATTTCACAAAATAAAATAATATAACATATCCAAAGCATAATTAAGAATAATAGTACATCTAATTCAAATACTGCATATAATATAAATCTTATACAACTCCAAGGAAAGTAAATACCATACGACACAGTTACGACTTGTCTAACAATACAAAATTTACTAATCAAATATATAATTACATAATACAATTACATTCCTTCAGGAATACAACCTAATATAATGAACATATACCAAGCTCTCCAAAGCTCAATTCAAACCAACTCATGTATCACTGATAATCTCAAGAGTCATCTCCAAATAGTACTATAGTGGAGGAGGAATAATATCATCCAAGTGATTTACCACACCAACTAAGGACCAATGATACCCGACACAATCCCCTATTAGGAAATGGCCCTCCCTTCATGGATAGGTAGATAGAACGGTGTGAGAATCTAGTGAGACATGCTACTACCCCATGTGTTGTAAGATTTCTAAAAACATACAATGTACCATAAATAAATCTATTCTAAAATGATATCTCATAGCATGAAAATTAAACATTTGAATGACAATGTATATAATATTACTTTGATCAATGTTTTCATATGATCATTTTAGATCAGTCAATTTCATAACACACCACTTGATCAGATTATCTATTGGTGGTACTACCTAGGCTAGTGGAATCCGTCTCACTACCTATTAGTATCATCAATACAGTTTCTCAAATAAGCATATATAATATATTATATAACTCAAATAATCACTACAAATTTTATTCTCCTATCAAAAATATCACATTACATGTTAACCAATAATAAAGCAAAGTATACACATAATCATCTATGTATGAATGAATCTTATATTAGAATTAATCCCAAAATGGAACACAATGACCACTATTCATACCACCTGGGTAAAAAACATAATAAACTATAGAATGCTACTAATAAAATAATATCCAAGTAACTACAACTCAAGTCAACCCATATCATCTTAGTTTGGTGTTTTTAGGCATGACTACTAGTTTTCCCATAATTAATCATACAAATAATCATAAATACGTATAATCATATGCTTTTAATCAAGCAATCATAACTATAAAAAACAAGTCATACAATGCATATAATTCTATTGTAACATTCATTTTCACTATCAAGATTGTATGCACGCATAAATGATATCCTACCAAATGGTACAACACATATTATTCAATACAGATATAAATATGTAAGTGTGGGTCTAGGTATATTAAATACATTATGTAATATTTGGGTACCTTTTGTACTATAAAGATCTATGATATTTCATAACATTATAGATTGTTGTATATGAGTTTCTTACTATGAACACATAGTCTAACACATAATTTTATTAACCAATAATTACTCGATTATACCATCTGGGTATAATAATCAAATGAAAACACCATCTCTATGCACACATTAAAATGCACTATTCGTTCTAGAAAAATTTAATCACTTACTCATGAAATACTCTCATGAATATACTACTCACAAGTTTTCATCCTATCATGACACTACTGAATTTTTGACCTTGACATCATACATCATAACACTACTATGTTATTGATATAATATTGGTCTCTACTAGCATTCTAAACAAAGCCATAAATTTAGATCATATAAATATATCCATCTAGGATAAAGTATTAATCAAACAAAATAATAACATTTCCAAAGAATATCTATATTTGCTATTGTTTACCTGACAAGGTGATATCCCTAAAATTATAAAACTCTAACATAGTCCTTATATGGAAATAAATTATCACACCAAAACATGATTGACTTAAGCTCATCAATTGATCTGATATATATTAGAGGGTCTAAACAAACAATCGTCTCAAAATAATCTTCTTCTTATGTCCTAAGATAATAATCTTTATTATTTAAATGACTTGTCTATATAAAATAATTTTATGATAATCACACCTATTATTTAAAATACAACTCTGGTTGGTAGTGTGATTCTACTCAATACGTAATATAGACATCCGAGGAAAATGAAGTTTTACCAAACATTCAGTCTTTACATGAAAGAAGACATTATGCTGAATTAAAATAAGGACTCGACTTATTTTAAATAGTCTCATATTTTAAACTCAGAAATATTCAATTTCTTATTCATCCTTCAATATAAGATTCAACCAATGTTTTCCTAACCTCAATGAATTATCAAAGTCTAGTTTCAAATAAAACTGGTCAATTTCTTAAAACTAAATATTTACATTATACAAGTATTTCTATTAATATATCTTCATCGATCTGAGTACCTGTTTAGTGCTACAACATAACACTTAGCATTCTTAATTCCCATATGCATATGTTTTATAAATTCATCTTTCAAAAAAATAATTTAATTACTATAAATTCAACTTTCTTTATATTAGCTTAGTGTTTTCTTTATAAGACCAATTTCATTCTCAACATAATATCTAAAGACAATGTTATTAATGTTGGGCATCTTATTTAAAGTGACTAAGGAATTATAAGTCATTAAACTCATCGCTAATTAAACACTTGGCATTATTATGAAAGACTTCAGCATTATTACATATGATGCCATTCTTTCCTTTGCAAAATTAATATTATGTTAAAGTCTAGTAGTGTATAAAGATTACCTACAGAGGAACGAATGATGGAGTTGCTTAAAGTGCAAATTAAGGAACTGTTATTCAACAAACTACAACTCTCCCTTTCATGAATCATAGATCCTATGCCAGTGCAATATGGATGTGTTCTTGGCAAGTGTAAAAATTAGTATGTAGGACATCTATTTATTTCATTGATGGATAAACATTAATGTCTTGTTGTAAGTTGTTTAAGGATGTAGAGCTAAAAATAGGTGGATTTTTATCTTAATAGGAAACCAAGCACTTATTACATATACTTGGCATTTGATTTAATTATGCATGGAGTTTGACTTAGTAAGACTAAGTGATTTTAGATTTTAAACATGAAATATTATAAAAGGTCCTTGGTTTAAACCTCGATAAATTCAATTTCTCGATCAGGACACCAACACTCTTGACTCCATGAAAAACACAATCAAAAGCTACAACAATAGCTAACCAAAAATGCCAGAAATGATATCAAAAGTAGGCATAAGAACAAATTTATTCAACATGATCATGGTCAGGATCCACCCCAATGGTAGATTCTATAAGATCAATTCACACATTGAATACATTGGGCTAGCGAGTAGAATTAACCAGTGGTGTCTCCCAAAATTTCACACTTGGGAATTATGGGTTACCCCTATTAAATTTTTTTGTCTTTTGTGAGTCAGTTGTTCTTGTCAAAACTTAGTCCCCTAAATAAGACTTATTCTTTAGCTATTTTCATTATGATTGCTTTCATTCCTAATTATTTCAAATTATTCCAGAAGGTTAGAAATGTTTTCCTGGGTCATTCTCATAAAACCCATTTTGTCCATCTTTCCAAGAGAATCAAAAAGCTAAGTGTTGGATTTATTGATAAGCCAATTTGGGTTCTCAAAGTTACTTTACTTATGCCCTTTAAAGTAAGATATCTCAATAAACTTGAATTACACCATCTAGATCAAACCAAAATTGAGTAATGACTTTAATTCTAGTGAAAGATGAAGTAAAGTAGTTTTGTAAACCCACAAAACAAAGCACTACTTATAACAACCTGGGGTTTCAAAGTTACTTATCTTTCTCAAATTCATAAGTAAAAGTAGTCAGAGTTCATAAATCCTAAGCCTTCGTAAGCATAAACCAAACTATGGTTTCAAAGGTACTTGACTTCAAAGACTAACTCAAGTAAAGCAGTTCATGAAACCTGATAAATGTCAAAATGATTGCATGGATTTATTCCTAGGTGTCACTTAGTTATCATAAATACAAGGTCTAATATAAATATTGAAAAATCCACCTCATTTCCCACTTGGTTTTCAAGTTGTTTGACCTAGCAGCTACCCATATGAATCTTGAGCGATACCATTTGAACTTCTAGAGTGACTTTTGAGCAATTCCTTCATGACACACTTGCATTTGAGGTATGTAGATTGTTTCCCCTTCAATTTCATGTTTTCATTTTGGATGTTCATCTCATTTTTCCTTTGGTAAGTTTTCATTTTTTGCCTTGAAGTTTTCTCTATTGTTTTCTTATTTTTCCTGCATTTGAAGGTTATTTTTGCATACATGTTGATGTTGTAAAATATTGTAAAAATCCTCAGAAATGTTTTACATGAGAAAACCCTAAGAAAAATCCTAAAACATTGATTTTTCTTGTAAGATGTCCTATAATTTGAACTAGAACGTATTGCTTAAGAGTTTCACAACTGCTTGCTTCCTAGAGTCTCGAACCCAAGCAGCTAGTCCCTAGAAACCTAAAGCTCTCAAATAACATCTTACTTAGATTTTTAACAACTACTTACTTCTTGAGGTTCCAATTACACACTACTTTTACTTCATCAGGGTTTTACCCAAGTAACTTATCCATTGAAACTCGAGTAATTTATCTATATAAACATATAATTATAAAATCTTATCACTTGCTTAACATTTATAACACTTAAGACTTGTGGAATATCTAGACCTTCTCATGGTTTTGACACCCTATTACTTAGCATGAGTTTCTCAAAATTTTCAAATATTTTTACTACTGGAAGTTCCTTATATCTAAATCTTACTTAAAAGTGTTACTCAAGATCATAACTTGACTCAATTGCTCAACCTTTTATAAATCAATAGGAAAATTTATTGAGTTTTTCAAAGCATATACAAAGTCTTCCTTGTAATAGTCACAATAAATGTCAGGATCAGAAGAAGAAGCAACTGCAACTAGAGTATAAGAACAAATAACTCTGATTGAAGAAGTTCTCGAGTTAGCACTTAAAGAATTTCCAAGGTTGAGTAGGAGAGGGAAGTCTAAAGTAAAGATATGAGAAGTTAAAGGAAGAAAAAATGAAGTATGAATACAAAGGATATTCTATCGAGTCTTGTATTGCTTCTAAGTTATTTGAGATTAGTGATACTAACATGGGACACATTTCCATAACTAAGATATTGAAAAGGTCAAAACCCATGATTAAGACATCACTTATGAAAATAATGACCAATAGTGAGATCTTAAAAGTTGTAACATTCCCAAATTATACATAAATGCTTAATTTTGTCCTAGAGTGTGCTAAGTACTATGACTCTCTTCCTAGGATAGTAAAAGATATTGTTGGAAATGTAGTGATAAGGTTATATGTTCAATATTTTGACTACTATTTAAATATCCTAGCAAGATCTATAGTTCTTGATGTATCAATGGAGAAAGATAAAATACAATAGGAGAATAAGACATCAAATTGCATCAAAATAATGAATACTAATTATCTAAGAAAAGTAAAGTAGCCTTCAAGGTTTCCAAAGCAAATAGTAAGATTTGATTTGGTTCAAGAAGTGGATGATATCACCTAGTTGTTATGAAAAATAAATAAAGAGAAGAATGTTAAGTTCTTTTCAACCTGGATGTATGCATATATTAAGGCTATTGATGTTAATAGGAGTTCTACAATGATTAAATGGTCAAGATTGATAAGTGATAACATTGATCACTAGATGAGTAATGTATTATCGACCTTTGACTTTAAGATGATTTCATATCTAGTATATGAATCAGAAGTAAATGAAACTTTTTCTAGGTTATTTACAAAAGGGATGTTGGCAATAAAGCCTATTTATGAGTACTAACCTCAATTAAATTTGTTTGAATACTTCAATTATTATAAGAGGGTAAATGATGGATGCTTTTATGAAATAATTTGTAAGTTGAATTTCGATTTAAAATCTAAGAGAATATCAGATGTAGCTTGGGATGTAATTTCCCATTTTGAGTGCATTTTCATTCAATTCTTAAATTTCATGTATCTCAAAGTTGGTGGTTTCATAGGGACACTGATAAAATTACCAAGGTACCCTACTGACAAATGGATTATCATGGAGTTATGTAGGTAGTTGGTAAAGTTACATGATTTTTATTCTAAGGTTCACCATTATGTATTGGCTTTCCTATTGTTATTGGCCACTATCACTGTGCAAGCATTTACAAGGCAAAGAATATGCAAAAAGTGCTACGCCCCTAACATATCACATGTATGAGGATAGTATTAGCCGACTTGTGGCTTACTTATCCCTCTTTAACATTATATTATGGCTGACTTGTGGCCAAATTGTGGCTTTCTTTAGTTTAGTAGGTTGGCCTATGGAGTAACCATGGCCTAGTTAGACTATATATAGGAGGTAGTGGGTAATCATTTATCATATTGTGAATTCTGCTCTTATTGAAGCTTGTGGAGGTTGCCCCCTCGAAGTGGATTATCTATTATCATATATTCAGATATATTTCAGTCATATTTGGATATAATTCTGCTGTTATACTAAATTCTTGAAGTAATTTCATTACAAGTGGTATCAGAGCTGCGATTTGGGCAATATTGTGGGCGAAACACTAATTTTGAGATATATCAAAAAATGTTGTGAATTTATTATAAATGTTTTTACTGGAGATCAGAAATAATCACATTAATATTCCATTAAAATTTCAAATCATTTTGATATGTTTTTAAAAAGTTATCGCTATTTTATGGTTTTTCATAAAATTGCTCTATTGTGCGCAATTAAAAAAAAATTTCTGAGTTTTTTACATTTTTGAAAATCTTAGAAAAATTTGGCTATGGTTTTTTCTTTGTATATTTTGTATTGAGGCCAAAATAATTCCAAAATCGCTTGGTCAAAGTTGGGTCAAAAGTGTCAATAAGGGTCCACATCGTCAAACCCTTTTATGGCAGGTCCACAAACTCGGGGCCAAGGAAAGGGTGCTGAAACTCCAAGAAAAACTCCTAAAAATTATGAGATGGAGTTAGAAGGGGGGTTTAATATACCCTTTGTACCAGGGTTTTCTGAAATAGATCACAAAGTGAGCCAGCTTGACTATAGTGTACAAGGCATTCAAAGTGAGGTGCAAAACATACAATCTAATATGTAATCCATACAAGATAGTTTGGGATATATCATGACAGATTTGAATATTAATCAATCAAATCATCAAGCTAACTCTATTTCACAAACCCACCAGGGTGGTTCTCCTAACCAGTTTACTTCAAATCCACATCCATGGCCACAGAAGAACCTATTACCAAAAGTGGATATGTGCAAATTTGATGGAAAAGATCCACTCAATTGGCTCAACCAAATGGAGAGTATTTTTGACCTACATCATATTCCAAGTGGACAAAAGGTCACTATGGCATCCTTGTATCTTGAACCTGATCAATTCATTTGGTATCGATGGTTGTGTGATCAAAAGAAAAAGATGAGTCTCAATGTCACCTGGTCAATTTTTACAGAGCAGCTACAATTACACTATGGAAATAGTGTGACAGATAATTACTTCAGCCAACTAGAAAAATTTCGACAAACTAGCTCCGTGAAGGATTATATTCATCATTTTCAGAACCTATCCTTACGTGTGGAGACAATTTATGATGCCAACTTGAATGACCTATTTTTGGGTGGACTCAAGGACCACATTCAACATGAGGTATGCATGTTTAGTCCACGTAATATTTCTGAATCTATTATCCTAGCACGTAGAGCTGAGGAAAAATTCATAGCCAATAAGAAGCAGCCATTCACTCACTTCAAAGATCTTAGCATATCATCATCAACATTTCCTCCACCTACTAGATTGACCCCTCAGCAAATTGAAGAAAAGCGTGCAAAAGGATTATGTTTTGGTTGTGATAGCAAGTGGAGTCGAGGACATAGATGTGTTGAGAAGAAGTTATCCTACATTGAGGGACCAAATGAAGATGAAGAAGTAGATGATGCCTCCAATGATGTTGAGGAAGATATAGAGGAGGTACCTGAAGATTCCCAACCTACAATCTCTTGTCATGCACTTTCAGGTATTAGCACTCCACAAAATCTTAAGGCGGTGGGTTTTCTCAAGAAACAGAAGGTGACAGTGTTGATTGATTCAGGGAGCACACATAACTTTATAAACCATAAGTTGGCCACTCGATTAAACTGTTTCATCTACCCAGCACCAAAATTTCAGGTCATGATTGCAAATAGTGGCATAATTAATTGTTCAGGCAAATGCCATAGTATTAAGCTTACTATGGGTGGGTACAATCTCAACTCTCCTATGTTTGCTATTCCCATGGGTAACACAGACATTATTTTGGGAGTCCAATGGCTCACAACCTTAGGTACCATTGAGATGAACTTCCAAGAATTATTCATGTGCTTTCATTCTGAAGGTAAGAAAATTGAACTACATGGATTGCATGCAAAATCTTCACAATTGGTTAGTTCACATCAGATGACCAAGATGCTAAAAAAGGGGGCAGAGGGAATTATTGCATGATTATGCTCCATGAAGTTCAACCCACAAAGGTATCTACACATCCTGATCTACAAATAATTCTTTAAGACCACTCATCTATTTTTGGGGTCATGCCACAAGGACTACCACCAAAAAGAGATCATGATCATGCCATTCAACTAATTCCAGGTAGTCAACCACCAAATATCAAACCATATAGATATCCATATGCATAAAAGAGTGAAATTGAAAAGATGGTCCATGAGATGCTGGAGGCAGGGATCATCAAGCATAGCCAAAGTACATATTCATCACCAGTGGTCATGGTGCAGAAGAAGGATGACACATGGAGGATGTGCCCCGATTATAGGGAACTCAACAAGTACACCATCAAAGATAAGTTTCCTATTCCAGTAATTGATGATTTACTTGATGAGTTGCATGGTGCTAATT
Organism: Torreya grandis; assembly: GCA_037957365.1. NCBI lineage: Eukaryota > Viridiplantae > Streptophyta > Pinopsida > Cupressales > Taxaceae > Torreya > Torreya grandis. The sequence continues at coordinate 928,627 of JARHVA010001339.1, forward strand.
ATTTCACAAAATTGGATCTTCACTCAGGGTACCATCAAATTAGAATCAAGGATGAAGATGTTCATAAAAATGCTTTTAGAACACATGAGGGCCATTATGAGTTTTTGGTAATGCCCTTTGGTCTTACAAATGCACCATCTACTTTTCAGAGCTTGATGAACACTATTTTTAGGCCTTTTTTAAGGAAGTTTGTGCTAGTTTTCTTTGATGACATATTGATTTATAGTCAGACATGGGAAGCACATCTGCAACATGTGAAACAGGTATTGATAGTTTTGGAGAAGCACCAACTTTATGCAAAGCCATCTAAATGTGCTTTTGGAGTATAGGAGGTAGAGTACCTTGGTCACATTTTTTCCCATGAAGGGGTCAAAGTTGATCCTCAGAAGATCAACGCGATAATGGAATGGCTCATGCCAAAAACTCTCAAAAACCTTCGAAGTTTTCTTGGACTAACAGGTTACTATAGAAGATTTGTGAAAGGTTATGGCAGCATAGTAGCTCCACTCACTGCATTGCTAAAGAAGGATGCTTTCCATTGGAATGATGATGCCACCAAAGCATTTGAGAAACTAAAAGTAGCTATGTGCACCACTCCAGTTTTGGCTACTCCAGACTTCTCACAAACATTCATTGTTGAATGTGATGCTTCTGGGTCTAGATTGGGGGCAGTACTAATGCAGGAAGGAAGACCCATTGCATTTGAAAGTCATCAATTCAAAGGTAAGAATATACAAAAACCTATCTATGAGAAAGAAATGATGGCTATTCTTCATGCAGTTAAACAATGGAGGCCTTATCTGATGGGTAGACACTTTAAGGTGAAAACGGATCATGATAGTCTCAAATACTTTTTGGAGCAAAGATTATCATCTGAGGAACAACAAAAATGGGTAACCAAAATGTTGGGTTATGATTTTGAAATCATCTACAAGAAGGGTAAAGATAATGTAGTAGCAGATGCACTATCTAGACGAGATGCATCCACAGAAGCATTACTTGGTGCAATGTCCATATTACAAGCAGATTGGGTGGATGAAGCTAGGTTAGAATGGGAGCAAGACAAAGATACACAGGTTCTGATTCAGAATCTCCAGCAAGGTACTTTATCCTCTCACAAATTTGAATGGAAAGGTAATATCCTATGGTATAAGGGTAGGTTATACTTGTGCAAAACTTCAGAGCTTAAGCATAAGCTTCTTGCAGAGTTGCATGCATCTCCACTTGGGGGACACTCAGGGTTCCTAAAAACTTATCATAGAATTATTTTGGGAAGGACTCAAGGGAGATGTACAAAAGTTTGTGGAAGAATGCATGATATGCCAACAGAATAAAGGTGAAACAGTTAAGACCCCAGGTTTGTTACAACCATTAGAAATTTATAGTCAAAGGTGGGAGGAGGTTTCCATGGATTTCATCACTGGGTTGCCTTGTTCTGAAGCTAATAATGTTATTTTGGTCATTGTGGACAGGCTTACAAAATATGCACATTTTTGTGCTCTCTCACACCCATTTTCAGCAAGTACCGTTACAGCTATTTTTATGGAAGCAGTTCTCAAATTACATGGAACCCCAAAAATAATTGTAAGTGATCATGATCCTATTTTCACTAGTAATTTTTGGACTGAACTATTTTCTTGTTTGGGTACTCAACTAGCTCATAGCTCATCTTACCACCCCCAATCTGATGGACAAACTGAAGTGGTTAACAAGTGTTTAGAGGGGTATCTCCGTTGTTTTGCATCAGATAAACAAGAACATTGGGTTAAATGGCTACCACTTGCAGAATGGTGGTATAACACATCTTTCCATACCTCTTCTAAAATGTCTCCATTTCTAACACTATATGGTTACCATCCACCTTCCATCACTTCTTCATTAAAGGTGCACACCAAGGTTCGAGATGTGGAAGAGCACATTCAACATCAACAAGAGGTTTTGACTAGTTTGAGAGAGAATTTATCCTTGGCACAAAATAGGATGAAGCAACAAGCAGATCAACAACGGAGTGAGCAAAATTTTGAGGTGGGTGACTGGGTATTTGTTCATTTGCAACCTTATAAGCAGATGTCCTTGAAGCAACAGAAAAAGGACAACAAACTTGCTCCAAAGTATTATGGCCCTTATCAGGTTCTACAAAAAATTGGAAGTGTGGCTTACAAGCTCGAGTTACCTCATTCATCTCACATACACCCAGTATTTCATGTTTCTTGTTTGAAGAAGGTCATTGGACAGAAAGTTTTTGCCTAGATAGAGCTCCCAGAACTATATGAAGAAGGATGAGTCATTTTGGAACCAGAGAAGATCCTTCAAACACGTACTAAGAGGTTGAGAACCAGAGAGATTAAGGAATATTTGATCAAGTGGAAAAACCAAAGCAGTGAAGATGCAACTTGGGAAGGTGAAATTTTTTTGTAACAACATCCACAGTTATTCAACATTGAGGACAACATTGGTTTAAAGGGGAAGGGCATGCTACGCCCCTAACATATCACATGTATGAGGATAGTATTAGCTGATTTGTGGCTTACTTATCCCTCTTTAACATTATATTATGGCCGACTTGTGGCCGACTTGTGGCTTTCTTTAGATTAGTAGATTGGCCTATGGAGTAACCATGGCCTAGTTAGACTATATATAGGAGGTAGTGGGTAATCATTTATCATATTGTGAATTCTGCTCTTATTGAAGCTTGTGGAGGTTTACCCCTCAAAGTGGCTTATCTATTATCATATATTTAGATATATTTCAGTCATATTTGGATATAATTCTGCTGTTATACTGAATTCTTGAAGTAATTTCATTACAAAAAGAAATATATCAAAACTAAAATAAATCACATGTTGAATCTAGAGAAAATTTTGATTGTAGAGGCATATCTCAAAACATATTTTCCCTTGAGTATATGCACATTCCTACACTGGAATAATTTTGGATTGATTATAGAGATTAATTTGAAGTGAGGAGATGAGACAATAACATGATGACTATTGAAAAAAATTATTCATTTGATTTATCTACCATTATTGAAGATATTAAAGATGATGGGAAAGTAATTCATGATTCATATCATGTAATGGGAGGGGATAATGCTCCACTTCCATAGATTGATTTCAAGAAGAATCAAGTCAAGACTATTGCTCAAAATAACTTCAGTAGTTCTTGCTTTGACTTCAACATGGATCCTTAGTAAGGGATTTTATATGAAAGAGCCAGTAATGATGGAAATGGGTCAAATTAGTCATAAGAGGAAAATAATGTAGGGAGAAAGTAGCCAAAAACCAAAGAAGAAGTTAAGATTGAAAAATAATACTGATGACACATACTCCATGGGGAAAGAAAAGGATCTAATTCAACCAGTTACCCCTGCATCTCCTTTGGTCTCTTCCACAACCATTCCTCATTCTATCACATCCACCAAATCTTCATCTTCATCTTCATTATTAATGAAGGAAAAGGAACTAGTTCAGCTAGTAATGAAAGATGTAAACCCATTCACACTCATGCCACCTCTAAAATCTCTAATTTTTAAGTCTTCTGAGAAACTTGTTTAGAAGTAAACTAATGTTCCTCCTCCTCCACCTTCATCCACTCCACCTAATAATACTCCACCTCCTTCTGAGGATTATCCCACCATTCCTTTTTTTTATGTCCAAAAAGAGCTAGATTAAGTAACTATTGAAGAGGTGACTGCATCTCAAGAACTATGTCAACAATAAGTAACAACTAAGAAAGAGAAGGAGAAAGAACCTAAGAAACAGGTAGGGATAGAGAAGGATAAAGAGAAGGAGAAATAAATTGAGAAATAAAAATAAAAATATGAACAACTAGTTTATGGTATTATTCAAAATATTCTGGATGCACAATAAGTTCCTTCTCAAAAAATAGTGATAAGAAATAATCAACAACAAATGGTAGTACATTCATCCACTTCCATAGGAAATTTTTTTTCTTCATGGTTGGATTTGAAAACTACTATTGAGTCTAAAAAATAAATTAAATTAGAGAAGTTAGACTTACAACTTCTGAGAAGTCTTGACTAAAAGGGTAAGAAACCCAAAAATGCCAAAGTGACTTCTAAGTTGATAATTGAGCTTTCAGGCCAAAAATTTGTAAAGATATCAATTCCTCCATAGGGAAAGAATAAAATTGAAGTCATTAAAGAATAATTAATAGTTACAAAGTTACCCCTTGGATAAGTTAATATATAAGGTTTGAAACAAGACACTCAGACCTTGATCAATACTCTATTCTAGAAGCTTGATGAAGAGAAATCTGATAAAACTAAGTTGAAGGAACAAATTACTAAGTTGTGTGAAATAATTTTCAAGGTGGAAAGATCTGCTTCATAAAAATCATTGCTTTTAGGAGGTGCATTTGATCAAAAAAATAATAGAGGTAGAGGAAAATGGAGACAAGGATAATGCATTTGATGAGTGCATAGAGAAAATGTTACAAACTACATATAAGTGGTTTCCTGAAGTCCTAGACACTCAAGCTAATATTGAAAATAAATTAGAAGAGATAAAGACAGTCATGAAGGAGATAGAAAATGATAATGTAATATTTGAATTGCAACAAAAAATCCTCCAAAGAATACATTATTTAAGTGAGAAGGTTTTGATTGAAGAATAAATTGTTCTAAAAGGGTCAATAAAGAAGGAAAAATAAAAAGAACATCTTATATCTTTTCGTATGTGTATTCTTGGAGCAATCCTTGAAGAGATGAAGACTCTGGAATAAGATGCTCATAATGTGAAAGTGGATCTAGAGGATTACATCTTTTATCTCACAAATATTTGGTTTGAAAAAATGCTAAGGACACTTGAATAATTGCATCAACAGTTCAAGGCATTAAGTGAAAAGGCCACAATTATTTTCACAACAAAATCTATAAAGGAGTTAATAAAAAGTCAACAAGAAGTCAAGAGGCTAGAACCCAGGCTTGAGAAGGTGAAATCTTATTGTAAGAAGCTAAAAAGGGAACTACTAATATATGAAACATAAAGGCAATCAGTTGCCAAATCAGATGATGCAGTTATCTGGTTCATGATGTCCCAACATATCAAGTATAGCAAAAAGTGTAGATCAGAGGTTCACAAGTTAGAATGATTTCCATTGCATCTCTTCTCAACAACTTATTCTTATTCTTCTTCTTCTTTTATTTTCTTCTATTTTCTTCACAAAATGTATTTGAAGTAATTTTGTTTTAAGTAGTTTCTTTGTAAGTAATGTCATTTAGTGAAGTTACTTGTAAAAATAAGTTACTTTGTTATATTTAAGACTTAAGTAATTGGGCTAGATACCATTACTTGAAGCTATTTTATAAAATAAAATTACTTAATCAAGATTTTTTCAACATGTAAAGAGATTATATTTGATTATAACAGTGAAACCAACAAGTGATACATGTCATTGGCCATTTTATGTCACATAAAATAAATTCTAGGAGGATGCCTCCCAACAATTTTCTTTTTTTAATGCAACACATGGGAATTCAAGGAGTTGTCTCCTAATTGATTTTGACATATGAATTAGTATAAGTAATAGTGAAGGCCTGCATGCTAAAGGATGGTAATTTTTGAAAAGTAGTTGTAACTAAAGCAAGAGAATTTAGACAATTTAAAACTTTGCATTTAGATTTTTGAGTTTTTCTTTTATATGAAATTGGTTCAAAGTGAATAAGAAGAAGGTTGATTTATATGAACTTTGTATCCAAGGAGATCATTTGGTGCATTCTATAAAGATTAAAATGGTAAACTTTGTGTTATCTTTAAATCTGAATATGAATTCAAGTTTTTTTTAATCATTTGTTGAAAGGATTATCATCTCTTGAATGTTTATCTACTTGTATGGATATAACAAGCTCTGTGAAACTACTTGTGAATTACAACTTCTTTCTTCTCACATATTATAGTTTCTTCATTCTCTATTTCTAAAAAAAAAATTACACATTCTTTGCAACAACTATTTACTTGCTAAAAAATCACTCTGTTATGGTTCATGAACTTTTTGATTAAAATAATACCCCAAAATATGATAACTTATGCATATCCTATGAATAATTTGTATAAATTGTGAATAATTAAAAGTTATGAATAGTTAAAAGTAGATAGACATAAAACATATGGGATATTCACCATTAAATGAAGGGGATTTAATCCTTTGACTACCTAGGTACTTTTGTTAGACTAAAAAATATCTAGCCAATAGTTTCTAGTGACTCCATTGGGGACATGAGCTTAATCAAACTTTGAATTAGATTATCCACTCTAAGGTAAAATAGACATAGTTAATTTTTAGTTCTCCAACATTGCATGTTTTCCACACTATGTATAAGAAGTTACATGTAAAATTTAAGGTGCACTTGTGATTTGAAATGCATTGCATGTCAAGTAATCATTTGGTTTGTCTTGAGTTGTTTTACTTGTCAAATGTAATCAATTTATTGAATCACTGCATGTTAAGAAAATACTTTGCTTGAGTTGCTACATGTCAAATGAAATGTTTTGTTTATTTTAAGTCACTACATGCCAAGTAATCACTTCTTGAGTATTTACTTATTGTAGTCATATAAAATGATAAAAAATGCTAATGACACCCAATCTTTAGGTCCCTCTTGCTTGCTCTCATGACCCTCTTAGGCTTACTTTCAATGATTCCAAATCATCCGTAGCCTTCCAAAATTTATTCTAACTGAGTTAGGACCCTCTCTTCATGACTAATCTATCCCCCTAGGCCCTGTTAGCTCAGGATAATAGCACCCAACTTGGACACTAGTGCTAGACCCTAGGGTGTCCAACTTTTGGTGTTATTGTCCAAGTGTATCTTAGGCCCTAATGTTAATTTACTTCTAGATATTTATCTTCAATCATGTCAACCTAACATGAATTCATTTAACCCATGACCAATAGATCCATTTATAAGCCCATTCAAAGATCATTTAGAATGGGTTGGAAAATATCACTCAATCAAGAAAGAATACAAGCAGGACCACTCAAGAAATCTTCCCTATTCTCTGAATATAACTAACCTATACATTTTTTAGCCAATTCAAGATCTTACACCATTCCCTAGTCATCTCAAGCATACCTAATTTTAGCATTTCCTGCATTTCATTCACTATTACACCAAGCACTTTTAAAGGAAGAACTACATATGGAGTAATCCCTCCTCAAAATATTGGTATGTAGGCAACGTGCTCACACATAGGGTGTGAAGCACATCCATTGAATCTTACACACACTAACCCCTTTTCCCTATTTAGTAAAGTTTCTATTTAAGTGCATAGAAGACACATACATATAAAATCAACTCTACAAAAAGTTTTGTCGATAGCAAGGCTTCAAAATTTGGTACACAAGCTCACACTGACTAGGTGAAGAAAACCTATAAAGCTTAGATCCTCAGGATAAAAACACCAGGGAAGGACTACAACATCGATGCCACTCCTGTCCACTTTTAGCACTCCTATCTAATTAGAAAATGAAATCCATAATCTTATTTGTGATAGTGTCTTAGACCTACACATAAATTTACAGACCTTATCTCAGTTAGATCAATATAGAATAAAATAAGTTTAATTCTCTCTCTCACTACTATTTTTAGAAAAGCTATAATTACAAATAAATTTCACAAATTAGTAGCTTTAATTTAGAATATTATTTAATTCCCTTTTATTATTTAGGAATTAAACACTAATTTTCTCAAAAATAATAAATGATTTGGTGAACCCAACTTACTTCGAATTATGCATAAAAACCCTAAAAACCCTAGGGTAAATTCCTAGATGATTTTTCCCATAATTTTTTGAATATTTTAAGCAAAAATTAATCTCAAATTTTAAAATTTAGTAGTAAATTTTAAAATAATTTTATTTTACACCCTAGCTATATACACTAGGTCCCAGTAATTTTCTAATATTAATCCAATAATTTCCTAATTTTTTACTTGCATGTCTAAATCAAAAATTTGATTCAAATTCTCAAATTCAATATTAGTTTCAAAAATAATTTTATTTCAAATCCTAGTTGCATCCACTAGCTCCCAGTAATTTTATAATATTTTTTCCAATCATTTTATAAATTTTTGGTTGCATATTAAAATAAGAAAATCACTTAAAATTCCAAAAAATCATGGTAATTTCAAAAAAAATTCACAAAACCCTAGTTCAACATACTAGGTCCCATTAAATCAAACATTCTCCCATAAATTTTTGAATTTTTACTTGCATACTTAAATCATAAATTCAATTTCAATTTCAAAAATTCATAGTATTTTTCAAAATTATCACTATTAAATCCCTAGTTGCATGTACTAGCACTTATTTGCTTCTTGAGGTATCACCTTACATCCATAATCAAATTGCAAAAATGATTCTCACTTATGTACAATTTTTTCTTATATTTATTGCAAATAACAAGGAAACCATAATGGGCCTTATCATGTACATGAATGATGAAGTCTATCATATGTTAGTACAAAGCTTCATCCTTTGCATTTCATTCTTATGTTTCATTATATGGGATGATATTACAAAATTCATTGCCAAAAATTCACAAAATTCCAATTTTTTTTGCATATTCTCTTTTTCTCATACAAAATAATTACCAACTCCATTTTACTAAACACATTTGAAATGTTATGTTACATGTCAAAAGCTTATATACCTTTATGCAAAAATTCATGATCTCTACCCTTTAATTTCTATTTCTCATGTGGAATTTTTTTCAAGATTATCATGCTAAACATGTTATAAATGTTATGATTCATGTCAAAATTTTCTATGTATTCATACATAAATTTATGCTTTCTATCCCTTACATTCTATCTCTCATATGGAAATTTTTTTAAGTTTATCGTGCTAAACACATTAGAAATGTCATAGCACATGTCAAAAAAATTTATGCATCAACAAATAAATACATGCTCTCTCTCCCTTGCTTGTTATCTATCATGTGGAATGATCTTTATAAACATAATTTTATATAGCTTATAACTCCAATCACATGCATTTTATCCCACATAAATGGTTTCTACCTAGAAGATCCATTGCATAAGCTAACAATCACTTGTCAAGTTTCAATGCCATATCTTATGCCCATGAAATAGTTCTCTTCTCCTCCTCTCCCCCAAGAGGGTGATAGATACTTTCCATCTAACCAAGTCCATGCTATCACCCCTCCAAAAGGTGAGGCAACCCATACTATTATTCCTAATGCATACATTCAGCCTATAGCTTCTTCAAAACCTCTTCAACATATGTGCTTATAAGTTCAATAAAAAACATATAGGGTTTGAAATTATGAGACTATAAGGGATCAAATCCCTAGTATGATCAAGTTAATTTCAACTTTACAAATGCAAAATCAGATATTACATGAAAATATCACAACATTGGAAAATCAAATTGTAATACAAAAGCCTCAAAGGCACCCTAGTGTCAATCATATATATGTACCTTCACTGAGTCAATTGGTTGCAAGAAATGTTACATTTCAAAACAAGAAATCACAACAAAGTAACTCTACCACTAGTGATTCAAAAATAATTTAAAGATCAAATAAGAGTTTAAGTGAGGTACTAAGGAAAATGATTTAATCTAAATTGATCAAACTACCTCCTCTACATCTAGTAAGAAGATTCAAATATTATTATGCATATCATAGAATGCATGGGCATCACAAAGATTCATGTTTGGCATTGATAATACATATACAATAGATAATTGTTAATAAAGACCCTATAAAAGGTAAATCAGTCAAGCAATCCATAGTGACATAGGAACACATTCACAGAGGGTCAAATTTAGAAACAATATAAAAGTGGTTACCAAAGCATAACTTAGAACAACACAAAGATCAAAAAGAAAAATTATAGTAACAAATAGTACCATAAGCATAGGTAAATAATGAAAAATGAGGCTCAACTTTCAAACCAGTATTGATTTGGTCAACAATATGTACAATAGTTTGATTATCAAGGTCAAGGGATGGGCAAGCATGCTCAAGGCATCACTACTCCTATTCTAGTAGTTGGTAATGTTTGTCACCAAGGTTTGGTATTTATTGAACATCCTAGGACAAATCATTTACAGACATGATTTATCAAAGGAAAATATACAAATACAACAAAATTCAACACTAGCATTCCATTGGTTCAAGATCAAGATGATAATAATGAGCAGAACAATACATGTTATTATGATTTCTAAGCTACCAACAATGAATTTGAATATTCAAATTAAATTTTTCAGCCATTCCCTCATGCCTCAAAATCATGCATAATTCATTTATTTGATATAAGACACCATGATAGGGAGTCTCCCATGAGACTCATCGATTAGTATCATCCTTTTCTAGTTTTTCTTGTACATAGTTTTTATTGCTTGATTGTACATAGTTTAAAAATATTAAAAAATTGAAAAAGAATATAAAATTTTAAAATACAAAAAGAATATAAAATTTTAAAAATATAAAAACATTTAAATATGTCAAAACAACAAAAACATTTTGATTGTATGCATCATCCATGATTTACACTGCTACTACTATGCTAGAACTTACATTTGTTATTTCATGCTATTGTATGTTGATTTATCTACATTAACATGCTTCACTTGATCTTATTTAAGTATGTATAGTGACACACATCTACTTAATTACTTCGCTATACCCATTGAGGGGGAATCTGACTTATACATTCAAGACACACATCAATATACATACCCATTGGGGGCATCTTCTACATGACTACACCATCCAGGGTATGTCATTTATACACTCCAAACTCTAATTTATCATGTTGATGTACATTATCTACTAGCTCACACAGATTACTTGATCAACATTTCACTAGTATCTAGCACTTGTGTATTTCTTAGCATATACCTAGTCTTGTACTACTCATGTCCTACATACATTCATCTCTTGCTTTGATTAGCTACATATGATTATACTTCTAGCCTTTAAATGATTTCTTTATTTTCTTATCATAACTTGATGTGCTTATATTTATAATTGCTAATTGTCTTGTGTATGTGCCTTAGTACATTTTCCAATATCCTTCACTTCTATTCATGTGTGTACCTTAAGACATTTTCCAATGTCCTTTCCTTATACTATTCTATGTGCTTGTGGCCCTTGTGACAACATTACTTGCTTCATTTATATGTGTATGTGTCATTTGAACATGCCTTACATGATTGATTTTCAATTTGAGTGACATGTGCCCATATCCCTTATTTTATTGACCCCTTGTCCACTCTTGTATGCTTCTTGCTTCTTGCTTTATGTGCTTATTTCTTGATTATTTCTCGATTATTACAATGCCATGATCCACATCATGCATTTTTCCTATTTTATTGGATGCCATGATGGACATCATGCTCCATCCCTCCTTAACTAAAATAACAAACTAACAACTAAAATTTCCAACTTTAAATTCTAGTTTAGTATAATACATAAGCTATTACATTATTATATCTATCTAGGCATACCCTATTGATCTAACAATCTCTCAATTCAAATCATGCTATATCTTGAGATATCTTATTGATTATCATTACTATATCTTATATATTTATAGTATAACACACTTACAAGGCTTATTTTTCTGAGGGTAGTCATTGTAGGGAACCTATTCCTACCCTCAAAAGAAGGGGAAATAAACAGGTGTTTTTGATACAAAGATCAGAGCTCTTATTGATCAAAAAATTAATTTCAAAATAACTAGAATAGCAACCAGTCATCAAACCACTCATAATAAACCAGGTAGATAGTCAAGATTCTAGAATAGTGATCAATTTTAGCTCAGGACAATAGTGCTGAGGATGGACTATAGTGCCAGTGGTGCTACTATCCATTTCTAGCACTCCTATCCAAATAATGAAAAAACCATATTTTTTAGAAACAAAAAAAAATGTAAGATTAGTTACGTTTTTGTAATCTTACATTTTTGTCACCTAGGGTTTAGACCATAATCAACAATTTTAGTATAGTTTTTCTTAAAGAATACAAATATAGGCGGTATCATGTGCATCATGATGGCTCTCACTTCTAGTTTTAGATATGACAATTAGTATAACTTATAGATCAAAATCCACATTTCATACACCAATGATTGGGAGTAGATTGCACAACACTTTTGCTTCTTTTCTTTCTGAGTTTAGCATTACCTAGGCATTCTCAGTAATTGTGTGCCTTAATCCATCTATAGGTGGTTGGCATTATTTTAGAGTGGATTTCATACAAACATAACCTCCACATTCCTGAGTTCTCAAGTGAATTCCACATAAGCCAAATTTTTAGTTTAGAGTGGCTTTCATACAAGCCTTATCTCCATCTTTTTCAAGGTGCCCAACATTGGCCTAGTTTCTAGTACACATTCGGTTATCCACACCACATTGTCAGATTTTTAGAGTAGTCATTGGATTTAGAAGCCATCTCATATGACATACTTAATCATACTGATATCAGTTCATAGCTTCACTTCATGGGGCAATGATGAAGCCAAAGGGCCAGTCTTTGTCAAGAATCTAGAACAATAAACTGCTCTGATACCAATTGTGAGGGATCTAAAACCACAAACCTATCTCTGATTCCAACTTGTCAAGATCTTGATCCTTAATAAGAGCACAATATGATTACCTTGTATAAGCAACTAATCATGGAATTAAACCAGAATTAACAAGTAACTAGAATTCACAAATGACACAGAATATGAGAGACAATACACAATCTTGTATTAATACTCATGCTAAAAGGAAATAAAATGAAGATGCCACAATATTCCACACCTCTTAGATGTATATATCTCTTTCCCTCAAGAGTTCACTCTCCTACCAAAAATGGTCACAACACACAACTCAAACACAAAGCTGTTGTTCACCTCCAACCAGTCAGTAATAACACTGCCAGTACACAAGTACTCAAAGTACTTTAAGTAGATATCCCATGAACTTGCAACAGCCTACAACTCAAATGATCTTACTTACCATGTAGAACTTCTTCTTGATCTTGCAACAACCTACAGATCACCTGTTCTTACAATTGGAAGGATCTACCTTGCCTTCCTCTATTGCTCTTGATTACAATACATGCCAATGAGTCTATAAATAGATCCCATACTAAACAATAACTTAGACTTATAATTTACAATAATTAGACACGTAGCTCAAGAATCAAAATAGTCTTTACATGTAAAAAAATGGTTCAACAAACTAACTGTTTGTGTAATGAACAGTTCTAGAACCACACAGGTGACTGACGTTGGTCCATGTCTGCCTGGATGTGACCGACGTCAGCCGACTCTTGACCGATGTCAGTTGCCTTCTTGTCCACCAGTGACCAACATCGGTCAGCCTAATCGATGATAGTGACTGTGACACTCAACAACTCCTCCATGTCTGCATACAGTGAAGCTTTTGGCTCCACAACCTAACAATCTCCCACTTGGAGATAAATAGTTGCACCTGTACCTGTACCTGTACATCATCTAGTTTATTTCTTGGCTTTGTATCCCTCTTCAAGATCACTCTTGAAGACCAACCACCACAAATCTTGTGGTGCACCTCCTGTCATCCAAATCACCTTACCACATCCGATTCTACAAATCCATGTAGAGAAGTGCTTGACCCTGCATAGCATGTATACCTGCTACTGGTCCCTCTCAGATATCTAAAATCCACTGAACTGCCCTCCAGTGCTTCTTTCTCAGATTGGATCCAAACTTGCTGAAAACTCCCACTACTTGGGAAATCTTAGGTTTAGTACACATGTACTTAACCTCATCATGTAAATCAGGACACTGTTAATAGAACTGTCTAACCATCAGCGTGTTAACCAGTTTCACACAATCATCTGGAGACAAAATCAACCTGTGACCTTCCATGTCTATAGAACACACTCATGCCAAAGAATCATTCTGCTCCCAGATTCCTCATGACACACCTCTAAACTAACTTTACCTTTAGTTCAACAACTCCCTGCATATGTGACCCTGCAACAAACACAACATACAGTAACAGGATAATGTAGTTAATATTATCCAACTTGGTAAAGAAAACACAATGGTTAAACCTCCATTATCCTACAGCTTACTCAAGACCATATATCCTGGCCTTCCATCTCATGTGTCCATTTTTGCTCTTCTTTATCCTAAAAATCCATTCGTCTATCAGTGCTTTCTTCTAGCTGGCAACTCCACCAAAAAACTCCTGTTTGGTTCTTCTCCAAGGAATCACATTTCTCATTCATGCCAAGCTTCCATTGTTTCCTGGATTCTACCTACTCTGCTTCTTTAATAACTCCCTAGTTCTTGACCATCAGTGAGAAACAAGTAGTGTAAAGAAGGTAAATGATGAATTTGAGGCTTACTTACCCTTTTAGTCCTCCATATGGGTGCTTGAGACTCCTTGACAGCTTGTTGTCTGCCCAAAATCCATCTCAGTGACCGATGCCGGTCACATCTCAATCTACACCCGACCAATGTTAGTTCCATGTGACTGCCTCATTGCCAATGTCGGTTCCCCTGACCGACGCTAGTATTTATTTATCCAGAGTCACCAACATCAGGCTGCACATAGCTAACATTGGTCCCTGTCTGGATGCTGACATCAATTTTCTAACTAACATCGGTCTCTATATTTTACTTGTGAGCGATGAATTTTACCCACAAACTCCTTTTAGATCAAACCCTTGTCCATATCAACCTTGCTCTACTCAAAATTTTTCAGCCCCTTGCACTAATCTCTGTCTGTCATCTTCTCCTTGAAAACCAAGACTTTCCTGTTCTTGTCACGAACATCAAATTTCTCAAGAAACGTCACTTTCTTCCTTTGCTTACAAAAATCTTGATCCATGCTTTTCAATTTGAAAGCATACCCTTTGACTCAAGAACATGCATCCCCTTCTTATTCATGTGACCAAGCCTATTAAGCCACATCTTCAAATTTACAGCTGAAGTAGATAAACCAGAAGGAGAATCAGTAATACAAGTAGATAGATAAATCGTACCTACTTTCTTACCTCTTACTACAAGTGCACCCTTGGAAACTTTCCAAGAGTCCGCTGTGAGAGTTAATGTGCAATTCTCATCACCCAACTTTCCAACAAAAATCAAATTCTGCTTCAGGACTGGGACATGCATGACCTCCTTCAACACCCATGTGTTGCCCGTCTACAATTTCAGCTTCACTTTCCCTTTGCCAACCATTTGACAAGGCTTACCATCCCATAAATAAATTTCTCCAAAGTCTCCCTAGACATATTCATGAAAAAATTCCCTATTTGGGGATGCATGGAAAGAGGCACCATAATCTAAAACCCAAGATTCTACTTTATCCAAGGAACATACCAGAGCATCCTATGAAACAACATCTGCAACATCTGCTTCTTCATTTCCTTCTTGCTGATCTTCAACCAACCAACAATCTTTCTTTACATGCCCTTTCTTTCCACAATTCCAGCATGTTATTCTGCCATACCTGGACTTGGATCTCTAGCTTATCTTTGACCTTGATCTCCCATGCTCGATCTTCTCTCTTTGCCTTCCCCTACTTTCAACACTCAAAGCATTCCTTGATGATTCACTTGTGCTTTTCCTGCGAATTTCTTC
This sequence comes from Torreya grandis, assembly GCA_037957365.1. Classification (NCBI taxonomy): domain Eukaryota; kingdom Viridiplantae; phylum Streptophyta; class Pinopsida; order Cupressales; family Taxaceae; genus Torreya; species Torreya grandis. The sequence continues at coordinate 944,242 of JARHVA010001339.1, forward strand.
ATTCAAGATTACACTCACAACATCATCCACTTTTAAGATTTTTGAAGCAGACGCAGTATTACTAACTGCCATTACCAAACTCTCCCAACTTTTAAGTAATGAGCATAAGATTAAGAGAGCCTTAATTTCATCATCAAAAACAATATTGACTGAATTTAACTTGTTTACCAAACCATGGAAATCACTAAGATGACTATGAACAGATCCACCTTCCAACATTTGCAAATTAAATAATTGCTTCATAAGAAATACCTTATTCAAAGTTGAGGGTTTTTCATATAAATTTGCCAAAGATTCCATCAACTCTACCATTGTCTTAGCTTGAGATAAGTTGGAAATCACAGATGATGCAAGGCTCAACCTTATAGATCCTAGAGCCTTCCAATCAAGAACCTTCCATTCTTCATCCTTCATATCCATGGGCTTGCATGCAACCCCACCCAATAGTAAGTACAAATCTATTTGATACAGATAATCTTCAATCTGCATCCTCCATAATTGATAGTTCTTGCCATTAAACTTCTCTATTCATAGCTTACTTTCTTCTACCATTACTATACTCCCACTCAAACAAAAACTCCTTTGAGTGACCTGTAATCAACAAACACTAACCAGATCTGATACAACTTGTTAGTAACCCAACCAAAAGCTCTGATACCAATTGTCAGGAATCTAGAACAATAAATTGCTCTGATACCAATTGTGAGGGATCTAAAACCACAAACCTGGCTCTAATTCCAACTTGTCAAGATCTTGCTCCTCAATAAGAGCATAATATGATTACCTTGTATAAGCAACTAATCACAAAATTAAACCAAAATTAACAAGTAACTAGAATTCACAAATGACACAGAATATGAGAGACAATACACAATCTTGTATTAATATTCATGCCAGAAGGAAATACAATGAAGATGCCACAATCTTCCACACCTCTCAGATGTACAGATCTCTTTCCCTTAAGAGTTCACTCTCCTACCAAAAATGGTCACAACATACAACTCAAACACAGAGCTGTCGTTCATCTCCAACCAGTCAGTAATAACACTGCCAGTACACAAGTACTCAAAGTACTTCAAGTAGATCTCCCATGAACTTGCAACAACCTGAAACTCAAATGATCTTACTTACCATGTTGAACTTCTTCTTGATCTTGCAACAACCTGCAGATCACCTGTTCTTACAATTGGAAGGATCTACCTTGCCTTCCTCTATTGCTCTTGATTACAATACATGCCAATGAGTCTATATATAGATCCCATACTAAACAATAACTAGACTTCTAATTTACAATAATTAGACACACATCTCAAGACTCAAAATAGTCTTTACATGCAAAAAACTGGTTCAACAAACTAACTATTCGTGCAACAAACAGTTTTGGAACCGCACAGGCAACTGATGTCGGTCCCTGTCTACCTGGAGGTGACCGATATTGGTTGAATCTTGACCAATGTCGGTTGCCTACCTATCCACCACTGACTGACGTCAGTCAACCTAACCGATGCTGATGACTGTGACACTCAACAACTCCTCCATGTCTGCATACAGTGAAGCTTTTAACTCCACAACCTAACCGTCTTTGTATTCTTTAGCCATCTATTTAGAGGGATTAGACACACAGTCCAAATATTGATTAACACATGCAAGATCATATAGCTTCACTTAGTAGGTGATGATGGAGCCAAAGGGCTAACCTTTGCATTCTTGAGCCACTTTTTGAAGAATTGAGTACTTAGCTCCATTCATGATATAACTTTTTGTACATCATCCAACACATCCACCAGTACTCATCTTTACTCAGCATCACAATAGGTTTTGTAATAGTTTACATACCCAATGAGGTGTATTCATTCCTTTTTATTCCTCTCTATCTCTCTTACCTAGCTTTGTATGTTATTGTTTTATATTGCATCTAATAAGAACTGATCTACTCTTTATTTTCCTTTCATAGATTCATACTTACACAACATGCTCTATATACACTATCCAACATTAATCAGCATCACACAAGCTTCATGGGATTCACCTTTGTAGGTAAGTTTAGGTACACTTTTTATTTTCCTTTATCTTAGTATTTCACTTTACTACATCACCTAAATAAAGGGGGGAAATGTAGTCATATAAAATGTAAAAAATGGTAACTTGAGCATGGCTAATGACACCCAGTCTTTAGGTCCATCTTTCTTACTCTCATGACCCTCTTAGGCTTACTTTTACTGATTCCAAATCATTTTTGGCCCCCTAAACTTCATCCCAATTGAACCAAGACCCTCTCTTCATGACTAATCCATACCCTTAGGCCCTATCAACTTAGGACAATATCACCCAACTTGGAAACTAGTGTCAAACCCTAGGGTATCTAGCTTTCGATGCTATTGTCCAAGTTCATCTTAGGCCTCAATGGTTATTTCCTTCTAGATCCTTATCTTCAATCATGTTATCCTAATGTAAATTCATTTAATCTATGACCAATAGATCCATATATAAGCCCATTCAAAGATCATTTGGAAGGGTTTGACAAATATCATTCAAGTAAGCAAGAATACAAGTAGGACCACTCAAAAAATATTCCTTATTTCTTGCATACAACCAACCTGTACACTTTCAAACCAATTATAGATATTACACCAGTCCTTAGTCATCTCAAGCATACTCAATTTTAACATTTTTTTCATTTCATTCACTATTGCACGAAACACTATAAAAGGGATAACTACATATGGATTGATCCCTCCTTAGAGTATTGGTATGTAGGAAACATGCCCACACATGAGGTGTGAATCATGTCTAGTGCATCTTACACACACTAACCCTTTTTCTTTATTTTCCAAGTTTCTATTCAAGTGCATAAAAGACACATACATATAAAATCAACTCTATAGGGAGTTCTATCAATAGTGAGGCTCTAAAATTTGGTAGATAGGTTCACACTGACTAGGAAAATAAAATCCATAAAGCTTAGATCCTTGGGACAATAGATCTACGAAATGAATTTAATGCTGACGCCACTCCTATCCACTTTTTGCACTACTATCCAATCAAAAAATGAAAGCCATAATCTTATTTGTGATAGTGTCTTAGGCCTACACATAAATTTCATAGCCTTGTCTCAGTTGAATCAACACAAAATAATATAAATTTAATTCTCTCTCTCACTACTATTTTAAAAAAATCTATAATTACAAATAAATTTTACAAATCAGTAGCTTTAATTTGGAATATTATTTACTAATTTTCTCTTACTCAGACCCTTTTATTATTTAAGAAATAAACACTAATTTCCCCAAAAATAATAAATCACTTATAAAACTACAATAATCTAAATGAATCCTTATAAAAGCTTAGGCATTTCAATCTGTAAATCAACCTTTCACTAGATCAAGAAGAGCTCAAGGCCAAACTGATGTCTTCTTTCACTTGTAAGAATGATTTGATTTTAGCTTTCCTCCTCAAACTAGAATGAGAAGAGCGAGTCTTTCACCTTTGAGGCAAGCACAAACTCTTGTGAATTAGCTAAAACACAACTATTTAGGAATAATCCAACCCACTAATCCTTAATTTCTTATTCCCCAAAAAATAGTGCAATAACTCCATGTTCTTTAGGGGGCATCAATTGGCACGTTGAATTTAACTCCTCTTCATGACTTACCTAAGGGGTCAAGAAATAACTTTCCTAAGTTCACAAGGGATGGAAAATAGAGCCCAAATGAGCATTTAGCTAGCTTCTTTGTAGACTATGGAGTGATTGGTGTTGAGCATGAAGACGTCTCAATTAGACTCTTCATTAAAACCTTACATGACTTAGCTACAAAATTATTTTACCATTTGACACTTGGAATCATAACCAATTGGGCCACTATGCATGAATAATTCAAAAAAAAATTAAAGCTATAGAAGATTCATACATATTACTTACCTAATTGACTCAGCTTTAAAAAGAGCCACATGAACACATGCATGATTTCATTGCTAAGTTTAATAGATTAATCTATAAAATTCCTTAGGCTTCTCAACCTCCTGGTAATAACCAAAAGTGATTTTTCATCAATGTTCAATTATTAGAGGTTAGCTATTAGCTACATAGAGCACATAATTTAGATTTATAAACTACTTAGAACATTTCTATAGAGGTTGAAGATGACCTTATCATGGCTAGAAAGATCAATAACATAACTTCCAAGGTGGACAATTCTTCTTTGACTACATTAAAAACCACTACAAATCCCCTATTTTAGAATCTAGAAAATGACTTACTACAAGTTAAAAGGCAAATTTCTAAAAGTGATCTTGTTGATCCTACCAAGAATGCACCTATATGCAATTTCAATAACCAGAACCAAAATCATATTGCTGGACCTCCATAAATACTGATAATTAAAGATGATCTAAAGAATCACATTGAGATGAATGAAGAAGATCATATGGCTACTAACCTTGATCAAGGATTTGCTGATGAAGATGACTTTGTTGATCTTATTAGTGACTCCAACATAGGCTACCTTGAATATCAATCAAAAAGTGATTATGAAGAAATGCTTGAAGAATATCATAGTCACTCTTTTGCAATGTTTACAAGTACTCAACAAGTTGGTAAAAAATCTTCTAAATAACAACTAAAAGATAAGGAAGACTCTAGGATAGATGTTAGCACTCTTAAAAGAGGTAGTCCTTTACCTATTTCTCTTACTCCAAAATAAAAGAATGTAACTTCTTATTCACAACCTCATAAGTCAGGTACTCACACATTTGAAGCTATTCCTATTTTTTCCACATCCATCCCTTCTTTTGACATTATTGATCATAGCAAGAAACCCAAAATTCAAATGTCAGAAGCTGAATACTTGAGGTCTTATCCAGATCAACTAAATAAACTAGTCAAGTATGTACAAAGTAAGGATCAAATAATACAACCAATACTTCTAAATGTATCTTTCCTACTCCCAAATAGGTTCCTTCCTAAAACAATGCTACAACTACTTCTCCCACATCTACTTTCACATCTAAAAGAATAGGGACATTCTATGTATCCCTCTTGATTAATGGGTTTAAGTTGAGAAATTGTATCCTAGATTTTAGAGATTATGATAATGTCATGCCAACTAAAGTAGTTGATTCCCTTGTCCTCACCCTAACTAATTCAATAGGGAGATGTTACTCAATGGAGAGACAAGTTCCCTTGTTTAGATAAAACAAAGATGCTCAAGCTGTTCTAGCAACCTTTTCAGATAAACAACTTAAAATGAAAATTTTGGTAGCAGATATTCCTATTTCTTATGAAATGTTGTTGAGTAGAAACTTTTGCGAGGATATAGGTGGAGAAGTCAAGATGGATTGGTCATGTTCTCATATTCCAATCAAAGGAATAAATTAGAAACTTGAGCTTGAGAAGAAGTTTAAGTATATAGTTTCCAAGTCTGATGACCCAAGATCTCAGACTCTTTTTAAAGAGTCAAATCATAGAGTCTATTACCTTGAATTAGGCAAGGAAATACAAGAACTAGAGGCACAAGAAGAAGAAGATAAAATATGGATGCTGGAATTTGATGACAATTGTTATTTTCTTGGTTCATATGCTAGATTTGTATTGATATCACCAAATGGTAAGGTATATCCTTACTCTTACAAGCTTATGTTTGAAAATACTAACAACATAGTAGAGTATGAAGAATTATTGTTAGAATTGGAACAAGCAAAATAAAAAGGAGATATTTCTTAAAGTATAAGGAAATGTTGAGTTAATAGTTAGACAAATTTATAGATAATACTAGGTGAAGAAAGATAAGTTGAGATACTACCATAATCAATTTTTGAGTGCAACACTTGATTTTGCAGCCTTTTCAATCAATTTTATTCCTTGTGATTAGAATTTTAGAGCTGATTCTCTTGTAGTTACTATAGCTTTGCTCAAGCCTAATCAGCCATCCACACTTTTTTTAGAAGGTGACTATAGAGTAAAAATGGTTTTCCATCCAAAATTTATAGATAATGTCAATCAGTGGCAAGTCTTCTATGATGATAAGTAGATAGTTTATTTCCTTGAGCAACAAGACAATTTTAAAGAATTATATTTTGAAATAATTAGTTCACTTCCACACTAGAAACCAAAAGGTAATACTAACCCTGAACATGATGATAATGAAGAAGTAATTCAATTGAAGGGAAATAAATTCCCTAAAGGACTAGTTTTTTTAGAAGAAATTTTTGATAAGAATGATTAGTTTATGAAGAAAAATAAAGAGTATGGTGAGAGATCTCTAGAAGTACAACAAGTCAATTTGGGTAGTGAAGAAGACCCCAAGATGGTCAACATTGAAAAATGTTGTTCCCAAGAAGAAAAATAAGCATTCATTAAGCTTTTTAGAAAATACATGGATATGTTTGCTTGGTCTTACAAAAACCTAAAGACCTTTTAGCCAAAAAAAGTATAGCATTACATTCCACTTCAACTATAAGTAAAGCCTTTCAAGAAAAATCTTCACCATCATAATCCAACAATCTTAGGTACTATCTTTGCTAAAATACAGAAGTTACTTGATACCAAAATTATTTATCCTATCCATCATTCAGAATGGTTAGCTAACATTATCTTAGTAAGAAATAAAAATGAAAAAATACATTTATGTGTTGATTTATTAAATTTGAGTCAAGCTTCTTTGAAAGATAACTATCTGTTACCAATTATGGATCATACCTTGCAAGTAGTTACAAGATCAGAGATGTTGTCTATGTTAAACATATTTTTAGGATATAATTAGATAAAAGTGGCTGAAGAAGATCAATACAAGGTGGCTTTCATAATACCATGGGGGGCATTTGTCTATTAGAAGATGCCCTTTGGGTTGGTTAATGCTAGAGTGACTTTTTAACGAGAAATGGACCTAGCATTTGTACATCTTAAAAACAACAATATTATTGTATACCTTGATGACTTGATAGTCTTCTCCAAGAAGAGAGATAATCACTTGGTTGATTTATAAGAAGTACTCATCTAGTGTAGGAAATATGGGATTTTTTTGAATCCCAAGAAATCAATATTTATCATGATTGAAGCGAATATTTTTGGTTATATTGTCTCAAAGGAGGGAATGAAGATTGATATAGAAAGTGTGAAAGCTATTCAAATTTTACCTATGTCTATTTCCAAGAAGGGAGAATATTCATTATTTGATAAGGTTAACTTTATTATAAGATTCATTCCTGACTTTGCTGAGATGACTCACCATATTTTTGACATGATGAAAAAGAAAAAAGACTTCAAGTGGAATTATGAAGGTAAATTTGTATTTGAAAGGATTAAAGTAGCCATAGCTCAAGCTCAATTGCTAGTTTCTCTAGATTTTAGTAAGGAATTCATCCTCTATTTTTATTCTTATGAGCATACCATGTCACCCATATTACTAAAAAATAATGATGAAGATATTGAATCTCTTATAGCTTGCATGAGCCAACCATTGAAAAGTTATGAGTTGAAGTACACACAAATGGAAAAACATGCCTTTGTTATATTCAAAGCTTCCAAAGCCTTCAAGTACTAAATTTTGTCTTCACATACTAAAGTCTATGTACCTAACATTATAGTGAAATCTATTCTAACACAATAAGATATGGGATTGCTAAGAGGCATCTAGGTGGATAAAGTTCAAGAGTTTGATCTTGGCATCAAACCAACAAAGCTAGTGAGAGGAAGAAGCTTGTGCCAACTAATTATAGGAAGTAAACTAGATGACATGGATAGGGTGGTGTATTTGCTTCAAGATGAGTCAGATGAAGATTTTCCTATGGTTATTTTTGTTTGTCTTGTTGATGAATGGTAAAATAAGATTACTTTCTTCCTAACTTATGGAGAATGTCTAGCTCATATTACATGTAAGGAAAGATGGACCATCAAGTTGAAGTCAAAGGATTATGTCTTTTGGGATAATGGTTTGTATAAAAGAGGAATTTATGGTGTCTTCCTCTATTGTGTGGAAAAAAACAACAATATAGACTACTAGAATAGTTTCATGACAAATCATGTGGAGGTCACTTCTCAGCATGAGTTACAACACATAATATATTATGAGCAAGGTACTATTGGCCCACTCTTTTCTAGATACTTTGGCTTAGGTATCTAAATGTCAAGCATGTTAGCATTTTGTGGGATGTTCAAAGTTGCCAACATTTCCTCTAAAACCACTCATTATTAATGAACCATTCTGTCAGTGGGGCATACATTTTATTGGTATGTTGAATCCCTCTTCAAGTGTTGGCCATTATTATATTTTAATTTCCACTGATTACTTCATCAAGTGGGTAGAATCCATTCCTATCAAGCATGTCACTTCTAAAGTTGTATGTGATTTTATCATGGAAAACATTGTAGTGATTTTTGGTGTTCCTTACAAGATATTAACAAATAATGTAGTTATTTTTTCCTTAGATGAACTAACTCATTTCTATTAATTACATGAAATAGAATTAGTTCACCCTTCAAATTACTATCCTCAAGGGAATGGCCAAGCTAAGTCAAATAACAATAAATTGATGAAATGCATTTGTATGTTGGTGGATGATAATTAACGTACCTAGCACAAGAAGTTATTTGATGAACTATGGGTTGATAGGATCACTTCAAAGAAAGCTATTGACATGTCACCTTTTTAATTGTTGTATGAAATGGATGTTGAGATACCAATCAAAATAGAGTTTTCTACTTTATAACTGGATAAGACCATTGAAGATGCAACTTATCAAGATTCATTGGATAAGAGGATTATGTTTTTATCTAAACTACAAAAAGTGCGTACTCATGTTTTTGACCATTTAGTTGATCATCAGATGAAAGTGAAGATTATTTTTGACAAAAAGTATTAAAAAATGAATTTTGAAGTTGGTGACCTAGTCCTGCTATGGGATAAGTGATATGAACCAAAAGGGATGCATGGAAAATTTGATTCACTATAAAAAGGGCCTTTCACAATCAAGAAAGTTGTTAGAAAAGATAACTTCATTCTAGATTATTATGATGGAATTAAACTACCACTACCTTATAATGGGTAGCACTTGAAGCTTTACAAGAACTGAGCAGTAGAGTAAAACTTGTATGTATATAAATAATTCCTTGGTATTTATTTTGTTCAGTTGTTTTTATTTTTCTATTTGTTTATTTGTTAAATTATTTTTCATGATTGAGTTTTTACATGACTCTGTACCCAATAGACAAGACTCAAAACTAGAGATACTAGGATCTCATACTTATTTCTTTCTTTCTGGTAGAAACAAATATGTCCCTAATCAGAGTCAGTTGGTGTCCCCCAAAATTTCATACTTGGGAATTTTGGGTTACCCCTATTAAATTTTTTGTCTTTTATCTTTTATGAATCAATTATTCTTGTTAAAAATTAGTCCCATGAATAAGACTTAGTCTTTAGTTGTTTCATTATGATTGTTTTCATTCCCAATTGTTTCAAATTACTCCATAAGGTTAGAAATGTTTGTCTGGGTCATTATCATAAAACCCATTTTATCCATCTTTCTAAGAGATTCAAAAAAGTTGAGTGTTGGATTCATTACTAAGCCAATTTGGGTTCTCAAAGTTACTTTACTTATACCCTTTGAAGTAAGTTATCTCAATAAACTTGAATTACACCGTCTAGATCAAACTAAAATTGAGTAATGACTTTGCTTCCAGTGAAAGCTGAAGTACGTAGTTTCGTAAACTCACAAAGCAAATCACTACTTATAACAACATAGATTTTTGAAGTTACTTCACTTGCTCAAAGTCATAAGTAAAAGTAGTGAGAGTTCATAAATCTGAAGCCTTCACAAGCATAAACCAAACCAAGGTTTTAAAGGTACTTGACTTCAAATACTAACTCAAGCAAAGTAGTTCGTGAAAGTTGATAAACGTCAAAATGCTTGCATGGATTTCTTCCCATGTGTCACTTAGTTATCATAAATGCATGGGATAATATAAATATTGAAAAATACACCTCATTTCCCACCTAGTTTTCAAGTTATTTGACTTAGCTACTGCCCCTATGAATCCTGAGTGACACCATTTGAACTTCTAGAGTATTTTTTGAGCAATTCCTTCATGACCCACTTGCATTTAAGGTATGTATATTGTTTCCCCTTCAATTTCATGTTTTCATTTTGGATGTTCATTTCATTTTTTCTCTGGGAAGTTTTTATTTTCCACCTTGAAAGTTTCTCTATTGTTTTCTTGTTTTACCTATATTTGAAGGTTATTTTTTCATGCATGTTGATGTTGTAAAACCTTGTAAAATCCTTAGAAACATTTTGCATGAGAAAACCCTAAGTAAAATTCTAAAACATTGATTTCTCCTATAATATGTCTTAGAATATGACCTAGAACATATTTCTTGGGCTTTTCACAATTGCTAGCTTCTCAGAGTCCCAAACCCAAGTAGTCGATCCCTAGAAACCTAAAGCTCTCAAAGAACATCTTACTTGGATTTTTAACAACTACTTGCTTCTTGGGGTTTTGATTACACACTACTTCTAATTCATTGGGATTTCAAACCCAAGTAACTTATCCACTGAAACTTGAGTAACTTATCCACAAAAACTCATAGTTATAAATGTTTGTCACTTGCTTGGAGTTTCTAATAGTGAAGACTTATAGAGTATCTAGACCTTCCCAAGGTTTTGACACCCTATTACTTACCATGAGTTTCCCAGAGTTTTTAAAGTTTTCTATTGATAGAAGTTCCTTATATTTTAAGCTTACTTAAAAGTTTTACTCAAGATCATAACTTGACTCAATTGTTCAACCTTTTCTAAATCATCAAGAGTATTTACCAGGTTTTTTGGAGCATATACAAAGTCTTCCTAGTATCAGTCACAAAAAATGTTAGGATCAAAAGAAGAAGCAACTGCAACTGGAGTTGAAGAACAAACAACTTTGATTGAAGAAGTCCCAAGTTAGCACATGAAGAAGTTCCATGGTTGAGTAGGAAAGGGAAGTCTAAAGCAAAGAGAGATGAGAAGTCAAAGGAAGAAAAAATGAAGTATGAATACAAAGGATATCCCATTAAGTCTTTTATTACTTCCAAGTTATCTGAGATAAGTGATACTAACATGGGACACATTTCTATAATTGAGCTATTGGAAAGGTCAAAATCCATAATCAAGATACCACTCATGTAAGTAATGGCCAATAGTGGGATCCTGCAAGCTACAACATTTCCAAGTTTTTCACAAATTCCTGAGTTTGTCCTAGAGTGTGTGAAGTACTATGATTCTCTTACTAGGATAATAAAAGACACTATTGTAAATCTAGTGATAAGGTTAGATGTTCAATATTTTGTCTATTGTTTGAATATCCAAACAAGATCTAAAGTGCTTGATGTATCAATGGAGAAAGATAAAATCCAATGGGAGAACAAGACATATGATTGAATTAAAATAATGATTAATAATTATCTAAGAAAAGCAAAGCAACCTTCAAGATTTCCAAAGCAAATAGTAAGATATGATTTGGTTCAAGAAGTGGATGATATCACCTAGTTGTTATGCAAAATAAATGGAAAGAAGAATGCTAAGTGATTTTCAACCTAGATGTATACACACATTAGGGATATTGATGTTAATATGAATTCTACAATGATTGAATGATCAAGATTGAAAAGTGATAACATTGATCACTAGCTGAGTAACATATTGAAAAATTTTAACTTTAAGATGAATTCATATCTAATATATGCAACAATATCAAATGGAACTTTTTCTAGGTTAACTAAAAAAGGGATGTTGGCAACATAGCTTATTTATGAGTACTATCCTCAATTAACTTTGTTTGAATACTTAAAAAATTATAAGAGGGTAAATGATGGATTATTTAATGAAATCATATGTAAGTTGAATGTTTCCTTAAAACCCAAAAGAGTATCAAATACAACTTGAGAAGCAATTTTCCATTTTGGGTGCATTTTCATTCAATTCTTGAATTTTACATATCTCAAAGTTAGTGATTTCATAGGGACACCGGTCAAATTGCCAAGGTACCCTACTAAAAAATGGATTCTTATCAAGATATGTAGGTAGTTGGTAGAGTTCCATGATTTGTAGTCTAAGGTTCATTATTCTTTTGTTGGTTTTCCCATTGTCATTAGCCATTATCACTATGCAAGCATTTACAAGGCAAAAAATGTGCAAACAAACATGTATCATAACTAAAATCAATGACGTGTTGAAGGTAGAGAAAATTTTGATTGTAGAGGAATAATTCAAAACATAGTTTCCCTTAAGTCTATGCACATTCCTACACTTGAAGACTTTTGGATTGATTGTAGAGATGAATTTAAAGTGAAGAGAAGAGATGATAGTAGGATGATTGTTGAAAAAATTTGTTCATTTGAATTAGCTACCATTCCTAAAGATATGCAAGATAATGGGTAAGTAATTCATGATTCATATCATGAAATAGGAGGGGATAATGCTTCACTTCCATAGATTGACTTCAAGAAGAATCAAGTCAAGACTTTTTTTGAAATAACTTTAGTAGTTCTTGCTATGACTTCAACGTTGCTCCTTAGTAAGGGATTTTGTATGAAAGAGATAGTAATGATGGAAATGGGTTAAGTTAGTCATAAGAGGAAAGTAGTGTAGGGAAAAAGTAGCCAAGAACTAAAGAAGTTAAAATTAAAAAAGAATGTTGATAATACATACTCTATGGTGAAAGAAAAGGAGCCAATTCAACTAGTTACCTTTACATCTCCTTTGGTCTCTTCCAAAACCATTATCCCTACCACATCCACCACATATTCATATTCATTAACAATGAAGGAAAAATAACCAACTTAGCCAATAATGAAAGATGTAAACCCATCCACACTCATGCCACCCCCAAAATCTCTAATTTTTAAGTCTCCTAAGAAACCTATTCAGAAGGAGACTAATGTTGCTTCTCTACTACATTCATCCACTCCACCTACTACTCCTCATCCACCTCCTTATAAAAAATAAACACACCATTCCTTTTGTTCATGTCCAAAAAGAGATAGATAAAGTAACTATTGGAGAGGTGACTACATCTCAAGAAGTATCTCAACAATAAGTAACAACTAAGAAAGAGAAGGAGAAAGAACCTAAGAAAGAGGTAGATACAAAGATGGAGAAAGATAAAGATAAAGAACCTAAGAAAGAAAAATAAAAATATGAATAAATAGTTTTTGATATTGTTAAAAACATTTTGGATGCACAAGAATTTCCTTCTCAAGAAATAGTGGTAAGAAATAATTAGTAGCAAATAGTAGTACATTCATCCACTTCCAAAGTCATAGATTTTTATTCATAGTTGGATTTTCAAACTAATATTGAGTATAAAGAAGAAATTAACTTATAGGAGATAGACTTACAACTTTTGAGAAGTTTTGATTGAAAGGGTGAGAAACCCAAAAATGCCAAAGTGACTTTTAAGTTGATAATTGAGCCTTTAGGGTAGAAATTTGTAGAGATATTAGTTATTTCATAGGGAAAGAATAAAATTTAAGTCCTGAAGAAGACTTAACAGTTACAAAGGTACCCCTTGGAGAAGTTACTACAGAAGGTTTGAAATAATACACTCAAACCTTGATCAATACTTTGTTCCAGAAGTTTGATGAAGAGAAAGCTGATAAATCTAAGTTGAAGGAACCAATTACTATGTTGTGTGAAATAATTTACAAGGTGGAAATATCTGCTCCACAATAATAATTACTTTTAGGAGCTACAGTTTATCAACAAATAATAATAAAGGTAGAGAAAACTGGGGACAAGGCCAAGGTAGTTAACGAGTGGATAGAGAAAATGTTGTAAACTGCATAGAAATGGTTTCTTGAAGTCCCAGGCACTCAATATGATATTGAAAATAAATTAGAATAGATTAAAAAAATCATGAAGGAGATAGAAAATGAGAATGGAATGTCTGAATTGAAACAAGAAAGCCTCCACAGAATAAATTCTTTAAGTGAGAAGGTTTTAATTGAAGAATAGATTGTTCTGGAAGGGTCAATAAAGAAGGAAAAACAAAAACATCTTATATATTTTCACATACATATTCTTGGATTAATGCTTGAAGAGATGAAGACTCTGGAAGAAGATGATCATAATGTGAAATTGGATCTAGAGGATTGTATCTTCTATCTCACAAATGTTTGGTCTGAGAAAATACCAAGGACACCTAAACAATTGAACCAACAGTTCAATCATTTGATTAAAAAAGACAACTCTTTTCACAATAAAATATATAAAAGAGTTCATAAAAAGTCAACAAGAAGTCAAGAGGCTGGAACCTAGGCTTGAGAAGGTGAAATCTTATTGCAAAAATCTAGAAAGGGAACTATTGAGATATTAAACAGAAAGATAATTAGTTTCTAAATCAAATGATGTAGCTATCTAATTCATGATGTTCCAACATATAAAGTACAAAGAAAAGTGTAAATTAGAGGTTCATGAGTTAGAATGATTTCAATTAATTCTCTTCTAAAAAACTTCTTTTACTTCTTTTATTTTCTTCTATTATCTTCACAAAATATATTTTAAGTAATTTTATTTTAAGTAATTTCTTTGTAAGTAATGTCATGTAGTGAAGTTACTTGTAGAAGTTACTTTGTAAAATGTAAGACTTAAGTAACTAGGCCATACACCATTACATGAAGTTATTTTGTAAAAGCAAATTACTTAAGCGAGCTTTGTGTAACATGCAAATAGATTTTATTTGATCAGAACAATGAAAATAATAAGTGCTACATGTCATCGACTATTGCATGCCACACAAGAGAAATTCTAGGAGGACACCTCTCAATGGTTTTTAATTTTTAACATAGTATATGGGAATTTAAGGAGTTATCTCCTAATTGATTTTGACATCTAAATTAGTATAAGTAATAGTGAAGGCCTGTGTGCCAAAGGATGGTAATTTTTGGAAAGCAATTGTAACTGAAATAAGAAAATTTAGACAATTTGAAACTTCTCATTTAGATTTTTGAGTTTTTATTTTGTATGAAATTGGTTTAAAGTGAATAAGAAGAAAGTTGATTTATGTGGAACTTTGCATCTAAGGAGATCATTTGGTGCATTTTATGAAGATTAAAATGGTAAACTTTGTGTTATCTTTAAATCTAAATATGAATTCAGGTTTTTCTTTATTATTTTCTAAAAAGATTATCATCTCTTGAATGTTTATCTACTTATATGGATACAATAATATTTGTGAAACTACTTGTTGTGAAGTAAAACTTCTTTCTTCTCCAATATTCTAGTTTCTTCATTCTCTATTTCCTGATACTTCTTTACACATTCTTTGAAACAACTACTTACTTGCTATAAAATCACTCTATTATGGTTCATAAACTTTGTGATTAAAGTAATACCCCAAAATATGATAAATTGTGCATATCCTATGAATAATTTGTATAAATTATGAATAACTAAAAGTAGCTAGACATAAAATGTATAGGAGCTTCACCATTAAATACAAGGGATTTAATCCCATGACTACCTAGGTACTTTTTCTAGACTACAAAGTCTCTAGACAACAACCAATAGTGATATAATTGGAACATAGGAAAAACATCAGGCACTAGAGGCTATGAAATGTTTGAGAACCTTAGCATAGTTGTGTATATCAAATATGAGAATCACTACTATAATCTCAATGATACTATATTAAATACAACTCAAAATTTTTAATAACAACTTAATTGACTTAACATAATATTTATATATAAATTTAACATATATAAACCTAGGTGATTTATATAAGAGGCTAGGTGAGATAATACACATTGAATAGATCTCATTCCTAACACTTAGGGTTCAATTAATTAAACATAGGTTAAAATCCAAAACTTAAGATGCTAGACTAGAACACCCACACAATTCTAAATTTAGAGGTTGGCTTTAGAAAACACATAGATCTCTTTTTATAAAATGCTTGTATGAATTCAATGTAGTTTAAACAAGATACAACATGGGTTTTTAATGAGATGCCTACTTATTTTTAGATGTTGTTTCTAATACACATATCAACTAAACAAAACTAAACTCAAGCTTATACATAGATTATAATGTAGGCTAAAAGTGGCATTCAATCCTTTTGAAACATAGATCTAATATTATATTAAAACTATATTCTTGGCATCCCTAAAATATACATATTCAATGCTCTATAAATACTTACTGTGTTTCAATATAATATAAATTTAGCCATCTATTTAGAGACATAATGTTCTTATTATAGCATGGCATTTCATTATTATAGCATAGTATCAAAAATATACAAAAAAGTAGTAATTAGTAGACCCAACCTTTAGAAGATTTGAATGCAAGATGTAATGCCATAGTGTTTGCTTTTACCAAAATTTCTCTCTTTAAAAACTTCTACTTCCTCTAGCTCCCTATCTCCCTTTATCCATCTATATTTCTCTATGTGTCCCTTTCCTAATTCTCAAAGGCCCTACTTATAAATCTATTACCCTCTCTAAATTCTGTGCTACCCTTTTTTACATGAAAACTCTCTAAATTTATTTATCCATGCAAGTCAATATAATAATCTAATTTTATCTTTATCATATATAAAACATGCAAAACATGCAAAAATTTAAATTACTAAATTTTGTTAATCCTTTCATTCCCTTTAGTTAACTCAACTTTAGTTTTCTTTAATCTCAAACAAAAACATGCAATTTAACCAAAATAATTATAAAATCCATTTTCTAAAATTTCAAATAAATTCTTGCATGTTAATTTAAGTTTAATATTTAAATTTCATTAACTCAACTTTAAATCAATTTATAAGACAATTTTAAATAATTATTTAACTAATAGGTAAAATAATTCATTAATTGCATTTTATTTTTAGGATAATTATTTTCATGTTTTAAATCCAAAAACCAAATCAATTAGGCTAAAGAATCTAATACATATTAAAATTAGTTCTATATACACAATATAATCACAAGCAATATGAACTGACATTTTTATGCAAATATCATTTAGAATATATATATGTGTGTGTGTGTGTGTGTGTGTGTGTGTGTGTGTGTGTGTGTGTGTGTGTGTGTGTGTGTGTGTGTAGGGTCACTAGCATTTCCCATTGATATTCCCTTAATCACTCCATCTAGTTAATCCTCTCCGATGATGCTCTCCCTCATCAAGCTCTAAGGGTAGAACCTATCCTACATCTGCCTCATAATAAGTAGGTAGTTAGTTTGAGTCATCATAAAAATCCATCAATGATTCAAAAACTAACAGACATACATCCTTAATGTATAGAATTTTCAAAATATAACTATCATTTAATGTATACTAATCAATAATATCATTGCACTATACCAGTATATGTCAAAGTACTCAAATCAAAGCAATGGTAATAATATATTAAACACACTAAACAATAGATTAAAGGTTTATTTAGCATAGGGTGAAATCAAGATGTGACACATAGACTATCCCTGAAGTAGTGTTGAAGTTGAGTGTCCCTATGGACACAAATCCATCTTACTAAAATACATAGATGTCAAGTCACTACAAATACCAAGTAATGTAGGAAATGATGTTGAATACATGGATCAATCAAATTAAACACTTGATGCCAAGGTAATGGGTAGTGAATTGAACTTGAGGAAGCATTGAAAAAACAACTCCCCTGCCCTCCCCCCAAAGTTGGAATGGGAGGAGGTATCAATACATGTCTCTGATGATGGAGCTAGTGGAAGTGGTGATAAGTGAACACAAAGATGATTTCACAAAATAAAGGTCTCCAAGTTGTGAAGGACTTCAAGGCACAATGGATCCAAAATGTGGCTAGAAAAACTATCTTTAAAAACCAATTATAAACCAAAATAATGTCAATAAGTACATAAACTAAGATATGTAAGAGTGGACATAGCCACTACTCAAACATCATTCTATAGATAATCTAGTCACTTTGAAATTGTCAAAGTCTAGGAGTAGGTGTGATAGATACTATTGATATTTTTGTCCCAAAAATATCAAAATGTCAAGTAACCTAAGGGAGATACCCTAATTTTTTAGATAAATGCCTTAAATTACCCCAAAATACCCATTTTCCCAAGCCTGTGTAATCCAGAGACTAGACTACAATTTGTAGTTTGTAAAATTACAAATTGCTTCCCAAACTCTGGATCCCACAATACATTAGCTGATAGAAACCAAAGACCCACTTGTAATTTTCAATTTTTAAAATTTCAAATTCCACTCAAAGTTCCACTTCCCTTAAACCAAATACCCCATACAATCCAAAACTCTATGTGCAATTTGTAATTTGCAAAATTGAAAATTGTTTCCCAAGTTCTGCCTCCATCCAAGCACTTCAAATAAAAACTAGAACTTGAAAAGCAATTTGTAAATTGAAAAATTGTATTGTAATCTAGGTTCTGCTTCCCACCAAAAACCTCACCTATAGAATTCATAACTCCAAGTGCAAATTGAAGTTTTATAAAATTGTAAATTGTTTTTGGAGTTCCACCTTCCCATTTTTGAAGAAGTCAACCTATCCTTGCCTATGGAATTTAGAGGTCAACATGCAATTTGCAAAATTTCAAAATTTATTGAAGAAGTCAAAGTTTCACCACCCACCACCATTAAAATATTAATTGTAGAGGATATAAATTAAAAAAATTGAGGATTTTTTAGTCATTATTTAATCTTGCTAATCATGATTTGGAGCTCTTCAAACTTGACAGTGACCTTGAGCCATATGTCATGCCTTCACTTCCAAACCATGATCCTACAGTCTATGACCACGAGCCACACTACAAAACCATTTGACCCATGCATGGTATTCCTTGGACTCCCCTTTGTGTTTAATCCATCTTCTTCTACAAAATAGCTCTCCTTTCCATTTTCCCAAAAATTATTTGAAGAAGCTAGTTGTAGATTAGGTTTTTCATTGCTTGATTAGATGTTTTAGAGATTTAAGGTTTTCATCATCATATCCTAGGCTCTTTTCTTATGTTTAGTTTCCTTTGAGGTCATGTTTTCTAAGTTTCATAATGAAAATCTAGGGCTTGTAATTTTAAACCAGTGAATATTCCTAAGTATGTCCCCAAAAACTAGATGAAAATATTCCTTATTTGATCCCTATAAGTCCATGCAAACTTTTGACCTACAACATGTACCTCCCATCTCTATGGGATTTTCCATTACTTCAAAAAAATCTAAGTTCCATGGAGTTTTCACCTACAAACTGTAACATATAACCCCATAGACATTCCTATTGCTCAAAATAACTCCAAGTTCCACTAGAGTTTCCACCTGTAATTTGTACCTCCAATCTCTATCAAAGATTTTATCCTACTTTTATAGCTACACTTTCCCATATACATTTCACTTTCATATAGAAACTTCAAGTTCCATCAGATTATCTAGCTGCTTTTAGCACTTGTAAATCTTGCCAAATTTTTAGTTGGTTTTCCCTAAGCATTCTTTCCAAAATCCATGTTTGGGAAAGAGATGAAGTTTAAGTCTAAGGGACCTAGTGTAACTCTCAGTTTGGAATCTAACACCACTAATATTATAGATACAGACCTAGGTCATATTTACCTAGGTGACTTTTAGACCAAGATCAACATAGAATTCAAGAATGACTAGATCCATATCATCTATGACTCTATGTTTGTGATACCAAAATTTGAGAGTTATCTAGATATAACTCTAGAATCATCCAAAAAATTATTTCAATACAACATTGGATGATAGAGAGTAATAAATAAGAAACAACTGAGAATCCCTAAGGCTGTATCCACCAGATTACCTAAGACATTGGCAAGGATTGATTTCAAAGATGAGGTAGGGGATATAATTATATTACTACATAGGATCACTAGTAGTCTTGATGCAAATAGTTTCTAAGATTAAATGTGTCAGTACATATGGGTTATTCATGAGAATAAATAATACATCCACTAGGCCCAACTCATCAATAATTCTCTCTATAATCAGTTGATGGAGGTGCAAACCACAAGAAAATTTTACATGACCTCCTACCGAGTAATATATTGGCCAAAGGGAGATATTTCCTAGGGCTCAATATAGTGGCTAGTGAGGCAAATAAAGTGTTTAACTATTAACCTGACCTCACTATTAAGGCAAGAAAACAACACTTTAGGAGAGTTAATGATGCATTCATCTACTGCATCTTAATAACATTTGATAAGGAACTTGAGAAAAAGAGATTATTTGATACAACCACTATAGAGATCACCCAGTGGGGTTCCTACTTCATCCAGTTACCTACCTTATCCTACATCAAGTTATGTAGGTTTAGTGGTTTCCATTACACACTTCCCAGATATGTGAGTGATAAATGGGCTTTGATGGAGCTAGTGAAATAACTTGTTGAGACTTAAAAGCTATTATCCAATAAATACAAGTCATAAATTCATTTCCAAATTAGTATAGGTAGATACACATGCCCCTCTCTATCCAAATCCAAGTGTGTAGAGGAAGAAATGACATAGATGATGCTGAGAGATTTAGAGGCAAGGCCATTCTATGATGTTCATGGAAATATCACTAGTGTATTAGGAATCACCACATATTCCCATGTCCCATACTTTGAATATTTCTTAGAAGATTTGGATGATGAAGAGGAAGTTAGATTGAAGGACCAAGCTAGAATGACCTTGGATCAAGTCAATTATTTTGACTCAGAACTAGTCCGTAAGGATTTTATGGATGATGAGTCCTCGATAGACAAGGTCTACTATGATAGAAAGATATACTTGAAACCCCTTCAAGTAGTAAGGTGGTATGTTCCTGGGTCTTTCTATTTGATAGATTGAACTTCCCATGTGATAAATAAAAAACTTAAATGGATCAAAAGTAAAAGGGTCTAAGTTATAGAGGATATAGTATCATTGAAAAATTATTGAAGCTCAAGGAACAAGAAGTTTCACCATTAACAGAGGGTCCCAATGGTGTAGCAATAGACCAACTAGATATGCCAATGATCTCCCATAAATGAAAGAATAAATCAAAGGCCAAGAAAGGGTAATCAAGCAAAGAGGGAGTAGTAGTAGACCAATTGATAATCATTTCATATGAGGACACAACTGTAGTTTAAGCACCCACAACTTTAACCCCCATCTCAGTTATAGTCACAACTTCCATCATTCTGATTCATACGCCACCTATTTATATACCTCTAACACCTCCTCCTCCTCTTGTCTCCACTCCTTCATCCCAAGTGATTCCACACTCTATTCTCATTAATTTACCCATAATAGAAAGTCTATTAACAACTATGCAATCAAGTCAATTAGACACTCAAGTCTCCCCTTCGGTGGATTTTCAAGTTTCCATTTGAATTCCTCCTCCCACAATTTCATTCCCTCCTTCCATAATTCCTTACATTTCATTTACAATCCCTTCCATTCCATCCATGTTAGTCACAAACACTACACAATAGTATCTAACCATGGATTCAATCATTTAGACTTCAATCCCATTGGCCATCCCAACCCTTGGGATAAGTAATGCTTCATATTCATCCACCTTAATCTTTCCTAATTTACCACCCTTGAGTGTCCCTATCACTTTAATTGACTCATTTAAATCTTTGGACTCCACACTTCTACTAGTGCCTAAGTTCTAACTCCTTGTGACTACTCCTCCATTGATATCAGTTCCATATTCTACACCCCTAATAGACACATCTATTTCCATTTCCCTTACCTCTTCCACTTTTATAGTAAACCTAACCCCTACAATGGAGATAGATAAGGATCAAGTCCTTGATGAAAATGTGGACATTCATCCCATAGATGGAGGAGAAATTACATAGACATATGTTGATGAATTAGCAGTAATATCAATATAGTATATGACACTTATCACCATGCCCACCAATGTAGCATCTTCAACTATAGATTCTCAAGTGATATTGTCTACATAATAGGATATTACACCTAATTAGTTAACACAAATAGTGGGGAAGAAACACAAGAAAATGGTACCCCCAAGTATATTAGATTTTGGTCTCTCATATTCATGCAAGAAATACAAGACAACTCCTTAGACCATTTCAATAATATTGTATGACTTAGTAGGGGAAAGGTATGTAGAGATTGTAGTCCCCCCACTAAATAAATAGAAAGAAGATCTAGTTGTGGGGGATTATCAGGTATCAAAATTTCACCTTGGAAATATTACAAGAGAAGGGTTGAAACATGATGTTAAATCCAACATTAACTCCCTTTTTAATAAAATGGATAGTGACAAGGTCACTAAGGATGAATTTAAAAACAAGGTTGAAAAACTAACGATTGCATTGAATAAATTCATAGATCCCACTATGCAATCAACACAACCTGAACCAACATATCCAGTCACCCATATCATAAATGAGGAAACATTTGATGCAGTGATAGAAATTGGCAACATGGGAAGGTCCACCAAAGAATGGGAAGAAGAGATCATCTCTAAAGGCAACAAATTTATTGATATAATGATGGATCATTATGAAATTTTGATGGAAAGAAGATTCACCCTAAAATAATAGGTCAATAAGTATGAGGGATAAATAGAAAGATTGAATCTTTTCTATCCAAAATTGATAGTTTTGGATTTTATTGACATGGATATCCTCCTTGTAGGAATTGCATAAACATATATCAATCAATTAGAAATAATATCTGTACAAGATAAGACACTTGTTACTATGCCCACTAGTGTAATGTCTTCATCTACAAATTCTCAAGAGATAGTGTTTGCACAACAAGATGCTACACCTAGTTGGTTAGTAAAAATAGTGGGGAAGAAATGCAAATAGATGGTGTCCCCAAGTACATTGGATTTTGGTCTCTTAGATACACACAATAAATCCAAGAAAACTCCCCAAATCATTTCAAGAATATTATATGACTTAGTAGGTGAAAGGTATGTAGAAATTGAAGTCCCCCCACTAGACAAATAGAAAAAATATCTAGTGATGGGGGATTATTAGGTATCAAAAGTTCACCTTGGACTTCCTACAAGAGAAGGGTTAAAACATGATGTTCAATCTAGAATTAACTCCCTATTTGAGAAAATGGATAGTGACAAGGTCATTAAGGATGAACTAAAAAACAAGGTTGAACAACTAATAATTGAATTGAATAAATTCATAGATCCCACTGTGCAATCAACACAACCCAAACTAACAAATCCAGTCACCCAAATCATATATCAGGCAACACTTGATGTGGTGACAAGAATTTATAGCATAAATTGGGCCACCAAAGAATGGTTAGAAGAGATTATCTCTAAAGGAAATAAAGTTATTGATATAGTAATGGATGACTATGTAATTTTGAGGGAAGTAAGAGTCACCCTAAGAGAATAGGTTAATAAGTATGAGGGAGAGATAGAAAGATTGAGTCGTTTCCATCCAAAATTGACAGTTATGAATTTGATTGACATGGACATTTTCCTTACAAAAAACATACTAAAAAATGATGGAGAATAAGAGGAATTAGATAGAGCAAAGTAATTTTAGGATAAAGATGCTTATAGATGTTTCCCATAAGGCTAAAGTTGCACATGACAAGGCCACCAACATGTTATATGACATGAAATATTTGTTGAATAAATTATCATGTCGACCAATAGATTATCAAAATCAAATCCTTTTGGTAGAGGAGGTTCAGAGTAAATTTAAAGAAGTGATCAAAAAATAATTTTAATGAGATGCAATCTTTACCTTGAGCTCTATTCACCATTTCATCAAGTATCATAATGCATTGGATTATATGGGTAAATATATTCAAACATATAGAGCTTTGAGAAGGGAAATTTTTGATACAATAATAGATTGTGAGATAACCAACCTCTACTCTTTTGGCCTAGATGAACATAAAATCTATGAGATATTCAAAGCTTTTGATGCATATGTTCAAAAATTACAAGCTGAGAAGGATAAAAAAATTAATAAATTTTTTAGAAATAGATTAATTCTTTCCATAAAAAGCATTATTGTATATTTTATTTTCATTATAAAGTTGAAAAAACATAAATTGTAAATTACAACTATATTTTGATAGCTTTTTTTTAGAAAGAACCATATTTATTTTACACTTTCTATTTTGACAGGTTGGAATTTGTAAAAAGTAGACTTGTAAATTACACTTTTCATTTTGGCAAGTTTTAAGTTGCTTAAGTTGAAAAAAGACATATTTTACAATGCAATTCTAGTTTTGACAAACTGGTATGACTTAAAAGTTGTAAAAGTTTCACTTGAAAATTACAAATTAGAGTTTTGCAAAAAAGTAACTTAAGTTATCTTAAGGTTATCTTTTGTTCTAGAAAAGAGTTTCACTTTGACACCCCTCATTGTATGAAGAAGAAGAAGTTGCGGTTGAACTAGAGAAAAAGGAAGGCTTTGCATGATGATTTCAAAGTTCTCACTATGCCTCCACCAACTAAAGATCATGCCTAGCTATTTAATGAGGTTTTTCAACACTTATTCACCATGCCATGGATGTCATAATTGTTTTAGATCACATCTCTTTTCATGGAGCTTCTAGATTTGCATGTTCTTCTACTAGGAGTTGGATTTCATTATTAACTACATCTCATTTATGAGATTTTTTGTATAAATATTGGAAATATGGCATATCCTTTCTTATCTTTTTCCTTCTAGAGATATTATTTTGCATTTTGAATAACTTTTCTACATGTTGTAACCTGTAGAATGAGAATAAATTGAAGATTTGCCTTTCTTATTTGAGAAGTCTTTGCATATGCAAAGTTATTTGAATATTTTTAGATGTTTTAAATCTTATTTCAATCATGAAATTTCATTTGTGGTATTTTCTACCCTTTTGGAAGATTGTTTGATTAAAATAAAAAAAATCTTGTCCCTTTTATGAAAAATAGTGAATACTGCCTTTGATTTCAAATTTACATCAGTTTGTGCTCCTAAAAATTTCAATCTATTTTTTGCTCTATTTTGTTCATTAAATAAATCATTAAAATACACTATAAAAATATTTGGTCTAATCACCATTTTTAGTTTTGCAAATTTCATTCTCATAACTCTTTGCCCAACGAAACCTAGTTTAAGAGTAAGACCACTAAGAAGCAAAATTTCAATATAAGTTGGTATTTTATTAGTTGCACTAAATTTAGTGAAAATAATTTGACCTTCTCCAGAGGTTCACCTCAAATTTTCTAAGGTCCTATAGCTTGGAGGTGATCCCATTGTATCATTAGATTTTTGCACAGTGAGCTATGGCATCACAAATAAGTGAAAAATCTATGTGATAATCATTTTTAGCATGCTTGGTGGGACACAAAAGTTACTGAGAGATTGGTGATATTCTCAGAAAGAATTTTATGGTCCCTATACACATTTTAAACTACCTAGCGATTCTACTAGCTTACGAATTCATAATTTCAAGGATTATGTATGCCAAGCAAACAAACAAGATCATCTACTAAAGGTAAGAAAGTTGATTTTGTAGAATTATCATTTCCATCTAAAAAGAGATCAAGATTAGTTGTAACTTACTCTAAAGTATATCCTATAATTTTATTTGCATTTCCTACAAGTACTCGTATCAGTTTCATACCTCTCATAATGGCTAGAAATTTAAATTTCATGGCTTTCAATGGAGGAAACCCACTCTAGCTGGCCCAATATGATGATATAACTACTTCATCTTTAAAAATCCTTACATATTTACTAATGAAACTTCCACCACTCCTATGAAACACATACAAGATATTGTTAATATTTGTTCATTCCACAATGTGGTATAAGATAATGTTGTAATCAGACTCTTAGTCTCCTCTTTCAAAGGTAAATCCTTGCAAAGTTATATAGGCCTACCCCCAATTCCATCAATGTTTGGGATGACTTAGGAACTACACTACACACTCAATTTGAAGATAAGAGTGACCACCTCTCCCTGATTGAATAATTAACTGCTAATCAATGGGTTCCTCATGAGCTCATGACTAGTTTCAATTTCCATTTTCAAAAAACATGGAATAGAATTCTATAATTGGTCAAGCCAATTCCAAATAATTCTTTCTTATATTACTTAAGAGATTTGAATAGTGATATAGATGTTATGATTTAGTCAATGGGTGGCACTACACTTCCCAACACCTATGAAATTGTAATAAGGGTATAAAATTATCTAATTCAAGCTGAAAAAATTGCCTCAAGGCCACCAATGCCTTTATTTCTAGAAATAACTCCTACACCATTTGAAATTTCTCTAATTCCCACATAATTAAAGCACTAGCTTTAACTCCCATTCCAACAGATGATTTATATGAGGTTAAGTCATTATTCAAGAGTTTTGGAATTGAGTTAGTAGCAATGAATAGGAAACAATTTCATAACTACAAGTCTTATTAGTAGGCAAACCCAACATACCAATCTAATAAGCAGCCATACCAAGGCAATCAATAGCTATAGGGTCAAAATATGCAACCAAAACCTCTAAACATTTATGCTCTACCTACATTAGGTACTTCCAAAGTTATTGTACCTATTCAGAACAACCTGGCTTAGGAGTATGAGTGGTGTTATCCTTATTCTTAGCCACAGGATCATAATACTTGTCTTAAAGGTTTCATCACCAAGGTTTTATGGTGCAAGTCATATCAAACACCTAAGGCTAACAAAAAGAAATGACTTCCCAACATGCAAGTACACAATAACCTGTTCAAGGTGAGGTTACTCTTTTAAACTAGCAGGAGGAGGACATTTGTGGTGTAAATCAAGAGGAGTCATTTTTTAATGGTGGATGTCTAGTGGCAGCTAATACATGTTCAAATAAAATATCAATAGAATGTGATCAACCACCCAGGGTGGAGAAAGCTACAAATTTTAAAGTTGTACAAGAACCTAAAAAGAGCAACACAATACACAGGCCACCTTTTGTGCCCACAAGATAATCCAAAGCAAAAGCACCAAATCTAAATCTTGTAAAAGAAGACATGGTTCTCACAAATTCACCAATCAAGGTTGGTAACATTCCCTTCAATATCATGGAATAGATGAATAAAACTAATTTGAATGTCACTATGTGGGAGGCCCTGTCTATACCAATGCATAGAGATTTACTATAAGAAGCCTTAAAAACTTCCAAATAATGGATAAGGTTCTAGATAAGGGACATAATGTTGTAATTAATTTGTATCAGCCGTAAACTGATGCCAAAGTAAGCAAAAATGGTAAGCCTCCCCCTTTTATCTTTCACTCATAATAAGGAAGCATCTCATTCATAATTACATGGTAGATTCAGGGCCTAATAGTTTTGTCATGCCCAAAAACATAGTTGATGCTCTTGGCATTAAGTATACACCTATTTCAAAATGTGTGGTGCAATTATATGGGACTGATTTTAATATACTAGGGACAATAAAAGATATAAACCTCACTATCCATGCATGCCCAAGTTTTTCAATTTCCTATGATATCTCAATTATTGGTCTTTCCCCTTTTTTTTCCATTTGCCTTTCATGATATTTTATTGCAAAAATGGGAGGATACCTATCTATAGAGTGGTCTCACATGTTGCTTAGAATGAGATATGGAACAAAAGTAATAATAAAAGCTAAGCCAATAGTTAAAGACCATATTGATCCATACACCCCTACCCCTGTAGACATGAATTGTATATTATAGGTTCAAAAGGAGGAAAATGATTATGAAGTTTCAACACCCATTTCAGATATTATAAACATTCATTTAGATGAATGGGGATCATCTCTTCAATTCTATTCTTATGACTACATACATGAAACTAGGTTGGGTACATATTACATACATGAGAATGATGTAATCATCCCTTATCTTGTAAAACAAACTGAAGAAATTCAAGGAATGTGGAAAATATTCTTTGATGATTTGAGAATTAGAAATGGTATAGGTGCATATGTTGTATTGATCTCTCCATAAAAGGAGAGTTATTTCTATTCCTTCAGACTTCAATTTAGCTACACAAATAATGTAGATGAATATGAAGCTTTAATTTTAGGACTGCAATTGGCCAAGGAGAGAGGGATAAAATCCCTACAAATATTTTTTGATAGTGATTTGATTGTTAACCAAGTGAAATATAGAATCATAACTAAGAATAATCTACTAAGACATTACAAACATAGGGTTTGGGACCTATTAGAAGAATTCACCACTTTAAACATTTAAATTGCACCAAGATCACAGAACAAATATGTTGATCATATGGCCTCAGTAGGCTCCCAATATAACTTACCTAAATAAATGAATAAGAAAAATAGCATGTACAGTTGATAGTAAGTCCATTTGTCTCTGATAATGCACCCAATTGGCAAGTCTTCGATA
This sequence comes from Torreya grandis, assembly GCA_037957365.1. Taxonomy (NCBI): domain Eukaryota; kingdom Viridiplantae; phylum Streptophyta; class Pinopsida; order Cupressales; family Taxaceae; genus Torreya; species Torreya grandis. The sequence continues at coordinate 972,554 of JARHVA010001339.1, forward strand.
GTGGTCAACAAATTGTCAATTAACTAAGGGAAAAAGCTAAATTCTTTGATAAAAATTAGTCAAGGCTCCCAAATCAATACAAAGATCAAATCATTTAGTTTAAGATGAAAAAATTACCCATGGGCCTTATCATTTTAGAGAGTATCTTCAATTTAGATGATCAGTTGAAAGGCAAAAGAAGATAATTATAGTCAATGAAGAAGATTACGAGCTAGTAGTCATTTTAGAAGGCAAAACACTAAAGCTAGGAAAGGTATGTAATGATTTTGGACAATAAGATTTTATTGATTTGTGCCAAGAATTTGATGATAAATTCACTTAGATTTATCATGATTTAAGGGGGTTTGACGCTAGCTTAGCCCAACATACAATAGGACTTGATCTAAATACCAATCCTATTAGATAGAAGCAAAGACCCAATTAATCCAAAGATTAAACCCTTAATGAAGAGTGAGTTATCCAAATTTATAGAAGATAACATCATCTTCCCTATCAAATACTCATCTTGGGTAGCTACTTTGGTCCCTATAAGAAAGAAGAATGGTGAGATCAGGATTTTTGTAGATTTTAGGAACTTGAATAAAGTGTCTCTAAAGGATCATTATCCCCTTCTATCCATGGAGAAAATTTTGTAAACTATATCAGGATCTAAAAGATTTTCCCTTCTAGATGGTTATTTTAGATATAACCAAACATGGTGCAATAATCAAACTAGTGAAATATTGCCTTCACCATAAAATGGGGCATGTATGCATATAAAAAGATGCCATTTGGTCTGACTAATGCTGGTACAACATTTTAGAAATCCATGGATATGGCCTTCAAAGGTTTGATAAATGAGATTATCTTGGTATACCTAGATGATATCATTATTTACTCAAATCATGTTGAAGCACACTTGGATCACCTTAGGAAAATTTTCAAAAGGTACAAAGAATTTGGAGTTTCCCTAACCCCAAAAATTTGTATTTTTGCATTCCATGAAGGGAAACTACTTAGACACATTATTTCAAAAGAGGGTCTCTTAATAGACTCACAAAGAATTAGTGTTATATCTGCATTAGCACTACCAAGCCATAAAAAAGGATTATAGAGTTTCCTTGGAAAGATCAATTTCATAAGAAGATTTGTTCCAAATTTTGCCTTTATGGCCAAACCCCTTACTAAAATGCTTAAGAAGGGTAACATTTTCAACTAGACACAAGAAGGAAAAGATAAATTTGAAGCCATAAAGCAAGCTATCTCTTATGATTCTACCCTAGTCAACCCCAACTATGATAAAAATTTCATTCTTTATGCTTTTGGAGGGGAAGACAACATTTTGGCTATTCTAACTCAGTAGAATAAAGAACAATTAGAACAACCAATATCTTTTTTAGTCAATCCTTGAAGGGTTATGAAGAAAATTAAAGTTTCATGGAGAAGAAAGTATATGTTATAATCAAAGCTCTCAAAAAGTTTAGGAATATGCTCTCTAACAATAAAATTCGTTTGATGGTTAGTCACCAAAGTGTAAAAGAGATTTTACTCAATCGAGAGATAAACAAAAAAAGAGCAAGATGGATCACCAAAGTCATGAAGCATGATGTGGACATCAAAGTCACAAATCTTTTAAGAGGAAAGGGTTTATGTGAATAACTAGGTTATGATATTAAGACTATTTAAATAGTATCTAAATCAATATATGCTCAAAATGCACCTCAGCCAACCAACCCACCTATTTTCAATAGCTGGATCCGTAACATGACCATATTCTTATAGATTAGTGAGTACCTGTATGATTTTTAGTAGTCTAAAAAAAGGTAATTTAGACTCAAATACATTTATTATGTTCTTATTTATGGAATTTTATTTAAAATGATATTAATGGGGTCATGTTAAGATGTATTGAACACAATCAAATCCCCAAGGTGCTCGAAGAATTTCATGATGGCCTATCGATTGGATATTTCTATGAAAGAACTAACCATGAAAATAATGAGAGGGGGCTATTATTTGCCCAAAATATTCAAATATTCACACCAATGGGTGAGGAACTATGGAAAGTGTGCTTACTTCATAGGCAAGTAAAGATTAACATCTTTACCTCTCAAACCAATTCAAGTAGACCAACCATTTGCTTAATGGGGATTGGATTTCATTAGGATGATCAATACACCATTGAGTGTATGCCACAAATGGGTCCTCATAGCAATGGAATATTTCATAAGATGGATTGAAGTAGTTGTACTGAAAGATGTCATGGAGGCATCTATCCTAGATTTCATGGATGGCATTGTTTCAAGGTTTGGTATTCCTCACACCATTATTACAAAAAATGCCAAAGCTTTTATGGGCACTAAAGTGAGTGAATGGGATATAAATCATAGTGTATATAAGAGTACTTCTTCTAATTATTACTTGTAGGGTAATGTTTTGGTTGAGTCTGCCAATAAGAACCTCATAAGAATTATTAAAATGACAATAGAAGATAATCAAAGGACATGGAACACAAAGTTGAAATCAACACTGTGGGTTGATAGATCACTCCTAATAAATCCATTAGCAACTCTCCATTCATGCTGGTATATGGAAGGGAATCTAGAGTCCCACTATCAATTGAGTTACCATCTCTAGAACTCAATCACAAATTATATTTGATCAACAATGATGTAATGACAGTAAGATTGGTGGAACTCATAGAACTAGAAGAAGTTAAAAACCAATTGATGAAATTTATGGAAGAAAATAAGGCTAAAAAAAAGAGGACTTTTGACAAAAAATCATCTGATAGGAGATTCAATGAAGGAGACATGGTTCTCAAATGGGATGCGAACAAAGCTAAACCAAGCAAGCACACCAAATTTGATGCAATATGGAGTGGTCAATATATTATAACTTATTACAAAGAAACTAATGCATTATAGCTATCCAATCTTGATGGATCAGAATTACCTATCCCAGTCAATAGGATATACCTCAAATCTTAATTTTAAGGTTGGAATTCATTCCAAAAAATAAAATTTTGTATATATTATGGCTAGTTGTGTTTTATAAATAAGTGCTTTTGTATAGGTAAATTAGGAGTTTTTGTTTTCTTAGTTTGTTTTATTTTTCCTTGTTATGTCCTTTGTTCATGTAAATCCCAATTTTGTTCCTCAAAAGTTAAAGTGTATTAGCTTAAAATGACTCCATGCCCAATGAACTAGAAGGCTATTGGGAATAAATTGATTAGTAAGAAATCACCCCACAAATTTTACCAATTGTTTTGATATTTTGGTCCCAAAATATCAAAATGTCAAGTGGCCTAAGGGAGACCCCCTATTTTTTTATAAAAATGCCTTAAATTTCTCTAAAACACCCATTTTCCTAAGCCTACAGAATCCAAAGAATGGACTACAATTTGTAGTTAAAATATTTTCAAATTATTTCCCAAACCCTAGATCCCATAATACATTATTTGGTGTAAACCAAAAACCTGCTTATAATTTGTAATTTTGCAAATCGCAAATTACACTCAAAATTTTGCTTCTCATAAACTAAATACCCCACATAATCTAGAACTCCAAGTGCAATTTGTAATTTGAAAAATTGCAAATTGTTTCCCAAGTTTTACCTCCCACACAACACTCCATACAGAAACTAGAACTTGAAAAAGAATTTGCAAACTACAAAATTAAAAAGTTATAATCCAGGTTTTGCTTCCCATCAATAACCTCACTCGTGGAATGCATAACTCCAAGTGAAATTGCAATTTTACAAAATATTAAATTGTTCCTGGAGTTATGATTTCCCATTTTTGAATAAGTCAACCTATCTTTGCCCATGTTATCTGGAGGTCAACATGCAATTTTCAAAATTGCAAAATAGTAAAATTGTTTGAAGACTTTGAATTTCCACCACCCACCTCCATTAAAGAATTAATTACAAAGGATTAAATAAAACAAATTGGAGGTTTTTTTAGTCATTATTTAATCTTGCTAATCATGATTTAGAGCTCTACAAACATGACAATGACTTGATCCACATGCCATTCCTTTGCCACCAAACCATGACCTTATATTCCACTACCACGAGCCATGCTATGACACCATTTGACCCCTACATGGTATTACTTGGACTCCCCTTTATGTTTAATCCATCTTTTTCTACAAAATATCTCTCGTTTCTATTTTCTTGAAAATTATTTGAAGAATCTAGTTGTAGATTAGGCTTTTCATTACTTGTTTAGACATTTTAGAGATTTAGGGTTTTTGTCATCATATCTTGGGCTCTTTTATTAGGTTTAGTTTCCCATGAGGTTGTGTTTTTTAAGTTTCATAGTGAAAATCTAGGGCTTGTAATTTCAAACCAAAGAATATTCCTAAGTATATCCCCATAAAATAGTTGAGAATATTCCTTATTTGATCCCTCCAAGTCCCTACAAACTTTTGACCTACAACGTGCACCTCTCATCTCCATAGTATTTTCCATTACTTCAAACAACTCTAAGTTATATAGAGTTTTCACCTAAAAAATACAACATATAACCCCACAACCATTCCTATTGCTTAGAACAACTCTAAGTTTCATCAAGTTTGCCACCTACAATTTACACCTCCAATCTCTACCTAATATTTTAACCTAGTTTTGCATCTACACTTGAGAAACTCCAAGTTCCACCAGAGTTTCCACTTAATTCTAGCTCCTGTAAATCCTACCAACTTTTTAGTTGGTTTTCCCTTAGCAATTTTTCCAGAATCCATATCTGGGAAAGACATGAAGTTTAAGTCTAAGGTACCTAGTGTAACTCTCAATTTGGAATCCAACACCACAAAAATTATAGATACAGACCTAGGCCACATTGACCTAGGTGACTTTTAGACCAAGATCAATACATAATTCAAGAATGACTAGATCTAAAGCATCAATTACTTTGGATTTCCCCAAGTAGTAGATTTTCACCTAATTGTAAAAATCCATAAGTCGGTACTCTTGTTATCACAACATTATGATGCTGATAATAAAGAGGTATTAAATGATAAAGGGGAAAATATTTTAAATCTGGACCTAGATTTCATTGACTCCATGTTCATGATACCATAATTTGAGAGTTATCTATACATAATTCAGAATCATCCAAAAAATTATTTAAGACAACAACAATGGATGCTAGAGAGTAATGAACAAGCAATGACTGAGAATCCCTAAGGATACATCTACTAGATTTCCTAAGACATTGGCAAGGATTGATTTTAAAGATGAGGTAGGGGATATAATTATATTACTGCATAGGATCATTGGTAGTCCTGATGCAAAGAGTTTCTAAGATTGGATGTATCAATACATATGGGTCATTCATGAGAATAAACAATACATTCACTAGGCCCAACTCATCAGTAATTCTCTCCACAAGTAGTTGATGGAGGTTCAAACCACAAGAAATTTTTACATGACCTCCTACCTAGTATTTATATTGGCCAAAGGGAGATATTTCCCAGATCTCAATATAGTGGTTAGTGAGGGAAATAAAGTGTTTAAATATTACCCTAACCTCACTCTTGAGGCAAAAAGACAACACTTTAAGAGAGTTAAAGATGCATTCATCTAATACATCATAATAATGTTTAATAAGGAACTTGAGAAAAAGAGATTCTTTGATGCAATCAAAATGGAGATCACCCAGTGGGGTTCCTACTTCATCTAGTTCCCCACCTACTCCTACATTGGTGTATGTGGATTTAGTGGTTTCCCTTACACATTTACAAGATATGTGAGTGATAAATGGGCTTTGATAGAGCTAGTGAGACAACTTGTTGAGACTCACAAGTTATTATCTAGTAAACACAAGTCAAGAATTCATTTCCTAATAAGTATATGCAGATACACATGCCCATCCATAGCCAAACCCAAGTATGCAAAGGTATAAATGACATAAATGACCCTAAGAGCTTTGGAGGTGAGGCCATTCTATGATGTTCATGGAAATATCACCAACACATTGGGAATCACCACATATTCCCATGTCCCCTACTTTGAAGATTTCTAAGAAGATTTGGTTGATGAAGAGGAAGTAAAATTAAAGGACCACTCCAAAATGACCTTGGATCAAGTCAAAGCTTTTGACTTAGCACTAGTCCCTAAGGACTTGATGGATGAAGAGTCCTTAGTTGACAAAGTCTACTATGACAAAAAGATATAATTTCAACCCCTTCCATCAGTAAGGTGGTATATTCCTGAGTCTTTATCTCTAATAGATAGAACTACCCATGTGATAAATAAAAAACTTAACTAGCTCATAAGTAAAGGGTTCCAAGTGACTAAGGATACAGTATCATTGAAAAACTACTTAAGCTTAAGGAACAAGGAGTTATACCATCAACAAAGGGTCTGAGTGGTGCAACAACAAACTGGCTAGATAGGCTAGTGATCTCCCACAAATGAAAGATGAAATCAAATGCAAAGAAGTGGAAATAAATCAAAGAGGAAACAATAGTGTACCAACCAATAGTCATTTCATCTAAGGACACAATTAGTTAAATCACCCATAGATTTAACCCCCATCTTAGTAATAGTCATAGCTTGCATCTTTGTGATTCATGCCCCACCTATTTCTATTGTTTCTATATCTCCAACACCTCCTCCTCCTATCTCCACTCCTCTTTCATCCCAAGTGATTCCAACCTCCATTCCCATTAGTTTACCCATAATAATAAGTCCATTTATAATAGTGTAATTAAGTCAATTGGACACTCAGGTCTCCCTTTAGTGGATACTTAGGTTTCCATTTTAGTTTCTCCTCTTAGAATTTTACTCCCTCCTTCCAAAATTCCTTCCATTTCATTTAAAATCCCTTCCATTCCATCCCCATTAGTCACCAACACTACACATTAGTATCTAGCCATAGATTTAGTCATTCCGACTTCAATCTCATTAGCCATCTTAACCCTTGGGATAAGTATTGTTTTATCTTCATCCCTATTCATCATTCCCACTTTACCACCCCTGAGCATCCCTACCACTTTAATTGACTCATTTAAAGCTTTGGACTCCACACTTCCACCAATTCCTATGTTTTAACTCCCTGTGTCTACTCCTTCATTGATCTCACTTCCATATTCTATACCCCCAATAGAAACATCTATTTCCATTGGCCTTTCCTCTTCCACTTCTATAGTAACCCCAACCCTTACAATGGAGATAGAGAAGGTGCAAGTCCTTGATGCAAATGTGGACCTTAAGCCCATAGATGAAGGAGAAATTTCATAGACATCTATCAATCAATCAATGAAAATATCAGTATAGGATAAAATATTAATCACTATGCCCACTAGTACAACATCTTCAATTGTAGATTCTCAAGTGATAGTGTTTGCATAATAGGATGCTACACCTAGTTGGTTAGCACAAACAATGGGGAAGAAATGCAAGTAGATGGTGTCCCCAAGTACATTGGATTTTTGTCTCTTAGATACACACAAGAAATTCAAGATAAATCCCCAAACCATTTCAAGAATATTATATGACTCAGTAGGGGGAAAGTATGTAAAGATTATAATCCTCCCACTAGACAAATAGAAAGAAGATCTAGTGGTGGGGGACTATTAGGCATCAAAAGTTCACCTTGGACATCCTACGAGAGAAGGGTTAAAACATGATGGTCAATCCATCATTAACTCCCTCTTTGAGAAAATGGATAGTGACAAGGTCACTAAGGATGAATTGAAAAACAAGGTTGAACAACTAAAAAATGCACTGAATAAATTCATAGATCCCACTGTGTAATCAACACAACCTAAATTAGCATAACCAGTCACCCAGATCATAGATCAAGAAACATTTGATGTAGTGAAATAAATTGGTAGCATGGAAAGGGACACCAAAGAATGGGTAGAAGAGATCATCTCCAAAGGTAACAAAGTTATTGATATGGTAATGGATCACTATGTAATTTTGAGGGAAAAAGAGTCACCCTAAGAGAATAAGTCAATAAATATGGAGAGATAGAAATATTGAATCTATTTTATCCAAAATTGACAGTTGTAGATTTGATTAACATAAACATACTCTTTGCATAAAACATACTAAAAAATGATGGAGAGCAAGAGGATTTAGATAGAAAATCTTAAATCAAGATAAATATGCTTACAAATGTTGCCCATAAGGCTAAATTTACAAAATCAAATCCTTTTAGTAGAGGAGGTTCAGAGTAAATTCAAAGAAGTGATAAAAAAATAATCTAAATGAGTGAAGTAAAAGTCAAATTTTCAAAGGTCCTTTTGAGTGAATGTGCTAATACCAAGTGTCAAAAGCACAGAGTCTGTTTGATAGAGGACTAATGAGAATGATCCTGTCAGAGTTAATGATTAAGCTAGTTAGAAGATTAATGACTCCTGCTTAATCAAACATTGGAGATATAATGAAACATGATGAAGTCAAATTATCAAAAAGAGCCTCAAGTGAGTGCACAAGTGACAAGTGTCACATTTATAGAGCTTGTTAGACAGATACCCAGTAGTGTAAGTTTGATAGATATAAAGAATGAGCTTGTCAAAAGATTTGATGGTGCATAGGTGATCATGTAAAAGAGATCCAATGGAGAAAATAGACTCAAATACTATAAAGAGCTCAACATTTAACAACTAAATAAAATTAAATATCATGCAACTTTAAATATCTAATGGCTTGTGTAAGCTTGGATGAGAGAAATCTAATAGAGTGAGTGGACTTAGATGGAATAAAGTGATTAATGTTTATTGACACAATGGAAAGTTAAAGACTGAGTAGGTTTAAGAAGATTGACAGATCAAAAAAAATCCAAAGATATAAGAAGTATCAAGATGAGGTCAAAGTTTGAAAGTTTAACAACCAAGTCAAGGTAAAGGTTGTGCATCTTCAGAGATCAAATGGCAGATGGAAGCTAAGATCTAGAGATCAATTAGATGCATTTTAAAGTTGAGCTATTTGAATATAGACCATTGGATTGTGGCACCAAAGGTAAGATCAATGACTAACATTTAAAGTAATGTTCAGACAAATAGTTAGTTAGAGAAACATGCAAGCACTTATGTATAGGCTTTATATCTATACACAGACAATGATATTGATTGATCCAGCCAATTAAATCTACATTAAAGAGCTTGTGCATCAAAACTTAAGTCTAATAGATTCTATAGATAGTAAAGAGATATATAATTATGGCATGATGCATGGAATCAAGATGTAAGAACTAACAGTTCAAGTCTTAATGAACTAAAGTCCAAAATTGATATGATTTGTTTGTAGTCCAAGTGTGAACATAGAGAAGAAGCAAACCCTAAATCACACACACACACACACACACACACACACACACACACACACACACACACACACACACACACACACACACACACATATGATATATAGGACAAATAAAAAAGTGTTAAACTATTGTATTTGATATTGAGCTAAATTTAATATAGATCAGAGTGGTTGGTGAAGGCAATGAAGTGTGTTGGATAGAGAGATATCTAGACATAAGACCCAAGGAATAGAGAGGAGAAAAGAGGAAGAAAATCACAAAAATAATGTGTAGAGTATGATCAATTGTAGATTAGACTTGTAACAAAGAATAGAGATTTGGATTCATGTATGAATCTAATTTATCAATTGGAGTTGTTGCTCTATAGAAGAGTCTAATAGGTTAGTTCCATTAGATAATCTTAGTGGGTTCTCAGATTAGGGAGTAGGTGCTTCCTTAGAATTGGTGCTCTTAAATTATGGGATTTGTGTCTCCTTAGGATTAGTGTCCTTAAACATTATAACTAGTGAGGTTTTCCAGTGATGCTTTGAACTATGAGGCTAGATTAATATAGTATATTCTAATAGCTATTCTCATTGTGGTTTTTCCCTTTGGGTTTTCCACATATAAATATAGTGTCATGAGTATTTGTGTGTGTATGATATTTTCATGCTTGATTTGATCTACATATATATATTAATCTACATTGAAAGTATTTAAAGAACTAGTTTTAATTGATATAGTTTTAATTGATATACTGATTCACCCCCCTCTCAATATCTAGTTGTGTTTTAATAATTGGTATCAAATCATAGGGTTCCTTGAAAGAATATTGATTAGCTTAGGTAGATCTTGGAATAGTGAACACAATGGCTAGTCAAGAAGGATCTTCATCAAAAAATCACCTCTATTTGATGGATCTAACTACACATTTTGGAGCATAAGAATGGAAACATATCTATCCTCATTAGGGTTTGATGTATGGGTGTTTGTGGTAAATGGATATATAACCCCTACTATAAATCCTACTGATCAGGATACCAAAAAGGCATATGAGAATAATGCCAAGGTAAAGAATGCTATTCTTTGTGGATTGTCAAACTCAAATTTTATCAAAGTTATGCACTGTCAGAATGCACAAGACATATGGAACAAGTTGAAGGGCATCTATGAAGGAGATCACAAGGTAAAGCAGGCCAAGCTATAAACTTACAAATGCAAGTTTGAGAGACTTAATATGAATGAAGAGGATAATATTGCATATTACCTCCTTAGGGTAGATGAAATAGTAAATGCAATTAGAGGCCTTGGAGAAGATATGAAAGAGTCAATCATTGTCAATAAGGTTTTAAGATATTTGCCATCAAGATATGATTATAAAATCTCTACAATAGAAGAATCAAGAGATCTAGATAAACTCACTGTTGATGAGTGACATGGGACCTTCATAGCCTATGAGATGAGAATGGGAGAGACAGACACCTTCAAGAGAGAAGTTGCATTCAAAGTAGCCAAGAAAGTAAAGGAAGAAAAATCTACATCTGAATCTGAGGAGACTAATGAAGAAGAAGATAACTTTGTCAGAAAACTAAAGAGAGGATCTGGAAAGTATAGAGGTAAGTTACCCTTCAAATGCTTTAACTATGGAATAGTAGGACATTTTGCTACTAAATGCCCTCATAATAAAAGGGATAACTCTAAGCAATTAGAGAGTAATAAAGAGGTGAAACCCTATTATCCTAAGAATAATAACTTCTTCAATAATAAGAAAGGTCTATACACAAAAGAAGATAATGACTCAATGGAAGACAATGATAGTTCAAATTATGATCATGACTATGCTTTTATGGCTAAGGGAAATGAATCCCTATTCATGATAGTAGGATCACATTTTTTAAATCTAGATCAGGATGAAGTTGAAGACTCAGCTGAAGAAGAATAAGGAAAAGTAGATCTAGAATGTGAGCTCATATGTGCTCTAGATGAGATTGACAAACTGAGAAAAGGTAACTCAAAACAAAAAAATCTTAGACAAAAGAAATTTGAGATATTTTTTAAAAGTCTTGGAAAATTTGATTAGATGGTAACTAGACTAAATACACAAGTTTAAGAGGCTAAAATAATAGAAGATGTAGTCAAAATGGAACTGCAATCTAAATATATTGAATGTGTGAAGCTTGAGGTAGAAATAGTGGCTTTGAGAAAAGAATTTGAAAAAGCCAAAGGTCAACTAAATAAAAGTCTAAAGTTGATAGGAGGATCAAACATTCTTGATTAATTGATCAACTCTCAAAATCACTCAAATAAGAGATTAGGTCTAGGTTATGAGAAGTGAAAAAGTTCCTCAACTAGTACATCTGCTAACCTATATGAAAACTTCAAAGTAGAAAGAGAATCAAAATAAAAAAAAAGATAAATCTTGCAACGATACAAAGATAAACTCAAACACAATTGATGTGAAGAAATCTAAACCTAAAAATAAGCTTGAAGATAAAAATAAGACAAAGGTAGCTGATGTTAATGGATACACCAAGATGAGAAAATTAAAGAAGCCACAACTTAGAATAATTCCTCATGCTGCACCAATAAATTCTATGACCAGGTATTCCTCATCTTTTTATAGTTATTGTTATAGTTGTAATCATTTTGATCACAAGGCTAGTAATTGTAGAGTTGTAACTACAAGGAAAATCAATTTGGTAAGCAAAAATTCATTTACACCCTTGGTAGATACAAATATAATGTGATATATTGCAATAAATTTGGTCACATAGCTAAGCATTGTAGAACTAGATTTGTAAGATAAAAAGTACATAATGTAAATAAATACATGCCTCCTAATGTGAAAAAAGGTTCATAAATTTTTGAAAATAAGCTAAATAAAAACCCCAAGGATGTGTGAAGAGTGAAAAATTAATCCATGATTGCTCAAACTACACTTTATGCCAAGGAGTAGAATTTGTGGGTAATAGATATTGGTTATTTAAAGCATATGACTAGTGACAAGATCAAGTTCACCAAATTAAGAAAATGTAAGGAAAGATCTGTCAACTTGGAAGACAACACAACAATACATATTAAAGGTAAAGGAACCTTGAACATAGATGGTAAATTGCCTACACATGATGTCCTTTATATTGAAGGATTAAAGCATAATCTGCTAAGTGTCAGCCAAATATGTGAAAATGGATATAAGGTCACATTTGATGCAGAAGGTTTCAAGCTAAAGAGATTTGGAAAAATATTTTTAAAAGGGAAAATGACTAAGAGCAATATCTACAATCTTGTTGAAGTGAATGGTAATAGCCACTTGATGGGAAAGATTGATGAGAGTTGGTTATGGCATAGGAGAATGGGTCATGTCAACTTTGATAATCTAGTCAAAGTGAGCTCAAATAAGTGTGTGAGACACATGCCCAAGATAACCAAACATGTAGACAAGGGTTAGATTTAAAACAAAGGAGTATGCAACTACAAATATACTACTTGCAAGAATGTCAACTAGGTAAGTAGATAAGGGTTAGATTTAAAACAAAGGAGTATGCAACTACAAAGCTTCTATAGTTATTTCATACTGATCTTTGTGGTCCTACCAAGACAATAGGATCTAAAGGAGAACAACACTTCATTTTATTTGTATATGACTACTCAAGAATGACATGGGTAACCTTTTTGAAGGAAAAATCTCAAGCCTTTGAGAGATTCAAGATCTTTAGAGCCATGGTTGAAAATGAGATTGGAAGAAAAATCAAATGCTTAAGATATGATAAAGATGGATAATTCACCTCAAATAAATTCATAGAGTATTTTGAAAAGCATGGGATCAAAAGTCACTAATCTAAAGCAAGGAATCCACAACAAAATGGAGTTATTGAGAGAAAGAATAAAATAGTTGAGGAAATGGCTAGAACAATGCTAAAGGAGGCCAAGTTACCTGATGGATATTAGAGAAAAGTAGTCCAAACAGTATTATACATCTTGGATAGAGTTCAACTGAGGGTAAATAGTGATAAAAATCCCTATCAACTATGGTATGGATAACCTACCTCTATTAAGTACTTTAAAGTGTTTGAAAGAAAATACTACATAAAAAAGGAGGATAAATTGGGAAGCTTTGATTCAAGATGTGATGAAGGAATATTTATTAGTTATTCCACTCAAAGCAAGGCCTATATATTTTATAATAATATGCTACACAAGATGGTGGAGAGCATAAATGTTAAGGTAGAATAAGGCATAAAACATGTTGAACCTGAAAAGGAAACTAGTAATGAAGATTCAAATCTTGAAGAACAATTAGATAGTGAAGAGGATGAGGAAAATAATGAAAAAGCACCTCCAAGATTTATTCAAAAGGATCATCCTAAAGAGTAGATAAATGGAAATAAGAGTGAAGGAGTTCAGACAAGGAAAAGAGATGTAATAAATAAGGAGCAAGTAATTTTTGCTCTAATGTTTGAAATTGAGCCTAAGAGCTATGTTGAAGCTAGAAAGGATGAGAATTGGCTAAAAGCCATGGAAGAAGAACTAAGCCAAATGGAAAAGAACAAAACTTAGTAATTAGTTTCAAGACCCTGAAACAAGAATGTGATAGGAACAAAATGGGTCTATATAAATAATCTCAATGACGATGGAGATATTATAAGAAATAAATAGATATTGGTGTGCAAGGGATATGCATAAGTAGAAGGCATAGACTTTGAAGAAACATTTTCTCTAGTTGCTAGATTGGAACTTATAAGAATTTTTATAGCATTCTCTATTTACAAGAAGTTCAAAGTCTATCAAATGGATGTAAATTCTATTTTCTTGAATGGGAACCTAGAAGAGGAAGTCTATATTGAACAACCATTAGATTTTTCGTTGTTAGATGAAGAAGATTACGTGTGTAGACTAAATAAAGCATTGTATGGTCTAAAATAGGCACTAGAGAATGGTATTCAAGATTAGACCAATACCTACAACAACAAAGTTTTAATAAAGGATGTGCATATAGTAATCTATACTTCAAATAAGAAGGTGAGCATATGTTGATTATTATTATTTATGTAGATACAATCATCTTTGGTGGTATCAATAACAAAATGTGTAAAGAATTTGCTACACAAATGTAAAGTGAATTTGAGATGTCTATGCTAGAAGAACTTTCCTTCTTCCTTAGTCTACAAATAACATAATCTGATGAAGGGATATTCATATCCCAAACTAAGTATGCAGAGGAGATGCTCAAAAAATTTAGAATGAAAGATAGAAAACTAGTTAGTACTCCCATGATAACTAGATGCAAGTTGAGCAAAGAAGATGAGTCACTTGATGCAAATCAAACTATGTGCAGGTCAATGATAGGTAGCTTAATATACCTAACTACATCAAGACCAGATATCATGCAAGCAATATGCATGATTACTAGATTTTAGGCTACTCCTAAAGAGTCACATGTCAGAGTAGTGAATAGAATATTTAGATACATCAGGAACATAATTGACTATGGCCTATGGTACCCTAAAAATGTATATTTCACTTTGATAACATATACAAATGTTGATTAGGAAGGAAGTGTAGATGATAGAAGAAGCACTAGTAGTAGTGCATTTTTCCTTGGAAATATACTTGTTTCATGGCTAAGCAAAAATCAAGATTCAGTTACTCTTTCTACAACAGAAGTAGAGTATGTAGTAGTAGTGGTGTGTTGCACTCAAGTCCTATGGATGAACTAAACACTCAAAGACATCAAGGTTGAGTATAAGTCACCTATTTATATTCTTTGTCATAATTCAAGTGTAATAAATATGTCAAATAATCCAATGATGCATTCTATAACTAAGCACATATCAATCACGTATCACTTCTTAAGAGAGAGGGTTGTAGATCAAGAGGTCACAATGGAATATATGCCAACTAAGGACCAGATTGTAGACATATTCACCAAACCTCTTCCCAAGGAACAATTTCAATATTTGAGGCATAATTTGGGAGTGGTGGCTCCTAAACCACATCACTAAATCATTAGTGATAGTACATGAGTCTAGGGGACGTCTCATGGAAGCTTTATTAATCCCTACAAAAAGAGAGAAAAATTAACTCAGGCATGTATAATTCTAAAAATTACTAATGAGTTGAAATTTGTAGATTCTTGGACAAACTCCTTTATATAATAAATGGGGATAACACTTTAGACTAGCAATGAGAAGGATTCACTTTGCCATTAATGTCAAAAGGGGAGAAAAATGGCAAATGCTCTTTGTAAAAGTTAGGAGAAAAAGTGAAAATGCTCTCTATAAAAGTTTGGAAGAGTAGAGAAAGTTTCTAAGATGAGTTTAGGAAAATATGCCATTACCTAAGGGGTAAAAAGTTTGGTATGAATAGCTTCAGTTCATATTCATCATAAACCAATGCAAGTAATGCTAGATAAGGATCAAATTATTAGAAGATTAACACATGAAGTGTGCATCAGAGCATTTAGTTTGACATCAATGTCAAAGGGGGAGATTATTGGCAATATGATTGTCATTGATGTCAAAAGAGACACTATAGATGTCATTGATGTCAAAAGTATCAGACAATATTGATGGAGAGATCATGTTTCACAATTGCACTATGAATAGTTGTCATGCTTTTATGGAGACCATTTATGGATGATTAAAGTCAAATAGATAGAAAATATATTATGGGTTTTTCATGAGCATCTTGAATATATGGACTATAGGTTCAAATGAGAAATAATGAGCCCAAAATTGAATTATCTTTTCTCTTAAATTGAATAGGGTATCTCAATAAACCCTAAGGGTTTATCCATGGCATCAACAACCAAGGTTCTATTTTAGTGTTGACATGGTATAGCTGAGAATTGGTAACTAAAGTTACAACTTAATTCCATATCATTGTTAAGAAACCATCCCCTCAACCTAAAAATTATCAGTTCTGAGTAATGATCAAAGGACTTTATATTTTCCTAAAGATAAGACTTAATATATGTCCCAACTAGATCAATGACTCGGACTTCATCATACATAGACAATCCAATGGAGTGAAGTAAAGTCAATGTGTCAAAGGTCCCTCTAAATGAATGCATTAATGCCAAGTGTCACAAGCATAGAGTCTATCAAATAGAGCACCAATGAGAATGAGACTGCTAGAGTTAATGATTGAGCTAGCTGGAAGATCAATGGCTCATGCTTAATCAGACATTAGAGATCCAATGGAGTGAGATGAAGTAAAATTGTCAAAAAGAGCCCTAAGTTATCATGTAAGTGACAAGTGTCACATTCACTAATCTTGTTAGATAGATAATGAGCGTAAACTTGAAAAATATAAAGAACAAGCTTATCAAAAGATTTGATGGTACATGGGTGATCATGTAAAGGAGATCCAATAGAGTGAATGGAATCAAATGCTTTAAAGAGATCAACATTTAAAAACTAAATAGAAGTAAATATCATGAAAATTTATAGTTGCAATAACATGTGGAAGCTTGGATGAGAGAGATTTAATAGAGTGAGTGGATTTAGATGGAATAAAGTGATCGGTTTTTATTGATGCGGTGGCAAGTTAAATACTGAGAAAGTTTGAGAAGATTGATAGAGTGAAAGTGATCTAAAGATATAGGAAGCAACAAGATGAGGTCAAAGTGTCAAAGTTTAATGACCAAGTTAAGGTAAAGGTCATACATCTTCAAAGATCGAATGACATGCATAAACTAGGATCTAAAGATCGAATAGACATGTTTTAAAGTTACTCTATTAGAATATGGACCATCAGATCATGGTGCCAAAGGAAAGATCAATTATCAATATTTAAATTCATGTCTAGACAAATGGTTAGTTATAAAAACATGAAAAAACTTATGTATAAGCTCTATATCTAAACATAGATAATAATATTGATCGATCCAACTAATCAAATCTACATTAAAGAGATTATGCATAAAAACTTGAGTCTAATAGATTCTATAGATAGTAAAGAGATTTGAAATTATGATGTGATGCATGGAATCAAGATGTGGAAACTAATAATTAAATTCTTAATGAACTAAAGTCTAAAATTGATATGATTTGTTTATAGTCTAAGTGTGAACATAGAGAAGAAGAAAACTCTAGATCATTTATTTATATATATGATATATAGAACAAATAAAAAAGATTTGAACTATTGCATTTGATATTGATCCAAATTGAATATAGAGTAGAGTGGTTGGTGAAGGTAATGAAGTGTGTCAAATAGAGAGATATCTATACACATGACCCAAGGAATAGAGAGGAGCAAAGAGGAAGAAAGGCATAAAGACGATGTGTAGAGTATGATTAGTTACAAATTAGACCTATAACAAAGAATAGAGATTTGGATTCATGTATGAATATGATTTGTAAATTAGAATTATAGCTCCATAGAAGAGTTTGATAGGTTGGTGCCATCATAAAATCTGAGTGGGTGCTCAAATTAGGGAGTGGGTACTTCCTTAGATTTGGTCTTTATCATTGATGGCAACCTCAAACTAAAGTTGTCACATCCTAAAACTTGTACTACACATGCCAACCTACATATATCATATAGTAACTCCCCCTTACTATATCATATTGTACCTATTCCCTGTACCTATTCTTATACCTATACATGTACCTATTTATGCACTTCTCCCCCTTTGACATCAATGGCAAAGGGCTTATCTTGGAGCTAACACTTAGCTCCCCCTCAACTAATGTTGATCCTCAATGGTAGGAAGTAAAATAAATTACTCCCAACTCCTCTCATATATCCTTGAATGTGTCCTTTGATCATGCCTTTGTGAAGATGTCTGATAACACATATAAATTGTTGCCTATCCTCTGAGCACCTACAATCAACTCATCTCAATATTTTATTCTAAACTCATAACATTCTACATAAAACTTTAATGTGTATCCCTAATCACATATTTGACTTACACTCAACATATTATTCTTAAGACCTTCTACATATAATACATTCTTAGTTTTGGTTATACCATTATCCAAACTCAAAGTACCTTTTTTGGCTATCCTAGCAGTGGTTTTGTCTCTAAATTTCACTATACCACCATTGATCTTATTTAGAGTTATGAACTTTATCTTGTCTCTTGTCATGTGCCAAGAACATCCATTATCAATGAACCATGGTTGTTCTTCATTTATTGCATGCAAAGTTGTCTGAACTAACATAGAATCTTTAGGTTGTTTCTTTTACCATGAATTTGTCTGAACTTTCTTCTTAATGAATAGAGCCTTGAGCCTTTGATCCTTTTTTATTGACTCAAACACACTTATACAATGTCAAGGTATGTGTCCAAAATTATTACACTTGTAACATATTATGGTCTCTTCATCAAAGCCCGATAGAGAAGCAAAAGAGTTATGGCTTCTGATTGACTCTGCATGAGTTTCCTTCTCCTTGTTTTTGAAATTGTTAGCTCTTTTCCAAAATTATATTTTCTTATGACCATATCCATTACAATAAAAATAGTAACCATGAAAATAGAACCTATTTGTGTATCTTTGTTCTAATTATCTTTTTTAGCTCTATTCCTTCTAGCCTTCTTTGTTTGAGATATCCTTTGTATTCTTCACTTCTTCCCTTTTTGTTTCCTCTTTTGTAAGAGTTTCAGCATATCTATTTTTATTTTCAAATCCAATACATGTCTTATATGATGTTGACTTTTGACTTTCCAATTATTATTTAACAATCCTCAAATTTTGAATCACTGACTAATTTTTCAATATCTTCTTTTAAAGAGGCATTTTCAATAACATACCTTTCACATTCTTCACTTACTTTTTACAACTGTGTTGTTAGATATTTTTCATTATTTGTGGCTTCTTCAAAGTGTGCTTGTAGATATTCAATTATTTCCTTTGACTCCTTTTCATTTTCCTTGATCTGATGCTTCAATCTTTGATTCTTCTTCTCAACAACTTCTAACTCATCTAAGGCATAAATGAGTTCTTTTAGATTTGCCTTAGATTCATCCTCAATTTCATTATGTTCTTCTTCTTGATCATATATACTTTTTCTTGTGAAGGCATCTTCATGTATGGTCATGAATAGATTCTCTTCTTCATCTGATTCACTGACTCCACTATCTTTGGCTGAGCTAAGATCTTTAGAATATAAACTCTTCTTATTGAATCTCTTCTTGTATTTACCTTTGAATTTTTTCTTGTATGTAGACTTTCCTTCTTCATTGTCACCATTATTCTTATCTGGGCATATATCTACAAAATGTCCAATCTTACCACATTTAAAACATTTAAATAGTAATTTTATTTGATATTTACTTGTGTCTTTTTTAGGCTTACAGATGAATAGAGCTTTGTTGTCATCTTCCTCATCACTAGAGCTATCACTTGATTATCAAATCTTGGATTTATCTTTTTTTGATATCTTGAAAGTAGGATCCCTCTTTGAGAGTTTCTCTTGTTTGGTCCACATCTCATATGTCATAAGAATACCATGTAGTTTATCCATCCTTATCTTGGCTAGATCCTTCATCTCCTTGATTGCCAAAACCTTTGCATCATATCTCATTGGTAGAGATCTCAAAACCTTTTTAACCACCATTGATTCTTCTAAATTTTCTCCAAGACCTTGAATCTCATAAACAATTTGATCAACCCACAAAAAATAACTCATTATATTTTCTTCCTCTTCCATCTTCAAACTCTCAAACTATCTTCTTAAAGTTTGAATCTTAGCTCACTGAACCTTTTCGTCACCTTTGTAAATATTCTCAAGATTTACCCAAGTCTCATGAGAAAATTTACATTGCATAAATTTAATAAATTCTAATTCACATAAACCACTTAAAATATCATTTAAATCTTTAGCATTATTTTCACTTGCCTTCTTTTCCATCAGAGTAGTTATAAGTGTCTGTGGCTCTTCATGTTCTTCTAACACTACTTGCCAAATATCAAATCCAAGGGCCATCAAGTACATCCTCATCTTTATGATCCAAAAGGCATAATTTCTCCCATCAAACAAAGGTTCCTTAGTTGTATAAAAACTTCCATGTGATCCAACCATCATGTTTTCCCTAATCTACCTTCAAGCTGTAAAACTCTTCCCAAAGAACCTGCTCCAATACCAATTATTAAGCATAGGATATACCGAGGGGTGTTATGATCTTAGAGTACAATTGATTACTTTTGTATAAGCAACTAAACATGGAATTGAAACCAGAAGTAATAAGTAACTAGAAATTAGAAACAATAAATAATAAGAGATACAAGAGACAACCAATCTGTATTAAACTCTTCCAAAAGGAAATACAATGAATAAATCTCTCTCTTCTCACACCTCTTAGATATACAATAATTCTCCCTCAAGAGTCTCTCTCTCTCTCTCTCTCTCTCTCTCTCTCTCTCTCTCTCTCTCTCTTAATCAATTACAATCAATTCAATTACTGAATTGTCACCCCCCTAATTACAATATTGCCCCATGGGTCTCTTAAATAGAATTGAAAGCAAGCAATAATTATATAAATAGACTCAAGACTAATTTTAGTCTTTACATGCAAACTAACTATTTTCTTAAAAATAGAAAATTTGGAAATGCACAGAAGTTGGTGTCGGTCTGAAGATGACCGATGTCGGCTGACCCCTAACCAATGCCAAATCCTTCATGGCAAATGTGTGAGCTAATTTTACCTTAAGCTCAGTAATTTCCTACATGTGTGAACCTACAACAAGCATATCATCTACATACAGTAACAGGATAATATAACTACCATTATCCAATCTGTTAAAATAAACAAAATGGTCAGATTGACATTTACTAAATCTATGCTCTATCATAAACCTGTCAAACCTCAAATACCATTGTCTTGGAGCTTTTTTAAGACCATATAAGCTTTTCTTCAACTTGCACACAAGTTTCTCCTTACCTTTGACCTCAAAACCTTTTGGCTGATCCATATATATCCCTTCATCCAAATATCCATGAAGAAATGCTATCTTAACATCAAGTTACTCAAGATGAAAATCCTTAATAGCAACTAAAGACAATACAGTTTGAATAGAAGTCATCTTTACTATAGGAGAAAAAATTTCACCAAAATCAATACCTAGTTTCTATGCAAATCCCTTTACTACCAACCTGGCCTTATGTCTCATTTGCCATTCTCTCCTTCCTTTAACCTGTATGCCCATTTGTTTTTTAGTGCTTTCTTTCCAGATGGCAACTCAACCAAATCCCACGTATGGTTCTCTTCCAAGGAATCAATTTTCTCATTCATGCCATGCTCTCACTGTTTCCTGGATTCTACCTGCATTGCCTCATCAAAACTTTTTGGTTCTCCACCATCAATGAGTAACAAGTAGTATAAAGAAGGGGAATAATGAATTGGAGGTTTACTTACCTTTTTCGACCTCCTTATGGGTGTTTGAGACTCATTTACAGCTTGTTGTCTGCCCAAATTTTTTTTTGATAGTGACCGATCCCGGTCATCTATGACCGATGTCGGTCTCCACCTGACCGACGTTGGTTCCACCTGATCGACATCAGTTTCCACCTGACCGATGTCAGTTTCTACCTGACTGACATTGATTTCTACCTGACTGACATCGATTTCCACCTGACTGATGTTGATCTTTGTGTTTTTGTATGAGTGATGATTTTTACCCTCGAGCTCATTTTGGATCATAACCTCTTCCAAATCAAGATTGCCCTACTCAAAATTATTCAGCCTCTTGAGTTGATCACTGTACATCACCTTCTCATTGAAAACTACATCACAGCTTCTAATAATTTTTTTAGTTTCTAAATTCTACAACCGGAATCCAAAATCTCTAAAACCATAACCAATGAAAGTGCACCGCATAGATTTAGCATCCAGCTTCTTTCTATTTTCTTTATCAATGTGCACAAAAGCTTCAGAACCAAAAACTTTGAGAAATAAAAGATCTACCTTTTTACCTATCTAAGCATCTTCTAGAATTCCACCATCCAGTGTAGTAGAAGGTCCTATGTTAATCAGGTAAACCATAGTATCTATAGCTTTTGCCCAAAACTATAAGGGAAAACCAACATGCAACCTCATACTCCGTGCACGCTCCATTATTTTTCTATTCATCCTTTCAACAACTCCATTTTGTTGAGGTGTCCTTGGAACTATCCTTTCCCTGTGTATTCCACTCATAGAATAGTAACTATTGAATTTATTGCTACAATACTCACCACCATTGTCAGATCTAAGGCACTTCAATCTCAAACCTGTTTCATTTTCAACCAAAGCTTTTCATTTCTTAAATGTGTCAAAAACATCATATTTCCTCTTTATGCAATAAACCCATACCTTTCTTGTAGCATCATCAATGAAAGAAACATAATACTGTGATCCTCCAATAGAAGCTACCTGAGTTGGTTCCCACACGTCTGTGTGAACAAGCTCTAACTTGTGCTTCTTCTTTGTTGACCCAGTTTTGATAAACCTCACTTTCTTCTATTTCCCAAAAATACAATGCTCACAAAAATCTAGATCTATGCTTTTCAAAGCTGAAAGCTTACCTTTTGACTTAAGAATATTCATTCCCTTCTCACTCATGTGACCAAGCCTACAGTGCCACAACTTTGCATCTGCATCTGAAGTAGATAAAACAGAAGGAGAATAATCAGTAATACAAGTAGATAGATAAAGTGTACCTACTCTCTTACCTTTTGCTAATACAAGTGCACCCTTGGAAACTTTATAAGATTTAGCTATGAGAGTTACTGTGCAACCCTCATCACCCAACTTTCCTGTAGAAATTAGATTCCTCTTCAGGATGGGTACATGCATGACATCCTTCAACACCCATGTGTTGCCATTTTACAATTTCAGCTACACTTTTCCTTTGCCAACAATTTTACAAGGCTCATCATCCCCTAAATAAACTTTTTCAAAATCTTCATTGACATAATCATTGAAAAATTCTCTATTTGGGGTTACATGGAAAGAGGCACCAAAATATAAAACCCATGATTCTACTTTATTATCCAAAGAAAATATAAGAGCATCATGTGCAACAATACCTGCAACTTTTTCTTCTTTATTACCTTCATGCTGATTTTCTTTATTATCCTTCAACCAACAATCTTTCTTTGCATGCCCTTTCTTTCCACAATTCTAGCAGGTTATTCTTTCATTTTTGGATTTGGATCTACTTCCCATCTTTGACCTTGATTTCCCTTGCTTGCCCTTCTCTCTTTGCCTTCTCCTAATTTCAACACTTAAAGCATTACCTGATGTTTCCCCTGTGCTTTTCCTGTGAATTTATTCATTCAAGATTACACTAACAACATCATCAACTTTCAAGATATTTGAAGTAGATGCAGTATTACTAATTGCCATTACCAAACTATGCCAAATTTCAGGTAAAGAACATAAGATTAAGAGAGCCTTAATTTCATCATCAAAAACTATTTTGACTAAATTTAACTAATTTACTATTATATGGAAATCATTAAGATGACTAGATACAGATCCACCTTCCTGTATTTGCAAATTAAATAATTGCTTCATAAGATATACCTTATTCGAAGCTGAGGGTTTTTCATATAAATTTGCCAAAGTATCCATTAACTCTACTGTTGTCTTTGCCTGTGATAAGTTGGAAATCACAGAAGCTGCCAGGCTCAACCTTATAGATCCAAGAGCCTTTCTATCAAGAATATTCCATTTTTCATCTTCCACATCTGTGGGCTTCCTTGAAACCCCACCCAACGATAAATATAGATCTTTTTGATACAGATAATCTTCAATCTGCATCCTCCATAATTGATAATTCTTGCCATTGAATTTCTCCATTCTTAGTTTACTTTCTTCTGCCATTGCTTTGCTCCCACTCAATCAAAAACCCCTGTGAGTGAATTATGTAATCAACAAACACTAACATGCTTTGATACCACTTGTCAGTGTTTAGAGCTTTGATACCAGTTGTTAGGATCTTAGAGTACAATTGATTATTTTTGTATAAGCAACTAAACATGGAATTAAAACCAAAAGTAATAAGTAACTAGAAATTAGAAATAACAAATAATAGGAGATACAAGAGACAACCAATCTGTATTAAACTCTTTCAGAAAGAAATACAATGAAGAAATCTCTCTCTTCTCACACCTCTCAAATGTACAGTAATTATCCCTCAATATTTCTCTCTCTCTCTCTCAATCAATTACAATCAATTCAATTACTGAATTGTCTCCCCCCCAATTACAATACTGCCCCATGGGTCTCTTAAATAGAATTGAAAGCAAACAATAATTAGAAAAATAGACTCAAGACTAATTTTAGTCTTTACATGCAAACTAATTATTCTCTTAAAAATAGAAAATCTGGAAACGCATAGAAGTCGGTGTCGGTCTGAAGATGACCCATGCAAGCCGACCCCTAATCGATGCCAGTTGGTTCTAACTGATGTCGGTCGACCCCTAACCGATGCCGGTTGGTTTTGACTGATGCCGGTTATTGTGTAAGCCCAACAACTTCCATATTAGCTCATTATTGAAGCTTTTAGCTCCACAACTCAATAAGGGGGGGTGAATAAGTATATCATATATCTTATAAAATTCTACTTAATCAAATTCCACTTCACCATTCATTCAAGATATGCAATAAAATTGAAACAATAACACCACACAAGATAGAGAGAGACACAAGATTTTAATGTGGAAACCCAATGTGGAAAAAAAACATGGAGAAAAATCTCAAGTATATGAATGAGCACCAACTCAAACTAAAATATTCACAAGCACCAACTTGAAAGAGTACTAACCCCTTTGCTGAGCACCAACACAACGACTATTCATGAGCCCCAACCAACAAAAGCACCAACCCCTATTATGTATACCACACAATTATCTCTCAATGTTTCTTTCTCAACAAATGATAATACATTACAATCTCTTTCTTTTCTCTCATTTGCTCTTCTAAGCTAGATATGACAATTATAAACCATGCTCTCTTCCACACATCACAAATGGCTTCCTAAGCCTTTATTTATAGCTTACCAAATGCCCTTTGGTATTCACACTTTGTGACCCTTAAATATTCATGAAAAATGGTGCAAAACTTGCATGACCCTTTGAATCCTTTCATTTAAAAAGTCACATGGTGACACTTCATGAGTAAATTCATCCTTTCCCCTTTCATCTTTATCTTGGCGACTTTTCAAATTCCTCAAAGTGTCCATGAGAAATTGTGCCCTTCCTCTTTTGTCTTCATTTGGTGACTCTTGGAATTCTTCAAGATGACTCTTCATTGGAAAATGCATCCTTTCCCTCTTTTGTCTTTACCCCGTGACTCTTTGACTTATTCATGGGCCCTTATTTTGACTTTATGCAACCAAAAATATATTTATTAATATTAAATAAATATCAATACACTTTAGACAACAAATGCTATGGGGTATTTATCACCAATGCTAGACCTTTGACATCAATGAAAATATTTCCAATATTGATGCTCTTAAATTAGGGGATTGGTGTCTCCTTAGGATTAGTATCCTTAAACATTGTAACCAGTGAGGTTTTGAACTGTGAGGCTGGATTAGAATAGAAGATTCTAGAAACTATTTTCATCATGGTTTTTTCCTTTGGGTTTTCTACATATAAATTTGGTGTCATGAGTATTTGTGTGTGTATGATCTTTGAATGTTTGATTTGATATACATATATCTATTAATCTACATTGAAATTATTTAAAGAATTAGTTCTAATTGATATAATGATTTACCCCCATCTTATTATCTAGTTGTGTTCCAACATTTTCAAGGTCCTAAAACTTGGAGGTGATCCCATTGTATTATTATATTTTTTCACAGCGAGCTATGACATCAAGAATGAGTGAAAAATCTATGTGATAATAGATACCAAAGATATAATCAAGAAAAATATAGATAAAAAATACACCAATGAGATATGAAATGGTCCTCATATGGGTTTCATCATATAATTTTTTGATAAGATATCCCTTTACAATGGAGGTGTAAATTTTTTTCCTATGAGAAAAATTACAAAAAAACTCAAGGTGCTAAGAAAGAGGTCTTGAGATGTTTCCACTGAAGAATGTAATGTGTTAAGAAATGAGCCTTAAGGAGACATGAAATTTTTAGAAATGTGGTGAATGAAGGATGGTTTGAAAGAATGTGAACACTAGATGAAATCGAGATAATGCCAACTGGGCATACAGATAAAACAAGAACACTAATGTGGAAAAAGATTTTTTTTTATGAGGGGGTCTGACCACCTATTAGACTAGGCCTTACCTGTCAGGATTCATCAATGAAAGGATGTGTCACATAGATTAGCAGTACCTACCACCATTGGTGACCAAATGACGTGGTGATTTATGTAATTTTATTTTTGGCATAAGAAAAAATTGTCAAAAAAATTAATTTGTAATTGTCATCAGAAAAAATCACTTAAAAAATTCAAAGTGTAAATTTTTTTGTGAGAAAAAATTGTGAAAAAACTCTTTATGTGTGTGTGCGCGCGTGCATAGTTGTGTGTCTATATATGTATGTATGTAAGAAAAAAAATAAAAAACTCACATTTTTTAAATTTTTTTATAAGTGAGAAAATAAATAATAAAAAATTCATATTTTTTTAGTGTTGAGAAAAAATAATAAAAACACATTTAAAAAAAAAATTAAAACAAATTTTATTTTTTTCTAAATAGTAGTTAGTAAAATTGTGATAACTTTTGCATTACTAAATGAAATTTAGAAATTCAAACTATTCTAGAAAAATGAAAACTATGCACATAAAAAATAGAAATGTTTTAGCATGATGTTTTCTAATTAGAGGTCTATGTGAAGAAGAATATATGTATTTTTTTGATAAAAAGGTTAAATCTGCATTTGTAAATGATAGATCTGACTTCAAATGTCCATTTAGGACAAAATAAGAGGTAGATATGACTTTTTCAGACACCTTAGATGCAATGGAGAACTCAAAGTTGCTCAATGAAGCTCAAAAAATGTGCCTACAATAAAAAACACAAATAGTAAACCCTCCTAGTAACTAGAATTTATTTCACACCTTTTTGATTCTCAGGACCACCCAAATAAGATGCAAGCATTGAGCATACTTAATATGGCAAGATTATCTCCTAAGTGGTTATCCAAAGGCTCTTCACCCACTCTAATACCATGTAATATTTGGAGTCCTAATGGAACCACTCATGCTAGAGATTGAACTTGAATAATAAACTATATTATATCAAGGAATGTAAAAATCATATGTAAGACAAATTCAATGGAATATAATTAATTCAACTGGAATAAATGGTTCCACATTACTCCACATTACACCTTACATATTAAAATTTACATTATTTCACATTACAAATGCACTACTAGAGTGCATAATATATAGGAAAAAGAGAGTGGCGTAGACAACTCATAATGGGTATGTCAACATTATGTGCACACACCAAAGTGGGGAACAAAGTGGTAGACAACCCATAGTGAGGTGTGTTCTACTCATAGTAGAGTGACTATATTTTGAACTAAACACATGTACACATGATTAAGCATCTAATTATGCACTAAACATATGTGCACCCTATTAATTCCTAATTAAGTTTAAAGTAAATAAGTTTGAAAGGAACCCAAAGGTAAACCTAGTTTGGGTAAGAACCTTTTTCACATCAACCAAAAAAAAATCTTAGTTTCCATGCCAATTCTTCTTGTATCTAGCATGTTATATTGGTGGCATCATCTTGTACTTAATCATTCATCTCAATTAGTGATTTGTTGCCTTGGTGTTTTAATTTCAAGACTTCAAATTTCAATTTTTAAGACTTCAGTGAAAATCAAGCTTAGCTAGGTACGATTAGGTCTTGATTTGAGCTAACATCATTTCTATAGTCATATTCAAGATCCAAGATTCTAGTTTGGTATTAATTATAACTTCTAAGTCTCTATAGTTATAATTAGCTTTTATATCCTTGATTTGGTTTCCATGCTTGTAAATGGTCTCTAAAAATATTAATTGAGTTTCAATATCCAATTGGGTCATTGGAAAAATGATGTGGCTCGTGCTTTATATACTAAAACTATTTTCTTGAGTTGGTCTAAAAAATCATTGGTCTTTCTATGTAGTTGAAGTCAGGGTTTATCTCCCAATTAGAACATGGATTGTGTATATAAGGGAAAGTGAAGTTGGTCTACAAATGAATCCTATCTCAGAGAAGATAAATCACACTTACCCTTCCACTTGTTGGTACATTTAGGTAATTGGGTTCATGACCAAGATGGATCTACTAGACCTAACCAAGGGGTCCCTTACCATAATAATATAACTAGAGAGGGTTCCAAAGCATCTAGTTAAGCAAAACCATGCAATAACCCTAACTAGGTCATATGTTTTCTTATTCATAAACTAAATACAAAGTAAAGTAAAATATAACCTAGTGATCACCAAAGCATACAACCCCAATAGAGGTAATAAACATGAAAGTGAACATGCATAAAATATTTATTCTTATGTTAATGTATACAAAATTCTAATGCATGGAGAGAGAAATATATAAGCTAACAAATGAAAATATATCTACTTTAACAAGGAGGAACAAATTTAGAAATACTTACCTTTGAAGATGAACCTATCAAGCCTCAATCTCTCCCTTGGCCAAGGTGATTCACAAGAGGTTGTTGTGGTATGTAAGGATAACAAGGATAAGTCAACTATATGCTACATAACTTCTCTATGCATCTAAAAGACTTCTCCATAAGATAAGATCCATATCTCTAAGTGTAGTATTGAAACCCTAAGCATTGCTCCTCAAGTAGAATAGTGGATAAACAAATGTGTAATATATGATGTTCTTATTCTTTATCTCTCTAGAAATGGAAAAAAGGATGTGTATATATAGCTAAATCTAACCCAAAACTCTTCTGAAAGTTTATCCGATAGTGTTAGCCCAATCGACCATGTATTGTTAATTTATAAAAGCAAATTAGGTTATATACTAGGTCATCCAAGGCTAAAAAAGTCCTATAATTTGCTTATATAATTTAAGTACAGGGTCTGCCCATGCTGACATTATTAGGTAAATATCAAAAAGAGTTTTTAGCTTAGATAAGGGATGTTTACGATGGTGAATTACTTGGATGAGTGTGTAAAAGAGGTGTCAAAGCTTATATAAGTATATAGGATATGTTTGTGTTGATTTTAAGTGGTGGTATAGGGCATAACAATCTTATGAAACACCAATTGTCTACACACCATTTTTTTGATGCTCCCTTTAAGGCATGCACTTAGAGAGATTGCGACTTGGTGGGTTCCTACAAGAGAAAAAGCATTAGTAATTGATAAAGTTTGAAAATATTATGTTTATATCTATGCCCCACTTGAATCTCATCATGTGTCATATAGGTGAAACATGGGATCGTTATTTGGTAAAAGAACATAGCAACACATAATGCTAAAGCTAAATAAAATACAGTAAGAATCAAATGAGATAAATGAAAGGACATAATTAAAAAATATATACATTTACTTACTTTACTTTTGTAGATTAGGAAGTGAAATAAATATGAAGGTGTCCAATGTAGGGAAAATTAGGTAAACCTATAAAAATTAATGAAAAATACAAAACATACATGTCATATGTAAAAATATTCTCTATGACATCAGGATTCCAGAACATCTTATGGTTTAGAAAAAGAGCTAGTAGAAAAAAGTTATGGTTGAAAAATATAATCTGATTGTAAATAATTTACAGATAAATAATTTTTAATAGTAAATATAAATATGGTAAAAATCAATTCATTTTTTATTTTACTATTCTAAGAAAATAGTGCACTGAGAGACCCAATTTGAGCCTAGGGAGAGACCACAATGAGAAGATATAGCTACAATATAGAAGACACATAGTGGCCACAGTGGGTGCAATGTAGGTAAGGAAAACATTAAGTTCATTTTTCTTAAATTTTAGTTTAAATTAAGCTAAATATGGAAAATTAGATGTTAGGCAAAATGTAGACACCATAACTAACATTGGGAAATTTTTAGGTAGACTAAGGGTAGAATGTGGTACTTGATAGGAAATGATCAGACCAATAAATTCCTAAGGAATTTATGGTAAATGGTCAAAAATTCATCACAATCTAAGAACAAAGTCAGCCCTATCAAATCAATTTTCAAGGTGATAAAAATCTAGGGGTCTGATTGCATGGCAATGGACTGATGTAGTATTGTTGGAGGTGGTCCACTATGTAGTAGTGGGTCGATCCAATTGGAAATATGAAAATGGCCAACATAGTACCTTATGGCTAATATAATCCATATTATATGGATGATATAATCTATTTAATGAGGCTAATTGTGTAGTAGAAGGCTGATATAGTATTTTATAACTAAAAAAGGGTTGATTTAGTGTCAAATAGGTTGATAGCATATGTAAGAATGGGTTAATTATGTCATAAAAGGCTAATACATTATGGTAAATAAGTTGCAGGGTCAATTTTGTATTAAATAGGCTAATGGTGTAGGAAAAGGGAAAAATACTACAAACAGATCAAATTAGTTGATGAAGTAGTTAATTTTTAGTTTTTTTAAATAATATTTAAGAATGTATATTATTATTATGACATCAAGATCTAATACATTTTGTAGACATCTAAAATTGGCCACCAATTTCTTCATACTATAATTTAGATTAAATCTTACCAACCTTTGCAAATATAGCCTAAGAATCACTAAAAAACTCAAATTTGGCTTCATAAAATACAATTTGGCTTATAAAAAAATTAAATGAGACAAATGAACACATCAATTAATTCAAATCTTTAAAATGTCAAAAAAGCCTAAATAGAATTAATTAACATGCAAAATCAAATCAAATGCCTAAATTGAATTAACCTTGAGCAATTAAATGAATTATAAAAAAGGAAATTTAAAAATCAAATAATATCCTAGGAATTCATAATTACCTTTTATTGAGTTGTCAAATATCCTAAAATATCCCACCCATGCATATTCATTGCTAATCATGACCATTTGACACCTTTTAACTCTAATGGGGTTAATTAACTCACAAAGGTAAAGTTTGAACCCATTCCAAGCCCTATCTACACTCTAACTCATCTTGGGTTGGGGCTAGTTGTTAAATCTATAAGTAGAAGCCATTGCCTATGAAGATAAGAGCTTGGACATAGTAATGCTATAATGTTGGTTTTAGAGCAAGATTGCATGACAATAGTGTTATAATGCCAAATTCTTGAGCTGAACCATGAAGTTACATCAAGTAAGCATGAGACAAACCATGGTGTCAAGGGGAGAGGGAGCCACACAACTCCATTTACCAAAGACCTTTTGAGCAAAAGCCGAGTAAGCCAATGAATAAAACTATTTGAGAATTCAAGGAAGGTAAGAAAGGTTATTTTTCTTGCATTTTAGTTGTGCTTTGTCAATTGTTTTTCTTCACTAAGCTCCCCACTTTGATATAGGAAAGATAGTGTTATGCATGTTAGTGTGTTTCTTTTCATTTTGATTTCCATTGTAAAAAATAACATATGATCTAACCACCCTTATTATATTCCTTGATCACAAATGGTACACCCAATGGGACCATGAGCACCCCATGTAATAAGGAGATGAAGATGTAATTCATAAAACATCAAAAAAATGCTTGAATATCATTAAAATTACAAATTTGTCTTTGTTTTTACTAAAATTTGAATTTTTATGTTCACTTAGATTTACACAGTGATTGACCATAGTTAGGTATAACCAGTATCAATTCTGCCAAACCATCATCGGTTCTACCTAATTAAACTAAGTTATCTATAACTATCATCGATTGGTATGCAAGGTGAAGCATAGTTTACAAAGATTACACTTTGAGTTTTTCTAACATTTCTAATCATTCTTTCTTAGAATCTTTGATATTTAAACTTTTTGTCTAATCCTTACTATATACACATAATATTTTTGAAATTTTATCGATTAATGACACTTTGTATCTTGCAGGAACCTATCGAATCTCAATCTCTCTAAGTGCATGCCTTAAGGGGTGGGCAGGCCATTGGTGCTTCTTAGGATTATTGTCCCTTTTTCTACTTGTTATCTACACACTTATCTCTTGAAACCATTATCCCTAAAAATTTTCTTCTCTATTATACCCTCTTTAATCATTTGCTACATTTTATCCTCCTTTTCCTCACCTTAATCCCTTTTATCAGTTAGTTGTATTAGGTTGACTGGGTTGACCTTATACAGTTTTAGGTAATTTTCACTTAGGAACTAGTTTGGCCTTTGGCCAACCTAGCTCATAACCTAATGAATTATTGTCTGAAATTGTGCTAGGTTGACTAGGTCAACCCTATTGACTAGGATTTTTTAAAGGGTTAAGGGTAAAATCCACCTATGTATGCAAGTTCATTTTTCCATTATTTAGATAAGAAAATAAGAAGTAATATTTATTATGCATCTATTTATTGACCATTCTACTTGAGGATCAAGCTTAAGGTTTCATAATTTCTTTAGAGATACGGATCTTGTCTTGTGGATAAGTCTTTTAGATGCATTGATAGGTTGTGTAGCCTAAAGATGATTTGTCTTTGTCATCCTTACATGCCACAACAACCTCTTATGAAGTACCTTGGCCAAGGGAGAGATTGAGGCTCAGAGAGTTCATCTTCAAAGGTAAGTATTCCTAACTTTGTTCCTCCTTTGTAAGAGTAGATAGATATGCATTTGTAATTTTCTTCCATGCATTAGGATTTTATATACATTGATGTGAGTATATGTCTTATATACATGTTTACTTTTATTGTTTCTAACCCCCACTTTATGCGACAAGCTTTGTTGAGCACTAGATTAGATTTTACTTTACTTGTTATTAGTTCAGTGAATATAAAACTTAGGACCCCCTTAGGGTTATTGCATGATTATGCTTGACTAGAGGATTTGGAACCTTCCCTAGCATGGTGTATTTTGGTAAGATATCCCCTAATTTGGTCTAGAATATCCCCATATTAGCCATGTTCTTGCTTAACAAATATGTCCCCAATCAGAAGTGCATGGTATGATCTATCGTCTTTGAGTTAGAATTGATTTATAGATATGATACATTTTTTATTACATACATTCTAGTTAACCTAACGTGAATCTAACCCTTGTAATTTTTTCTTCACTTATTTCATCATTTTATTTTTCATATATTTCTGATGTTGAGTCGACTATTTTGACATAATACTAACTTTTGTGCATAGGTTTAACACGCAGTCACATCCATATGACTTTTTTCTATTTGTGCAAGTTTTCCAGACTTCTAGTTTAGACTACTAGGTTGACCTAGTTAACTTTGTACATTTTCTAGCATCATAATCAACATACTATGTTGACCCAATCAACTTTGTACATTTTTAGACTGTCAACAATAGGTTTCTGCAAATCTAGGTTGACCTAGTTGACACAGTTATCAAACTTGGTAAGTACAAATCAAGGTTATTCAACAATAATATTATTTTTATATACATCCTCCAACCCACCAAGGTTCCTTTCTATCCTTATTTTTCATTTTTAGCATTTGTTATAGTTCTATTTTTCATAGTTTTTTAATTTAAAACTACCCCTATATAATTAACTAGGTTGACCCTATCAATGTAGTTTTATATTTTGTCTTTTATCTAGAAAGTTAGGTCAACACTATCAATGTAGCTCATTTTCAGACCTTTATTTTTGTAGTATAGGGGTGACACTATTCTATATTTTTTTCATACATTAGCGACTGCAACAACACTATACTATGTTTGAAAGTTGGAATTAACCCTTATATGGTAGTAATTAGTTCACACTTTCATTTCTTTTTGATTGCATGCTTAGAATAGATTGTAAAGTCTAATTAGGTGGATTTATAATATATCATTTAGTTACACTATTTTTTCTTTTATGCACACACTACCAAATCACAAAATATTAAAAAGCATTTTAACAATTGTCTACCCAAGGCCAACCTACCTAGATTTCATCACCAAGGGGGGAGCCAACTTGGTTTTCTAGCCAAGTATAAACATGTGGTTAATGGTATATTTTGGCTAAACACTTGACACCCTTATCACTGTGGTGTGTGAAGTGAGGGGGTAGGCCCCAATACCAAGCCAAGTACCATTGCCAATACAGATCCCTTTCAGGCCAAACATCCTAAAACCATCCTTAGATTACTTTCTAGTTCCTTGCTTACAACCAACTTCCTATCACATTTAAAACTATACTTTAATAATCTAACAACATTCAGGTTAACCACTTAATTAGCTTTTACTTTCCAATTTGACTACTTGTTCTTTACTTAATTGTTTATTGTAATGCAAAAACTTGCATAAGCCAGTGTTGGTGTAAGGTTTTGTGTTGTGTGCCTCAATTGAACCAACCTCATCGATCCAATTGACTATGTTTCTTTTCATTTCTTTTTTTCCTAATTACTTGCAAAAAATTTCTTGTTTCAGTACATATTCATTTCTATCAACACAGTCTCTTACAAACTAACTATTTTTTCCTATCTATTGTGTTAGGTTGACCTTGTCAATCTTGTACACTTTTTTAGCCTCTATTTGCTATGCTAGGTTGACCTAATCAACTTTGTATAGTTTTAGGCCCTATTTTTTTTACTAGGTTGACCAAGTCATCTCTATTTAGTTTGTTATCACTTCATATTATTTATTTTTGCATCTTTCTTACCTTATTTAGTCATTCTCCTTCATCATGAACTTTTTTTTTGAAGACAACATTGAGTTGCATACAACAAACATGATGAGTCATACCAACCCTCATAATGTATCTCATAAGTAGAGTAGGTATCCTCTCTTAGATGAGATTAATTTTCATATATCCACCCACATAATTAACTAGGGGACCACTCCTCATTCCTCTTCATAGCATAATCCTCTCTTCTCCCTTGAAGATCAACCTAATTAGAGTATACCCCTAAAATTCTCTTCTTTATCTCTGAATTTCCTCAACATAGAGGAAAGGATATTTTTACCATTTACCATCTCATGATTAGTGGTCATGTTGAAGAGCCTCATTCACCTTCTCCCACATTCTCAAATGGATTTAGAGGTACTACCTTCTTTTATTCTCAGCCTCTTCCCTTGATTATAACCCCTTCTCATACCATGACCTCTTCTTCTTTAACTTCTTCTACCTCCTTGCCTAGTATATCCACTAACATGGTAGGTTATATATCTAATGGGCCTCTCATAATATCCACTCTCCTTAATCCTTCCATTAGTGCATCATTTGTTACCCAAGATAATCACGCTTCTAGTGCTTCCTCTTCTCATCCCTTCACTAGTCCTTTTTTTGCCACACAAGCAAATTTTGCCACTAGTTATTCACATTCTAACAATTCCTCTCAAGATCCTACCAACAACAATAGTGATACCCAAGCCAATAATACCAACTCTCATGCTTTAAATAATGCTAAAAATTCTAATCAAACCCACCAACTCTTGTTACAATCACTTAATCAAATGAATACTTTTCAAACTCATAATATAAATCAAATGATGAGAATGTAAAATCACCTTCTCCATCTTCAAACTCATCCTCAACCAACATCTTGGGGCATGCATAATAAAAATGTTCCCCCACCTCCTCTTCAATATTCCCATGGAAATCTCATCCTTAAACCTCCTTTGGTCAACAAAACCATTAAGCATCTTCAAATTGAACCTCTTACCACTCAAATTGCTAATATTGGTATAGGAGGTATCACTCCTACCATTTCTTACAATGGATCAACTGATCCTACAAAAATATTTATAAGGATTGGGTCAAATTGAACACCTTTGTTGCTACCAATATCCTAGCCAAAACTCTCATGGGTGATGCTTTATAATGGTACAACCAATTTAAAAATCATTTTATTTCTAGTTTGGAATATTTAGTGAATATTTTAGTCAAAGAGTTCCAAAATAGTGACCTTCCTGAAAATACTTTGGCCCACTTTATAAATTATAAAAAACTATAAAATGAAACTACCCAAGCTTTTGTTAAAAGGTGAAAAACATTGTCCAATAAATGTGAACATAACATGGATGATGATAACATTTTTCATCTCTTTACCAATGTTATTTTTCCCAAGTTAAAATATCAAGTTTGCACTCTCTCTCCATGTACCTTAGAGGAGGCTATTGACCAATCAAAATGTCAATATTTCCTTATGCATCAATTCGATCCATGTCAATATTTACTTAAGAATAAAAATTGTAATGCTACCAATGATGGTATCATGGACTCTTATGACATCATTCACACTATTCAAGATGTTGTTCCTAACCAATATTCAGAACCATCTCCCCCTTCTCAACAATACACCAATCCTCATTTATCTTCACCTAATACTATCAATGTTCACAAACCCTTATCCTCAGTTGAATTATTAAAATGTCTCCCTAGGCCTCTTCCATGAGAATTTGATCCCACTCATCCTATGAAATCTTGGTATGATCCCAACAAGTTTTGTTGGTTTCATGCTAGCTAGAGTCATTCTCATGAGACATTGCATTTAAGGCTCATGAAACTAATAATAAATCTCAATATTTGAATCAAGCTAACACTCATTTGGCTATCTATAAAGACCCTCTTCCTAATCACCAACCTAATCAAGACAACTAAGACAAGCCCACCCCTTCCACCAACAATTTAGAAAGTCTTATGGATCCAACTCCTAAAGATAATGTGGTTAATATGACTAATATGTGAAGGGTGGTTGCTTTCATTGATCCTCAATCTATCTACACTCCATTATCTTACACATTTCATGTTATCTAAGATTCTTCTCCAACTCACTTAAATGAATTGGGGAAAGATGACCTTATAACCTTAGATGACCCAATTCCCACTCCTCCCTTGGATAACACTTCCCATTCTATTTCTACCATCCCTCCATCTTCTTTACCTAACACTAATGATAATCAAGCTTCTATCAATACTTCTCCTACCAATTCTCAACACCAACCTGAACTAACTGCTTCAACTTCTTTACATAATTTACAACCTTATTCTAAACCTTTTCCTTATTATCAGCATAAATTCCAATGCACTTCAGTTCCTTCTTCTAAGGACCTCCTTCAACACTATGCACCTATTTATAACAACCTTCTTATGGGTTATGACGAGTGGGATCCCTCATGGAAATCACTAATCTCCCATCTCAAATTCCATTCCTTAAACTTATGAGGACCTCTCTACATCATCAAAACCATATTATATAACTCTTGTTTGAAATGAATATTCCTCATCTTCCTCTAGTAGGATGCAAAATGACCTTATTTAGATCTGAAGATAACATATTACAATAATGTGAATAGATGTCCATCCATGTTGACAAAATAATGGACACTTCTCTTTTCTTAAAATTTCCCATTGTTTTTATGATTCCTGATGAGATTTTGATTCATGTAGATGATCCTCCTCTATTCATTAGTGTCCAAATTGGTGATATCTAAGTCAAGCATGCCTTGATTAATGAGGGATCCGACACCTATGTTGCCTCTCTCGAGTTTATCAAAACCCTTCGCTATTCTAAATGCAATCTCAAATCCACATGCAACACATGTCAAAGATATGATTGAAGGAAAATGCCTCCTTTAGGTTGATTGTGGCTTCCCATTACCATTCCACCTATCATCATTCATGTGAAGGTGATGATATTTAACTTTCCTCTTTATTACAATATTCTGCTTGGTAGGCCATGCACTCACTGTATGAGATCAGTTGCTTATTCTACCTACCAATGTGTTAAATTCCCTCACAATGGATCCATATATAAGATTCAAGGTGACACTAACCCTTGGAATTTAGAATAATTCCAAGATCATGGTGTCTTCAAGATTCATACTCTTGAACCTTTTCCTAGTGTTCTATTATGTGAGTCTTAATGATTTGACTTTCCTATCAATTTGACTCAAGGTTATAATGGTCATCCCAAACCCATTAGGAATATTTCTCCTAATCTTTTGTATTTATATGATAATGATCTTGATGAGATAAATCTCAAGATTAAAACTTTTGATCTATCACCTCATCTCATCTCTCATCTTCCTACTTCTTTGCAACCTTGTTCTCAGAAACTTCCTTGTGATGATATCCCCTTTGTCTTGACTAAAATTCAGCATTGCATTCATCACACCTCATTGGATGACAATATCATCCCCACCTTCATCATTGATATTCATACACTTGGTTATGATTATGGTTATTCCCTAGATAATCCATTCTTAGGTAGTCTTGTTCAAGCTCATGAAACTGAGATTATCCATTATCATTCTTCTTTACTTTAGTATTTTTGTGTATCTTCCCATATTCCATCATTTATAGTTCATCATTTTAGTATTTTTCTCTTTATCATAGGGTAGAGATGGTGCTGACACCTCTAGTTTTTGAAGAACCTTATAAGAGTATGTTCATGGATCATGCTATGACTGGGCCTTACTTCTTTGATAGGTACTTTGACCCCTATAGCATGCTTATCCCTGAAATATGTGTGACCCTTCTTTAGCCTTCTATAGAACCCACCCCTCCCTTAGTTGAGCCCATTTTTGCTCCCACTATAGTTGAGTCCATTCTTGCTCCCACTTTAGCTAATTTTCTCCTTGCTTCTGATCTCATTACTCTTTTCATTGAGCTCATTCTAGTTCCTTCCCTACCATCACCTTCTCTCGATGATGGTTTGCTTATTTTACCTTAGATGGCTCTATTTGCCACCAAATGGGCCAATGAGTCTTTTCAAGATCCTTCCACTTATATTACACCTCCTTATATGAGTACCTCTACTAAACTTACTCATAGGCATATCTGTTACTTTCACAACATAGATAATCATTCATCCATACATTGTTGAAAGCTTCAATAATATATTGATACTTTGCATCCTTCTACCCCTTAGTATTTAGATAAATCCATACCTCCCTTAAAGGTATTACTTAAATATATTCCTACATATGGAGATATGTATTATTTTTGGCACCCATATGGCACCCATCACATCGATCATTACTGTATCCTTCAACAATACCTTAAATATATATTCTCAAACCTTCTACCATTCCTCCCATAGGTCATTCTCATAAGAAGGCTCCCCTTTATTCTCCCATGTTATCCACTTCCTATGGTTTCATCCCATCCTATGGTCCATTTATCATCTCCTATTCCTCTACCCTTGAATCCTCCACTCGTGGACCTTCCCTCACCTATGGATCCTTTTACACCTATGAGTCCCTCTCCTATGGATCCTTCCCCATCAGTGATTCTTTCATCTCCCATAGAATCTATTTCCATGAATTCTTCTGAGTATCCCTTTCCTTCTATCCCTCCATAGCATAATCCATCTATCATTCCTAAAATTTTTATTAAAGAGATTAGACGAGAAGTATTTTCCCAGTTTTCACTAAAGATAGATGAGACATTATCAGTAGTTTGTGTCTAGCTTCATAGGGACTTATCATATGTTCTAGATAATGTGTGTGGGAAAATATATCAGTATTTATGAACATAGGCATGGTTTTCTTTACATCTTCATTTGGATTGGACATGTGCTCCAATCTTATCTTTATCTATTTATTCTATCATTTGACATTGTGTCAAATTCTTATTTATATTACATTGTGACTTCACTTTTGCACTCTATATTGCTTATATTATCATTTATGTTTGCTTATAGATGTATTATTTATCATTAATATATTTTCATTTTTGAGTTTCTTTATTAAAACTCTTCATGATTTTTTCACTTTTTACCTCTATTTTTTTATGGATAATTGTCATTGTGACTTGGTTATACAAACCTGGTTCCCTTTATTCATTCCCTCTTTACCATGTGATTAGTTAGAAAATAATTAATCTCATTATAATCTCCTTTCACTGGTCCACTTTGCATCTCCTTTATTCACTTTCTTCCCTTTTTTCAAACTAAGCATATACAAAGTTGAGATTTGAGATAACATGTTGGTTCATTGTCAACCCTAAGTGTTTTAGTCAGTCTTGTCTTTGGTTACTTAGATTTATTTAGCCTAAACATACAACTCATTCATGTGTATCACTCTATCTCTCATGTTTGGTCATTACAAGTCCATATGGAGGAGGAATCTTAAAAGCCATAACAACATTCAAAAAATCCAAATAATTTAACAAAAGGCAATGATACAAAAGGCAAAAACATTCAAAATTCTTAAAAGTCAAATCACACTAAAAGACATGATTCAAATCACATATCCTTCTATTATTCAAAGATCAAACTCCACAGTTGGCCTCACAATAGAGCCAAGGTCCATTGGGGTATGGTAGGCTAGTAGATTAAAAAAGGAAAATAAAAAAATCTTTTATTGCTACCTACTTTCTCACATTAATACCTAATCTTCACAGTAGACCAATGGTTTTGTAAGGAGTCTTGAGAAATGGGGAACATGTCATGGGAAGGTAGGTCCATTTTAATTTTCTTGTACCAATTTTCCTTCATGGGTTGATCTTAGTAGCATTCTTATTTGCCTACACATCTTTGTGTCTACAGTGAACAGGTTTCTTTTGTACATTAATGGTCATTAGTCACTTAGTGTCTTCTCATATCCTTAGTATGCCTCATGTCTCTTAAGGTATTCTCACAAGATGCCTCAGTTATGCCTTTCACATTCCTTTTTTCTTTCCATACATTCCTCATATTTCATCTTGAGAAATATTATTTTGTTCAATGATCACTCCCCTAGGGATTCCATTTGTGAGTTGCATTATAAGACCATGGATAGGACTTGGCCTTCCTCACAAATTACCACAATTTCACATTCCTATTACCAACATCCTTTATTTCCTTATTTCACATTTATTCCACCTCATTGGTGTTCTCTTTATAATTTGTAGTGTAAGACCATAGATAGGATCTAGCCTTCATCACAAACTTTTCTAATAATCCAAGTCACAATCAAAATTACATGTGTCAAATATGAGATAAGATGTGATCGATTATGAAGTTACACATCATTGACATGCTTCGCAACTTGATTTAGTATGTTTTATGCTTACTTCATTTCTCTTTCACTTTTACCTTCTTATTTTTTGATTTCATGTAAGAATCTAACCATTTTTTGAATTTTTCATACTTCCCAACTCGAATTAGTGTGATAAATATAAGACTAAATTTTGCCAATTTTGTTTTTCTCTTATATTTCCCAACATGACTTAGTATGATTGATTGACTTAATTGATTTATTTTTATACCATTTTGTTTTTTTACATTCTTTCCACTTTATTACTTCCCAACATGATTTAGTATGGCTTTACTTGTTTTAATTTGGTGCCTATCTTTCACTTGGTTTAAAAACAAACAAATTTTTACCATCTTAATTTCCACCCTTTAGTTTTGTATACTTAGTCATTTTCTTGTTATTACACATTTCCCAAAATGAAATAATGTGTAGTACATTTTTGATTGATTATATTTTCCCATAGTCTTTTTACCTGTTTCTTTTTAACCATGCATGTGTCCTACATAATGCTAGAAAATAAACCACAACTCATATATTTCCTATAACATATATGACAAACAGATAAATACATGTGCTAGAAAGAAATATATCCAAGCATCCACAACTATAGACATAATGCAAACATATACAATTAGTAACCCAAATCCCAAAATGAGACATCTTTATATATATCATGAAGTTTTTATACAAAAATAAAACCATATACAAATCTCCATCTCTATGGTTGGGCCCCATCCTGCCCATCTCATGGCCTAACCACACTACCCATAGATGCCTCAGTCTAACTCCTTCAAACACAATGTTGTAAAGAAGTTGTCTTAAATCTTAGTCCTAATACATGCCCCTATAGATGAGCCACCTGAGCCTGCACCTATGCTAACTAGGTTAGGGTTTCTAGATGTGTTTCTCTTTCCTAATCATGTACCTATGTCATATGGGTCAGAGTTTCTAGATGTGTCACTCTCTCCTGTACCTGTACCTATCCCATCTACATCATAGTTTCTAGATGTATGGCTCTCCCTTAGCTAAGGCCTACTATGCTCATGCCTCTCCTGAACTCACCTCTATTTATGGTTGCATTCCCTCTCTATGCACTCATACTACCTCACAATCTCTCTAGCTAGTTTGAACTAGCTCACCTAATCTAAGGAAGATGGTACCCTATGATCCTCCAGTGTAGTGGGGTCATATGATGTATGCATATCATCTAGGATATCATGGAGTGCTCCCCTCACTAGGGACCCACATCTAGTCTCCTCATCCTTTGTCACACTTAAAAAAACCAAACCAGATAAATATTAGATTATTGATATATCTCAAAATCTATCTATTTATACTCTATCTTAAAATATACTTAAGTAAAAATTTAATCATCTTTGATTACCTATTTATGTGCTAGCCACTACTATCTCACCATTTACACACCTACCGATCATGGTATCTCCATCAATGCATCTTCCAAGAAACTCATTTGTAGGTTTCCACCTAAAAA
Source organism: Torreya grandis (assembly GCA_037957365.1). NCBI lineage: Eukaryota > Viridiplantae > Streptophyta > Pinopsida > Cupressales > Taxaceae > Torreya > Torreya grandis. The sequence continues at coordinate 1,015,263 of JARHVA010001339.1, forward strand.
CAAACCCTATATTTGCCATTCATACCCTTTTTAGACTATGCCTAAATGGTCTCTCTATAGCCTAACTCTAACCTAGCCCATCTAATGGGTCATCTGAGATGTCTAATGTCTCTACTCTCTCTTGATCATGTTACCTCCATTGATGTCATGTCTATGGTGGTCATTGTTCCTCCTACTATGGTGTTAGCAGTGGTCCCTCTGGTACTCCTACCTCCACATCCATCTCCTCTCACTCTATTTCCTATCATGCTCAACCAATCCATGGTCTCTCATGACATGGTTTGAGCTCTAGACTTGCACCTAGTGGCCCTAGTCTTTCTCTCCCCTATAGATCTCTAACATGCTAGGCCCAAAACATGGGCACAACTATTGGCATCACCAAGTGAGATAATGCCATCTACCTTGGTACACATGTCATGAGATATGATTTTGTCCACCACGTATAGTGCCCTATCACCTCTATCCATGCTAAAGCTAGCGAAAATATCTCCTAGCTAGGTCATATCATAGTGATGTTCCCATAAGGTTTCCATATAATATACACTCATATTACCATATGTAGTACTAGCATGTGGGTCATGACCTAAGCTACCTAGTCTTATCTCCATATCTAAACCTAAGGTAACCTATCATAGACCACATGGGCCAACCCAGTCAGTCAACACATGGGGAACCTCTCATATATCCATGCCATCAATAATATAATTAGTCCCACTAAATTTTGACCTCAGGATAACACTCCATACATATCATGCATGATTTTTACCTAGATGATAGATCCCAAGTCATATAACACCCTTTGCTCTAATATTTTTTGGCTCAAAGCTATCACAAATACTGGTACCTTATCATCTGACTTATGACATAGCACCCATGTTGTCACAATTCCTATCATAGCCTTTCAAATATCTAGAATTTTTGATGTATATACATCAAACATATTCACCCTCAATCTAGTGTGTATCATCTCTAGGCCCATTGCCTATATGGCTAAGGCTCTCCTCATCACTATTAAGTACTCCTATGACTATGTATGTCCCTATTATGGGTATTCCTAGGATGGCATGCACATCATCCAAGGTGATACCCACCTCTATGGTATCCCCCTCCACTTGCCACCTTAAAGTGTTAGTCAATTATTCTCAGGCTCCCAAGAACATGACCAATAAATATGAACTAAGTAGTATCCTACACATGTCTATTATGCCTCCTAGGCCTAATGAGATCAATCTAGCTCTATCATCTATATACAAGTACTCCAATAAGTCTAGAATCCATGATGCATCTAATAAATTCCAAAATCTCAGACACCCCTACAACTAAAAAATAACAAAAGATGTATTAGATCCTCTATGTCATTTATAGTCAAAATACATTATTTTCAAATTTTTAAATAAAAATAAGATTAATTACTTTCATCTAGTAATTTTTAATCAAATCCACATATTTTTAGCCTACTCAGCCTCTTTTAGCCCTCACTCAATAATTATGGGCCCTTCAAGCACTCTTTTGGACTATTTCATGCATTTCCATACTATTTTGGTCCATTGGTCAAACACTAGTTTGACCAAAATTTCCCTATTTTGACCAAGTTGACTTCACAAACTAAGTCAACCCCTTTATTTTACCCCTCTTAGTGTTGAGTTTTCATAGTGACTCTTTATACTAGGTCAAAAAAATGTACAAAGTCAACAGTCTGTAAAACATACTATGTCAGCACATACCTACTAGGTTGACAGTATGGATTTTGCCAATTTTTAGCCTACTAGGTTGACTAAGTTGACCTTATTATTTTTCCATGCAAACCCCTTACATTTTTTGAAATAAAAGCTTTCTGGAAATTATTTCCCCAAACCTTTCAAACCCATTTCTCTAAATGGTTTTTCCTACCCTTGGCATCTAATTTGAGTTCATTCTGATGTCTAGAAATGCTTTAAATTACAAATTTATAAAAACTCTTAAAATCACTAAAATGCTCAAAAAGTAGCTTGAGATTCTCAATTGCCTACCTATAGTACACATGTTGCTACTACTAGAGGTCCCTCTCATCTATCCTATCATCTCCTCACCATCCTATCTCATTTGATCTCTCATAGCTCTTTTTTTCTCCTTCACAAGTCAAAACTAACAAATGACTTTCATTTCACCCTATTTAGAATCACCTTTCAAAAAATATTAATCTTTCCAATCTTTTCTGTCAGATTCCTTATTTTGCCTATATCTTTGTTTCTACTCATCTATTTTATGAACCATAAAATGTTCTAAAATCATGATGACAGAGAATATTTTCCACTACTATATGTCTATCTTCCAAAAAATTTGATTTTTGGCTATTTTTTGCCTTAATCTTTACAAGTATGTCTAATGTTCTTCACATTTGGATGCCTTCACTTCTCTTGTATTCTCCTTATTTATCTACAACACTAAAGTAAGTAAATGTATGCATTTTTCAATTATGTCCTTTTATTTATCTTATTTTTCTACTTACTACACTTTACTTAGCATCAATGTTATGTGTTATCATGTTCTATTTCCTAAAGCACCATCCCATGTTACACTCATATGACACATGATAAGATTTGAGTGGGGAATATGTATATACATAATATTTTCAAACTTTTATCAATTACCAACACTTTTTATCTTGTAGTAACCCATTAAGTCCCAATCTCTCTGAGTGCATGCCTTAAGGGGTGTACCAAGAAAGGGGTGGGTAGACCATTAGTGCTTCATAAGATTGTTGTCCCTTTTGCTACTTGTTATCTACACACTTATTTCCTAAAACCATTATCCCTAAGATTTTTCTTCTCTATTTTACCCTATCCAATCATTTTCTATATTTTATCCTCCTTTCCCTCACCTTAATCCCTTTTTATCAGTCAGTTGCACTAGGTCGACTAGGTCAACCCTATATGATTTCAGGTAATTTTCACTTAGGAACTAGTTTAGCCTTTGGTCGACCTAGCTCATGAACTAGTGAATTATTGTCCAAAATTATGTTAGGTTGACTAGGTTGACCCTATCAATCAAGATTTTTGGAAGGGTTAAGGGTCAAATCTGCTTATATATAAGTTCATTTTACCATTATTTAGAGAAGAGAAGAAATAGTAAGATATATTATGCATCTGCTTATTGACCTTTCTACTTGAGGAGCAAGATTAGGGTTTCATACTTTCTTTGGAGATACGGTCTTGTCTTGTGGAGAAGTCTTTTGGATGCATTAATAGGTTATATAGCCTAGATTTGATTTATCTTTGTCATCTTTACATACCATAACAACATCTTTCATATCACCTTAGCCAAGGGAGAGATTGAGGCTCGATGGGTTCATCTTCAAAGGTAAGTATTCCTAACTTTATTCCTCTTTTGTAAGAGTAGATAGATATGAATTTTTACTTCTCTTTCATGCATTAGGATTCCATAAACATTGATGTGAGTATATGTATTCTATGCATGTTTTCTTTTATTGTTTCTAACCCCCACTTTGTTCCACAAGCTTTAGTGAGTACTAGATTAGATTCTACTTTACTTGTTATTAGTTAGTGAATATGAAAATTAGGATCCCCTTAGGGTTATTTCATGATTGTTCTTGATTGGAGGCTTTGGAACCCTCCCGAGCATAGTGTATTGAGGTAAGATATCCCTTAATTATGTCTAATGGATCCCCATATTGGTCATGTTCTCACTTATCAAATGTATCCCCAATCAGAAGTGTATGGTATGATCTATCTTCTCTGAGTTAGGATTGATTTATAGACATGATGCATTTATAATTGCATACACTTACCTTACAAGTTTTTTTTGAGTTTTTAGCTAACCAGTACCTAGCCTAATGTTTACTTTACTATGGTTTTACCTTCATGTTCATAGGTAATTGACATTGGTCCTAATCAATCGGTATCAGTCATTTACTATTGTCATCAGTTCTCTTTGAGATCAACCAACATCAATTACCTTGAAATTGACATTGATCAATTTTGACCAACCATAATCACTGTGTTTTCAAAAATAAAAAATCAAGATCTAATTTTTCAAAGATCATTTGCTCACAATCAAAAGTGCTTCTAAGAAGAGGGATATTATCTAACAATTGTAGGTCCAGGACATGATTTGAACACAAATTTGCAAGTTTTGGTTAAAGAATGTTTCATTTTGAGGTACCTAAAAGGAATTATCTAAAGTCATTCACACTTCATTTTGGGTACTAAAATGAACATGTTAGATCTTTAACATTTGGCATTTGTTGTTTAAAAGGAGCTAGGATTGTTAATGTTTTTAAACACTTCATTATTGGTGCTTAAAATTAATGCTTAAGTCTTGAACACTTAATTTTGGTGTTTAAAAATGAACTTAGGATAAATCTTGAACATTTGGGTGTTGGGCATAAAACAAACATAGATGCTTTCGCTTAAGTTGTGTTGTTCAATTATTTCAAGTTTTCACACTTTAGTGAAGGGGCCAAGTAAAGAACATCATCACATTTCAAATTGGTGCCTAAAATCAAAATTCACTTGTAATTACTTGCAAACTATTTATTAATTTTTTATTTTCACAAAAATAATAACATGTGTATGCTCTCCCCCATCCCCTATAAAGAACTCAGGTGATCAAAAATGACTTTTCATTGCATTTGGTGCCTAGTCTAAGGTGTAGAAAGAAAGTTGTCTAGGCTCTCCCCAAAATCCATATGGTATTAGGTGATCTAAAATTAACCCTAAAGTCTTTCTACTAGTCTTTTATTGTCATGGAATTTGGCTTCTAAAGTGGGTATCATTACCTCTCATGAGTTATCTAGGGAAGCATTGACCCAAGGCTTCATCTCCTGATAGTGTTTCAACTCTGCTCCACGATGGGGTATATAAATTAGGGTACATATACTACTAGAGCCAGGGCGTTGAGAAGCTAACCTCTCCTTTCGTAATAAATGCCTAAATCAGGTTTGGTCAACTAGGGGATGCTACTAAGAAGTCTAGAGATGGAATCATCATGTAAAGGAATAGACCCTTGCATGATAAGTTGATCGGTATGAACTCAATTTATGTAATAATTCTCTTGTGTTAGCCACACTTGGGATAAATATATATGGTCATAACTTGTAAGTTTTAGTCAACTCCACTTTGCCACACCTTGATAAGATCTAAGATGATATATTTAGTTGTATTTTTGTCATTTATTTTTTTATTGCTTGGTGTTTTGTGACTAAAGCTTTGTTTGTTAAACCATGTCATAAATGAGTTTATTTGTCTACACTAATCCATTGTTTGAGAAGGTGTTATGTCATCTATTTGACACCTTGCTTTAACTTAGAAGAATTTTTGTGTCAAAAATATTATGTGTGTCACTTGATTGAAATGGGTAACATTACGCCACCTATATCAATTCAAGTTTTGATCCTTAGAAGTATTTGAAACAAAACATTGTTTACATCTTTTGAGAGTGGTAACACCATTACGTTAATAAAATTATTTCAAAAGACTTGTCTTGTCTTGTGTTCAATTTTTCATTATTTGAACCATCCATTTTTGCCTTGTTGGATCTTTGTTTTAGTACAATCATGTTGTTCAAATTTTCCTAGTTTTTTGGTTATTGAAGCTTAAGTTTTCTTAATTTGAGTCTTTGATTAACTTTTAAAATTTTGGATCCAAACATTGATTTATTTCTATTTAGGCCTTGACATGTAGGGGATGATACATAGATGTTTCTCTTTTGGGTTACGTAACTTAGGTTAATTTTTGACCTAAAATTTGAAAACTATATTTTTTGTGCCTTCATTTATGAAAATTAGTCTATCTTCAAATACCTTTTGTTTAGTGCCTTATATTAATTTGATCATGTTTATGTCTAGAATCAAGTGCCTTGTTTATGCCAAAGTGTTCTAAGTTTGTTAGATTAAAAATCACTCTTTTATTTCAAGTCTAACTTTTGACATCAACTTTGGCCAAAATTCCTAGCACATGCCTTGTTTTGAGCCTATATTTTGATGTTATGTTTGTCTAAAAGACCTAACAACTTTTCCCTTTCCTAGTTTAGACATATTTGGAATATCTTTGGACCTAGAGTTTGGCATCTTGTTTTTAGTTCATTTTACTTGAACTTGTTTGTGTGAAGCTTTTAACATTAGACATTTGACATTATACTATTTTTACAAAATCTTTTCATAGACCTTTTGGAGATATACCTCCACATCTAGACCAAGTTAGACCTATTTTGAACCTTTTGTATTTTTATACATAGATTTTTAGAGTTTGTATAATTATACACCTCTCTTGTCATGAAATATTTACCATTTTATTTTACCATGTCTCATTATACACATAGTGGAGACATGTATAATCCAAGATATGGAAATGTTATAAAACAAGAGGATTTTATCCAAGACCCTTATGGATACAATGTTGTTTGTGAGATAGATTCTTATCCACCATAAAACACTCAAATAAGGGAACAGAGTCAAGATCTTTTATCCATTTATTTAGTTAGAAATCCTTCATACATAGAGCAAGACCAAGAATAGATGACCCAATATTTGGATAGCATACCTACAGTTGTAAAACAAGTTCAACAACAAACTTATTATGGTAAAATACCATTAAAATATGATGTAGGGGCTCACCCTCTACCAAAATTTCCCAATGATAATTTATCAAGTCTACCAAGAGGACTTTATAACATTTTTTATAATTAGAACAATGAACAATCCTCTTCTAAAAACCCTAATGCCATAGTATCGATGCCATATCAAAATCTCTATATACTTGTCATACAAAGGGGCCTCATGGAGAAATACTTCATTCAAATGCAGACAACATACTAGACATATTGAGACTTAACACATAACTTTAATAATATGACCATGTCAAATGTACCTATTATTCAGTTAGCTCCTTCAATGAGAGTCTTATTTGAGTTGATAGGTCAATAAAATTAAATTTTTAACCTATTTACACAAAAAAATTAGGAGATAACATGTTCAATAACCCAACCATCGAGGAAGTGTCTTTAACTTATATGTAGAATAATGAGTTGAACATAGTGGACAATAGGCAAGTAACATCTAATTTAAACCAAAGTGGTTTCAATACACAAACACATAGTCAACAATAAAATGTGTCATTATCTAACACCATGAGTGGTTTGAAAACTTGAGTAATATTTTTTACTTCCAAACCTTAGCCAACTACCTCTAATCCTCAACTAGCTACTTCTTCAAGCACCCAACAATAAGGATTAAGTAGTTAACTAATGAATAGTTCCATGCCACAAAAAAAATTATGAATTTTACTCCACTCCAAAAAGTGATAAGTAATATTCCAAAATAATAAGCACTATCAAGCATACCCATGTAGCCAATGCAAAACATATTACCACCTTAATAGGGGTACCTAATGTTCCACCTTTCTAGGTAGTAGTAAACATACCTCTTTAATCATAGACTAACATGTTGATCCAAAACAAAATGATGTCTAACTAACAATGTATTAGTATTAGTCAATGATAGATGTCGAATCTCCAACACACATCCACTTCCTAATAGGGATTCGTACAACAAAGAGGTTTCAATGTTCCTCAAGTGCCTATTAGGCAATAGTTGCCTTTCATGAAAAACATGCCATAGGTTCAAAGATAAGGTATCAATTCACAAGTTATCCTTTATCAACAAGGTATGACTAGTAGACAACATGTCCCTATCCAACCTCTATAGGCACAATATAACCATATCCCTCCATTCCAACTATAGCATTTCCAACATCAAGCTTACATACCCAATCAAAAATAGAATATCACAAACCACACGTGTAATTTCAAAAATTTCACCCTAATCCATGTATGTGTATTTATATTCCATTCCCTAACCAATCCAACATTCCCTAGTAAATGTCTCCATCATACCTCGGTCAAAGTAATCAACTTGTGACTACACAACCTCCACCTTAATAGGCCAATGTTCCCATAATTTTCCTTACACAAGAACTACAAAAAATGAAGGATGAAATTTCCCTCATTCAAGTGTGGAAATATTCTAAAAATTTTAAGTTATATGATGTGTGTTCTTACCCTTTCAACATGGATTACTTGCAGATACCATTTCCTCCAAGGTATGAGCCACCAAAGTTTCATGGAATTATTTGTTTCATGTCAACCAATGGCCTATAATGACATATAATTATTATTTTTATTTCCAATAAGCCTAGTAGGGCAAGAATTAGAGTGGTTCCTAAAGTTACCCTAGGATTTAGTATCTAATTTTGATGATCTATCAGAAAAGTTCATGCAGCACTTATCTTACATTCTCAAACATGAGATTTCATTGGTAGATTTAATACAATAAAAATATAAGTTCAGAGAGATTTTTAAGATATCTTAAGTGATGGAGAGCCCTTATAAGTTGATTTACCCATAGTCTACTAGACACATAACTAGCCACTGTGTTTACCAAAAACCTACACAATTATATATCTTATTATTTGGATTTATAGTGTGCATACATGTTTAAAGAGATCATTTATAAAGGTTTAATAATATACTAATCCCTTATTAACAAAGGGATCATTAAATTATCCTCATCTAATCAATACTAGAACCAAAATTAGAATAATGGCCAAAATCAAAGTCCAGTGCAAGTGCAAGCATCACAACAAACCTAGGTCAATAACTATGATAAACCTAAATGATTCAATCAAAAAAAGAATGTTGTTGGTAATGGATTAACATAATCACAACATGTTCAAATGGTGAAACCACCATTTACATAGCCTATGATTCATAGACACATAAATCTTAACCAATAACCCCTTCAGAAAATGTAGTAAGCATAGAAAGTGTTACAACCTAAACTCCTCTAAAAAATGCAACAAACACAACAACCTATGTCTTTGCAAAACCCTCATCCAATAATAAAAATGCATACTCATTATGAATTTAGAAACCTTGGAGAACCCATTGAATCAATGTTTTATAAACTTGTTACAGCTAACTTGATCAGATGGCCTATTCTAAAAGGGAAAATTCTTGAGGGTGCTGACATTCTAGACTGGTACATGCTAAATGAATTTTTTGAATATCATCAGGTCAATTACTATAATTTCTAGTGATGTGTGAAAATTAAACATGTCATTAAAAATATGTTAGAAAATAAAGAGATCACATTAGATCGTGGAGCTTCCACCTCCAATTAGAACCTCAACATTTATCAAAATCCTTTTCCCCAACATAACTAATAACAACAACAATAGTGGATAGTGTAACACCAATAATAATAGTATAAAAAACAAATGAAAAACTAATACAACCAATAAAACCAACCATAGAACTAACAATGTCAAAATAATGGATAGAACTAAGGCCAAAATGTGACAAACAACTAATAGATTTACCCTATAGTTGCACATGACTACAACTCAATTGTAGGAAATATTTCTAGAGGTCACATTAACACCATTTCCATTAATACAAGACCAAGTACTAATTAGACAAGACCATTTCTAATCATATCCAATCAACCAACCTATGCCAATAATCCTTCCTTGACCTAGGACCACACATGGGGAAACTAGTAAGCAAGGATTCCAATGTTTGGACCTTATACTAATAATGTGTCATTAGCTTCTGATCATACACAAGTGCACCAAAAACTAAGACTTGTCCTATTCGATCCCCCTCCACTATCATTTTTAGTAACATTAATCCTATACCTAATCTTGATTATGCAATCATAACTCGATGATTAAGGATTAACATACCAGGCCCATAACCATCTACCACTTCACCCATCATCTAACCAAATATTCTACCTTAGAACAAGACATTTCTTACTATCCGAGAAAAAAAATTTAACATTGTGGAATAATTGTAAAAGATGTCAGCATAAATCTCCATTTTAGATTTGTTGCATACATCTACTATCTAAAAAACATCTTGATAGAGTTCCTTGGCCAATCCAAAGTTATAAATGACATATCTCCTGATAAATTCCAAGATTTGTTTGATAAGACAATAATTAACCTTCAATCAAAGTGATATGTCATCTTGTAGCCCACTACATAATAATCCATTGTACATCAAAGTGTACATAATGTGGCTCAAAGTGAAATGTGTCCTCATAAATAATGGACCAGGTCTATATATTGTGTCTTTAAATCTCATCAATCTTCTTGATACATGACAATAGATCTCCAAGTATAAATAATCACCATCAAAGCCTATGACAATGAAGAACACAAATCATAGTTCACCATCAACTTTCTAGTTATCATTGGGCCTTTGACCCATAATGCACTTTTTCATGTGTTAGATCTTGATTTTTCATATAACATGTTTTTGGGTAAACCTTGGATACACAAGATTCATTCAATCCCATCAACATTTCACTAGTGTATCAATTTCTTTCATTCAGGAATGGAGATGACTATACCAAGAGATTTGTATCTATATAATTATTATAAACATCTAGAGGCCGAGTTCAAGAGATATAACTATCATTTTGGCATGAATCTAATTACCAAGGAGGACAAGGGGAAGAAAATACTTGTTGATTCAATAGATTCCAACTACATTGACCTTGATACCTTTGATTCACTTTCCCACATGTTGCCTCCCAAAATATCCAATTATTATACCATCTCAAATAATGGCCTAGGAGAATACTTGACCCATGACACCTTTCACATTGTAAAGCTTCCACAAAACCCCAAGTCCTTTAAAAGACCAAAACCCAAACCACTCATGCAATGGCAAAGAAAGGAGAAAGACCATCAGCATAGTCTAGTACCTATCACTTTCATATCATCCTCTAGCTAAGAAAAGGACCCACTTGAAGGAGATGAATCATGGTTGTATAATGACAAATTGGTTGATTATTATAAAAACTCTAAATATCCCATTCCTAATTAGATCATGGAAAACCAAGAATATGAAGGAGGAGGCCTTAGGCCAAATCAACAAGGAAAACTTGAGCCAATTTATATGACTAGGTACAAAAAAACCTATGGACTTGGATTTAAACTACCTGGGGTTGACCCCACGTCTATCATTTGAGTTCTATCACCAATAACTAGTGACAATGATGCTGACAGTGAAGCATAGTTTGATCATAGCTAGTTCGATGACCTATCCCATACTAATTTGTTTGAAAATAATACCATTTGTACCCTTCGACAAGTCATTCATCATCACTACCATTATATTACCCCTAACTGATAGACTAGGGCCAACAAGAATCTAATGTGCTAGTTGATGAGTTTTAGAATGATGAAGCCTTAAATGATTTTCTAGGCCTTAGGGACAATTTTTGTTGGGAGACCAAAAGAAAGGGTTCTCAATCAAGTTGGATATTGAAACCTATTTTAGAGAGTGGGTGAACACCCTTAGCCAAAAATAATTAAATAAAATATTGAGGTCTCAAAGTGAAAACGTATTTGAGGCACTTTCAGACCAGGGGAAAAGTAAAGATAAAGCCCAGTCTAGTGGTGAAAACATGTTCAAGTGCCACTTCAAATATAGACTAGGAGACCACCAATGATGAACTTGTATATAGGTGTGAGTTTAGTCTTGAATAAGAATAGGCATTTGATCAAATCATTTAGGAGACCACCAATGATGAACTTGTCTATGGGTCTAAGTTCAGTCTTGAAGAACAACAAGCATTTAATCGCATCATTCAAGAATTCCCACTAGTGTTTATTACATGGCCATCCCTCCTATTGGGGGATTATGATTTATCATGCTTAGGCAAACTCAAGGAACCAATTCTAATAGAGGACTTTGACATTACAAAATAGTTCAAATCTTTGCCCACTATTCTTGAAAATGGTTTGACCCTTCTAGTGAAGAATAATACAAAGGTAAACATCAAGACTCTAGATGACCTAAAATGGATTAAGCTAGGCACATCCCTCACTAAGGAGGAACATGAAGTCCTTACAACCCTATTGAGGTAATTCATACATATATTTTCATGGGCCTATTCTAACATGCCTGGTTTTGACCCTGCTTTGGTTGTTCACCACCTTATTGTACATCCTGATGCCAAACTAGTGAAATAAAATTTACATAAAATACATCCTTTAATTGTTGTATTAGTGAAGAAAGAGTTGTAAAATATCTTAGAAGTGAGATGTATAAGGCCAATAGACTATTCTGAATGGATTTCCAATGTAGTTCCAGTTAGTAAAAATCTAGAAGGAATCAAGATCTATATTGATTTTAGGGACATTAACAAATCTTTCCCAAAGGATGACTTTCCATTTCGAAACATTGATATGATAGTTGACTCCACAATGGGTTATGAGATTTTTTCATTGATGGATGGATTCTCAAGCTACAATTAGATCTGAATAGCACCAGAAGACCAACACAAAACAACTTTCACCACTCTATGGGGAACATTTTGTTATCAAGTTATGTTATTTGGTCTTTAAAATGTAGGGGTCACATATCAAAGAGACATGACCATAATATTTCATGATATGATGCATGATATTTTTTAGGACTACATCAATGACATACTAGTCAAATCAAAGACCAGGGTCGATCATCCAACAACATTGAGGAGGATATTTGAGTGACTATGTGAATACAAAGTCAGGATCAAACCTAAGAAATGTGTTTTTGGAGTTACTTCAGGCAAATTGGTTGGCCTCATTATGTCTTAGTAAGGCATTAAACTTGATCTAGCCAAAATAAAAGCCATTACAAACATGCCACCACCGACCAATTTGAAGTAGCTCCATAGTTTTTAGGGTAAGATCCAGTCTATTATATGATTCATATCTCAATTGGCCAACAAGTGTCATCCTTTTACACATATTTTTATGAAATTTGTCACATTTCTTTGGGATGATGATTTTTATAAAGCTTTTTAATAGCTAAAGGACTATCTAGCAAATCCACCATTTTTATTACCTCCTATGCTAGGAAAATCGATCCTTCTATACCTATCAGCCTTGGGGGCACTTCTAGATCAACATGATGAAAATTGAAATGAGCATATCATGTACTATCTAAGTTGTATAATGGTCATGTATGAGCATAATTATATGCCCATTAAAAAATCTTGTTTGGTTATGGTCTTCACAGCTTAAAAACTATGATATTACATGTTGAATAATAGGGCCATGGTCATTTCCAAAGTATATCCACTCAATTATATACTATCTAAAATATATTTACAAGGCCATATTTCCAAATATATCATGCTTCTTAGTGAGTTTGAGATTAGATTATGTGAACCAGAAAGCCATCAAGGGGTAATTTCTTATCGATCAGCTTGTTGAAGCACCCCTTACAAATACAGAGCCACTAACATTCCAATTTGTTGATGAATCCATCATGACCATCATTGAAACACCTCTAGAGGAGAAGCACTAGAATTTATATTTTAATGGATCATTCATAGCATATGGAGTATGGCAGGCCTTTTGTTTATAACATCATAGGGGGATTTAATCCCTATGTCATTCATAATCAACTTTCCTTTTACCAACAACATGGCCTAATATGAATCAATCCTCATAAGGCTTTGATAGGAATTAAAATGGAACATACATCATCTAAAATTTTATGGTGATTCTCAGTTAATCATCAATCAGGTTATAGACCATTTTTAGACCAAAGATGGCAAGCTAGTTCCCTACAAGGCCATGATTGTCACTCTCAAATAATAGATTATCAAAATCCAATTTGAGCATATAGCAAGGGCTAGTAAAAAAATAGTATATGCCATGGCTACCATTAAATCATTTATTTGACATACAAATATGGCAAAAGACTACCAATTTTTCATTGAAAATATGCTAGCACTAGCTTATAAACCATCACAATGATCTATGATATTATTGATCCCAACTCTACTTGGTATGCAGACCTTTACACTTACCTTCACGATCATAGTATGCCACTATAATTATCCCACAAACAATCCAAAGCCTTCATCCACAATGCCCAATGTTATACCTTACTCAAACTAACCTTATACCACCATAGTTTTTATGGAACTCTACTTTGTTGTTTACCTTGAGTAAAATCTACACTAACATTATGGGAAGTTCACAAAGGGGTATGTGGAACCCACACTAGTGGGGTCATCCTATCTAAAAATCTCGTGTATTGGGCGATATTGGCCAATAATAGATACAAATGCAGTTGCATATGTCAAAACATGTGATAAATGTCAATGGCATGCCCATCTGATTCATGCCCCAACCAAGACTCTAAAACCAATGTTGATACCATGGATATTTTATACATGGTGCCTCAATTTCATTAGGAATATAAACCCCACCTCATCCTATGGCCATAAACATATTCTTATCACCATAGAATATTTCACTAAGTGAATTGAAGCTATACCCCTCACTTATGTGATAGAAATTAAATTTCCAAATTCATCTTTAACCATCTCATTTTCTACTATGGCATCCCCTCCCACATTATATCTAATAATAGAGGATCATTAAAAAATAAATATTTCAAATATCTATGTGTCGATTATAAGACTACTCAACATTTTTCTATAGCATATTACCCTCAAGGTAATAGCCAAGTAGAAACATCTAACAAAATAATTGTCAATATCCTTAAAAATATTATCAATAATGTCAGCCATGATTGGAACCTTTAGATATTCCACACCCTGTAGGCATATTTTACCAATCACCACAATCCCACAGGTTCTACTCCATACTCACATTTTTATGGTACTGAAGCCATTCTTCTCATTGAGGTCGATTTACCTTTATTACACATCTCTCTAAAGCATGTCCTAGATTGAAAAGACTATTGGGTATCTCACCTATAAGAATTGGAGTTAATTTATGAGAAACGTTTGGCCATAGTAAACCACTTGCAAGCATATTAGAACCAACTCTGTGGCCACTATAATCAGTGCATGAAACATAACGAATTTGAGTTTGGGGTCTTGTCCTTAAATAAAACCAAAATAATACCATGACTAAGAAGAAGCATAAAGGCAAGTTCAAACCCAACTAGGTAGGTCCTTTCATCATTGTTGTATACTATGGTGTTGAGGCATACAAGCTCACCACACCAAATGGAGATGAACCTTATGAGTGGCTGAACATTATACACCTCAAATGTTACTTTGCTTGAGTGACTTGGTGTATTTTATATGAGGACCATTTCAAGTTGTGCCATATTATCAACATTCTTCTTTTTAATATACCATTCTACCATCCTATCATTCTATCATTATATAAATTTGACATTTTATTCTATCGTACCTTTTCTATTGACGAACATGTTTTGACCCTATCTACCTACCCCATTTGACCTCGGTTCATCCATTGTTTTGGCTTTTAGTATGAAGATTAATATTAGTTTCTACAATTGTTTCAAGTATTATAGATAGAGGCCATATTTTGGAGAAGTATGATAGAAGTTTTGATAGTTGTATCCTTCATTTCTTGTTTCATTCTTTATCATGCTTTGTTTGTGTGAGTCTGATTATAATCTCCTTTGGGCAAATCAGTGTCTCATCGGTCTTACTACTAATTATAACCACCTATGAGGAAATTATTATAATTTAACATTGTCATTATTTCCTATTTATATCCACTTATGGGAAAACTAATGGAAACATTTGTTTATTTTTCCTTGACATACCAACTTACCATTCTTATGTTGTACCATGCCATTATGCTAACTATGCATGTTTTATTTGAATTGACTACTACACTAGTCATATTCCTCTACTGTAAGGTGTAATTACTATGACTTGAGGCCATTTTGGGACTATGCGGGTAGTGATAGATACTTTTTATGGTTAGCTCAATCACCATTTTCCATGCTCTCACTATTTTATGAAAAACATTTACCACACTCTCATCATTTTATGAGCATTATAAGTTTGAATGCTCTTGTCATTTTGTGAGCTTGGACTATTTAGTATCTCATCATTCTCAATAAAGTTGAGATACTCCAAATTCCAAAAATATTTTCAAAATCAATTTAGAAAAACCAAAAACATTGACCACTTCTTTGCCTTAAGGATTCTAGGAACTCTCACTAAGTCAAAAGAAACCACTTGTCACTTAGTTTCCCCATCATTTTTGGCCTTTTATCCCATGCTCTCACCATTTTATGAGTTCATTCTAATATTATTATATCACATTCATCATGTTTTCTTTCTCATCATGTTTCTTCTATCCCATATCCTAGGAGAACTACATTTATCTTGAATTTTTTGTTGGATATCACATCCATAGAACTATGTAGGAAATGTCCACTTGCTTAGTGCATCTAGAGACAGCTCGACCACCCCTTTCCTTTTCTTCTATTCCCACATCTTGTTTGTTTATTAAGTTTTTGCCTATTTTTTACAGTAAATGTTCTTCATCTTTTTTGTGTCATATTGTTTATGCTAACATTATGATTAACCATTATTTATTTGTTTGTTTGTTTATTTTTGTTTTGTTTAGTTTATTTGTTTGTGTGCCTATTTATTTACTTCTTGTATTTTTGCCTCAACTCAGTCTATATGCATTAATTAGGTGATTCCTTGAGCATTATTCTTGAGTCCATCCATATTTATGCATCAACATTATCATCATGGTTTTTATCATTGGTGCATTTTTTTCAATTGAGTATTGCATTAGGAGTCAATCCTTATGCATATTTTGGCCAAGTCCTCATGGTGTTCTATCATGATGCATACCATCATGTGCTATAGTAAAAATTAGTTTTGAGGAGTCTACACATCAAATGTAATGATGATATCTCCTTGGCACCAGTGCTAGAAAAATTCCTAACCTAATCCAAATCATATCCCAAACAGAGTAATTAAACAACAAAATAATTTTCTTCCTTGCTAGTTCAAATGAGAATCTTTCTACTACCAGGTTGCCTAATTCATCTTTATCCTCTTTACCAATTTCCCATCATCATGTTTTCCACTATTAGGATATAATGATTATAACTGCCTCTAGGCAAATAATTCTATACTATCCAACTTGCATCTTTCATATCATATTTACCACTATCGATGTACAATGTTTATAATTGCCTTTGGGCAAACCATTATACACCATCCCACTTTCATTTTCAATGATTCTAACCACCTTTGGGTAAATTATTCACTTTTTTTTTCCAAACTAAGGCATGTTTTTATCCTACCTATGTTGACGATTATAACTGCCTATGGAAAAATAATCATGTTGGTCTACCCTACCTGAGTTAGCTCCATATACCCCTAATCATAACCACCTTTGGAAAAATTAGTTCATTCCACCCCATCATTTTCATCTATTTGGTCCACTCATTTCCTTCTTTTGAGGGATCATTTTTTTACCCCTTTTCCAACCACTCCCTCGAGGGGGAACCCTATAGTTCATCCATTTTCATTGAAGTCATAAGCACATAAAACCTTTTTATTATTTGAGAAAACATTACTATGCTTACAACTTATAATAAGTTCCCAAATAGGGAAAACTATGGACATCTAAAATTAGCCACCAATGGCTTTATATCAGACTTTAGATTGATTCTCACCAACCTTTGCAAATCTAGCCTAAGAATCACTAAACATCTCAAATTTGGCTTCAAAAAATACAATTTTGCTTATAAAACAATTAAGTGGGATAAATTCACACATCAATTAATTCAAATCTTAAAAATCTCAAAAATCCTAAATATAATTAATTAACATGCAAAATCAAATAAAATGCCTAAATTGAATTAACCTTAAGCAATTAAATGAATTATAAAAAAAGGAAATTCAAAAATCAAATAATATCCTAGGAATTCATAATTACCTTTTTTTGAGTTGTTAAATATCCTAAAATATCCCACCCATGCTTATTCATTTCTAATCATGACCATTTGACACCTTTTAACTCTACTGGGGTTAATTAACTCATAAAGATAAAGTTTAAACCCATTCCAAGCCCCAACTACACTCTAACTCACCTTGGGTTGGGGTTAGTTGCTAAACCTATAAATATAAGCCATTGCCTATGAAGAATAAGAGATTTAACATAGTAATGTTATAATGTTGATTTTAGATCAAGATTGCATGACAATAGTGTTATAATGCCAAATTATTAATCCAATCCATGAAGCTACATCAAGCAAGCATGAGCCAAACCATGGTGCCAAGGGGAGAAGGAGCCATGCAATTCCATTTGCCAAAGATATCTTGAGCACAAGCCAAGAAATCCAACAAAGAAATCTCTTAGAGCATTCAAGGAAGGTAATAAAGGTTATTTTTCTTGCATTTTAGTTGTACTTTGTCAATTTTTATTCTTCACTAAGATCCCTACTTTGATTTAGGCAAGATAGTGTTATGTGTGTTAGTGTGTTTCTTTTCATTTTGACTTCCATTATGAAAACTAACATATGATCGAACCACCCTTCTTGGATTCTTTGATCACGCATTCTCTATTATTTGATATTTTTTAGATACACTAGATATTTTGGTGCCTGGTGGATGCATCTTGGATACCAAATTTATTGGAGTAGTTGTCAGACATGGATAGAGCTCAACTGGTTGCCTTGGGTTTTGAGGGCATCATGGAGATGAGATGGATCCCACTGAGTATTGATCTCATTATCATATTCCTAAGAACATGGGAATGATTCACCAAAAAAAATTGATGGGAGCTGGAGTGAGATATTATATAGGTGGTGATAACCTTAGAGGATGTCCATGTATTGTTTGGGCATCCTATTAATGGGATGATGGTGATATGTGATATACTAGAGTTAGAGGATGAAAGACAAGCCTTAGCCTAGTGGGTGACATGTTTGTATAAGATATATTCTAGTATATTTATTAGTTTATTTGACATTTATATCATGACCATTTTAGATATATAGATCATGATAAGGCTTGTGATAGCATGATTATTGAGTCATAATTCATATGGTAAGGTACTATTATATGTAATAGCCTTGTGTCAATCCATCCTAGATCAAGGCACCTTATATGATCTTGGTTCTATCATCTGGGTCTAGATCATGCATGATATGTATTGGATGCTAACCTAGGGGTAAAAGACAATAGGCCCTATCATTTTAGTGAGTGCATGGATCTACAATAGATTCCCTATGTATCAGCTAGTTGGGTTAGCCCATGCAGTTAATGATAGGTTACCTCTAATTATTAGGTAGAGTAAATACCATGTAGCATGTGTAATGCCCCATGTTATATGTTTGTCAACTATCATATAGGGTAAAATAGTGTGGCAACCATACACTCACATTTTTGCTATATTGCTAAGTTAGGAAAATGTTGCAACAGGTTTGTTGCATGTGTGGATCATGGCACACTACACTTTGTGGGTGGAGACTCATCCAGTGGCTCATTTACATGGATAGTTTGGGTTTCCACATCTAATAGCCCTTATATTAGTGTTTGTTTATTAGGTATGTCATGCTAGAGAAATGAGAGGGAGAGGAGGCACAAGGGTGTCATTTGAGATACTTGTGATTAGGCATAAATGTGATACCATGGGATAGTTAGGCATGGTAGTAGGAGGAAACAAGGATTGGAGGAGATGATGACATGGATGTGGTTTTAGGAGAGGGGAAGCACAAAAAATACCATAATAGAGGTGATAGTGACCACTGTGGGCTCATTAGAGATAGAGACATTGTCAATGAGAGGATATACAGGCACTAGCTACTACACAGGGGATCTTACAATAGCTCTAGGACATAGTTGGTATATATAGAGTCCACTAAGGATGGGGACATGGGCGGTGACTCCCATTTTTTCACTTGTGTAGAGGATGCTGATAGAGGAGGTGCTCAGTGGGAAAGTAAATGGTGAGATCATGGTCAGTAATACCAACACTAGTGAGAAATTTTTTTATTTGGTTTAAGTTTTTGATATATAACACTAATTACATCATTTTTTATGATAGATAAATGATTTGAGATATATCTACATGAGATTTGATTCATATTTAGTTTCTAGTTTTGTAAATACTATTATTACAAAGGATATTAGATGGGGATCCCTAATTGTGGCTATGTACCATGATATTTTAGATATAGTGTTGTCACATTATGACCCTACCACTTTGGTTGATCTTGTGGTTCCATTTACCCCAACTCATTCTAGTTATTTTAGATTGATGGGAGATGCCATGTGATAGCTACAAGTATAAAGTGATGGCTTATAGCCACCTATAGGGGTAGAATTTGGAGAGACTTAGGCTTGAAAAACTTTAGCATAGGATCAGTCCATACACATGATGACTACTATACATCTAAGACAAGAACATGCCTAGTTGGCCAACTTACAGGTTCAAGTTATAGGCTTGAGAACTTAGACTACCTTTTTAGATGGTTTAGTTATAGGCATCGATGGGTAACATGGCTAGGCCATAAGATAGATAGGATGGAACATTGCCTTAGAGATATAACGATTGTATTTTATATATATATATATATATACATATATATACATATATATATATATATATATATATATACACACACACATATATATATATATGTATATATATATATATGTGTGTGTATATATATGTATATATATGTATATATATGTATATATATATATATATATATATACATATACATATACACATATATATATATATTTATATATACATATACATATATATATATACATATATATATATATATGTATATATATATAGATATGTATATATATATATGTATATATATATATATATATATATGTATGTATATATATATATATATGTATATATATATATATATGTATATATATATATATATGTATATATATATGTATATATATATATATGTATATATGTATATATATGTATATATATATATATATATATATATATATATATGTATATATATATATGTATATGTATATATAAATATATATATATATATGTGTATATGTATATGTATATATATATATGTGTATATGTATATGTATATATATATATATATGTATGTATATATGTATATATATATATATATGAAATTTTCATTGATCTATGATTTTTACTTATATTTGTATGTGGATGGATGTATTGATATATTTCCTTTCTAGCTCGTGTATTTTTCTTTTGTTGTATGTGTTATGAGAAATATGTGATGTATGTTTTCTTTTCTAGTATTATGTGATACACATGCATGGTTAAAAGTAAAAGGTAAAAATAATTTTGAAAATCATAAATAATCAAAATAAATGTAATACACACTATATCACGATGGGAAATGTATGAAAATAGAAATGCAACTAATCTATTAATGAAACCTAGCTCAGAGAAGATAAATACTACCTACACTTATGATTGTTAATACATTATATATTTGGGGTCATGACCAAGATGAATCCATTAGACCTTTCCAAGAGATCTCTTACCACAATAACATCACAAGAGAGGGTTCCAAAGCTTCTAGTCAAGCAATACCATGTAATAACCCTAGCTAGGTCCTATGTTTTCATATTTAAAAAATTAAATGATAAGGAAAGTAAAATCTAATATAGTGCTCACCAAATCTTTTGGCATGAAGTGGGGGTTAGTAAACATAAAAGTAAACATGCATAATAGAATCCTAGTTAAGTTATGTATAGGTAAAACCCTAATACATGGAAAGAGCAATATATTCAAAAGACATTACTTATGATACCTCTATATTACTAAAATAGAGGAGTAAAGTTAGAGATACTTAACTTGAATACAAACCCGTCAAGACTCAATCTCTCCCTTGGACAAAGGTGTTTTGTAAGAGGTTGTTGTGGTTTATAAGGACCACTAAGAAAGGCTAAATCATCTAAGACTTTTTTATAAGATAAGTTTCTTCTCTAAGTATAAACCCTAAGCTATAACTCCTTAAGTAGAATGACAAAAGAACAAATTGTAAAGAAGTGCAAATGAAATATTAACTCCTTTTCTCTTTAAGAAATGGTGAAATGAATGCGTATATATAGTTGAATCTAACCCTAAACCTTTCTAGAAGTTATTTGATAGGGTTGGCCTAATCAAATCTATATCATTATTGAAAAAAATTAGGTCTTGGTCTAGGTCAACCCCTTAAATATGTTTTATCAATTTTAGTACATGGTCGATGGGCCTAACAGTGTAACATAAACTATAAAAAATGGTTTTAGGCTTAGGAAGTGGCTAATGAAGGTGTTAAATGGTTATAGGAGTGTGAAAGAGAGGATATAAGGCTTAGGTAAGTGTTTTATAATAATTTTGGATAGATATCAAGTGTTAGTATAGGAAAAAAAACTAAGAAGCACCAATGGTTTGCCCACCCCTTTCTCAGTGCACCCTTTAAGGTGTGTACTCAGACAGATTGAGACTTGATGGGTTCTTGTAAGAGAGAAAGCATCAGTAATTGATAAAGTTTGAAAATATTATGTGTATACATATTCCCAATCAAATTTCATCACATGTCACTTGGATACAATAGGGGATGGTGCTTCAAAAAAAGAAAAAAGCAACACACAATGTTGAAGCTAAATGAATTGTAGTATTTTAAAGTATAAAATAATTGAAAGTAAATGACTAAAAATAAAAGTAATGTATTTGTACCTTGACTTATATTTATCACTGAATGGTTTCCTATTATGTTCTTAGTTTTTATTGTATAGGGCATTAAGACTACTTTGGATAAACCCAAGGATGTAAAACTAAAGAGTAAAAACAACCATAGGAAAGCTAAGATAATTAATGCAGTGTAGATGAGATGTACTTGGAAATTTGGTAAGCCAGGGTGATAAATGCTAATTTAAAACCAAATGACCAAGTCAAAATTTAGAGTAAATTAAAATTTATGGCTACTAAAAACCAAAAAACTCAAACAAGTAAACCTTAAGTGATAAAGGCAAACAAACCAAGTCAAATTAAGGATACAAGTAAAAATGGTAATCAAGCATCAATGTGAAAGTAGTAACAAACTTAAATAAATATGGGCCATAAAATGGTAAAACAACATTAAGGAGTCATCAATAACAATCCTTACTCAACCATCAATGGAAAAATTTCATAAAAGGGAAAAAAATAACATTGGTGAGTGAGAAGTAATGATGCAGAGCTTCAACACTTTTCCACACTTTGTTCTTAATTAAGGAATCTCTCCCTTAGGCTTATTTTTATGGAATCACTAATCATGAAAATATCTTGAATTTTATATGGCTATAAAATCTTTATCATGATTATAAGAGTTCCATGACAACTCTTTTCCCCTTTATGACAGTCTTCCTCACTCCTCTTTCCACTTTTATAGCTCTGCCTATGCAACACTCAATCCTTATAGCCCTATTTGAATGATAATGAAGTTACACAGACAAATAAAAAATATTTATGACTTTACAAGGTTATATTCACCTTTTTCCTATTATAATACACATGTGTGCCAATTTTTAGGACCTAACTCACTCTTTAGGTCTTCTTTCTCTCTTGTAGCCTTCCAAATTAGGCCTCTTTTGGCCCTTAAACAACACCTCAATGTAGAAATTCATACTCCCTAATCTATACGGTCTTTTAAATGACTTAATATATTAGGGTACTCAAAAAAATACAATATTACAAAATTTTGTGATTTTTTAAGGGTTACTTTTCTCACAATGGACAAAACCCTAGGTGTTAGGGTTTAGGGTGACTATGCAAGCCGAGGCTATAAACAAATGAATATCTTGATCCACAAGTAGTTTCAAACAAAAAAAATGTTGGATAAGTTCTATCTATGCATCCTTTTACTTTTTCCTTCAATTTACATGGTCATATAACTTTCAGATCAAACTTAAACAAGGAATTTCAGTCATTCTTGACTGTGTTTTATCAACAAGAACAAGGTATACATAGGGTTGCAAAAATATTCAACACCAATAGACTTCCAAAACATTTAATGAGGTTATTACCACCTCCTATAAATGTATTAAACTTTTATCTATCATATTTGAATCAAAACAAGATTCAAGATCAAAGAATCTTAGTCTACAAAATTTTGGCTTGTAGATAATGGCTAGTAATGAGCAAAGTGTATCACAAGAATGGAAAAAAATCGATATTTTCTCAGATATGTATTGAAATCAGTTCACTCTCTAAGATACCATGAGTTTATAAATTTTAACTATCCATATAACTCAATACCAAAAGGATCAAATGTTCATTCCACTGTTTGAACAAGACTATATAATCCCAAACCCTATCATCAGGCCTGGTTATCTCTACAAAGTAGCCTCCTCCACTTCAATTTCGATTTACTTGTCTCATAAAAGATAATATAATTTCTTGTTAATAATTATAAATAAAATAAAAACCATTCACTTACCTTATTGATGATTCAAACAAGCAAAATGCTCAATTTCAGTCATGTCATTTCAATGCATTCAAAACTTCAATAACACAGTTCTTCTTCATTCATCAAGTTATTTTATTATATATCCACTCTCTATCATATTTTAATGGATTTAAAACTTATAATTCCAAAATTTACTCTCCCCAAACTAATCCAAGAAGTATAACTGAATCTTGAAGACTTTCCCACGTAGAGGTTAATGAATTGCATTGCCCTTTTTTCATTTTTTTCCAATATGACCACTATATGCCCATGCCTATAGAATAAAGAACATATTAAGGACATTTAAATAGTTTTAATACTTTTTATACATGTTCTTACACCTTTCCACCTATATAAAATGCATGGAAATCTTTCAACAAGGCTTAAAAATTCAAATTTTCAAAGAGGCACTTTTGAGGGAAAATCCATAATTCAAATTTTATGCAATTTTTGACAACCTAGATCACACCTAAGACAAATTTAGGACCTATTACACCTATGAAACACTTAAAATACTAATGAAATCCAAAATTGAGTCCATTTTTGGATCCATACACCAATCTCACGTAACAATGAAAAAAGTACATGAAAGTAAAAAAAGATGAATTTGTCTAAAAACAATTACAAAAATGGAAAATGGTAAAATAAACCTAGGTAAATTCTAGGAATGTAAATCCATGGTGTAAATAAAATAATCCATATTCACTCAAGCATGTTGTTTTATTCTAAGGATAGATAAAACCAAAAAAATAGTACTAGCATGTTTTAAGATGTGAAGAAGAGGAAATATAGAAGAGGGAAAATAAGTTTATAATCACACTTGCCTGTCAAGGGGAGAAATTAAATAGGTGGAAGGGGAAATGAATTAAAAATAAATGTAGATAAACTCTTTATTGAAGTCAAGACACCTAAATTAGATTTATCAAAACAAGAGGATTTTTGATGTTAAGGACTCTGAAGAACTTATCCTAGCCACATAAAACTTGGATCAACAAATGAAGTATGAATATTATCCCATGAAGGATATATGCATGAAAATTAAAATGGACCTACCTTCCCACAATGTATTTCCTAATCCTCAAAACCCCTTACAGAGCCATCAATCTACTATGAAGATTGGGTACTTGTATGAGAAAGTAGGTAGCACCATAGATTGTTTTGAATTCTCCTATTCTAATATACAGGCTTATCAAACCCCAATGGACCTCAAATATATCATGAGGCCAACTATAGAGTTTGATCTTTGATTAGAGATAGGATATGTGTCATTAATCATGTATTTTATTGTGATTTTGACTTTTGACTTTGTATGTTTCCTTTTATATCATTTCTTTTTGTTTTAATGATTTAGCTTTTAACTTTTTGATGGATTTTTATATTCTTCCTCCATATGGATTTGGAGAACCAAACATGGGTGTTAAATATGACTATCATTTGAAGATTTTGGACTTGGTTTATAATAAAAATAAATTAGAGAGCATGGTCTCTCAGAGTCTTTTTAATTTAAGTGAGATAAATGTGTTATCTTGACTTTGACCTTGGTTTATTTAGAGTGGAATGAAAGGAAATGAAATCAAGAGGAATGAAACATGAAACAATTTGAATTATTTCAAACTATAAAAAATGTGACAAAGGTAAAAATGGGATAAAATGATATGTTAGTGTGATTCCTTATTATAATAATGTTAGAAAGTGTAGGGAAACATGCTAGCATAGTTTGTTGTGCAGGTTTTATATACAAAAGAAGCAAAAGTAAAAGCTGAGAACAAGGAATCATAAACTTGTAACCATTGATTAATACTCTATAAAAGGAAAATTGAATTAATAAAAGATGGTGATTTTATGAGGAGGCCTTTGTCCTATCCATGGTCTTACACTGCAACTCATTAAAGATAAACCGAAGAGGTTGCACAAATCAATGAAAAAATAAAGATGAGAAAAAGATGGTATTTGTGAGGAAGGTCTGGTCCTATACATGGTCTTACACTATAACTCACAAAAAAATAAGGGGTGAAAAATTCATTGGAAAGTAATGAAATAATAATAGCAAAAAAAGTTATGAGGAAGATTGGGTCTTATTCATGGTTTCACAATGTAACTCATGAGAAAAAAAGCCATGAGAAGAAACTAAGGTTTGTGGAAAGAGAAACTACTACAAAGAGTGAGACCCATTTAAATATACTGCAAAAGTGTTAGTAGGATAGTGTATATAAAACATGATAAAAATATCTAAGAAAATTATTGTTGACCAAATTTGGTCTACATACCAAAAATGTGCCTAGTCCAAGAATCCAGTGGAAAGAGAAGGATCTTGATCGAAGAGTGACCCAATGTCACAAGGAGTAGGTTTAGAGTTTTAGATACCTTTTTAAATGTCAAGAGTGTTTGGAACGAATATGGAAGTACATGGTTTTCATCTGGTTCTTCATTATGTTCATTGAAACATCTTGAGTCTAGTAGAAGAAATTCTAAGTAGACACTTTATTAACATCATAATTACCGCATGTGGATGAGTCAGGGAGAATTGATCATATGGGTTTGTTCACACTAGTCCCAAGAACATATTTTCCAAATTTTAAGTCATCTATCAAAGCTCATCAAAATATATGAAGACCCAAAGTTGGCCTCTCAAGCAAAAATCTAATAAGTTTCCATACTTAGCCATTTTTGAAGAAGCTCAAATAGAGCCAAGTGAGCATATTAATGAGGCCATATATGTCATATGTGGTAGGCCATATATGGCATATATGATAGTCTCAGGAAAAAATGATCACATGGGTTTGTTCATCTTCGTCCCTAGTTGTTACGTACTAAGTTTTAGATCATTTACCAAAGTGTGGTAGAAGTGATGCATGCTCAAAGTTAGCTCTTTAGTCAGATTTTACTAAGTTTCCCATATTTAGCCAAATGAACTAGGACATCACATAGGATAAAATGGACTAGCCAACTTTCACATCTAATATATTCAATTAGAAATATCTTGGGACTAGTGGATCAAATGGTTTCATCCTTTTTAGTCTCAAGAACATCTCCAACAAATTTGACCCCTCCATGATTCTTGCGTTTCAAGATAAAAATATTCAAAGTTGATCAAATAATGGGAGACGTTCATGTAAGATTAAAATTAAAGCCACTATAAAAATAAATATGAAATTAAATTTGATATTTTATGGGATGTCAAGTATGTCTATGGGGATGTCAAATGACATTCATGTGAATGTCAAATTTAAGCATTGTAAAGTAGCCATTTGATTTCAAACCATGGGTCCC
This sequence comes from Torreya grandis, assembly GCA_037957365.1. Classification (NCBI taxonomy): domain Eukaryota; kingdom Viridiplantae; phylum Streptophyta; class Pinopsida; order Cupressales; family Taxaceae; genus Torreya; species Torreya grandis. The sequence goes on from JARHVA010001339.1 coordinate 1,042,806, forward strand.
AGGTAGATAAAATGGTATGCATTTTATCATACATTCAGATCTAACAGTGAGTGGAGGTCAAAAAAATCATGGGATATTAAGAATAAATGTGTGCATGACAATTGACATAAGCACATTTAGTTGGTAGAAGATTGATGGCTCACAGGCATCTATGCACAGGAAAATCAACCGAGCAAATAAATTTAATAAGTCACTATATCTATAAAACCAATAATGATAAGGATATTTACGTATAATTTAATTTTTTTGAGTTAGATATCGATAACCAATAAATAAAAATGAATTCAAGACATTTTTGATGAAAGTTGAAGAAGTTATTTCAGACCTAGGTAAAGCAAATAACAAAGATCTGATCTTGAAGGAAAACCAGGGCCACATTTCATAGACCAAACATCACTAGCAAAGCTCCATATAGGTAAAATAGATCTTTTGGGTCTAATAAAGAGGGCAAAGATATACCAGTGATTATGAAGCAAATTTGAGCAAATTGTAGATTTTTATAAATATTGTGACTATGTGAAAACTAATGGTCTAAGATTAGTTTTCACCTATAATGGACCTATGTTTGATATAGGAACAAATGTATACCATAAATACATGTCTCACCTATCATAATGGTGACATTTTTGATAAATAGGTATAGATGGCCACCTAATGTAGATGTGGCACAATTCAATCATTTCCAAGACATGATCTTCATTAGCACATCATTAGATGATATCATGGAGTTCCATAAAGAGACCTGGTGATTGGATAAGGGCAATGGACATTTAATTATTTTATATAATTTTTTCCTTTTTGATAAGGTCATGAGTTAGCATCCTTGAGAGTGTTAATCCATCAAAATAGGTTGGGCCTTTTCCAATGCACAGATCTCTCTCTCTCTCTCTCTCTCTCTCTCTCTCTCTCTCTCTCTCTCTCTCTCTCTCTCTCTCTCTCTCTCTCTCTCTCTCTCTCTCTCTCTCTCTCTCTCTCTCTCTCTCTCTCTCTTTCTCTTTTCTATAAATGCAGGCTTCCAAGCCTTAAAATGAATCCCTCTATCCCAATTTTTGGTATGACCAAACTTTTCCAAACTTTGTATTATAACACCTTTTTATGAAATAAAGATTGAATTCCATCCTTTTTTAAGTTGGATTGAAATGTGTTCCATGAATTCATGTACTATGGTTAAGTGAATGTATGTTCCTTGCTTATGTCTGATTTTTTTCTCACTTTCAAGAAATGCTTAGTAGTTCTTACAAGTCATTATAAGTGAAATTTATATTTTATTGTCTAAGATTGAAAGTGGATATTTACCCTCTCTTGCTAATTTGATGATTGATTAATGCCTTATTCTAAAGTATTTATGAGAGATTGATATTATTTGGTCTTGAAAGTATCTCATAATGTGTATTATGTGAGTTTAAGTGATCAAATCATTGGTACATCACCTACTTTACATGTGTTTATAATTTTTGTCAAATATTTCTCCCTTCTCCAAGTAAGTGCTAGTTTAGGTGATATATCTATAAGGAAGTCGACCTTCTCCATAGGTCTAATCCATTATTAGGATACCCAAAACCTAGGATCAATCCCATGCTGGACTAGATTTGAGTAGGAAGATCTTAAAAATCCACTCCTTATATAGGGTGAAAATATAGAATACCAATAATTACTTCTTTAGAAATTATTCATTGGTGGGCTCTTTTAAGATATGACCTTCATTAGTTTTTAAGGTGATGGGTGCTAGGACCAAGTATGTCTTTTTAGTAAATAAGGGCCCCACCATTTTTGGGTGTATTTTACCTATTTATCATGGGTGTAAAATAATTTAAGGACAAGATCACCAACATTAAATTTTCATAATTTAACCCTTTTGTTATGTTGTTTGGCGATACGAGCCTTATATTGGGGATTGTGTTGTAGAGTGAATAGACGATATTCATCAAGAATATCAAGAGAATGAAGGTGATATTCATATAATTCCTCATAGGGTATGATACATTAAAGAGATATATATATATATAAGGAAGCTCAAATTATAATGGAAGGATAGATTTAGAATTGTAGACTAGCAAAAATGGTGTTGTCCCAATGGCAGTGTGTATGCTAGTGTGATGGGCCTAAAGAGTGGGGTATAAATGAAGATGATAATCCATGCAAGTTTCAAAGATCATCCTTTGGATAATTTTATTGAGGATTTAATTAGTGACCTCAGCTTTGTCATTACATTATGGATGATAGGGCATGGAAAATTTGTGAGAGATTTTGAATTTAGCACATAGTTGTATTACATCTTTATTTTTGAAATTACCACCATTATCAAAAATGATATTATGGGTAAATCCAAAATGACAAATGATTTGATTGAGTATGAATTTATAAAATGGTTATTCTAGTGATATTGATGAGAGGCATGGCTCCTACCCATTTGGTAAAATACTCAGTATCTATGATGATAAAGGCATACCCATTTTGTGATCTAGGTAGTTTACCTATGAAATCTAATCCCCACATTGAGAATGGACAAGGTTATTTCACTATTTGGATCTCGACTAGTGATGAATGGGTCATATCATCATGAATTTATAAGGGACCAATTTTTATCCAACTTGATGGAGTCCTTTTCAAGAGTAGGTCAAAAGTATCCCATATGTAATCATTTATGTATTGTAGCATGTCCACTATAGTGACCACCACAAATGACCCCATGTGTTTGTTCAAGGAGAGGAGGAACCTTTCATGACATAATAGAATATGGTACCTTCATCATTATGATAATAAAGGATGTTATATCAAAACACATATTTGAAATCTCATTTATGAATTCAAGTCTTTTTATGAGAATCCATGTTTAGAGGATAGGTTTGATGTCTAAGGAATTTAATGATGTTTTTGTACCATGGGCTCTATTGAATCATGATATTCTTGATATGATATATAATTAAATATTGTGTGTGAATGGAATATGGGGACTTTATTATTTTAATAATAAAGGTATAATCAGTAAGAACTTGGTATAGATGAAAGAGATATGCTAAAGAAGCAAGGGAATCAATGATAAAGTTTTCATCTCTAGGGATGGGATCGATGGTGAAATAAGTGAATTATTTAGGAACGGTAGTGTCCATTTGATGATAAGAAATGATATTTTTTATTTTACATTGATAGTCACCATTAACCTAATAGATGAGTTGGGAGTCACCCAAAGCATGCAAATATGTGATGTCTAAGTTAAGTGTCACTCTCATGCCTAGGATTATTGCTTTATATTCTACCATGTTATTAGTAGCATCAAATTTAACTCAAAATTCCAAGGGGATAATTTTACCAGGATGAATAGTGAGTATATAACCTGCCCCAACTCTTTGAAGGCATTTGGCACCATCAAAATGAAGGGTCCAAGTATCTTTATGTAAATCAATGTTGATTTTAAGAAATTTTTCAATGATTACTTTAGATTTAGTAGTATCGAGAAGGATGAAAGAATATTCTTAATTATTAATTTATATATCAATAGTGAATTTATGGAAGTAATCATTAAGAGATATTGATTGAATAAAACCTTCAATATAGAGGATATTATCATCAAGGAGACTATCTTGAAGGTGGTTGGTAGCATGTATGGGAGCTGTTGAGAGTTGGTCAGCAATGATTTATCCTTTGATAATTTTTTGTATGATAATGTAGAGGTAAAATTCCATTATAAAGACCATCCACTTGTCAATTATGTTTTTAGGGAGAAAGGCTTTAGAGAAAAAGTTATGGAGTGGATCAGAATGAATGATAACATAAGTGGTGTGATAAAACATATAATAACGAAGCTTTTTAGCTATATAATATATAGTGAGGAAATTGCATTCAACTTTAGTATAGTGTTTTTCATAGTCAATTAGACCTTGATTGATATAATAGATGACATATGCTCTTCCATTAGCATCATGTTGGGTAAGCATTACCCCAACTGATACGTGTGTGTAAGAAGTGTATAGTATTAAAGGATGATCATTAGAGGGTGGAAAAAGGGTGGGTGGATGAAGTAATGATTATTTCATATTATCAAATGATTTTTGACAAGGATAGATCCATTTAAAATCATTACCTTTTTTGAGAGGAGAATTAATATAATATATACAAAAATCCATTTAGAGGACAAATTGTCTTATTTCCCTAAGCTTGTCAAGGTAGGTACAAATATCTGGAATGGAATGAGGAATAGGCATGTTGACAATAACATTAATTTTAGTGGGATTGATATCAATACCATAAAGAGAGACTTATAACCCTATAAATTTACCAGATGTGATGGTAAAGACAATTTTTTATGGGTTTACTCTAACTTTATATTTGATGAGGTAATCAAAGATGAGAGCAAGATAAGAAAGATGAGTTTTGTGACTTTTAGACTTGGCAAAGAGATCAACCACATATGTTTCCACAATCTTATGGATAAGTTTATGTAAAATGTGTTTCATATCCTATTGATATGTAACTCTAGTATTTTTAAAGCCGAAGGGCATTTTGATGTAGTAATATGTGCCCCATTCTATGGTGAAAGTTATCTTATATTGATATTTAAGAGTAATATGAATTAGATTCTATCCTTAGCCATCCATAAGGGACTAAATTTCATATCCAATAGTGGAATTGATGATGGCATCTATGGAAGGTAATGGTAAGTTGCCCTTAAGACTAGCAAGATTGAGATTATGAAAATTGATGCAAATGAAAATGACCATGTTGACTTTTTTGTGATCAGGGACAATGTTTGAGACCCATTAAGAATAGTCCATAGGCTTGATAAAATTGGAATCAAGAAATTTAATGATATATATATGGTATATATTATAAACTTTAGGGGGAAATTTTATTTTTTTGTCAAACAAGTTTAACATTAGGATAGGTGATGATGTTGTGCACCACGATACTAGGATCAATATCAGGCATGTCCTTATAGGACCAAGCGAAAGTATCATGATATTTATCAAATAATAAACTAAATTTATCATGTTTATTTGGTTTAAGTTCTTTAAATATTGTGATGGGTCAAGGGCATGATGAGGTGCCATATTCAATTCTTGTAGTTTCCTTGTTAAGCATAGCATTTCCATCTTAAAAATGGTATGGTGCATTAGGTAGAGAGGTAATGGGATTTATTTTAGGATAAAATATAAAAATTAAGTTTTTAAAATAAGGGGGTTTCTTCTTGAAATTCCTAAGTTTATGATGTTGATAAGGAAGTTGAGGTTCTCAGATATGGAGCAATTCAAGGATGGCTTCATCGCTAGGCAATATGGGAAGAGGTCCATAATATTCCACATCTACTTTGAGATCAATAGTTTTGTTACCATGAAGGTCATATTTAGAATGTATTTGATGTAAATATATGGCCTTTACATCAAGGGTGATCTCAAAAGTAGGTAAAACTGGAGAAGAAGGTTGATATAATTCAATTGGTTTATCATTAGCAATATTGATGGGAAAAGAATCAGATAAAATGAATGGTTTGGCAGGAGGTATAGAAGATGATGGAAGTTATAGAGGTGTGAGGGGTAATATTTGTGCCACCGCCTAAGGAGTATCAAGAAGTGGATAATTAGCAGGAGGTACATGACCTTCAGGTGCTTACTCAAAATCTATGGAAATGGTATGGGCATCATAGTTGAAAGCATGTATTTGAGCTAAAGTTTTTTGATAATGTTGAACATCTAAGTCTTTTGATTAAGCTTGGACAATGATGTATTTATCATCATAAGTTGGAGAAATTTTACATGCTTGTGATTCAAGATGAAATTTGGAAGGTAAGATGCCTAAATAGTTGAACTCACATATAGACATGATTAAAGGTTATTGAAATAGTTTGGCCACTCCATAATCATTATACATGAAGTCATCTTATGTGTAACATGATTCATAAACATTACATGGAGGTGGGAAATTGTTTATCTCATTAATGATTGGGATGGTACAATCATGAGGTAATAATGAGGGAGGTAACCACTCTAAGATCTAAGGAAGTAGCTTGGTAGTATTATAGGTATTTTATAAGTCATTAGGCTCATCATCATCAGTATCAAATAGAGTGACATGTCAATCTAGATTCATATTGATGAATTAAGGTAAAATAACACTATTAATCTTCTAAATAGTGGGAATACAATATTGAGATTTGGGGTTTGGAAGCTAAATACTCCATTATACCTTTTACCATTATGAAGGAACTTGATGCATTGGCTATCAAAAGAGAAATAACCCTCATTCGATGAGTTTATGGGTGTCTTAAGAGTATATTATATGATAAGGGTAAATCAAGGACCATAAGCTTAGTTTGTGTAGTCTTAGGTCCAATAGTAAGAGGGATGCAAATACAACCAAGTGGATTTTGATTAGTTTTGTCAAATCCATGACATGTCAAATGAATTTGTTTGAGATGATCTTTGTTATAACCAAGTTGTTGGATGATCCAAAGAGATGTCACATTAATATTGGACCCTTTGTCTACTAATAATTTATGAATGAGGGTGGTATTAATAGTTATTTAATGAATAGGGGTAGATCATCAGCTCTAAAGAGGATCTCATCATTGATCATGTCTTCTTCAACAAACTCTATGGAGGGTTTTGAAGAAGGAAAAATGTATTAAATGGTATGCACTTTAGTTGGTTGAGGCTCATGAAAAGATCGTTCCTCTTAAAAAGGAGATGGTTCTTCAATTTCTTGAAGTTATTTCATGAGAAACTTATGATGATAAGGTGAGGTATGAACTAACTCCATGGGACAAAGTTTTCAAGGCATAGAGTTGAGTTCTGCTAATAAGTTTCAATGTTTTTTTGGAGGAACAACAACCAAAATGAGGTTTAGAAGGTAAAACAAGTTTAAGAAGAAGAGAAGTGGTTGGATTTCAGAGGGAGGAGATGGTTCCTCATTTGTTTCCAAAGCTAACTGAGTAGTAGTAGTATCTTTGATAAGTTTCTCTTCTAAAGATGGTTTCTTAAGTTTGGTGATGGGATCTTTATGGGATAGTTTACATTGATACTTGACCTTGGCTATGTTTACATATTGGGAATTGGTGTAATATTGGTCATAATCATCATCAATCACACAAATATCCTTATTGGCTTATTCAGCATTAGATGTGGAAAAATATTTTTTGTTTTTATAAAAATAAGCTTTGGAATATTATTTCTTTCGAGAAACATTAATGTAATATTGATGATAGATTTGAATCAGATATTTCTGATTGAATTAATCACTAAGCATAAATGAAACATCAAATTTTGTAAGCCCTATACATGTTTGATGGGAATTACCTATGTCAGCGTGGAACCAACAAAATTGATTAGGATCATACCATTTAGGAGGATTATCGGGGTAAGTGAATGGTTTAGAGGCTAATAAAAATTATTTCATTTGTTGTACCATTAATGGCATATGAGAAGGTTGGGGATTGCCAACTTTGACTACTCCTAGTTTGGGTTGAGGAGGATTTCTAGTTATTGTATTAGTTTAATGTTGAAAAGATCCTTTAATTATTTTTGTATTAGGTCCAAATTGTTTCATTAAGAAGTTTTGATGCTTAGCTTGGTCCAGAGTTTCATTTAACATTTGGGGAGTAAAAGTTTGAACCTTGTATCAAGTGAAAGTGTTAATGTATTTATAAAAAGTTTAAACAAGTTTTCATTAGTCATGTTGCGATCATCCTTGTGAGCCAAATATTTCCATCATTTTATAAAATCATGAGTTGATTTGGTGAGAGATTGCTTAGCATTGATGAAATGACTAAGGCAATTTTTGAGAAGATCATAGTGTTGAAACTCTTTAACTAGAGGATTTACCAAATCCTCTAGTTTCCATATGAAATGTTGAGGAGGTTTATTGTACCATTATGATACATCATCCGTAAAACTTTTTACTAAAATTTTGGTTGTGGTGAAATTATTAGTTAGGGTCCACTCCTTATAAAGATTGTCAAATGCCTTAAGAAAAGATGTAGGGTCTTTAGTCCCATCATATTTAATAGTTGGAGATATGTTACCAATATCAATAGAGATAATGAAAGGGGATAAAGTCTCATTTTGGATGTGTTGAAGCATCTTAATTTGCATGATAGGTTAGGGGATGACATTTCTTGTGGCATCTCTAAGAGGTGAAGGAATAAAGTTTTGATTATTTTGAGGGAGAAGAATGGGAGGTTGATTATCCATGTTGATCAAATGATGTTGTAGTTTCATCATTTGGGATGTGTTATATGTTTGCATTATATTCATTTGTTACACTATCTATGAAATAATTTTAAGTGGTATCAATTGGTGGTTTGGTGTTTGAAGGAAGATTCCCTAAATTGGTACTATGGAGAGGGTTTATAGGTGGTAGATTCCTCATGGGGTTATTAGATAGACTTGTGTTCATTGCCCCCACATTATGGTGAAATGTTTGAAGATGAGAATTTTCTTGATAAGTATGAAAAGGATATGATCCACCAATCTCATCTATTGGAGTGATTTGAACCATGTTATAATCAAAATATGAGGGAGGAGAAGAGGTACTCTTAAGAGTGAGAATCCTCTTAGGAAGTAAAGATAGGAATAAAAGAGCACCCCATGTAGTGTTTAAATGGATTCAAGTTTTCTAAAAATATTATGATGGGGGATTTCATTATGCTTGAAGAAAGAATATGAGATTAGAAAGAAAAAAATGAAAATCAGAGACATAATCGACTAGACAAGTAACAATGTCAGCCAATAGGTACAAAGTCAACTAGGTTGATAGAGTATGTGAAGAAAATTTAGATAACAATAAAATAGGAGGACATAGTTGAGTGGATCGACTATATGTTGTAAAGGATGAAATTAAAACAATAAAAAGAGAATACATAGTCGTATGGGTCAATTGTGTACTACTAAATAAGGAACATGATAGGAAATAAGAAGACAGTCAAATAGGACAATTGTGTACTACTTAGATAAGGGACTAAACAAAGAGATAAGGATACATAATCAGATAGGTCGACTATGTACTAAAAATAGAAAGTTTGAATATCTTGTAAGATAATGTGTTGATAAAAATGATAGTGTTATAAAATAGAGAAAGGTTTTGCAAGATAAAATCTAAGGAAATAAAATTGGAACACACAACACAAAGCTTTCACCAATGCTAGCTAATACAATTTTTAAAATACAACATACAATGATCAAAGAACAAGCAAAAACTTGAAATTATATGCTAACTAATAGGTCATCCTGAGTGTTATTAAGTTATAATAAAGATTAATTTTAATGTGATTGAGAAGTTGGCTGAAATAAGGAACTAAAAATTAATCTAAAGCTAGTTTTAGGATATTTAGGATAAAAAGAATTTGTATTGGTGATGGTACTTGCTTGGTATTGAGGCCTACCCCCTCACTTCAAAATATCATAATGATAAAGGTGTTAGGTGATTTTTCAATATATACCATCAGCCGTGTGTTTATACTTGTCTAGAAAACTAAGTTGGCTTCCCCCTTGGTGATGAAATCTAAGTCGGTAGACCTTAGGAAGATAAATATTTAATACTTTTTTAATGTAAAGTGATTTGGAAGTGTGTGAAAAAGAGAAAAATAGTGTGACTAAATCAATAATTTAAAAAACCACCTAATTAATTTATGTTTGTTACTCTATGCATGTAAGAAATTGAAAAGGAAAAGTGATTTAATTACTATAAAATAGAGGTTAATTACTTAATTATAAAGAGTACAGAGTCAATTTAGGTGATACCGTATGTAAATATTTTAAAATTAAGTCAATTGGGTCACTACTTTTCTATAAAATCAAGATCTAAAAGAGCATAGTTGAATAAGTCGACTATGTCTTTAAGATAGAAAATAGACTATAGAATTATGTCAAACAAGGCAACCCAATTGGCTATAGGGTTATAATTTTACAAACTAAAAACTTGTAAAAAATAGTACTAAAAATAAAAATTTGAAATGATAGAGAAAAGAAGAATAAACCTTGATGGGCTTGAAGATGTTTATATTGTAAAATTTTATACTATGATGTTCAAATATTGATTCAAAAATTCTATGAATTGGGTCAATTTATCCAATGAAGTTTGAAAAACCTATGCACTAAAAAAGTTGTGAATATATTCAACTAGCTCAACTATGTTTTTAGACCTGTATGTTGATAAAAGATAATGGAGAACAAAGTCAGATGGTGTGACTATATACATAAATATGGGGCTGAAATAATACTATATCAAATTTATTGATTAGTAACATGTATTTGGGGGAGACATACACAGATAGAATAGAGTCATTTTGGAATAACTATGTGTTAAACTTATGCACAAAATGTTACAACTATATTGACTGGTTCAATACAGTACTAAAAAAATAGAAAAATATAATATGATGACAAAATAAAATCATGAAGTAAAACTTACAAGGGTTTGATTCACATCAGGGTCACCAAAATGTATGCAAATGGAAATGTAACTGATCTATTAATTAATCCTAGCTCAAAAAAGATAAATCATACTTACACTTTTGATTTTTGATACATTATATATTTGAGGTCATGACCAAAATGGATCTGCTAGACCTAGCTAAGGGATCTCTTACCACAATAACATCACTAGAGAGGGTTCCAAAGCCTCTACTCAAACAATACCATGCAATAACCCTAGCTAGGTCTTATGTTTTCATATTCACAAAATTAAATGATAAATAAAGTCAAATCTAATCTAGTGCTCACCAAAGCATGCGGCATGAAGTGGGGGTTAGTAAACATAAAATTAAACATGCATAGGAGAATCTTAATTAAGTTATGTATAAGTAAAACCCTAATGCATGGAGAGAGAAATATATTCAAAAGTCATTATTTATACTACTTCTATATAATAAAATATAAGAGTAAAGTTAGAGATACTTATCTTGAAGACAAACCCATTAAGACTCAATCTCTTCCTTAGCCAAATGTGCTTCATAAGAGGTTATTTTGGTTTTTAAGGATCACTAAGAAAGGCCAAATCATCCAAAACTTTTCTACAAGACAAGATTCTTATCCAATTATAAACCCTAAGTTATAACTCCTCAAGTAGAATAGTGGAAAAGTAAATTTTAAAGAAGTGAAAATAAAATATTAACTCTATTTTTATCTAATAAATGGTGAAATGAATGTGTATATATAACTAAATCTAACCCTAAAACTTTTCAAAATTTTAGCCAACAGGTCAACCCAATCGACTCTCTATTACTATTGATAAAAATAAATTACATCTTGGTCTAGGTCAACTAGAGGCCGACCTAGACCCCAAATATGTTTTATCAATTTGAGTACAGGGTCAATGGGGTCAACAGTGTAATGTAAACCATCAAAAAAAAAATAATCTTAAGAAGGGGATAATGAAGGCAATAAATGGTTGGAGGAGTGTGAAAAAGAGGAAACAAGGCTTAGGGAAGTGTTTTAGGAGAATGTTGGATAGATAACAAGTGGTAGTATAGGGGACAACAATATTGTGAAGCACCAACGGTATTCCAACCCCTTTCCTAGCTCATCCTTTAAGGCATGCACTCAGAGATATTGAGACTCGATGGGTTTCTATAAGAGAGAAAACATCAATAATTGATAAAGTTTAAAAATATTATGTGTATACAAGAAATGTGTAAAAATAAAAGATGAATAAATATAATAAATCAAAATGATAAAAATGGAAACAAATGTATCAAACCATGTAAAATTATTTGCACAAAATTAAAATAAAATAAAATTCATACTGTATCATGTTGGGAAAAAATTGTAATAAAATGGAAGACACAAGAAAATCAATGGTATAAAAAGAAACAAATAATAAAGCCAATCAATCATACTAAATCAAGATGGTAAGTATGACAAATTTTATAAAATGGATTTAAACATATACACAATCAAAAAATAAGAAGATAAAAGTGAAGTGCTTGTGAAGTAAGCATAAAACATACTAAATCAAGATGGGAAGTATGTCAATGACATGTAAATCATAATGTAACACAAATTATCTCAAATTGGAAGCATGTAATTTTATTGGGACTTGGTCATAGTATGAACTAGTTATTGGAATATTTTGTGAGGACTTTGTCCTATCCATGGTTTTACACTGCAACTCATAAAGGGAACACCAATGAGGTGAAAACAACTATGGGGATGATTTAAAAGATTTTTCAATGTGATAATTTGAGAGGAGGGCCTGGCCTTATCCATAGTCTTACACTAAAATTCATAGGAGGAACACCAATGAGGTGAATAGTAATAAAGGTAAAAATAAATAACGTTTTATTATGGTAATTTGTGAGGAGATTTTGGTCCTATCCATGGTCCTACAATGCAACTTGAATAGGAAAACCCTAGGGGAAATGATCATTTAATAAAATAATAGTTCTCAAGGGGAAATATTAGGATTATTATAATATAAGAGGGAATGTAAAAATCATGACATAGGCATATATGAGAAGACCTTATGAATCATCAGACATACTTAGTACAAGAGAGAGACACTAAGAGTTTAGTGACCATCAAAATACAAAGGATACTTACTCACAATAAGCACAAAGTTGTATAGGAAAATAGGTGAGATACTAAGATCAACTCATGAAGTTTAAATGAACAATAAAAGTAAATAGACCTACCTTCTCACAATATGTTTCTTTTCCTTAAGACCTCTTATAGAGTTGTTGGTCTACTGTGAAGATTGGGTATTTGTGTGAGAAAGTAGGTAGTACTTATAGATTTTTTTATTCTCCTATCCTAATCTACTGGCCTACCACACCCCAATGGATCTCATCTCTATCATGAGGCAAACTATGGAGTTTGAGCTTCAATTATGAATAGGAGATGTGTTATGAATCATGTCTTTTGATGCAATTAGAATTTTAAATTTGTATATTACCTTTTTGAATCTTTGCCTTTTGTTTAAATGATTTGGCTTTTAACTTTTTTATGGCTTTTATGATTCCTCTTCCATACAAATATGAAATAACCAACATGAGTGATAGAAGTGATACACACAAATGAACTTTATACTTTGGTTTAAAGTAAGAAAAGTAACTAAAGATATGACTGACTAAACACTTGGACTTACCTATGAACCAGTATGTAATCTCAAGGTTCAGCTGCATGTATGCTTAGTAAGTGAAATGGAAATAAAGGAAGAAAAGAGATCCAAAGATAGATCAGTATATGGTATTAGTACAATGAGAAGTTTTGTTTAACAATTGAGTATATGGAAGAGATGGAATACTAAGGGAATCAAGGTTGTATAACCAAGTCACAATAAAAATTATTTGATTTTTTGAGTGACATAAGATAGTAAATAATTATTGTAAATTCTAAAAATCCATGAAATAAGTGAACTCATAATCATAAGTGTGAATTTCTGAACAAAATGATAAGAATCCATAATAAAAATGAAAGTAAATGAAACCATATAAAACACATAAAGAATAATATAATGATCCATGTAAAATACATAAGTGAAACCAAATTTGACACATAGTCAAGTGTATAAGAGATATAAAAATGGATCAAAAATCCAATCCAAACCATAACATAGAATAATGTGAAAGAACACCATGGCATGTTCATAAATATGAATATATTTGATTACAAATATTATCCATAACATTTGAAACATCTCTATGAAGTTGAATTATGGCAACAGCTAGAGTCTCATCAATATTCATAGAAAGTTGTGCAAAAACTTTTTTCTATATCTCCTCAACTAAAAATGTAGTTGTAGCTGACGAATAATAATGCTCATGTGGGATCTCATTCATAAGATACATAAGGTGATTAATTTATGTCTCAATGGGAATAATATCTATAGGGTGAGAAGGATGTGCAATTGGTAGAGAATGAGGAGCCTTCTTGTGTGTATAACCTGAAGAAGAAGGAATGACTGGTATGGGTGTCAATTATGGGAAGTTATAAAGATACTTCTAAAGAACTTGGAAGTGATTAGTATGATGTATACCACATTGGTACAAAAGACAATATACTTCCCCATATTTATGGATATACTCTAGTAATAGCTTAGTAGGAGGTATGGCCTTATCTTTGGCATGAGCAGTGGTTGGGTGCAATGTGTTGATATATTGCATAAGTTTATAGAAATGAGTGTAAGAGTGGTTATATTTATTTTAAAAACAAAAAATACATTTATTAGTAGACTTTGGGGGTCTACTATCTTAAGGAGTGGAAGGAGAAGCTAGGGGTAGCTAATATAACATGTAATATTTGGTCTAATGATTGAATACTTTATGGATATCACAATAAAACTAATCTGCCCATTAGAAAGGTATAAGATCAAGTTGTGGTAAAGGAAGAAGGTCATCATCAAGGAAAGGTGGGGATAAAATAAAAACTAGACTAGGCTCATTTGAAGGTAAGGTTAGATCAAAAACTAAACTATGCTTATCTGAAGGTGAGGTTGGTCATGTAACATGTTTAAGTATAGTGGCTAGCATCTCCAGAGGAAGTAAACTATAAGGGTCCTAGTATCTATCAAAGTGATAAGGGCCTATCATGACATGATCCATGAGCATACTCCTGATGGGATCTATTATTAATGAAGGCATACCATGTGAGTGATCCATATTTACCCTATGATAAATAATAATAATATTAGTATTAGGTGTTATAAAGGAAGGAATGCTAAAAGATGAACAAAAAGACTAAAATAAAGAAGAGTGATATTGAAAAACTTTTGCATTTATAGCTTGGACAAATTTGGCTAAAAATGGGTCATTTAAATCATATCCATCATCATATTTAATTATATTCAAGTCAATGATACATGTAGGAATGAATTTATCATCGAAGGATACATGATGGATAGAGTGTACAGTCTTGGTTAAGATAATAGGTATGTCGCCAGAAGGAGGTTGATGAGATCATGGTTGCAAATAAGGAATAAGTTTGGCAATGATGTGAGAAGATAGATTGAAGGTTTTTATCTTGAGTCTTATCTCATTTGGCTCATCATCATCAAAATCTAAGACGTTAGGTGGAATATTCCCAATTAATTTAGGGTGACCATTATAACCTTGAGTGGAATTGACTAGATAGTTGAAGAGTTGGGATTCCCAAAATAGGATATTAGGAAAATGTTTAGGGGTATGAATTTTAAAGACACCATGTCCTTGGAATTGTTTTAAATTTCTAGGGTTTTTATCTCCTTTAATCTTGTAAATAGCTCTATTGTGATGTAATTTGATGCATTGGCATGCGTATGAGGTGACTACTATCATATAATGAGTCCAAATTTAACCAAGTAAGATGTTGTAATAAAGTGGAAAATCAAAGATCATAACCTTCACATAGATAGTAACAATAAGAATGATAATGAGAATCCAAACACAACCTAGAGGAGGCATTTGCCTTCTATCATATCCTTGATATGTGTTATGTGTAGATTTGAGGTTGCATTCAGAATGTCCAAGTGTCTTAATGAAGTCAAGGGAGGAAACAAAAGTGCTTGAACCTCCATCAATTTAGGCATGCTTAACTTGGCTATCACCAATTTGGATGTTAATTAATAAAGGAGGATCATACGCATGAAGTAGTATCTCATCAAGAATCATGGAAGTGATAGGGAACTTAAGTGAAAGAGAAGTGTCCATTATTTCATAAACATGGATGGACATATCTTCACATAATTGAAGTATATTATCTTTAAATCTAGATAAGGTAGCTTCACATCTTACCAGAGGAGGACAACAAATGTTCATTTCAAATGGTAATTTCATTAAATGGTTTCAATGACGAGGAGAATTTCTCATTAATTATAATAAAGGTATTTAATATCAGAGATGAGAAAGTTACACAATGGGATCCAATTCATCATAACCCATGAGAGGATTGTTAGATATAAGCACATAGTTTTGCAAGAGCTCTTAGGAAGGAGGGTTAGAGGTGCAATTGAACTTGTGTTGATAGGGTGTAGTTGGTTTTCATTTATTACAAATGGGTTGAGTTACTTTAAGTGATGTGGTGGTGGGTTGACATATTTCTTGTAGTTGGGTAGAATAAATATTATTGAAATTTTGGGGTATGTTGTCTTCTTGTGTGGATGTTAGGGGAAGAGTAATAATGGTATGAGAGGTATAATCAAGTTGTGAGGTTGGAGGTGATGCTTGACTGGTTATAATTTATTCTTTCCCCAATTCCATTATATGGGATGGGGAAGTGCTATAAAAAATGCGAAATGGTTGAGAGGTGTGAGGCATAGGTGTTAGTGTTGAGTCAATAAAAGCAACCACTCTTCTCATGTTATTTATATTAACCACATTTTCTTCATTGGTAGTGAGGTCTATAATACTTTCAACATTATTTGTATAAGGAGTAGGTTTTTCAATGTTATCTTGGTGGTTGGGAAGAGGATCTTTGTAGATATTAAGATTTGCATTAGCCATGTTTAAAGCTTGGTTTTTACTTTGTGTTTCATGGGATTTAAAAGATGTCATATGCTTTTTGATACTTTCAAATAAGGGTTTCCTTAGAAAATTTTAGACCAAGAAGAAAATCCATAGCAAGATTGTATAATTGTCTACAAGTTTCATGAGAGTGGCCCAAACTTGCATGAAACCAACAAAATTTGTATGGATCATACCATGATTTCATAAGATAATTGGGGTCAAGACCTCATGGTAGAGGTATTAGAAGGCATTTTTGAAGCTCTGATAGGGATAATGGTTTGTGCACATTAGTGTGGTTGGGTTGATAAAATATGGGAGTATGAGTTTTATTTATAGGGGGAGCATGCTCCATAGCATTATTTGGAACAACTACTTGAATGGTTTGATTAGATTCATAAGTGTCCATAATGTCATCATTGGTTACATGATGATTTTATTTTTTGATGAGTATGCATGTGCCCATTATAATTTGAGATGGCTTGAATTGATGCATGAGTAAGTTTTATCATTTGCCCTAGTCAAGAGTTTCTTCCAAGGTTCTTTAAGAGAGAGTCATAACCCAATATTATAATTTGGGGTATAGAGAATTAGTGAATAAATGGAAAATTTTATCATCCACCATATTATTCTCACATTTGTTAGATAATATTTTCCATCATTTGATGAAAGCTTGTGGCATTTCAGTTTCAAGTTGTTTGTAATTTATAAAGTGGGCGAAGTTAATCTTGGGAAGATCACTAGTTTGGAAATTTTAGAATAGTGAGTTGCCAAGTCTTTGAGGCTAGTCGTATAATGGGTTTTTGATTGATTGTACCAATATAAATCATCTCTTGAGAGTGTATTATCTAATAGTTTGATAGCGACAAAGGTGTTAAGTTTGACCCAATATTTATAAATGTACCAAATGTTTTTAAATGCAAAGTGGGATTGTGGGTGTGATACCTCCTATGTTAATGTTAGTAACTTGAGGTACTAGAGGTTCATTTTATATATTTTTTATTGTTTTATTGATGATTGGAGGTTGTGGGATAAGTTTACCATGGGAATCCATAAAGGGGGATGGGGGCATTCATATTTTGCACTCTCCATGAAACCTATTGAGGTTGGTTTTAAAGATGAATGAGATTATTTTGCATTTGCATCATCTAATTGACATTATTAGTTTGAAAGGTATGCATTAGATTAAGTGTTTTTAATAATATTTGGTTAGTTTAATTAGTATTTTGACTAGTGTGCATAGCATGTGATGTATTAGTGCTAGTATCAATAGTTAAAGATGCACTAAGAGTGTGGAATGAAGTAGTAGCATACACTGCACTAGTGGCATGAGTAACATTGGTGGAAAATAAAGCACTACTGGTATGAGAAGCATTGGTATAAAAAGATGCACTAGTAGCATGGTTAAGAGGATGGGTCTTTTAAAGAGGCTCACTAGAAGTTGAACCTATCATGTTGGTAGAAATACTTGGCATGGAAGTTGAGTAAGTCATAAAAGATGATGTCATAGTATGTGAAGGAGAAATAATAGAAGGAAAAGGTTGATATGAAAATAAAGTGGTTCCCCAAAATCTGTGAGAAAGTGTATGGGAGGGTGAATGGGGTTCTTATATATGAGGACCCATCATGAGATTATAAAAGTTTCAAGGGTAATTTACTCTATGTTGAGGGAATTCATTGATGAAAAAGAGCATTTTAGTTGTGTACCCTAAATCACACTCATCTTCTAGTGATAACAAAGGGTTGTGTACTAAGGATGATTGGGGAGGAGTCCCATAATTAGTAGTGTGAGTGACAACATGGACATTACTTTTATCCAAGGTGGGTGCCACAAGTTCTTTGAGAAAACCTATTAGGGTTGGTAAAATCATCATGTTTGTTAGATTTAATTTTGTATTATCGTCAAATAGGAAATTTGTGATGAAGGAAATAGGTTAAATATTTGATGAAAGAAGGATCAACTGGTAAGATACAAAGTCAAACCAATTGACAGTGTTCTCTAAGATAGTAAATAGAATATGATATAAGGGTAATAATCATATAGGTTGACTATGTACTATAGAGCAAGAAATTAAACATGATAAAAAGAGACATAGTTAGATTGGGTGGTTTTGTACTAAACATAAAAAAAATTAACCATCTATAAGAGACTATGTTGACAGGGGCAACTATGTTTTGAAGATAGGGAAATAATTTGTAAGATAATAACTAAGCAAATATAATTCAATACACAAGTAATTAGATCAATGTGTTTGATCTAATTATACCACATAACATAAACTTATACTAATGTTGGCTAATGAAAATTTAAAAATACAAATTACAATGAACAAAGAGCAAGTAGAAAAACTTGAATGAAAATGCTAATCTAAGTGGTCATCCCTAAATGTTTTTAAGTTATAATAAATTTTGATATTAATGTGATAAGGATTTGGCTGTAAGAAGGAACTAGAAAAATGATTTATGGATAGTTTCAAGTAGTTTAGGATGAAAAAGCCCTGTATAGGTGATGTTACTAGTTTAGTATTGGATCCTACCCCCTCACTTCACAATCCCATAAAAGTAAGGGTGTCGGGTGTTTTTCCAATATATACTATCAACCACATGTTTATACTTAGATAGAAAACCAAGTCAGCTTCCCCCTTAGTGATTAAATACAAGTAGGTAGACCTTGGGAAGAAAATATTTAATCCTTTTTAGTGTTAAGTGATTTGGAAGTGTGTACAAAAGATAAAAATAGTGTGACTAAATTAGTAAATTAAAAACATCTTATTTAGTTAATATTTGTTACTCTAAGCAAGTAAACAACACAAATGAAAAGTGAATTAATTAATAGTAAGATAGGTTAATTTCTTTTTTTTTAAGAGTAAAAATTTGGTTCATGTGATATTGTATGTAAACATTATGAAATAGAGTCAATGGGGTCATTACTATCTATGGAAAAAATATTTAGAAGAACACAGTCAAATAGGTCGATTGAGTCTTCTAGAGAAAAATTAGGCTACAAAATTATGTTGAGCTAGTCAACCCAATTCACTATAGGGTTATAGTGTTATAAACTATAAACTATTGAAAATGACACTGTAAATGAAAAATATAAATGGCAGAGAATGTAAGAATGAACCTTGATAATTTTTAATGATGTTTGATTTTATATTTATGTTGCGTTGCTTAAATGTTGATTTTTATATTCTACAAACAAATTAAATTAGGTTGATGAAATCTGCAAAACCTATATGTTGAAAATTATCTACAAATAGATTCGACTAGGTTGATGAAGTTTGCAAACCTATGGTTAAAAAATAAAATTGTGTCGAGATGATCAATCTAGTTACTTTTTGTTGGATAACACCTGCATAGAGAAAATAGAGTTGATTTGGAGTGATTATGTGTTAAACCTACACATAAAATGTATCAACATGTTCAATACAGTATTATAAAAATAAAAATATCTAAGATGATAATAAATGAATGCATGAAGGAAAACCTACAAGGGTTAGATTATTGTCTGGTTTACCATAATGTATACAAGGAAAAGTGAATTTGATTTAAAAAATAATCCTAGATCGAAGAAGATAAATCACACTTACCCTTTCATTTGTTGGTACATTTATTCAATTAGGGTTATGACCAAGATGGATCTACTAGACCTAACCAAGGGGTCCTTTACCATAATAATATCACTAGAGAGGGTTCTAAAGCCTCTAGTCAAGCAACACCATGCAATAACCCTAGCTAGATTCTATGTTTTAGTATTCACAAATTAAATATAAAGTAAATTAAAATCTAATCTAGTTCTCATTAAAGCATGTGGCATAAAATGGGGTAATAAACATGAAATTAAACATATATATATATATATATATATATATATATATATAAGTCAATGTATAGGAAATCCTAATACATGGAGAGAGAAGAATATAAGCTAAAAAAATTAAATCTATCTACTTTAACAAAGAGGAACAATGTTAGGAATACTTACCTTTGAAGATGAACCTATCGAGCCTCAATCTCTCCCTTGGCCAAGGTGTTTTGTAATATTTTTTTTTGGTATGTAAGGATAACAAGGATAAGTCAGCTCTAGGCTACACAACTTCTCCATGCATCCAAAAGACTTCTCCATAAGATAAGATTTGTATCTCCAAGTGTATTATTGAAACCCTAAGCAATGCTCCTCAAGCATAATCATGGATAATCATATGCATAATATATGGTGTTCTTCTTCTTCTTCTCTCTATAAATGGTGAAAAGGATGTGTATATATAATTGAGTCTAACCCAAAACTATTTTGAAAGTTTAGCCAATAGTGCCAGCCTAATCGACCTTATATTGTTAATTGATAAAAGAAAATTAGGTCCCAAACTTGGTTGATAGATTCCCATAATATGCTAATATAATTTAAGAATAGGGTTGACCCAAACCAACATTATTCAGTAAATGTCAAAAAGAGATTTTAGCTTAATTAGGGGATGTTTAAGGTGGTGAATTGCTTGCATTATGTAAGGGAGGTGTCAAATCTTAGGTAATTGTATATAATATGTTTGTGTTGATTTATATTGGTGGTAGGGGGGAAATAATATTTTGAAACACCAATGGTCTACCCACCCCTTTCTCAATGCACCCTTTAAGGCATGCACTCAGAGAGATTGAGACTCAATGGAGAGAAAGCATCAATAATTGATAAAGTTTGAAAATATTATGTGTATATAGATTTAAGCTTAAAGTATTTGTTTGGTTGGCATAATTAAAAGACCATATGGATCTTGAAATTTCATTGTGTTATTCTTTTAGTAATCTTTATGACTCAAGTAGAAAATGATAGTGTTAATCAATGACATGACTACCAATTAATATATAGAGATATATGAATGAAACACTCTTTGGTTTGTTGGTTTTTATTCCCATTGGGTCATGATATTGGTGACATTGTTTCACATAGTGTTTTTTGGAGAGAAAAGCTTGCAAACATCTCTAGCAAGTTCTATAGGTATGTGTAGTTTTGTTCAGGACTAAAAACCCCAAATTGGTAAAGAATGTTATGGTTTTTGCTAGAATTTATATGCAAATATACATACCTAGATAAATATTGAAGTTGGGTAAGATTTGTTCACAATTATTTGTGGAAACCAAAACTTGAATGTATAATAAACATTCTTCTCAATGCATTTTGACCTATTGAAGCCCAACTAGGTCTTTGAATTTTTTGAATTGTTTTTGGCACTGTTAAAATTGACACAGTCTAAAATGTGGATAAGTACCTTTTAATACATTATGGGTTTTATAATGATTATAATTCATCCCATTAAGCCCAATAGTTTCTTTAAAAGAGAAAAAAAGTTCCTATACTTTCATTTGCACCTTCAGACCCTGATTAGGATGGTTGTGTATATAAAAAACATGATTTTAATATTTATTATTGTTGTTTGATTTTGTATCATCCTGGGAAGATGGATATTCATTTTGGAATGTGTCAGGGTAATTCCATTCCTATTTTAAGAAAAAACAGAGTTTTTCTTGAAGTCTTAGATGGAATTTACATAGAACATAACAATCGTGTATTGTTTCATTCTTATTACTATGAAAAAGAGTGTCATGTTGCATGTGTGAAGTCATAAATATGTGTATACTCAGAGAAGGTGTAGGGTTTATATTACTCCATATTTATATTATTAAACAATCTAAATATTGGTATGTAATAAAATTTTAATCCCCATTTTTAATGATAATTTAAATCTATGTTGTATGGACATCAATTGATTTATGAAATTCCTATGTCCATTTGATGTTAGTTCAACCCCTTCAACATGAGATGTTAAGCACGGGATATACTGATTCATAGTATATCATATATATTTTACTTAATCAAATTCATTTACTTTAACCACTTAGTCACACATTCAAGATATGCAATAAAATTGAAAGCAATAACATGTACCACATGAGAGAGAGAGAGAGAGACCAAATTTTACGTGGAAACCCAAAGTGGGAAAAACCATGGAGAAAAATCTTAAGTATATAAATGAGAACCAAAACTCATAGGATCACCAACCCCTTTTTTTATCACTAACACAACAACTATTTGTGAGCACCAACCCATAGGAGCACCAAACCCTCTTATGTAAAACACAAATTATCTCTCAATGTTGCTTTCTTAACAAATAATAGCACACTACTATATCTCTTTCTTTTCTCTCCTCTGCTCTTCTAAGCTAGATATAACAATTACAAACCATGCTCTTCCTTTCTTATTATAAATGGCTTCCCAAGCCTCCTTTTATATCATTCCAAATGACCTTTGACATTCATCCTTTGTGACCTTTCAATTCACATGGAAAATGGTGCCAAACTTGCATGACCCTTCAAATTCTTTCATATGAAAAGTCACATGGTGACCCTTCATGGTAAAATGTGTCCTTTCCCTCTTTTGTCTTTATCTCATGACTCTTTGAATTCTTCAAGGTGACCCTTCATGGGAAAATGTGTCATTTCCCTCTTTTGTCTTTACTTGGTGACTCTTTGACTTCCTCATGGGACCTCTTTTTACTTTATGCAACCAAAAATATATTCATTAATCTTTAATTAATATTAACACACTTTAGCCAAGATATGAACATTAAAAACACCTTTAAACATTAAATACTATGGGGCCTTTATCACCAGTATTTGTATACCTTTGACATCAATGAAAATATTTCCAACAATCTCCCCATTTATCATTGATGGAAACCTCAAATTTAAACTACCACATCCTGAAACATGTACTACACATGTCAACCTACACATACTGCCAACTAAAAAACATATAGTAACTCCCCCTTACTGTAGCATCTTATTTTTTTAAACTATTCTTGTACCTTTTCTTGTACCTATTCTTGAACCTATTCCTATACTTGTTCTTGTACATCTCCCTGTACCTATGTTCTTAAACCTATTCCTATACTTGTTCCTGTACTTATTCCTATACTTCTCCCTTTCAACTGATATACAAATTAATCTATTAGCTCACCTTCATGACTTTCTTATCATACAACATATCAAAGACCCAACATGCATCCACCATGCTTCAATTTTTTTCTATAAAGTGTCTCCTTGAAGCCTAAAAGAGACACCCCACACAAAGGGTCCTAGAATAAAATGAACTCAAGAGATGCCCACATTTCCTATATTACTTCCTTGATCTTCTTGCATCCATAATACTAATTTCTTTCTCTTAGAATCTATTTAGGCATGTCTAACTTCGTTGACTCACTAACCTCAACATTGATGATGTTTTTCATCTTCTCAACTCTTGCAATGGTCTTATCTTGACAAGGCTCATGCTCAAATGTAACAAGAGATTATCTTTGATCTACAAGTTGTTTCGAACTAGTATTCATTGTCTTTCCTAACAACAAGATTTTTACACAATCCTTTCTATCTGATTCTTTTTCCATTATAACAAGTAATATATTCTCACTCTTAGACTCAACCTAATCAACATTTACTATATTAAGTCTCTGAATTTGAGTTTGGCCCTTCACCTTCTAGGGGATTCGTATCCTTTGACATACCTTGAGGATCTCTTTACTCCATTTGGACATAATTTAGAAATATGGCCAACCTTATGACAACAATAAAAAATAACATTTCTCATACCTTTTGCTTGAAGATGACTAAAATCTCTATCTGATTGATTGATTCTCCTCAAATAGTCTCTTGCCCTATGATCAACATGATGATAAAAAAACAATGGCCATGAAAAGAATTGGAAAAGTTGAAGGCATTGGGTTACTTGATTGGCTTATTCAATTTGCCTTTAAAACTTTCATCCTTCTCACTTTGGACTAATATTTCATTATCTTTCTCAACCTTGATTATGAGCCTCTCATTATTATCCTTCAAATAGCCTAACTCAACCTTCAACTGATTACACTCTTCTTCTCTTGATTTCAAACTTGAATATGCAACCTCTAGTTGATTCTTAAGATCCTGAATAAACATCTTATCTTCTTTATCTTTTATAACCAACTTAGAAACTAAGATACACACATGTTCCTTAAGATCCTCGACCACAAATTTCAACTCTTGATTTTCCTTCTTTAGCTACTTAGCCATCATGATTTCTTTGATCTACCTTCAAGTTGTTAAAATCTTTTCGAAGGAACTTAATCTAATACCAATTTTTAAGCATGGGATATACTGATTCATAGTATATCATATATCTTTTACTTAATCAAATTCATTTACTTTAACCACTTAGTCACACATTCAAGATATGCAATATAACTAAAAGTAATAACATGCACCACATAAGAGAGAGAGACACCATATTTTACATGGAAACCCAAAGTGGTAAAAACCATGGATAATAATCTTAAGTATATAAATGAGCACCAACTCAAGTTTACAAAGTTTACAAGCACCAACCCATAGGAGAATGAACCCCTCTTATGTAAAACACAAACTATCTCTCAATGTTGCTTTCTCAACAAATGATAGCACACTACTATATCTCTTTCTTTTCTCTCCTCTAATCTTCTACGATGGATATAACAATTAAAAACCATGCTCTTCCTTGCTTATTAAAAATGTCTTCCCAAGCTTCATTTTATAGCATTCAAACTGACCTTTGGCATTCACCCTTTGTGACCTTTCAATTCACATGGAAAATGGTGCCAAACTTGCATGACCCTTCAAATTCTTTCATATAAAAATTCACATGGTGACCCTTCATGGTAAAATGCATCCTTTCCCTCTTTTGTCTTTATCTCGTGACTCTTTGAATTCCTCAAAGTGACACTTCATGGGAAAATGCCTCCTTTACCTCTTTTGTCTTTACTTGGTGACTCTTTGACTTTTTCATAGGCCCTCTTTTGACTTTAAGTAACCAAAAATATATTCATTAATATTTAATTAATATTAACACACTTTATCCAAGATATGAACATTAAAAAAAGCTTTAAACATTAAATGCTATGGGGCCTTTGTCACCAATATTGTTAGACCTTTGACATCCATGATAATATTTCCAACACGGGAGTTAACAGTAGGCCTTAATTAGTTTCCCCTTTCTTGTGATTTCACCAAGTGGTATTAGAGAATGATTTTATCCTTTTAGGTGTTGTATGTGAAAACTCCTCAATGTGTGTTATAGGTTATGAGAGAGAAGCTTACATAGAGATTTCAAATTGTAAGAGAGAAGCTTGTATAAGTGGTTGTAGGTATGTGTGAAGTCCTACAAGATTGTGAGGGAGTTTGAGAGATAATATGTTTTGAATCTATTACAGGTTATGGAAGAGGATTATACTTATTTGTGGTGAGAGATGACACACGAGAGAAGAGCACGTGATATGGATGAGTTGATAGATATGTTGCATATGTTGCAAGAGAGACTAGACATGATGGGAAAGACTACACAAGGTGATGTTTTTACAGATGCATGTGATGGTGATGAGGAAGAGTTGATGGTGGGGTTGTTTTTCATACAAGAGTGGTTAGGTGATTTGGAAAGAGGCCAAGCAAATAGAGGAAAAGATGTCAATAGACAGAAGCGACCAACCAAGGTTATGGTGAAGGAAAAAGATAAATTTATTGATAATATTTTTTAGTTTTTTGGTGATGAAAGTTTAAAACAGCTCATTAATCATATAGTTGATATATAAATGTATTTTTTGAATGAGAATGTTGTTGACCCCATAAGGGTAAGGCTATGTGCAAGCAGTTGTGTGGATTTACAGTAGTGTATTGGAAATATCTCCAAGTGAGGAGATAAAGGAAACGTAAGCAAATGATATGTGATTGGGACCAGATGGTTTCCAAAATGTTGGGTCACTTTGTGCAACCAAAATTGTATTTAGGATGGTTGAATAAGCTTCATATGAAGAGGCTTGAGAGAGATGGTGAGAATAAGATTGCCAACAGAGGAAATAAAGATGGGATGTTGTCATGTGAGTATTTGAAAACTACTTTGAGAAATAACATGGACATGCATAGGTGCATAGAAAAGTAGGTTATCTTGGAAGGAAATAGGGAGAGGCTTCTATATGTAGAACCTAGTTCTGATTTTCAAAATAGTAAGGTGGATTTTAGTTGTGAGTAGCCCATAGAGGATAGTATTTTTATGAAGTATGAAGGTGTTAAGACCCTTCATCCTCGCCATCCTTTTTTAAATTCTTCTTTAATAAAAGGCTATAAATTAATATATTTTGTAATACATCCCTCAAACCCATTGTAATAGTAGAATGTAATAGTGTATTAGTGGAATAATCCCACATTCATTGTGAGTAATAGTTATCTAGTGATAGATTACTATAAATAGGAGCCTAGACTAGTATGAAGGCATTCAAGATTTATATTGAATTGAGCTTACTCAAAGGAAGTTGGCCCATTAAAGAGGCCAATTATTTTTCAATTCTATTATTTTAATGAAATTTTTCTACTTTGAATCAATATAAATATGTTATTTATATTTAAATTTTATATATTTACTATCTAGTCTAATATGTTTTAGAAAGGATCATATCATCTAGTATCAAAGCACTTTCCAGGGCCAATTTTTTTTCCTCCTATCCATTGTATTCTCTCACCTTGTCTTAATAAAATATTAGTGATAAGAAAGTGGTAACAAAACATCACTACAAACTATATTTTAAAACCCATCATCCTATGATCCATGTTGTAAAAGTTGTACCTATGTCAAGATCTATAATTTATTTTTGGCAAAATGATGACATTTCTATGAGTTACATTTTAAAATCTGCATGTGTGCATTGACATTTTTCTACTTTGGCTGCCCAAACCACCATGTACACATCGTCTATTCCTATTCTAATCTCTGAAATAATAATATGTGCCATTAGTGGCATATTGCATCATCAACATCAAACTCTAATAAGGACTTTAATTAGTAATCTGAATGATCTAAGTTTTATATTTATAAAATATAAATTTTGATATAGTTTGGCTATACTACCACCAATCACATTTTAATTTTTTTAATTATATTTTGATCTAGTTTTGTCCATATTATAATTGTTCATACTATAATTATTTGTTCTATTCTAATATGGTTTTGGCCATACTACCACCCGATCACACTGTAATTTTTTGTTATATTCTAATTTAGTTTTGGGCCATACTACCAAATAATCTCATTAAAAATTTTATTGTATTTTGATCAAGTTTTGGTCATACTACCAAATGATTGCATTGTAATATAAATTTGAATCTAGATTTGATTCTACAGTTGACTGATCCTATTGTAAAAAAAAGTATAAATTTTTTTTGGCACCTATAGGTTGAAAACATCATTGTTATTTTCTCATCACAATAATCATTTTAAGGGGTAACTCCAAATTTTCACCAAAAAAATTATCGAGATTCTTATACTTCAAATAGTGATCCTTGCAACCCAAACAATTTTTAAAACAAAAAATCCACCTATGTAAATTACACTATTATAATCATATTTAAATACTAATCATTTTAACATATAATTTCACTCATATTTTTTTAGCACCCAAAATCCCATGATAAATGGTTGTTACATGTGTAGGTAACATGGGCCATAACTAGGCTAAATGATAGGCCGAAATTGAATCCACATTGTCTGAACTCAATACCAAAATATCCTAATTATCTAATATTGCTCATAAAATATCCTTACTCCATGAATTAATTTTATCATCCAATCCTAATGAGGATCATCACTTAGATTGTAGTTCTTCCCCAACACCATTATGTGGCCCTAAATTAAATTTTCTCAAATTTGATGGCATTGAACCCATTATCTGAATCTATCACGACAAATAATATTTAAACCTACATCCCACTGATGATAGAGTTGTTATTCCATCATTTTAATTAGATAAGGAATTTATTCAATGGTACTAATAGTACTATCAATCACATCCCAAACTAGATTGGGATGAATTCTCCAAACTCTTATTAGTGCATTTTAGGCCTAGTGCCTATGATGATTTCCCAGGTCTTTAAATAAATGTCATCAAACTTCTACCATAAGATAATCATAAGTATGAATTTATTAAAAAAATGATAATAAGACATAAGAAAAATGAAATTAAATGAAACCATATAAAACACATAAAGCATAATATAATGATTCGTGTAAAATAGATAAGTGAAGCCAAATTTGACACATAGTTAAGTGTATAAGAGATAAAAATGGATCACAAATCCAATCTAACCCATAATATAGAACAATGTGAAATATCACCATGTCATGTTCATAAATACTAATATATTTTATTACAAATATTATCCATAACATCTGAAACATCTCTATGAAGTTGAATTCTGACAGTAGCTAGAGTCTCATCAATCTTCATAGAAAGTTACACAAGACTTCCTTTTGTATCTCCTCAACTAAAAATGTAGGTGCATCTAATGAATAATAATTCTCATGTGGGATCTCATACATATAATACACAAGGCAAGGAATAGATGTCTCAATGGGAATAATATCTATGGGGTGAGAAGGAGGTACAACCTATAGAGAATGAGGAGCCTTCTTGCATGTGCATCCTATAGAAGGAGGAATGACTGGTCTAGGTTTCAATTGTGGGAAGCCATGAATATGCTTTTGGAGAAATTGGTAGTGATTAGTATGATGTGTACCACACTGGTGCCAAAGATAATATACTTCCCCATATTAAGGGATATATTCTGATAATAGTTTAGGAGGAGGTATGGACTTATCTTTGGGATGAGTAGTGGTTAGACACAATGTGTTGATATATTGCTTAAATTTTTGTAAATGAGTGGAAGAGTGGTTATCTATATTTTGAAAGCAACCAATACATTTATTAGTATACTTTGGGGGTGTACTAGTTGAAGGAATGGAAAGAGAAGATAGGGGAAGCTGATATAATTGGAAATCTTTTATCTAATGATTGACAACTTTATGGATATCACAATAAGGTTGATCTTCCCATTGGGCAGGCATGGGATCAAGTTGTAGTAAAGGAATAAGGTCATTGCCAAGGAAAGGTGGGTCTTGAATAGAAACTATACTAAGCTCATTTGAAGGTAAGGCTAGAAAAGAAACTATATTGGGCTTATCTAAAGGTGAGGTTGGCCTTGTAATAGGTTTAAGTATAATGGCTACAATATTTGGAGGAAGCAAACTATAAGGGCTCTGGTATCTAGCAAAGTGATAAGGTTCTATCATGGCATGATCCATGAGCATACTCCTGAGGGGATCTGCTATGATTGGAGGCATATCATGTGAGTGCTCCATCTCTACCCTATGACAAATAGTAATAATACTAGTATTAGGTGATATAAAAGAAGGAATTCTAAAATATGAATGAAAATATTGAAATAAAGAAGAGTGAGATCAAAGAACTTTTACATTTATAGCTTGGATAAATATGGCTAAAAATGGGTCATCTAAATCATAGCCATCATCATAGTCAGGTGTATGCAAGTTGATGGTACATGTAGGAAGGACTTTATCATCAAAGGATGCATGATGGATATAGTGTATAGTCTTGGTTAAGACAATATGCATGTCGTCAGAAGGTGGTTGACGGGATTGAGGTTGCAAAGAAGGAGGAATTTAGGTGATGATGTGAGGGGATAGATGGGAAGTTTTTATCTTGAGGATTACCTCATCTAGCTCATCATCATTAGAATCTAAGAGGTTACGTGGAATGTTCATAATTAATTAAGGGTGATCATTATAACCTCAAGTGGAGTTGACTAGATAGTTGAAGAGTTAGGATTCTTGAAATGGGATAATAGGCAAATGTTTAGGGGTGGGAATTTTAAAGACACCACGTTCTTGGAATTATCTGAAATTAAAAGGGTTTTTGTCTACTTAAATCTTGTAAATAGCCCCATTATGAGGGAACTTGATGCATTAGCATGCAGATGAGGTGACTAATATCATACAATGAGTCTAAGGTTGACCAAGTAAGATTTTGTAATAAAGTGGAACTTAAAGATTATAACCTTCACATAGAAGGTAATGGGAAGAATGGTAATGAGAATCCAAACACAACCTAGAGGTTACATTTTCCTTCTATCGTATCCTTGATATGTGCTACATGAAGATTTGAGGTTGCATTCATAATACCCAAGTGTTTTAATGAAGTCAAGGGAGGAAACAAAAGTGACTGAACCTTCATCACTTAAGGAATGTTAATCAATAGGATAGGATCATCTACATGGAGTAGTATCTTGTCAATAATCATAGAAGCAATAGGGAACTTAAGTTAAAGATAAGTGTCCATTGTTTCATCAACATGGATGGACATCTCTTCACGTTGTTGAAGTATAGTATCTTTGTATCTAGATAAGGTAGTTTTGCATCCTACCAGAGGAGGATGATGGATGTTCATTTTAAAAAATAAATGCATTAGATTGTTCTGATGACTAGGAGAAGTTCTCATTAATTCTAAGAAAGGTATGTGAGATGTGAGATGATAAATTTCTACGATTGGATATCACCAATTTAGATGTTAATCAATAGAGGAGGATCATCTACACAAAGTAGTATCTCATCAAGAATCATGGAAGCAATAGGGAACTTAATTTAAAGATAAGTGTCCATTGTTTCATCAACATGGATGGACATCTCTTCACATTGTTGAAGTATACTATTTTTATATCTAGATAAGGTAGCTTTGCATCCTACCAGAGGAGGACGATGGATGTTTATTTTAAACAACAAATGTATTAGATTGTTGTGATGACTAGGAGAAGTTCTCATTAATTCTAAGAAAGGTATGTGAGATTTGAGATGATAAAGTTATACGGTGGGACCCATTCGTCATAACCTATGGGAGGATTGTTAGATATAGGCACATAGTTTTTTAAGAGCTCTTGGGAAGGAGGGTTAGAGTTACAATTGAACTTGTGTTGATAGGGTGTATTTGGTTTAGGTTGATTACAAATGGGTTGAGTTACTTTATGTGATGTGGTGGTGGGTTGAATTATTTATTGTATTTGGGTAGAATAAATACTATTGGAAGTTTGTGTTATGTCATCTTGTTGTGTGGATGTTTGAGGAAGAGTAGGAATGGTATCAGAGGTGTAATCAAGTTATGAGGTTGGAGGTTATGCTTGAATGGTTATAATTTCCTCTTGCCCCAATATTATTAGATGGGATGGGGAAGTGACCTAAATAATCTAGAATGGTTGAGAGGTGTGAGGCATAGGTATTGGTGTTGAGTCGATAAAATCAACTACTCTTCTCATGTTAGTTAAATTAACCACATTTTATTCATTAGTCATGAGGTCTATAAGACATTCAAAAAAATTTATATAAGGAGTATGTTTTTCAATGTTATCTTGGCAATTAGGAAGAGGATCTTTGTAGATAGTAAGATAAGCAATATCCTGGTTTAAAGCTTGTTTTTTTACTGTGCATGTCATGGGATTTAAAAGTTGTCATATGGTTATTGATGCTTTTGAATAAGGGTTTCATGATAAAATTTTGGATCAAGATGAAAATCCATAGCAAGATTGCATAATTGTCTACAAGTCTCATGAGAGTGACCCCAACTTGAATGAAACCAAAAAAAATTATATGGATCATACCATGATTTCATAGGATGAGTGGGGTCAAGATCTCATGGTAGAGGACTTGAAAGACATTTTTGAAGCTTTGATAATGATAATGGTTTTTGAACATTAGTGTGGTTGGATTGATAAAATATGGGAGTATGAGTGTTTTTTATAAGGGGATCATGCTCCATAACATTATTTGGAGCAACTGCTTGAATGGTATGAATAGTTTCATAGGTGTCGGTAACATTGTCATTGGTTGCATGACAAATTTATTTTTTTGATGAGTATGTGTGTCCATTTTAGGTTGATATGGTTTTAATTAATTCATGAGGATGTCTTGTCATTTGTCTTGGTCAAGAGCTTCTTCCAAGGTTCTTGGAAAGAAATTCCTAACCTGATATTATAATTTGGGGTATAAAGAATTAGTGAATAAATTTAGAATGTTGTCATCCACTATATTAAGCTCACATTTGTTAGATAAGTTTTTCCATCATTTGATGAAGGTTTTCACCATTTTAGTTTCAAGTTGTTTGTAGTTTATAAAGTGAACTAAGTTGTTCTTGGGAAGATCACTAGTTTGGAATTTTTGGACTAGTGAGATGACCAATTCTTTGAGGCTAGTGATATAATGGGTTTTTAATTAATTATATCAATATAAATAATATCCTGAGAGTGTTTTAGCTAATATTTTGGTAGTGACAAAGGTGTTGAGTTTGACCCAAAATTTATAAAGGTTACGAAAAGTTTTTAAATAAAAAGTGGGATGGTGGGTGTGATACCTCTTATGTCAATGTTAGCAATTTGAGGTACTCTAGGTTTATTTTGTAGATGTTTGATTGTTTTATTGATGAGTGGCAGTTGTGGGATAAGATTACCATGGGAATTCTTAAGGGGGATATGGGGCATTTAGATTTTGTGTTCCCCATGAAACCTATTGAGGTTGATTTTGAAGATGAATGAGATGATTTTGCATTTGCATCATTTGATTGTCATTATTAGTTTGGAAGGTATACATTTGATTAAGTATTTGTAATATGAGTTGGTTAGTTTGAGTAGTATTTTGACTAGTGTTCATAGCATGTGATGCATTAGTGTTAGTATTAATAGCTTGAGTTTCACTGTAAGTATGGAATAAAGTAGTAGCATGCACCTCACTAGTGGCATGAGTAGCATTGGTGGAAAAAGAAGCACTAGTGGCATGATAATCATTGGTAGAAAAATATGCACTAGTAACATGGTTAAGGGGATGGGTATTTTGAATAAGCCCACTAGAATTTGAACCTACCATGTTGGTAGAAAGACTTGGCATGGAGATTTAATAAGTCATATAAGATGACGAAGTATTAGCATGAACCACACTAGTGGCATGAGTAGCATTGGTGGAAAAAGAATCACTATTGGCATGAGAAACATTGGTATAAAAAGATGCACTAGTAGCATGGTTAAGGTGATGGGTCTTTTGAAGAGTCCCACTAGAAGTTGAGCCTACCATGTCGGTACAAATACTTGGCATAGAGGTTGAATAAGTCATAGAAGATGATGTCATAGTGTGTGAAGGAGTAATAATAGAAGGAAAAGGTTGACATGCGAAAAAATTGATTCCCTAAAATCCATGAGAAAAAGTATAAGAGGGTAGATGGGGTTCTTCTATATGAGGACCCATCATGAGATTATAAATAGTTGAAGGGTTTTTTCCTCTATGTTGAGGGAATTTATTGATGAAAAATATCCTTTCAATTGTGTACTATAAATCACACTCATCTTATAGTGATAACAAAGGGTTGTGTATTGAGGATTAATGGGGAGGAGTCCCATAATTAGTAGTGTGAGTGGCAACATGGACATTGTTTTCATCCAAGGTGGGTCCCACAAACTGTGTCCTAGGAAACCTATCAAGGTTGGTAAAACTCATCATGTTAATTTGATTAAATCTTTTATTATCATCAAATAGGAAATTCATGATGAAGGAAAGAGGTTAAATATTTGATGGAAAGAATGATCAACTAGTAAGATATAAATTCAAACCAATTGAAAATGTTTTGTAAGATAGTAAATATAATAGGCTATAAGGGATGTAGTCATACAGGTTGACTATGTACTACAGAGGGAGAAACTAAATAGGCTAAAAAGAGACAGTAAAACTGGTTGATTATGTATTAAAGATAAAACAAAATCAACAACCTTCAATAGACTGTGCTGATAGGGGTGACTGTGTTCTGAAGATAGGGAAAAAATTTGTAAGATAATAACTAAGCATATATAATTGAACACATAAGCAATTAGATCAATGTGTTTGATCTAATTATAGCACATAACATAAACCCTATACTAATGCTGGTTGATACAAGTTTTACAATATAAAATACAATGATCAAAGAGCAAGTATAAAAACTTGAACGTAAATACTAATCTAAGTGGTCATTCCTGAATGTTTTTAAGTTATAATAAATTTTGATATTAATGTGATAAGGAGTTAGTTGTAAGAACGAACTAGAAAAAAAATCTATGGATAATTTTGAGTAGTTTAGGCTAAAAGGGATATGTATTGGTAATGGTACTAGCTTGGTATTGGAGCCTACCCCCTCACTTCATAATCTCATAACAATTAGGGTGTCAGGTGTTTTTCTAATATATACCATCAACCAAGTCAACTTTCCTCTTGCTAATGAAATACAAGTAGGTAGACCTTGGGAAGAAAATATTTAATGCTTTTTAGTGTTAAGTGATTTGGAAGTGTGTACAAAAGATAAAAATAGTGTGACTAAATTAGTAAATTGAAAACCTCTTATTTAGTTTATGTTTGTTACTCTAAGCAACCAAGCAACAAAAATGAAAAGTGAATTAATTACTAGAAAGATAGGTCAATTCCTTTATTTGTGAAGAGTACAGAGTTGATTCAAGATACACTTTATGTAAACATTATGAAATAGAGTCCATAGGGTCACTACTTTCTACAGAAGAAAGATATAGAAGAACACAATCGAACAGGTTAAATGAGTCTTCTAGAGAAAAAGTAGGCTACAGAACTATGTTGATCTAATCAACCCAATTCATATAGGGTAAAAATTTTATAAACTATAAACTATGAAAAATAATATTGTAAATGAAAAACAAAAATGATATAGAATGTAATAATGAACCTTGATAATTTTTAAAGATGCTTGATTTTATATTTATATTGTGTTACTCAAATGCTTGTTTTTATATTTTGCTAACAAAGTCAACTAGGTCGACGAAGTCTTCAAAACCTATACACTGAAAATGATCTATGAATAGATTTGATTAGGTTGATAAAGTCTAAAAACCTGTGGTTTAAAAAGAGAATTGTGTCAAGATGATCAATCTAGATACCTGTTGATGGAGAAGCCCTGCATAGAGAAAATAAAGTTGATTTGGAGTGACTATGTGTTAAACTTGTGCATAGACTGTTAGACTATATCAATAGGTTTAATACAATAATATAAAATATATAAGATGATAATAAATGATGCATGAAGGAAAACCTACAAGGGTTATATTCACGTTGGGTTCACCAAAATGCATACAAGAGAAAGTAAAGATGATCTATAAATCAATCCTAACTCAAAGAAGATAAATCACACTTACCCTTTCACTTGTTGGTACATCTAAACAATCAAGGTAATGAACAAGATGGATCTACTAGACCTAACTAAGGGGTCCCTTAACACAATAATATCACTAGAGAGGGTTTCAAAGCCTCTAGTCAAGAACGTCATGCAATAACCCTAGCTAGGTCATATGTTTTATTATTCATAAATTAAATATAAAGTAAAATAAATTCTAATCTAGTGCTCACCAAAACATGTGGCACAAAATGAGGGTAATAAACATGAAATTAAACATGCATATAATATATATACTTAAGTCAATGTATAGTAAATCCTAATGCATGGATAGAGAAGCACATATACAAATCTATTTACTTTATTAAGGAGGAACAAAGCTAGGAATACTTACCTTTGAATATGAACCCATCGAGCCTCAATCTCTCCCTTGGCTAAGGTTTTTTATAGTAGGTTATTTTGGTATGTAAGGATAATAAGGATAAGTCAACTCTAGGCTACATAACTTCTCTATGCATCTAAAAGACTTCTCCATAAGATAAGATCTATATCTCCAAGTGTAGTATTTAAACCCCAAGCATGTTCCTTAATTAGAATGGTGGATAAGTAGATGCACAATATATTATGTTCTTCTTCATCTTTCTATAAATTGTGAAAAATATGTGTATATATAGTTGAATCTAACCCAAAACTTTTTGGAGAATTTAGCCAACAGTGTCATCCCAATCAACCCTATATTTTTAATTGATAAAATCAAATTAGGTCCTAAACTAGGTCATCGAGGCTGATAGAGTCTTGTACCATGATAATATAATTTAAGGGTCATCCTAGGCTGACATTGTTTGATAAATGTCAAAAAGAGTTTTTGGCTTAATTAGAGGATGTTTAAGGTGGTGAATTATTTGGAGTGTGTAAGGGAGGTGTGAAATCTTAGGAAAGTGTATAGGAGATGTTTGTGTTGATTGAAAGTTTTGGTATAGGGGACAAAAATATTGTGAAGCACCAATGGTCTGCCCACCCCTGTCTTGGTGCACCCTTTAAGTCATGCATAGAGAGATTGAGACTCAATGGGTTCCTACAAGAGAGAAAACATCAATAATTGATCAAGTTTGAAAATATTATGTGTATACATATTGGATCTTAAATTATTTGTTTGGTTTGCATGATTGAAAGACCATATGGGTCTTGAAATTTCATTGTGTTATTCCTTTCATAATCTTGATGACTCAAGTAGCAAATGATAGTATTAATCGATGATTTGACTACCAATTAAAACATAGATATCTGAATGAGACACTCTTTGGCTTACAAGTTTATATTCCCATAGGGTCATGATATTGTTTAGGTTGTTTCCCATAGTATTTTTTGAAGAGAAAATCTTTCACAATTCTATAGGTATGTGCAGTTTTGGTCAGGACTAAAAACCCAAGTTGGTAAAGAATGTTGTGGTTGTCTCTAGCAATTATATGTAAATCTACATCCCTGGATAAATATTGAGTTTGGGTAAGATTTTTTCACAATTCTTGGTGGCAAGAAAAATCCAAATGTATAATAAACATTCTTCTCAATGCATTTTGACCTATCAAAGCCCAACTGGGTCTTTGCCTTTTTTGAATTGTTTTTGACACCATTGAAACTTGACATAGTCTAAAATGTGGATAAGTAATTTTTAAAACATTATGGGGTCTATAATGACCAAAAATGCATCCCACTAAGCTCAATAGGTTCTTGAAAAGACAAAAAAATGTTCATATACTTTCATTTTCACCTTTAGACCCTGATTAGGATGGTTGTGTATGTAAAAAACATGATTTTCATATTTATTGATGTTGTTTTATTTTGTATCATCTTGGGAAGATGGAGAGTCATTATGGAATGTGTCAGGGTAAGTTCATTCCTATTGTAAGGTAAAATGACATTTGTTTTGAAGGCTCTATTGGAATTTACATAGAACATAATAGACTTGTATTGTTTCATTCTTATTGCTCTAAAAAAGAGTGTCATGTTTCATGTGTGAAGGCAGAAGTCTGTGTATATTCATATAAGGTGTAGGGTTGTTATTTCCTCCATATTTATATTATTAAATAATATCAATAGTGGTATTTAATAAAATTTTAATCCACTATATTAATGAGAGTTTGAATCTATGTTGCATGGACATCAATTAATTGACATAATGCCTATGTCCATTTGATATTAGTTCGACCCCTATAACACAAGAGTTAATGGCAAACCTTAATTGGTTTCCCCATCCTTATGATTTCACTAAGTGGTAGTAGATAATGGTTTCTTACTTTTATGTGTTGTACGTGAAAACTACTCAATGTGTGTTTTAGGTTGTCAGAGAGAAGTCTACATAGAGATTGCAAGTTGTGAAAGAGAAGCTTGTATAAGTGGTTGGAGGTGTGTGTGAATTCCTACAAGATTATGAGGGAGTTTGAGAGAGAATATATTTTGAGTCTATTATAGGTTATGAAAGATGATACTGATTATTTGTGGTGAGAGATGACACACAATAGAAGAGCATGTGAGATGGATGAGTTGATATAGATGTTAAAAGTGTTTTAGGAGAGACTAGACATGATGGGAAAGATTGCACAAGGTGATGTTGTTATATATGTGTGTGATGGTGATGAGAAAGAGTTGATGGTGGGTGGGGTTGTTTTCCTAAAAGAGAGATTACGTGATTTGGAAATAGGCCAAGAAAATAAAGGAAAAGATGTTAATAGATAGAAGCGACCAGCCAAGGTTATGGTGAAGGAAAAAGTAAATTCCTTGATAATAATTTTTAATTTTGTGGCAATGAAAGTTTAAAACAGCTCATAAATCATATTGTTGAGATATAAAAGTATTTTTTGAATGAGAATGTTGTTGACTCCATAAAGGTAAGGCTGCATGCAAGCAGTTGTGTGGATTTACAATAGTGTATTAGAAAGATCTCCAAGTGAGGAGACAAAGGAAAGGTAAGCAAATGATATGTGATTGGGACCAAAAGGTTTCTAAAATGTTGGGTCACCTTGTGCAATAAAATTATAGTTAGGATGGTTGAATAAGCTTTGTATGAAGAGGCTTGAGAGAGTTTGTGAGAATAAGATTGCCAAGAGAGGCAATACATATGGGATGTTGTCATGTGAGTTGTTGAAGACTACTTTGAGAAATAGCATGGACATGCATAGGTGCAAGAAAAAGTAGGTTGTCTAGGAAGGAAATAGGGAGAGGCTTCTATATGTAGAGCCTAGTTATGAATTTAAAAATAATAAGGTGGATGTTCATTGTGAACAGCCCATAGAAGATGATATTTTCATGAAGTATGAAGGTGTTAATACCCTTCTTCTTTACCATCCTTTTGTAATTTTCTTGTTTAATAAAAAGATACAAATGCATATACTTTGTAATATGTCCCTCAAGCTCATTATAATAGTAGAATGTAATATTATATTAGTGGAATAATCCCACATTCATTGGGAGTAGTAGTTATCTAGTGATAGATTACTATAAATAGGAGCCTAGACTAGTTTGAAGGTATCTAAGAATTGTATTGAATTAAGCTTGCTCAAAGGAGGTTGTCCCATTAAAGAGGCCAATGATTCGATAATTTTACTATTGTAATGAAATTTTGCTCCTTTGAATCAATATAATTATATTATTTATATTTAAATTTTACATATTTGTAATCTAGTCTAATATGTTTTAAAAAGGATCCTATCATCTGGTATCAGAGCACTTTCTAGTGCCAATTTTTAATTTTCATGCTATCCATTATATTATATCACCTTGTCTTAAGAAAATATTGGTGATAAGAAAGTGGTAACAAAACATCACTATGAAGTGTATTTTGCAACCCATCATCACTACGAGCCATGTTGTAAAATTTGTACCTATGTCCAGATCTATAATTTCTTTTTGGCAAAATGTTGCGATTGTTATGAGTCATGTTTTAAACTCTGCATGTGTGCATTGACATTTCTTCTACATTGGATATTCAAACCACCATGTACACATCATCTATTCATATTTCAATGTCAAGAACAAGAATTTATGTCATTAGTGGTATACTACATCATCAACATCAAGCTCTGATAAGGGCTTTCATTAGTAATATGAATGATCTAAGCTTTTTTTTTATAAAATATAAATTTTGATCTAGTTTGGCTATACTACCATCGATCACATTTTAATTTTCTTTGTTATATTTTGATCTAGTTTTGGCCATACTATCAATTATTCACACTATAATTATTTGTTCTATTCGAATATGGCTTTAACCATACTGCCACCTGATCACACTATAATTATTTGTTCTATTCTTGTTGAGTTTTGGACCATACTACAAACTAATCTCACTGTAATTGTTGTTATATTCTTATCAGGTTTTGGCCATACTGCCAATCGATTGCATTGTAATCTAAATTCAAATCTGGATCAGACTCTATAGTTGACCGATCCAATTATAAAAAAAAGTATATTTTTTTGGCACCCATAGGCTGAATACATCATTGTTATTTTCTCATCATAGTGATCATTTTGAGGGGCAACTCCCAATTTTCACCAAAAAAATTATCGATATTCCCATACTTCAAATAGTGCTGCCTACAACCCGAATGGTTTTTTTTTTTAAATCCACTTGTGTACAAATTACACTATTATAATCATATTGAAATACTAATCATTTTAACATATAACTTTATGATAGGACCCCAAGATTCCCAAAGTTCTGACACAACTTGTCAGATTTAAGAGCACACATGATTACCAATGTATAAGCAACTTAAACATGCGGAAATACCCAGAAGAACAAATAACTATCAATGAGAAATAACACAGAATATGAGAGGCAACACATAATTGTATTCAACTCATTACAAAGGAAATTACAATAAAGAGATCACACTCTTCTCCACCTCTGTGAGGCTTCCTCCTCAAGGGCTCCAAGTAATCTTCCCACCTGAGTAATCTTCTCTCATAGGTCACAACACACAGCTAACACAAGCTACTTTTCACCTCATTGTACATCTGGTACAATCGAGTACGAACCAGTACTCCAAGTAGATCTCACCATGATCCTGCTCCTGATGTATTGCTATCACCTTGGATCTAGCTCCCTCGTCGATCTCCTTTTTGACCCTCACATTCACACACCCCTGCAAACCAACCTGATCTTACTTATCACATGTAGATCTCCTCCATGATCCTGCAACACCCTGCATATCAAACCTGATCTTACATACATGGGAAATCCTACTTGATTCCACCATGGGAAGAACTCTCCAAGCTCCACACTTGGGTTCTACAAGTTCAACACTTAACAATACAGCCAATGAGTCTATTATATAGATCTCATGCATACACTAAATTAGACAAGCGGCTCAAAGACTCGAACTGGTCTTTATCATGCAAACTCCACATTCACTTAACTGACTGTTCGTCAACAGCAGTTCTGACCGCTACAGGTGATCGACGTCAATCCCTGCCTTCCTGGAGGTGACCGACGCCGGCCGATCTCCTGTCGATGCCGGTTTCCTCTGTGCTTCCCTTGACCGACGTCGGTTGTGGCCTGCTGACGTCGGTGACTGTCAAGATGCAAAAAACCTCCTCCTTCTGTTTGCAACAAGGTGAAGCTTTTAGCTCCACACCCTAACACTTTACTCATATTTTTAGCACCCCCAACCACCTAATAAATGGTTGTTACATGTGTAGGTAATATGGCCCACAACTAGGCCGAATCACAAGCCAAAATTGAATCCACACTGTCTAAACTCAATACCATAATATCCCAATTGTCTAACATTGCTCCCAAAACATCCTCACTCCATGAATTATTTTAATCATCCAAACCTAATGAATATCATCACTCATATGGTTTTTCT
Source organism: Torreya grandis (assembly GCA_037957365.1). Taxonomy (NCBI): domain Eukaryota; kingdom Viridiplantae; phylum Streptophyta; class Pinopsida; order Cupressales; family Taxaceae; genus Torreya; species Torreya grandis. The sequence goes on from JARHVA010001339.1 coordinate 1,084,178, forward strand.
TCCCCAACACCATTATGTGGCCCTAAATTAAAGTTTCTCAAATTTGATGGCATTGAACCCATTATTTGAATCTACCATGCCAACCAATATTTCAACCTGCATCCCAATGATGATAGAGTTGTTATTCCATCAGTTTATTTAGATAAGGAAGCTATTTAATAGTGCCAATGGTATTATTAGTCACATCCCAAACTAGATTGGGATGAATTTTCCAAACTCTTATTAGTGTGTTTTGGACCTAGTGCCTACGATGATTTCCTAGGGCCATTTAATAAACATCATCAAACTAGCACCATAAGATAATATCAGATAGAGTTCAAAAAATTTACAATCAAATGGAAGGCCTCTCTGATGATTTTCTTAGAAGTTGCTTCATCATTAGTCTCAAAGATGTGCTTCAACATGAGGTGAAAAAGTTCCAAACTTACAATGTGATGTAAGCCTTGGGCTTAGCCAGGCTCTATGAAGACAAACTCAACTCTCAATATTACAATTCCAATTGGGCCCCCTCTAAACCATCTCAATTTTAGTGCAAAACACAAACCTGCATCTCAAGGTAACCCCAATCAAACATCTCATACATATTTAAATGCGTACACATCAAAAAATTGGTTATATTACAATTATGGTGATAAAAGGGAGAGGGGACATAAATGCATCAAACAAAAATTATACCTACTTGATATTGATTCCTCACTTGATACATCAGAATGTGAGGATAAAAAAAAATATGAGGATACCACATATGAGTTGCATCCAGTAGCTAATGATTCTCAGGCCTCCAATTCACATCCTAAAATCTCCATGCATGCTTTGGCAGCGGTCACCATTCCCAAAATAATGTGTGTCAAAGTTTTTTTAAGAAACAACCTTAAACCATTATTTTTATTATTTCAACACTCAAATTCAGTAACCCTCATATGGCTAAGCAAGCAGACTATTTTGTGCACCCTTTTTCCTATTTTGAGGTGATGATTGCCAATGGGGGAACCTTGACATGCAAGGGAAAGTGTCGTAATGTTAACATCTCAGTGGATGACTATAACTTTACGACTGACATTTTTGCTTTCTCTTTAGGTAGTTGTGATGTTATTTTGGGATCCCAATGGTTACGAACTCTTGGACCCATTATTTAATATTTTTTTGAGCTATGGATGTAGTTATCTGAGAATAGACATAAATACACACTACAAGGCCATATTCCTAAATCCATTAGTGTAATCAACTCTCATCGCATGGAAAAACTTCTCAAAAATAGATCCCATGGAATAATTTCCAAACTATTTTCTCTTCACATTACTTCACCAATGGATTCTAGCTAAACATCAAACTTGCACAATATTTTGGTCAAGCATGCCACATTTTTTAAGGAACCAACAAGATTTTTTCCTCACTACCCTGAAGACCATCGCATCCAACTTCCTTCAAGTATTGCAACCCCTAACATTTATCCATACCACTACCCATTTCATCAAAAGGCCGAGATTGAAAATATGTTCACGACCTCCTACAAGAGTCATTCGACCCAACACTAGCCCATATTCTTCACCAGTCTTAAAAAATATGGATCTTGGTGACTCTACATTAATTATTGGGACTTGAACAAGCTCAAAATCAAGGACAAAAATCCCATTCTAATAATAGATGAGATCCTCAATGAACTCCATGGTGCAAAGCTTTTCTCCAAGTTGGACCTGTGCTTTGGTTATCACCAAATCTATCTTCATGAAGCAGACATTCCCAAAATGGTATTTTGCACACATGATGGTCACTATGAGTTACTGGTCATGCCATTTGGGCTTACCAATGTCCCCTCCACATTCCAAGGATTAATGAACCAAGTATTCTGCCCCTTCTTATGGAAGTTTATCTTGGTTTTCTTTGATGACATCCTCATCTATAGTCGAACATGGGAGGATCACATCAACCACCTCGACACAACATTCGTAATTCTTGCTGAAAATAACTTATGTGCTAAACATTTGATTTTTCATTTTGGGAAATCATAGGTCAAGCACCTTGGACATATTTTTGCATATGATGGTGTTCATATCGACCCCACCAAACTTAAAGCTATGACCAATTGGCTACCACTAAGGACACTCAAAAGTCTACAAGGCTTTCTTGGCCTGATAAGGTATTACCAAAAAATTGTCAAGGATTATGAAAACATTACTGCTCCATTGATATTTATGCTTAATAAATACTCCTTTGTATGGTTGACAACATCTGCCCAAGCATTTGATAGCCTTAAACAAGCATTATGCACCACACTAGTCTTGGCCGTACCTGATTTCATCAATACATTTGTTATTGAGTGTGTTGCATGTGGCATGGTTCTTAGTGTTGTGCTCATACATAAGGTCATCCAATTGATTCACCATTAAGGTCCTCACTGGGAAAAATATGGCATGCTCCATGTACAATAAAAAATGATGGCTATCCTCCATGTAGTCAAAAAATGGCATCCATACTTGGTTGGCTGACACTTTTGCATCAAAACCGACCACCAAAGCCTCAAGTATTTTTTAGAGTGATTGTATCTTCTCTAAACTAGAAAAAATGGGTTTCTAAACTCATGGGGTATGACTATGAGATAACATATAAACAAGGAAAGAACAACTTGGTGGTCAATGCTCTCTCTAATTTGAAGACTAGGCATGACAATGTGTTGTTTCAGTTCCCATTTCTACATGGCTCCATGATCTTCAACACGAATGACATATGTTTCTAGTTTTTCTACTAAAACTCACTATACTTGGGATGGCCACACCTTCTGATATAAATATCGACTTCTTTTAATCATTGGCTTAAAGTTCAAACAAACCATTCTATAGGAGTTACATGCCTCCCTTTTAGCAGATCATTAAGGTACTCTAAAAACATATGAGTGAGTTCACCGTAGTTTATTTTGGCCTAGAATCAAGAAGGATATCAAAAGGTTTGTTACCAAAAGTGATACTTTCCAACAAAAAATAGGGAAAACAGTCACACCACCTAGGTTACTCCAGCCACTAACAATTCCAAAATGTGTTTGGACATACATTTCAATGGATTTGATCGAAGTTATTTTCAAATATGATAGAAAATTGATCATTCTTGAAGTGGATCACTATTCCAAATATAATCACTTATGTGCTCTAGCTCATCCCTACATTGTTTCCACCATAGATCAAACATTTTCTTGATCAAATATTCTATCTCCATGGTATTCCCACCTCTATTATATCAGATGATGACTCTACCTTCATGAGTTATTTTTGGCAAGAACTCTTCAAGCACCTTGGTACAACTCTAAAAATGAGTTTAGTATATCAACCCCAGATAGATGACTAGACAGAGATTGTCAATAAATGTTTAGAGACCTATCTCCATTGTTATGTCACAGAATAGTAACATTAGTGGGTAGAATTGTTACCTCTTATAGAATAGTGGTATGACACCTCCTACCACTTAGCCACTAGGCTAACCTTGTATGAGTATGTCTATGGCCAAAAGCTACCCTTTCTTATTTCATATGTACCAAGCAAGTCTCCAGTATAACTAGTTGATACTACCATCAGTGCATGAGATAATATCCTTCACCTCTTCAAGGATAATCTCCACATGGCACAAAATTGCATAACGCAACAGAGAAACCAACATCGCTCTGAATGTTCTTTTCACCCTAGAGATATGGTTTTCCTTTGCTTTCAACCTTATACGCAATCCTCTTTGAAACTAAAAGGTCACCAAAATTTAGCTCCAAAATTCTATGGGCCTTATAAAATTCTCCAGCAGGTTGAACATGCCACTTACAAGTTGGAACTCCCACCTTCATCACATGTGCACCCTATTTTTCATGTCTCATGCTTAAATAAGGTCCTTGGTTAGAATGTCAACACCCAAATAATGCTTCCACAACTTGATGCAAAAGGATCTCTCCTTTTACAACCTGAATCTATCCTCAACAAGAACTCTCATCCACTATACAATTAGGTCTTCATGAAATTTATAGTACAGTGATATGGGATGTAACTAGAAGATGCTACCCAGGAACCATTTTTTTCAATCCTACATCAATTTCCTCACCTAAACCTTTTAATGCAAAGCTTTTAAGGGGGAGGGCATGTTAGGACCCTTCATCTTAACCATCCTTTTGTAATTTTATTTTTTAATAAAAGGCTATGAATGCATATGCTTTGTAAGATGTCACTCAAGCCTATTGTATTAGTATGAAGGCATACATGAATTATATTGAATTGAGCTTGTTCAAAGGAGGTTTCCCCCTCGAAGAGACTAGTAATTTTACAATTTTGATATTGTAATACAATTTTGCTCTTTCGAATCAATATAATTCCAATATTTATTTTTAAATTTCATATATTTCTAGTTTGGTCTAATCTATTTTAAGAAGGATTCTATCAGATGAAGAGGTGGTACATTTTTCATCAGAAGATGGAGACTCGTTGTGTGATGATGGGCAAGTGATTTTGAATTCCCATAAGTGGGAAAATGTTTATTTATCCTTGGTTCGTGATGGCCATGAGAGTGTCAATTTTATTTCGGATGGTAGTAGGGTTGAAGACAACCAAGGCATGACATATGTTTCTTTAAGTGAAATAATGGATATGAGTGAAGATTGCAACCATATATAATTTCAGGTGAGTGAAGAATGTAGCCAAGAATAATTACAAGTTTCCATGGTGGAAGCATTGGATGTGGATGTTGTGCAAGCTAGTGCACACAAGGAGATTCTAATGGAGGACCAACCACATGTAAGAGCTGAAAACATGGATGATAAGGTGCAAATAACAAACATGAAAAGTTTTGGTAATGGGATACTCCATTGTGAGAATGAAAGACATGAGAAACATGCAAATAGTGAAGAGGACTTGGAGAACACATCTATGAAGTATGATGAAGCAGTTGATGAGGTAATTGTGGGAACTCTTATTTTCTCTAATGTGTTTGTTCAATGTGTAGGTCCAGCTATGAATAAGTAGCGAAGAAGAGGATTAAGTGTGGTGCAATCTAACACGTTCATTTATTTGAGAAACAGAGTGAAGAAGCTGACTAGGTGATTGATATGGTTGTGGTGGATGAAGAGTTGGTTGGTGCTGATATTCTAGCCATGGGTGATTGTCTTAAAGTCAATGTATAGAGACACGAGAGTGTGATATGTAATAGGAAAAAATTAGTTCTCAAGATGATATGCAGGTGGAAGATCATTTGTAGCAGTTGGAGGAAGGAGAACTATCCCAAGCACAATTGAATGTTGGAGAAGGCTTTAACAATCCAATGCTTGACATAGAGCAAGATTATAGCATGGAGATAAATGAGAGAATGTAGCTGAGTTTGATATCAATGCAAGCATATGTTGAGGAACCTGATGTTACAGGTATGGAAAGTGAGATTATTGAGCTCACCAATTGGAAGGACTTGTTGATAGGTATAGCAACCCAAACATGTGAAGAAGAAGTTGATGTTGCAGTCGAGATGGAGAGATTGCTTGCTATAGAAATGCGGACAATAAATGATGAGAAGGTAAGAACTATCTATGATTTTAGATGATATGGGCTATCATTTGGATGCCCAAGTGTATGTTGATTCAGTTGTGATGTTATTGAGAGTACATGATGAGATTGTAGCCATGAGTGAGGCGCTGCAAGTAAGGATATGTGATGTTGTAGGTGATCCCACAGTTGGTTGGACAAGGTGAAAATAAATCCAAGATGGCTTTAGGAGGAAGCAGTTAGTCTATGGTGGGTTCAAGCCCACATGGGAAAGTAAGATGCATGAAGAGCAACTTGGTGGTGGTGGTCAAATGAGTGTGGGTTTCAGCCCACAAGTGAGTTGAATGAACATTAGTTAAGCCTTTCGCTGAGGAGGACGGACGATGGTGCTTGTAGTCCCACAAAGGAGAGAGATTGTGGAGGGTCTAATCTGACAAGGAGAGAGAGAAAGTGAAGAAATGTGAAGAAGAAAGAAGGAAAACCAACAATAGGAGCTAGAAATGGCACAGAAGAAAGAAACATAATCATTTGAGTTGGTGTATTGGAAGGGGATGCCATGGTCACTATACCTCATGACCGAAAGAGTGGTTTGACCACTTATCCCATCCATGTGAGCCAGAGCTCATATTTTGAACTTTAGATCTCTGATGCAGGAGCATCCAAAGGCCCAAGCAATCTTGCATCACAAAAAATAGAGTGCAAGTTTTATATTTCCTTTGTTTGATTCTTCGTCTTAGTTTTGGTGTGTTTCTGCTGGAAGAAATTTCTTGGTTTTCATGCCAATTCTTGTACTTGGCATGTTGTGTTGGTGACATCATCTTGTACTTCATCATTCATCTCAAAGAGTGATCAATTGCCTAGGTATTTTAATTTCTAAGACTTCATCTTTCGAGTTTGCAGACTTCAGTGCAAATCGGGCTTACCCAGGTCCGATTAGGTCTTGCTTTGAGCTAGCATCGTTCTAAAATTGTATTTAGGATCCAAAATTCCGGTTTAGTCTTCGTTATAACTTCTAAGTCTCTGCATTTGTAATCAGGTTTATAACCCCGATTAGGTCTTCATGCTTGCAAATGGTCTCAGACAGTGCTAGTCAGGTTTCAATATCCAATTGGATGGCTGGAAAAATGATGTGGATCGTGCTTTGTAAACCAGAACTATTTTCCTGAGTTGGTCTTGGCAAGCATTAGTCTTTCTATTCGGTTGAAGTCGGGGTTTATCTCCCAATTGAAGCTTCAAGTATTTTTTTGGTTGGCAGGATTCAAAGCCCGCATGGGTGTTCGAAGTTCATTGTGTTATTCCTTTAGTAATCTCGGCGACTCAAGTAGCAAATGCTAGTGCTAATCGGTGATTAAAACACAGAGATATCCACATGAGACTTACTGGTATACCCAATAGTACTTACTGTTCAGAGAGAAAAGCCCGCAAACATCTGTGGGTATGTGTACCATAGTGTTGCTCGGGACTAAAAACCCAACTTGGTAAAGAATGTTTAGCAATGGTATCCCCAGATAAATCTTGAAGCTAGGTAAGCTTTGTTCACAATGCTTCGCGGAAAACAAAACCCGACTGTATAATAAACATTCCTCTCAATGCACATTGCATTTTGACCTATCAAAGCCCGACTAGGTCTTCGCCTTGTTTCAATTGTTTTTTACACCGTTGAAACCTGACAGGGTCTAAAACATGGACAAGTGCCTTGCCTTTTAAAATTCGACCAAAAATGTGTCCCACAGGGTCTTGAAAAGACACCAAAAACTTTCAATTGCACCTACAGAGCCCGATTAAGATGACTGTGTATGGAAATAAAACGTGATTTTAATATTTCTTGATGTCATTTTATTATGTATTATCCTGGGAAGATGGAGAGTTGTTGTGGAATGCATGGGGGTCAATTCATTCCCGCTTATAAGGAAAAATGGCATTCATTTTGAAGGCTCCGCTGGAATTTGTATAGAACATAACAGACTTGTATTGTTTCATTCTTCTCCGTCTGAAAAAAAGTGTCAAGTTGCCTGTGTGAAGGCAGAAGTCTGTGTATACTCAGAGAAGGTGTAGGGTTGCTATTTCCTCCATATTTATATATTTGAATAAGCCCAATAGTGGCATATAATCGAATTGTAATCCGTTGTGTTAATGAGAATTTGAATCTCTGTTATATGGATGTCAATTGTTCGACAAAATGCTTGTGTGTCCATTTGATGTTTGTTCGACCCTGCAACACGGGAGTTAATGGCAGGCCTTAATTGACCTCCCCTTCCTTCTTGTGCTTGCACTATTAGATATATGGATTTATATACAAAATTTGAAGACATTTTAATGAATATTTATAAATATAAAATGTTATTTTGAATGAATGTGTTTGGAAAAAAAGGTAAATTAATTAATGCATTTAATATATTGGATATTTACCAAAGGATTTATTTTGTTTTGTTTTTTTTTGGTTTAAATGTATTGAAAATTTATTATAGGGATTTATTTATGTTCATTTGTTCAATTAAAATATTTTAAATGGTGTGCACATGTGCTATATTAATCATCCCATGCACCTTAACAAAATTAGTCAGAGAAAAGTAAGAAAAAGGTTTAGATCTTAAAATCTATGTTTAATGGAAAATACAATCACGTATTTAGAAGATAGTATAATACATGAACCAGAAGGTAGTGTACTATATGAATCATAAGGTAATGTAACATATAATCCAAAAGGCAGTTCAATACATGAACTATAATTTAAACGTGAACAAAATAGAGATTTGGATGATATGATAACTCATTGATATTCTCATCCTTCTAGCCATATTTATGATCGTGATCATATTCAGTAAGATAGTGGCAATGATAATGATGGTGTTAATACTATGAATGACTCTGGTGAAAGTCATCATGAAGATCCACTTGATGGTGTTCAATAGGTCAATTTAAAAGATGAGGGCATTAATTATATTTTAAAAACTAGTAGAAACTCCATGAGTCCATTATTCAAAGGCAAGAAGGCTAGAACAACAATGTTGAATGCCACATTAGCATTGATAGACTTAAAGGTCAGATTTGGATGGTTAAACGTTAGAATAACAACATTATTAAAGTAAAAAAAAATTGTCTTTATAAAATAACGATTTTTAATAATAAATTATCTTCTTAATAGAAACATTAATCCTTAAAAAAATTTAGGTTAATAAAAAATGTGTTTATGCATGTGCAGGTTACTAACAATTGTTCTTATACATGTGCAAGTTAATAAAAATATTCTTTGACTTGAGGAAAACACAATCCCTACATCATATAGGGCAGCACAAAAAATATCATCTTCCTTGGGCATTTCATGTGACAAATATGATGCATGTGTCAATGATTGCATACTATTTAGAAAATATTATGTCAATGCTTTGGTTTTCCCTAATCCTAAGTGCAAGGAATGTCATTTCAATGTTGGTGTGAGTGGATATAACATTTCAAGGTTTTAAGAAATTTTCCATTCATTAACACATTGCAGCGTATTTATCACCACAATTTAGTTTCAAAGCTAATGACATCATATTCTAATAATAGTATTAATGGGGTGACACATGTATTAAATGATTTACAAGCTATGAAACACATCGAGTAGAATTGGCCTTACAAATTCAAGTACAATGCAAGGAGTATCAACCTAGGTCATACAATGGATGGGATTAATTCAAATTCTAAATTTTCAACAACATATTTAGTTTAAAACATTGTATTGATAAATTATGGTATTCCCCCATGGCTTATGCTATGAAAACAACATCTATTTGTCTCTACTAGACACTGAAAAGAATCAGATGAAAAACATGAATATTTACCTTGAACCTCTTATAGATGAGTTATATAATTTATGGAATGGGGTGCATATGTATGATGTTTCAAGACCATTTGGAAACATATAATTCAAATGATATGGAGTCTTTTGTTGGAAAGTCCATGATTTTCCAAACCTATCAATTTTTTCAAGTTTGACTATAAAGGGAGAGCGCACATGCCGAAGGGGTGGGGACCAACTATATTCAAGGTACTCCCATGATTTTATAAAACATTTTTATGAAAGACATAGAATATTTTCAATGATGGACCATGAATATCATAGTGCAAAAAAGTGAAGTTTGATGGTCAAATGAAAATGAGAGAACCACCAAAGTTAATGTCTCCTGGAGATTCATTACAGTGTTATAAGGATACTTGTGACACAGTAAATACTATGTTATTGTAAACATGGTGGAGATCAAAGTGGGAAAATTAATATGTTGGTCAAACACACACATATGTAATTACTAAGGGAATAAAAATATTATCTGCATTATACAGTCTTCCAGACATATCAAAAAATTCTATAAAGTAAGTTATAACACATGTCGTGTGGTCAAAATGAAAAAATCAAACATACAACTCATATAATATTTGACCATATAATGCAACCTTCCTTATATATAAATAAAAAAGTTTGCATTAGGGATAATTGATCATTCTCAACCTAATTATGACAAATTAAAGTGTTTTGGGGCTCAATTTTCCCAATTTGACTCCCCCATTAAACCAATTAGTTGATTGGTTCAATGGGGGATGTAATTAGGATTAATATTTCTCCCTCAGCCTAATTTTGACTAGTTAAATTGATTTGGGACTCGATTAAACCTAAATTGACTCCCCCATTGAGCCAATTATTCAATTTATTTAATGTGGGATGTAATTAGGGGTAATCGAGCCCCTTCAACTTAATTATGACTACTTAAAGTGATTTAGGGCTCAATTCAATGTATTTGACTCCCTCATTGAACCGATTAGTCTATTAATTCAATGGGGCGTGAAATTAAGGGCAATTGAGTCCCCTCAACTTAATTGTGACTATTTAAATTAATTTGGGGCTTAATTTTCCCTAATTTATTCCCCATTGAACTACTTAATCGATTGGTTCAATGAGGGACACAATTAGGAGCAATCAAACACCCTTAACCTAATTGTGACTACTTAAAGTGATTTTACGATCATTTTCCCCTAATTTACTCCCTCATTGAATAAATTAGTTGATTAGTTCAATAGGGTTTGCAATTAGTGGAAATCAAACCCCATCAAACTAATTGTGACCACTTTAAGTAATTTGGGGCTCATAAATGATTAGTCGATTGGTCAATGGGGGATATATTTAGGTAATATCGAGCCATCTCAATCTAATTGTGACTATTAAAATAATTTGGTGCTCAATTTGAACTAATAATCACCCCCATTAAACTAATTAGTCTATTTTTTTAATGGGGGTGTATTAGGGAAAATTGACCCCCCTCAACTTAATTGTGACTGATTAAAGGGATTTGAAGCTCATTTTTTCCTAATTGACTCCCCCATTGAACCAATTAATCGATTGGTTTAATGTGGGACTCAATTAAGGTAAATCAAGTCCCCTCAGCTTAATTGTAACTACTTAAAGTGATTTCAAGGTCAATTTTACCTAATTGACTATGTCATTGAATCAATTAATCTATCGATTCAATAGAGGATGCAATTAGGAGAAATCGAGCCCCACTCAACATAATTTAGACTATCTAATTTATTTTGAGCCCCCTCAACATAAGTCTAACTACCTAGTGTGATTTTGAGATAAATTATATTTAATTGAACCCCCTCCCATTCAACCAATCACTCGATTTATTCAATGGAGGATGCAATTAAGGGTAATCAAATAACCTACACCTAATTATGACTACTTATTGTGATATGAGCATCAATTAGCCCCAATTGACTCTCCCACTCAACCAATCACTCAATTAGTTCAATGTGGGATGCAATTATTAAAATTATGCCCCTTAAAATCAATTATTCAATGTGGTATGTCAAAAATCCAAAATTATTAATCAATATGTGAAAAATCCAACATAATTAATCAATGTGGTATGTGATAAATCCAAGATTTGAACCTTGAGATGGATATTTCTTGATGTATTTAAGATAGATGTATGTATGATATATGTACTAGTATAAACTTTAATATACAATTTAATATATATTTATTTATTTAATGTATTACTTCATGATGGAAAGTGTCCTCACCCAAGTGCAAAATATTTGGACAAAGAAAAAAACTCACCAACCCTATGCACCACATACAAATATCTAGTGACAATATTAGGGACCAAAAAGCAACCCACTTGAACTAGCTAGAAAAGATAGGCATCCATTAAACCAAACAACAATTAACAAAAAATATTACAACATAGTAATACTAACATATAGCCCAATACAAAGGGCACCAAAACATCACATCATAGACAGGGAAACCATAGATATATAATTACATATAACTACTCCAAAAAAATAATATCCATGGCCAATAATAACTTGCTATGATTGTTCCATCTTCAACCAAACCCTTCATCAAATTCACTCAAAAAAACATGGATCAAGAATAAAGAAAACAACTAATTAGATAAATCTATTATCTACATTCGATTAAAACCTTTAAAATTTACTCTTATAGTAAAAAATTGAGTCATGTCACCCTTTCTAGCCTACTTATCCCAAAATCAAGTTAAAACTATAAAATGAAGATCATAAACGTCATCATGAATATGAGGGATAACCTCAAATATTTCAACTAGAAATGAATGCATAGTCAAGTTTTCAAGCACAAGTCTCACCAGAAACACCATCATGGGCTATTGAGAGGAAAACACTCTATTGGTTTGGACAAAGGAGCTACTAAAGGAACCACTAAGGGATACATAATTGTAGGAATTTATTTAAAATTTATTGCCAAAACATTAACATCTGATAGCTTCTTCTTTGTTCTATCAAAATTAGAAACTAGAGAGCTCATCAAACCATGTAACTCTTATTTTGGGTATCTTCCTTATGTTTTTAATAGCAAGATGGAAAATTTTCATCATTCCTAAATTTGAGACTCTCTTCTAAACTCTTCTTGAAGATACTCTTAAATTATTATTCCTTCCATTCCATGCTCTCTTCTCCGATGGCCTTCAATCCCAAAATTCACTTTATAAGATTCAAAGCATTGATCAAAATATATAATAGAAAAATAAATAAATATATATATATATATATATATATATATATATATATATATATATATATATATATATGAATATACATAATGTCAAATAGGAAAGGTAGGAAACGTCCCTATGTTAGGCCAACATTGGGCTCAACATTAAGGCTAACGTTGGGCACAATGTTAGCGCTGACATTGAGCACAATATTAAGGCTAACTTTGGGGTGGTGTACCTAATGTCAACACTAATGTCCCCTTAAGTAATAAATAAATAAAATAAAGCCTATTTGTAAACAACCTTTTCCTTGTCTTTTTCTCATTTCAATCAATAAGTGGTGTAGGGAATGTCGGTGTGAGGAATGTCAATGGGATTTTTTGAGGTAGGGAATGTTAGTGGGATTATGTGGCAATGTGAGCATGAGTGTTGAGGATTTTATGGGTTAGGGTTTCTTAGTGCGAGTGTTTGATTTAAGTAATATTTGGGATAGGGTTTGTAAGTGTTTCATTGGTTTTTTTAGTTTGTGTGTGTAGTAGGGTTTTGTGTGTTTGAATGAGTAGGGTTTCTAAAAATTGATGAGAAATTAAACCAAAATCATGGAAACAAGTATTCAAAATAGGAGGAGCGGGTCTTAGTTTGCAATGTTCCCCTCGGTGGGTCAGGGGACTCAATGATCCTAAGACATTTTTAGGATATATACTAGTAGTAGTGCTTTGATGAATATATTGATGAAACCCCCTACAATAAAAGATGGGAGAGACAAATTTGGAGAGAAAGAATAAATTTTGAAATGTATGAAATAGGAAAAAGATACCATCCAGATCATAGGAATCAAATGAAGATGAAGATGATGACCATGTAAATTTGAAAACTTTTATTTTTGTAAAACATAAATTTAAAATTATTAAATATATAAATTAAACTAACTTCAATAACTTAAGTTAAATTAGCAATAATTGAATTTTAGGGGAAATGTGACTAATTTAAGATTTTTTTCAAAAATTAAGGCAATTTAAGAAAATTCCAAAAATATAGAGCAAATTCAATAAAGTTAAGGAATATTAAAAAATAATGGCAAATTAGAAAAATTTCATTTAATTAGGTTAAATTAGAAAAAAGTAAGGGCAAATTCAAAAAAATAAAGGAAACTTCCAAAAATTAGATAAAATCTAAAAATTTAAATTAAAATACAAAAATAAAAAAATTATGGCATCCTAGACAAATTTATGGAAAATTCCAAGAATTAAGGTGAATTTTAAAAACTAGGTTAAATTAGTGATTTTTTTTTTAAATGATAAATTTTGAGCAACTAAGGAAAATTAGAGCAATTAAGGGAAAATATAAAAAACTGTTTTAAGTTACCAAAATTAAAAAAATAAAATTTTGAAATATTAGATGAAATTAGCCTTAATAAAGGTGATTTAGGGAAATTTTGAAAAATAAGGTACTTTATAATAAGTTATAAAATGGATTATTTAGCAAGATTTTAGAAAGTCTAGAAAAAATCAAAATATTAGGTTAAATTAAAAAAATTGAAACTTTAGGGTAATTCACTAAAATTTTGAAAAATTGGGTCAAATTTTAAAAAAAACATAAATTTTATAAAAATATTACATTAAATTATCAAAATTAAAAAAAATTAGGAAAAAATAGTGATAATTCAAAAATTAAGGGAAAACCAAGGTAAAATCATGCAAAATAAAAAAATTAAGAAAAATCACAAATTTTGGATAAATTATATAAATTTATGATAAACTAGGGTAAATTCAAAAAATAAGGCCAATTTGGACATATTAGGGAAATTTATGGAAATTTTGAATAATTAGGTTAAAATATTAAATTTTGAAAATTTAAGGGAAACATCTTTTTTTTTATAATTAAAATTTTTATTAATATCAAAACACTAAGAAGGTAAATTACAAGTACAACAAAAAGTTAGTTTTAGTTTAAAAACTAACTAAATTCCTCCTTGAGAATCTAGCCAAGACAAACTTTTTAAAAAGACCAAACATTCTTTTAGCAAGTTTAATGAATATGCATGCAAGCCAATACTTTAAGCAACTTTTTAATTTAGACTTGCATGCATGGTGCATGTCAACCCCACTATTTACCATACTATTTTCCAAAATAGAAACATTACTTTCCTTCTTAGAGTTGAAAAATCCTCTTTCCACCAATCCAACCACTGTTTTTTCCTATCATAACAAGTTTCCCTAAAGGCATGCGTGCAAACATCCACAAGAATATTTTCATGCATGCGACTCAAAGAGATTGCATGCATGCTTGTTTTATGCATACATCTATTAACAGAACATGCATGCATGTTCTTCACAATTAAACTAAAAATAGGCAAATTACTAAAATAAACATTAATAACAAAATTTATTTTTTCATGCATGTTCTTCACAATTAAACTGAAAATAGGCAAATTACTAAAATAAACATTAATGATGAAATTTATTTTTTTCATCCAAATTTGTTAGGATAATTTGAAGCTATAGATCTTGTTCCTCTTTTGGTTTTGAGGCTCGATTAGTTTCATTCAGAGGACTTATCTGATCCTTTTTCGTCTTCATTGTTGATTTTTGACATTCTTCCAAGGGAAAATCTATTTTTCCATCCATGTTATTCCCAATGATCTCCATTTCCTGTAGAGTTTGTGATTCTTTTACTTTTTGTAAGGAAGTTTCTAGTAGCGTTATTTCCTCAGGTTCTTCTTTTGATCAGTAACATCAACTGATGTGTGGTCCATTGTGGTTCCCTTCTACCAAGTAGCTTTCTATTTTCTCTTTTTTTGAACCACTTGGAAACCATTGTCACTTGAGATAGTTTTCTTATTTAATAATTTTTGACTTGGAGCCTATATACATGGACATGTAGTAGCCAAATGGCCATATTCAAAACATTGCCTACATTTGAAAGCAATATTTTTATAATCTACCTTTTGGGTTCTTGATGAACCACCCCAAACTAATGAAAATTCAATAAGGAGCCCTTTTCTCAAGTCCACAAACACACCAATGCGGGCACACATTGATTTGAATATTTTCTCTATTGAGGATTCTTAGATTTAAAAACACCTATAACATCTCCAATCTATTTTAGGGTTGGTATGGTCTAAAAATTGAAAGGAAAATTTGGTAGCCTCACCCAAACTGGAACATGGGAGAGGTTTTTAGTCATGGGGTCAAAGTTTGGAAACCAAGGCTTCATGAATAATCCCACTCCCTTGTTAAACAAGGGCCCCTTTTTTAGAACATCATCTCATTCTAACTGGTCTGAAAACAATGCAATGAAGAAACTTTGTGTACAAGGGAAGATTTCCACCTCTTTTATAAAGATAGGAGCCCAATGTTGGCTTATACATTCATGAAGATTGGAAAGATTAGGCCAAAATCCATTAATTATATAGATTAACCCTCTTCCACTAAGAATATTTTCAAAATCAGATGTCCCCTCATTATTTGGGCAAATTATGAGGGGAGTAGTTAATTTATCAACAATAAAACTTTGCTTAAGAGAAGGAAAAGAAGCATTACCTAGACCATACTATTTATTTGTAGTTATTGCATGTCCTAATTTTCATAGATTTGTATTCCTTATGTTAGTCATATGAGCGAGATTCAACATAACCTCTTTAGATGAGGCTTTCCCATGAGTCTTTTCTTCACCAGATCTCTTGCTTGCATGTTGGGAGGTTGGCTTGGGTTCTTCTTCTAGGTTATCCTCTTACATAATCTTTGAGACTCATTTGCTCTTAAAGATTTCACCATCTCTTCTCCTTCTATAATGATTTTTTTCATCTAAAATCTCTAAGGGAAACATCCTCAAATATAGTAATAATTATTAAAAAAATAGGATAGCTAGCACATTCCAAATTTTAGTGAAAATTCTAAAATTACGTTAAACTCGATAGATTTAGGGGTTTTTTTAGGAAATTTGATAAATTAGGTTATCAGCCAAAAAAACAAAAATTTGGGTAAATTTGACGAAGTTAGGGAAATTTACAAAAATAGGAAAATTAGGGTAATTTAGGGCATATTTGAAAATTAGGTTAAATTAGCAAAAATTTTAAAAAAAGAAATTTAGATAAATTTATAATAACTTTTTAAAAAAAAGAAAATTTTGATAAAATTTTGAAAAAAAAGTTTAAATTAATGAAAATTCTCAAATTGTAGAAAATTCAACAAATTTAGGATAAATTTTTAAAAAATAGGAAAAATTGATAATTTAAGGGTATATTCAATAAATTACAATAATTTTAAAAATGTGTGCCAATTTTGGAAAATCACGACATATTAAAAAACTATGAAAACTTTGGGAAAAATAGTTCAAAATTAAGAAATCAATAAAATTTATGAAAAATTAAGGCAAAGTAGGAAAATTTATAAAAAAATATGGCAAATTATGAAAATTTCCAAAAACTATGGAAAGTTAGGGCAAGTTTGACAAATTAAAGCAATTTTGACAAATTTAGGGAAATTTAAGTAACTTCAAAAATTTATGGAAAATTTGAAAAACTAAGGAAATTTAAAGCAAATTAAGATAATTTAGGGAAATTTGTAAAAAAGTCAAAAAATTGGGACTAATTAGGAAAAAATCAACAAATAAGGGGAAATTTGAAAACTTTAATGCTAATTTAAAAACCTATGGAAAATAAAGGGGAATTTGACAAATTTAGGATCAATTTCAAAAAATGAATATGGAAAATTTTATAGATTAGCATAATTTTGACAAACTTATGGCAAATCTGAAAAATTAGTGTAAATTGGAAAAAAATGATGAAAATTAAAAAATTATTATATATAATTTTCTAATTTTTAATAATATGTAAAATATTTTAATTTCCTCTATTTTTTTTGTTTTATACTATTAGCAATTATTTTATAAAAAAATAGACAACTTTAGGGTAAGCCTAGCTTGGTTAGCAAATTTATTGTTACATTTTAGGGTACTCCTAGTATGTTTCCCTCCTCCACCCACTATTGTTCCCCACCTTCTTCCTTGTTTAGACCATCTCCCTCTTCCCAATGGTCACATTAGAATCCTTCACCTAATGCTAAATGTATCCCTTCTAACCCACCTCCCATTCACATTCCCCATCTATGGGATGTGAGGAATGATGATTGTCCTTATCTCTCTCCATTTGCATCTCCCCCCTAGAGAGATAAAAAGAGATAGTGAATAGAACACAACCTCAAGGGTTTATCAAGGAGAGGTATAGGAAGTCTTATTCTGGCACTACTAATAAGACCAACTACATAGATGCTTTTGGGGATGCATATCTTGACAAAAATAATAGGTATATTTTCTTATTTTAAATAATATGTATATTTTAAATTTTATTTTTTTACTATTTTAAAAATTAAAATTACATTTTATATTTATCTTTTACTACGGTTTATATTTACAAGTAGTAAAATATTAATAAATATTTTTATGTGGGGAATGTGAAACAGATCGAGAATTCTAGAAAAGAAGGTAGTAAAAGACTATATCGATGTATTTTATGTCAACTTCTCAAAAAAATTTAAAGCATAGGTGGTTTTATAAACCCACATTTTGCACAATACACCATTTCACAAAAAAATTGATGATGATGCAATGATATCTACTAAAACATGCTCAAACCTAGTCCTCTTCCCTCTTTTATCTTTACACATTTTTTTTGCTTTGTTAATATGTCTGGTTTTCATTTTTTTGAGTTTGGATTTCAATTTTAAAATTCCTCATGCTAGAAACCACTATGGTGGTTTTTATAACTGCATTGGTAAGGTGCAAAAATAATGTGTTAGTTTCAAAATTGATCCCTGCATATAGCGATAGTTCTATCACCATTAAAATACTTTTAAAACTTATTATTGAGACTTGACTTTTTATACATTTTTCGTGATTTGTGTTATGTTTTTAATTATTTTCTCTTGATTTCACATTCCTAATCCCCCAATACACCTTTAGTCTTGATCATGTCAATCTCAATCACCTCCAAATTAACTCAAACAAACTTTCAGTCAAGCTTGAGTTAACTCCAACTTACAACTTATTACAAGTATTTCATTTTTTATTGAAATTTTAAATATAAAAATTGCATTATAGATTGGGTTTTACAAGTTGCACAGAGCCACAATCAATCTTATGCTTACTCTAAGACCTTATTCCAAACTTCATAATAGTCTTTTAGGCATTCACATAAGACAGAGAGATGCAAATTTGCAGCCAACACCCAATCATTTTATTGAGCAACCAGCCATCATTCAACTATTTCTTCCTCCAGTTTATTGTTGTTATTTGTCTTCTTTATCTTCCTCTTGTTGGAGAGTTCCATGATCACCATTTGAGAAACAAATAAAGAGCTAGCTAGCTGAAGATTTAACATTTACATCAATTCCTTATTCTTCACTTGATCTTTGCATTGATGAGGTTGGAGAATTTATTTTATTAATTTATTTAATTATTAGGTTCAATTAATTTTATATTTTATTACATTTTTAAAAATATTTATTTAGGAAAATTACAAAAATAAATTCTCCTCTCTTTCTTCTTGCATTGGAAAAGTAATATCATCGTCTTAATTGAATTCACACATTAAAAATATAAAAAAAAATTAGTTTTTCCATTATATCTAAGACATATAGGTGAATATGCACTACATCCAGCCAACAACATTTAATTTTAATTTTTCATAACACATATTCTCATATCCCAACAAACCCAAAAAATTTGCATACACAAAAACTAGAAAACCAAAAAAATAAAATTTGTATCTAGAATTGTTTTTATTTCTTATATAGTAAATAAAATTATTTTAATTAAAAAATTAAAATTTTATATTTGCATTCATCCAAATACATATCATTTCAATTGTATATAAATTTCATGAAATAATAAAAAACCTAAAAACATGCATACTAGCTTGCATACATGAAGTAAATCTTGAAGATTTAGAATTTACATTGCATATACAAAATCTAAATTTTGATTCTAGGTTTCCCGTTTTCATATTCAAGATGTAAAATGTATATTATATTTTAATTCCAAACATACTAAGAAGATAGAAAGAAAAATATTCATTTTAGTGCACATAGGCAAAATTATGCATCTCATAAATCAAAGAAAAAGTCAAAAATAATAGTTGCATTGTTAGTTTAAATTTCAATTTTGATTATCATTGAATTCATAAAATCTAAAAAAAAAAATTCAAAAATATAAAAAGCTTTCATTTCTTTTATTTCTGATAATTTTGATTTCAAAAAGTAGCATAGTTTATTTCAATTTACAAAGTCTTGTTGAAAACTCAAAACAAACCAAAATCAAAACTTTGTCAAAATGAGAAAAAAAGTATAAAACTTTGTTAAAATTCAAAATTCAGCTTTCAAAATAGCAAGTACATATCCTAAAAATAAAATCAAAACAATTAAAAAAGCTTCAATTTCCAAACAACTTTACCTCACTCTTGTATAATGCTCCCAAAACAAGCCAATCTCCAAAGAGAAAGAACATTTATTGGAGTATTTGCTATCATACCAAAAAACAACATTTAGTGTGACATTAACTCATAACTTTTTTTTTTTTTTTTCATTCCAATCCTCTCCTCAACCTCATAATCAACTAAATTAACACTCTTGACAAGTAAAACCACCCAATAGAAACCCAATTAGTGAGACCCATCCACATTTTGACCCACCAAGCCAACAACCTACAAATCTAAGTTTTCCCCTCTTTTCTCTTTGGATTCAACCTTTTCATATCTCATTTTATTTATTGATGGCATTGACATGCCATAACGAACCTGATAGATCCAACCAAATCCCAAAGGTCCTTCAATCTAACTTTTTCTACTTTTATGAGCCTAGTATTAACCAAAAACTCTATTACATTATCCTTATCAATTCTAAGGATTATTGAAACTCCACCACTTCCAAATTCACCATCCTAAACAAGAAATACACTTTAGGTGAACTCTTTTGGTATCACCATAAGCATCCTTTATTGTATCTCTCTCAAAACCTTTGTCATGTAGCTCAACCTAACCAATCATTCCTTCCATTCAAATCTCACAATTGAATCAACCCAATTTATTGAACCATTAGACCACTCATCCCATTAGCATTTCATCAATTGTCATGTCTAAACCTCTAGAGGTCAATTACATGAAGGTTATCATGTTTCTTTCCATGTGTAAATAAATTTGTGAACCCGACATGAAAGGATTTTGATTTTATGTAATCTTCCATTATTTTATTTCCTTCATCCTTCTTTTTGCTTCCATTTTTTATTTGGGTATATATACACCCCCAAAATATGTTCTATCAAGAGTTTGAGAGAGCCTTTAACCTTGAAACCTATAGGAGTCATGAAACTCCAAGCAAAGCCTCCTTATTTAGTGGGAACAATAAATCCACCAAAAACATGTAGAACCAATTGAAAATTTCTTCTTCTATCTTACAAACTAAACCATAGGTAGTAACCCAAGAACTTCGATATCCCTCTAAACCCACCAAAAACTACTATAACTATAACAACTTGACCCTCACTAGTAGAGGTGGGATCTACCCCAAACTTAAAACTAAAGCCCATATCAGTTTGGAAATCCTAGATGTTAAAAGTATGGCAAGATTTAACCAATATGTTGAAAGAATCTACCTTCTAGAGGATGGACTTAGTAGGTTACATTTACCCCCACCTCCCTTTAACACTAACCATAACACCTTTATAACTCATGGTCAGCCCACGATGACTCCTCCTGATCCATCTAACACTAACTAATTCATCATGGGCTACCAATCCTTTCCTACTAAGTCTCCCTATAGAGAGTCTCCCAAGACCAATACCAATGCTTCACCAAATGAGCTCATTTCTACCTTCATGGGCCAAATTTGAGACCTAGAGAGTAACCAAGATCATAATATCAACAACCAAGGCCATTATTCCTTTACTCATGTCCAAGAAGCATCCTATCAAATGTCTAATACTTACTTAATCCACTTTCTACTAGCTTCTTACCAAACTAAATCCCTAGGAATATCCTTACTCATGGAGTTCCCAACCCCATAACATCAAACATACATCCCTCTTATCAACATCCTATTCAAATTCTTATTGGAGGTTCTTTATTATACCCTCCTTAAAATAATATGGCAACCAATGCATCGCCACTCATTATTCCTCCTAGCTATGTATCAACCAATGTTTCACTCACGTATGCTCCACCATTGCAAGCACAAATTTACACTCCTTCCATTTATTTACCATGATACTATCATATCTTTTTCCAAGTCTACTCAATCAAATAACTACTTCTTCGCATACTATTCTTCTTCTCATCAACCCACATCTCTTCTATCTAATATTTTTGTACCCTTACATAACCTCTCTCCCTTAAGCTCATCCTAGCATACCTTTAGTGTAATTTAGCACTTTGGGGACCTATATGGAATCCTTAAAAAATGCCTCAATTAAAATGTATGAGGAATCCTCTTATCATGCCCCTAGCTAAACTTCACAAATATAAGGGAGAGGGAGATCTGATGCACATGTGAAATCATATGCAACACCTTTAGAGATCTTATACCTTTGGATCAAGTAGTTACTAAGATATTCCAAAAAACTCTCAATGTAATTTCAATATGTTGGTATTACCTCCTCTATAAGGCCTCCATCCATTCCTTTTGAAAATTCATGGCTAAGTTTGTCAAAGCATTTGACATGAATAAATTACTTAAAATTGGCATAATGGATCTCTTACACATCAATAAAGAATCCAATAAATATGCTACCCATTTTATTACAAGATGGCATCAAGTTGTATACTCCATCAATGCCTTGAATATGAACTAGAGAGTTGTGTGATCTATTTTTTTACTCTCTCAACAAGGAAACAAGGGAAGATGTTCAAAACTTATGTTACAGTTCTTATAAATAAGTGCTCTCAAAATTGATTGGGTGGCCATTGATAGTGGCCATGGGATTTATGGATCCAATGGGTGAATCATCACCCCAAAACAAAAAATGGGGGTTATAAAATTTCAAATTAAAAAAACCAATAATTAAGGCCCAAAGGTTCTAAACTAAAACCAAAATGTCACTACAAAAGGTGTGACTGACCAAGCTAGAAAGGTAAACAATGTATGTAGTAATTAAAATCAACCTGTGAACATTAGTAATGCCAATAACAACAATGGGGGTGTGAGGAACCAAAACCATCCACCTATAGTTCGCATTTTGGATTTCAACCATCCTCCACCTTGGGAAAATCAATTTAAGAACCAATCTCAAAATCAAGTTCAAAACTTTGACCAAATCCCTCAATTATAAAACTAATGTTTTTATCAGAATAAAAACCAATAAATATTTGGTTAAAAAAACCAAAACCAAATGCCTAGGGATTATGATCCTAATGTATATTGAATTTTCCATAAAATCATTGGTCATGATTCTCATGTCTGTATATAGTATGAAAAGTTAATTCAAATACTCCCCAAAGACCAAAGACAAACCTTTGTGGATATGTTCCTAGTAAATGTGAATGCAAACCTGAACCATTTTTAAAAAGTCCGAAGGCACCAATAAAATCCAATTTGTGTATCTAAAAAAACCATTTTCCTAACTACCAATAGTTTAATGTCCAAAACTAGTTGCAGGATAACCCAATTAACTAGCCTCTATCAGCTAGAACCCATGACACCAAAGCTTCCACATATACACTAGGTAATATCGATGTGGGTTCCCAACTAAGACCTCAAAAGAATACTAAAATGTTATGTGTCATGGAACCATAAATGGACAAGGATAAAAAAACATCACTCATACAAGGGATTATCAACCAACAACTCCACATTCTATAATTTTTTTGGAAATTGACATTCAAACCAGTCTCATACATAGGGGAAACTATGATCTAGTTATCGATCTTATAAAGACTTTTTCCCACATCTTCTTTATGAACCTTCTAAAAAACTCTCCTACCCATCACTTGGAATTACTCTATGCCTTAGTATTAGGGCATATAGCTAGTTTCATGCCTCCACCTAAAGCCCAAATAAACCATATAGACTTAGATATGTAGCTACTTGGGAAATTTTTGAGAGACGTTGGATAATTTTTTAATCTTAGGATCCTCTCTTTAGACATCGAGATGGATAGGAGAGGGGATCCATATTTGTACTTGAAAATATTTATCTACAACAACTATGTCAAGAGAATGATGGTTGATGATTGGGTGGTTGTCAATATATCCCCCTTTTCATTTCTCCAAAACATTGGCTATGGAGAGACTAGCTACTCGACAACTAGAAATACCTTACAAGGATATCACAAAATCAAGTCCACCTTGATTTGGACCATTATATGACATATTAATTTGATCCAAAAGATTTTGTTAACTCAATTTTATGTTACCGATAAGGACACAAATCATAACATGATCCTAGGAAGGCCTTGGATCCATATGATGAAGGAAATCAATTATACCTTGTTTCAAGAAATCAAGTTTTTACACATAAAAAAGGTCATTATTTCTTAAATTCACCCAAATCCATTCGATGTTAACCAATCAACTCCTAATAAACTACCAAAGCTTCACATTTATTATCACTTGTATAGTAATGGTGGAATGAAGCCCCTTACTTCAACCAAATAGAAGCAGTCCATAACAACAATAACATGTATCTTTAAATTAATTTTTGAAAGCCCTAAAGCCTCTCCAAGTGAAAAATTTGAAGAATAGGTGTTTAGAATAATGGAGAAAGTGAGTTTGTAAAATATTTTTCTAATGTCAATTGTCTCAACTAAGTCTATAGTTAAGATTATTAGCATCTTGGGAAAATATAAGCCCATTATGCACCCTTTTGACCTATAAGGAATAGGGACTTATAGCCTTTCAAAATATCAAAACCCAAAAAATCAAAAGGGTTAGATAACATACGTGACACTTGTATGGTTGAGATTTAAGATAACTAACAAAAACTTCTTGAGCTCAATGATTATCCTTCCTTTATGAGCAATCAATGAGCATTCCATTATGATGGAGCAAAAAATATTTTTTTAGCATAAGGGTGGGAGTTATCCTGATTTACCCTCTAATAAGGAACATGTCATTTGGTTTCAAACTTTGAATCCACAAACAATAAGGTAGAATATAAGGCCCTATTATTAAGGATACTCCTTGCTAATATATTAGGTGTTCAAAACCTAAAAATTCAAGGAAACTCACAATTGGTGACCAACCAAGGTCTACCATAAAAAATATAAACATCTTCAGCTCTACAAAAACATCGTACATGATAATTCCAAATAATTTGATTTATTTTCCATTCAAGTTGTTTGTATAAAAAGTAATCAATAATTCAATTCCATGGTTACCTCCTCCTATCACATTTTCCCTCATATAGCAATATCAGATCCTGATTTTGTAGTGTCCATAAGATTTGAACCCCTTATTCAAAATATATCAAATGACCAAACCCTTGCTCACATCAAATAATATGATGGCCCTCATTATTGACTTTGTATAAAATGATGGGGAAATCTTAGAGTTATTGAGATCTTATGATCACCTCTGATACTTGCACCATAAAGGGGATTTTCCCATACATGTTACCCCTCATCTTCCATTGGATTGAAATATTATGATCCATATTGTAGGATCAAGGATTATCATTCTTCTGATGAGGAAAAAAATTTTGAGGTAGACAACAAAGATCATGATCTTCATCCTTAGAATAATTTGAGGATGGAAACTCTTCCCTAATTAAATATACCAAAGACATTAACATACGAACCAAATATCATCCTAGATCCTCAAAATTGGGTCTTCACTCTCTCCCTAAGAGGTGGAGAACAATAATAAATTACTCATGGATTTTTCCAAGGCCTTTATATTTTCTTATGTGAACATGACAAGGACCCAACCTAAAATAGTCATGCACAATCTTTTCACCATGCCTGGTGTAAAACCTATAGAAAAAACCTTGTGACAATGAAACCTAAGGTTGAATTCATGGTTTAAAAGGAGGTAATCAAACTATTAAAATTAGGGTTCATAAAACCTGTGGACTATTCCAAATAGATGTCCAATATTTTCCATGTCCTCAAAAAGAATATAAAAATAAAGATATGCATAGACTTATATGATATCAACAAACCATGTCCAAATATGACTTCCCTTTGCTTTCCATTAATGTAATTATGGATGCTACAATATGTTACAAGTTGAAATTCCTCATGAATAGATTCTTTGGATACAACCAAATTCAGATTTCTGATGAGGGCCAAAACAAAACTTATTTTACTACATAAGGGACTTTATATTATGTATTTATGCCTTCAAGCTTTAAAAACACTAAGGTAGTGTATCAAATGGATATGAGCCACATCTTCCATGGCTGCATTCATAAGATAGTTGAGGTTTAGGTTGACAATCTTCTTGGAAAGGCAAAAATGAGAGTTGTCCACCTTGAGGTCATATGTACCATACATGCCTTATTGATTATGGTGTTACACTCAATCCTAAAAATATGTGTTTAGATTTATTGATGGAAAAATCCTATGTTTCATCATATCAAAGTAGGAATCGATATTGACCCTACTAATATTAGTAAAATCCTTAAACATGACACCCCCTAATATTGAGTCAAGAATCAAGTCATTCTTAGGGAAGTTGGGGGAAATTCGTAGATTCATACCCAAACTCACTTATATATTTTATCCTATTAACCATTTAATCAAAAATAATAGTGGTCTAACTTTGACCTAGGATTGGTAGGATGCATTTGAAGTGGTAAAACTCTTCCTTGTGTCTACACCTACTCTCATCGAACCTAAGTCTTATAGATGCCCCATACTTTATATCAGGGTAAGGTATCCCTTACATGCATGTTAGCCCAAGAGGATGATGATGCCAAGGAATGAGCCATATATTTTATTAACTTCACTATTATGATTACTATATTCATTACACATAAGCAAAAAAAGATTACATGGTTATTTTATTTTCAACTAAGTGATTGAGGTACTATATGCTCAATTAGGAAATGAGGGTCATAGTGAGATCACAAGCCTTATGGACATTCTTGACCCAACCATCCTTCTCATGAAAGGTTGGCTATTCCATTATGATTTTGAGTGAATTTTAACTAACATACATCAACCAAATGTCCATTATGGAAAAATTCATCCCTAATTGGTTAGTAAAATCCCCATTAGAAGTTGGCAATTTTGTTGACACCAATTTCCTAGATGAAGTAATATGTTACATATAGAAACCCATGACTATTCCTTCCCCATGGTACATCAAAATTATAAATCACTTATTCAGTTATAGTACCACAAAGATGCAAATTCAAAATAGAAGTGATGCCTTCATATCATTTTGGATAAGTACATTATTCTCATTGAGGTTTTATATCAGAAATATATTAATTGCATACTCCTCAGATGTGTTGTTCAAGAGGAGTCATAAAAAAAATTCATTATCATAGTCAAGTTTGTATAAACACCTTATTGGCCACACAAATTCTCACAAAATCCACAGTATGGGATATTTTTGACCTACTCTTGAACACAATTTCATCAAATATGTAAGGAAATGGAAAAAGTGTCAGCACTTCTCCCATAATATTCACATTCCTACCAAGGCACTTCATCCCATTGTGACCCCATATCATTTCTCCACTTAAGGTATAGATTAGATTGGTAATATTTATCCCACTTCTTCTGATGGCCATAACTTCATTATTACATCCATTAAATACTTTACCTAGTGAGCGGAAGTAATGCCTCTTAAAACTATCATTAGATCCATAATTGTTAAATAAATCTTAAACCATATCATTTGTATGGTTTCGATTCCACAAGTAATTATCATAGATAATGGATCTCCCTTTTAAAACATTGATATGCATCAATTATTCAATAATTTTTCTATATCTCATCACAAAGCCTTTTTGTAGTACCCACAAGCCAATGGTCAAGTTGAGGACAAAAACAAAACATTGAATTTAATCTTAGTCAAAACCGTAAAATATAACAAAATATATTCCCACATTAAACACTATCATGTATTGATACACCCATGAGAGCAACCCCATATTCCCTTGTATTCAAAACTGAATCAATTCGACCCCTTGAGATAGAGATCTCTAGCCTTCGCATTTCCCTTTAGGGTCTTCTCGATCAGGAAGAACATAGGAACTCAAGTTTGTCTGTACTAGAAACTTTAGATGAGAATCACCTTATAGATATGTAAAATCACATATCCTATGCATATCATATGTGTTTATAGTGTAATAAAAATGTTCATAAATTCCTCATTAGAGTAGGAGATCTTGTCTAAAGGCTTGATAGCAGAATATATAATAAGAAAGGAGAAGGTCAAAAATTCATGTCAAATTAGTTAGGCTCATATTTGGTGAGGTAACATTTTAATAATGGAGCTTTATAGTTTTTTACCTTAGAGGGAAATGAGTTCAATGAATTTTTTAAATATTTGCACCTAAAATGTTTCCTCATATAAACCTTGTATTTTTACATTGCCCTTTCTATGTCAATAAAAATTCCATTGTTCCTATGTATTATTGCATTTCATTTATTTCATTTGGTACTTTTTTAGCTATGAGTTTTCAAGATAAAAATCTTTCGAATGCATTATATCATCACATTTCATATATTCATATCACCCTATACCATTTTATGAAAATACTCTCAAAATCAACATGATATAGAATCTTATCTTAGTTATTATGAGTATTGTGCATTTTATTCCCACACACTTTCTTGAAAACTTAGAAACTATAGCCTATAGCCTAGTCTAAAATCTTGTCCATGATAGAATCCCTTTTATCATTCCCTCCAAACAAAAACACTAATAAGAACAAACCAGGTAAACTTATTCATCTAACTTAGTCATTGGTGATAAGACATTACATCTTACTAGTTATATGGGGCTAAGATTTGGGGATAAAGTCACTCCCATAAAAAAAAAATAGAGATACTACACAAACTCAAGCTTATACAAGTCAAAATCAATTCTACATCTCTTTCCCTTTATTAATCCTTCCAGTTGATCCCTCACATTGTTTTTAGATAAATACTAGGTTTATCAGGTTTATCAACACCCTTTCCCATCCATTCAAAAAGAGGATTACAAATAAACTTGGATAAAACACAAATAATATCAAAATAACCATAAACAAAATAATGAAAAGGCCAAAAATAACCCATATTACCAACTACCCACCAACATAGAGACAAAAAACTTGTACTACCACTGAATCATTCTCAAAAGATAGCAAATTTTAATGAAAGGGGAAAGAATCCAAGATATTAGTCATCCTGCCTTTTTTAATTTTTAGCTCCTACCATAGACCATGGTTAGTGTACATCATAAACAATTGCTTTGATAAATTTTGGAAGTTTGAGAATGCCTTTAAAGATGACTCTTTATATGAATCTAAATTCTCAAATTTATGACCTCTCTTAAGACCCCCTACTACAATTTTCAAATTTTTACTCTGATATTTTGAAACATACCCATTAATGGGCACCACTTATTTAACATATTTTTCTATCTCACCACTCTCTTTATCCTTCGCCTCTAATTTTTCTTGGATTTTAGTATCCTAAAAAACATCTTCAACCACCATCTCTAGATCAAGAGCACTCCAACTACTTGATTTTAAATTCACCCCCATTTTCTTTGGCAATTGAGATCATCCTCGAGGACAAGAGGCTTAAAAATGACCTATAAATATAAGTTACGACATCTAAACTTTGTATTTTCATAATCAAGAGTTTGATCATGAAGATGTTTTCTATTTTTCAGGATAATCTTATCCAAAATTCCTAGGCTAAGATCTAACTCCATGTATATGCGAGCATATGTGCATAAAATTATGGAAAATATGTCTTAATCACTTTTGATGAAATTTCTAGAAGTGTATCCAATCATGTTCAACACTGGACAAAAATGCAGGGGAATATTTGGAAACCTAACCCAAACAGGCATCTTTGTTATAGAAAGTGTATTCAAATCAAACTCTGAAAACCATGGAGTGATAAACAGACCTGCATTCCCCTAAAACTAGAGACCATCTACAAGTTTTTTATTATATTCTTCAATATATCATAAATTCAAAATAAAAAATCCTTTTGAACAAAGGAGTATCTCACATTTTTTTGTCCATGTTTCAAAAACCCATTGATATAATGTTGTAGTTTTAGGCCATAAACCATTGAATCTACAAATGAATGCATCTTCTAAAAGGGTATGTTGATAATCCAAAACATCCTAAGTAAAAAAATCAATTGAAGGAACCTCGGATGTTTGATCCATAATGTAATCTTGAGGAGAAGGAAGAGACTACTTAGATTTTAAATTAGATACAACATTTCTAGCCATGTCTTTGAAAGTCATCGATTTGGATGGTTTGGAAGAGGACATTTTTTTTTGCCTTATAATCCTCCTTATAATATTAAATCCATTACAATGATTGAATTCCTACTTATTTTATACCTTGAAAATAGAAGAAAACCTATAGGACTCTGTCCTCATATACCAATCAAAAATAATCCCCTGATAAACCAAAGAAAATCTCTAAATTCTATTTTAGATCCATCCTTAAATCTTTCTCTTCCACCCATATGTAATTATTCTTATCTGAGATGGATTGAATCAAAATATAAAATCCTCTCTTTTCCCCAATTGAGCTCTTATTTGATAAAGAATCCACACAACTGTTATTTACTATCATTTTGTCAAACATTTCACTAACACGGTTCAGTTGTTAGGGATGAAGATGGAAGTGTGAATCCTGACTACTCTTCCCTCAACCTTTGTAACTTCTAAATTTTTTATCCTTCCCTATGTGAACAATTGAGCTCTCACTGACCCATTTTAAACACTTAGCCTCTAAATTTTGGCAATATAATACCCACCAAGCTGATTTCTTCATAGGTAATTTATCAAATAGTTTATAGACTCCTTCTTGCTTAATAAAATCAACACCCTTGATGAACACTAGACTTAACTCCACTTGTGAAAGTATCATCTACAATATTTGAATTATGATCCACATTCTTTTATAGTCTAAGCCATCTAAAAAAGCTAGGAAAATAATATGTTTGGGATGATGCAACATCCATAAACCTGAAGAATGAGTCATGGTTGGATTAGAACTATGTGCCAACATGGTGAACCTGAGAACAATAGGCCCAAGGACTTTTATCCCTTGTAACCACCATTAATCTATTTGTAGAGCCTCTAAATTGTTATTAAGGTTGTCCACCTCTAGAAAATGCAAAATGACCTTCTTATTCTCTTTAAAATTTATCCACTCTTTGGAAACTAGCTTTCCAAACCCTATGCTCAAGCCAACTATTGCCAATGGAGTGATGGATTGGTTCAAAACCCTAATCTAAATTCCATTCCAATCCATTACCATTTTTGCTCTAACCAATAGATGTGTATTCTTATTATATTGTTATTGTAGTATATTATTTAAAATTTTGGGTACAAACATTTTGATAACCAAGATTCTTGAACCAATGGTGAATAATATCCATGGCCATGCACTATGGACTCACCTCATCATGTTGAACATAGGTTTCAAGCTACATGCCAACCCCTGTCATTTTGAACACCAAACTGATAGTCCATTACATTGGATACTTTTCATGTATAACATGTCGTAGCATAGTGTGGGAATGATGTTAAATAATGTTCATCCCAAGGAATGGACCCTAAGACCTCTCACTTCTAACACTCAGCTCACTCACTACTAGGCTATCATTATCAATTTTTCCTTTGCATCTTACTAGTTGTGTGTAGTGAGCATTGGAGATAAATGCCCTTATTCACCTACATTCAACCTTTGCTGATGAGCTCATGTGTCTTATTGGTCACATGAGGCTAAGTATAAGGGGTCATAAAAGTAAAACAAGATAAAAAAGAATCTAAAAAGTGTCAAAAAGGTAATAAAGTCCACAAAAATCTTGCCTAGATGTCTATGTTAAAAGTATATTCTCATCTTTTTATCTGTTATGTCATGGTTATGAAAGAGTTTAGAAAACTCTCACCTAGGTTTGAATCTACAAACCATTGCCACAATAAAAGTCATTGATACATTGCCCAAATAATATCTTGATATATTATACATAAATATATCATACAATGAGAAATCTTCTATGTCCCAAAGCTTCATCAAATATAATGAATGAGCCTTGCATATATAGGTAAGGAAGATCAATCCTAACTAAGATATCAAGCTAAGTGATCAATCATAACTAAGAGATCAAGCTAGATATCAATCATTACTAAGAGATCAAGTTATAGATCAAACCTAGGACTAAGAGATAACCATCCTTGAAGGATAAAAACAACTAAAAACTATTCCCATAATATCTAAGATATAAATATGTAATATCTCATAATATATAAAATAAGATAAATTAAATATCCATACATAAGTGGGTGAGAATAATAAAGTACCTAGGTGAACATGAGTTAAGGTAAATAACCTAATCTAACACCCCCACTTCAAGTGAAGTTAAGGGCCAAAAATAGATTGGCATATCCATAATATGAGTCTTGGTAGTGAGGCTTGATTAGGTACTCATGTACAATATATCCATGAATCAATCTCTCCTAAAGTGGAGAAAATGAGAAAACCTATAGGAAAATAAAATCTCCCCTCAAAAAGAGAGAAAATAAGGAAAGAAATGGGTCCAGACAACAAGGCCTAATGAGGTACCCATGCATAAAAATATGCAATATAAAGATAAGTGCCCCTATGGATGCCAATCCATCTTACAAGAGTGCATAGATGTTGAGCCGCTATAATTGCTAAGTAGAATTAGGAATGGTGTTAAATATGAAGATCACTGAACATGAACACTACACTCCAGAATACTGAGTAGAATAATGAACCTAAGGAAGCATTGACTGAACACCTACTAGCAACCCAAGTTACACCCTCTGAATTATATTATTCACTTTTGATTCAAACTTGGACTAACATGGGAATGGCCTAAAGGTTGTGGGTAACCTTATAACTAGACCAAACCTCTAGATTATGGGGCTAGCTTACCTAGTGTATCTATTTGGCTCAGTTCATTAATACCTATTACTATTGGGGTGAAAAGGGATAGAAAGTACAAAAAATAAACCTACTCTAAGGGGTGGTGATGGACCAACATGATCATTAATCCACTCAATTTGAATTCCTAATAACACTAACAGACTAAAAAAGCAACTAAATAACTATATTCATGATTTCCTATGCAAAAGTGTTTCATGTGGAGGTTGTATTAGGTAACTAGAGTGCAAAGGTCATGACAAGAAGTTTAGCTATGAGACTCTTACTAGTTAGATCACACTTTAAACTCCATCACCAACACTTATACTCACCATATAACCTACATAAGACACCTTATTCTTATCGAAGTGAAAAAGGACCTATAAGGAAAGGAAATCCATCACATATGCAAATCTTAAAGAAGTATAAACACACTAGATATCACCATGAAAGAGTTGAAAAAAATTATTCCTCAATCCAATAGGTTTATCAAGTACAAAACTAGGTAGAGTTTCCTCATACCCCAAGTGAGGGATACCAAAATAGGCTTTCCAAAATGAATAAATAGAAGTACATGGAGAGAAAAATAAGGAGAGTGGTGTATAAGTCCTTGAATAAGTCAAAAGACCATAACTTACTCCACATGATAGTTACAATAGCCTTCCATGCATTTAAGTGCTTTCAAAGAGTGTCTTTATGATAGTCAAAGTCTATTTTTAGTAACATTTGACCCATGAAAGGTCTATGCACACCATCTTCATTAAATTCCCTCTCTTTTATTTGTTACAAACATTGAATAGACATAAAAAACCAACTTCCATGTAGTATTAATTGACTACTTCTCATGGGTTTAATATATCCATAAAATCACCAAAAAACCTTCATGAATGTTCATGACTATGTAACTTGCTTACTTCAAAGGGATATTATGAATGTTTCTAGATACTGAATTAACTCCACATAGTCTCTCTATGGCTAAAATTTTTTCCATCTACAAACTTACTCTTCTTTGAATAATTAAGCTCATAGACTAGTTGATTAGTGAAGTCTGGTAGAGGTACTTCCAATAAAATAGGTAAACACCTCATGATTTAAGGAAGTGAAACAAGTCTCACACAAACACCTCTAATGGTTTGCAACTTCTTAAACTACCTTATACCTCTTTTCCTACCCTTTTTCTTTAAAAAAAAACTATTTTTTGATAGGTTCGTATACCATCTATAAAAAAAAGTACCATGCCCAGGGTCTCTTATAAGTTTACAACATGAATTAGGCCTTTTAAAGTGATTTCCATCTATATGAATGCATTTTCCCTCAAATCTTTCCTGTCATGTCCTAACTAGGGTTTTAGAGAGGTTTAAGAGTACACAGGACTCTTAAAAATGATTCATAGAGTTTAGGGGCTAAATATATGAACTAATTCCATAAAACACTAGTAAACCAAGCCCTAAACCTCTCCTAAAGTGCCCATCCTCCCATGCAAAAGCTCCATACAATAGTATGTGAAGTTACCTCTCTAAGAAAAAACATACTTTTTGAGCAATTTTAGGTGTCTTAAGCCCTGAATGACCAATCATATCATCTCCCCGATAGATCAAATTAGATATACACCTCAAAAACAACCTAATAATATTGTTCATGAATATTAGAGGTGTCTTTATGAAGTTATCTTTCCTTCTATTTCATCTTCTAGATGACACTATTGAATGAAGAAACTAAACAAGCATATACTACTATAGGGTTCTTAAAGTTTTCAATTTTATATGATTTATAAGTCTCTTATCCATTATATATAACATGAATAACATCCTTAAAGTCCCTTGGAGAAATGGTGTTGGCTTGATCAAGCCATTTGCCCTTTATCTACATGCATACAGTATTTTATTTGAATGCTCAGGTCTATCTACCTATAGAAATTGTCATGAAGACCCCTTTAGATGGTTCTTACAAGGTTATTTATGATATTTAGGACCCATTCTCAAATTTTAATATCATTATATATGCAAATACCCTTCAGCTCATTACTAATGGGATTAAATTAGCCTTCTCAGGCCTAGTCTGTACAACATGGCCTCTGCACGTGTCAACCAACAAGTTGTGATTATAAGAAGACCTAAAAATACCATAAACATATTTTCATGGCTCAATCACTTCATTTAGATGCATTTTGAAGCATCTTTCCTTCATCAAGTACCTTACAGGGTTTTAGCAAGGGTTTTGGAGGTCCACCATCTTAACAAGGGTTCATATAGTACAAACCTCCAAACTAAAACTTCTTGTTATGGATCCTAAGTTTATTGACCCCTTAAAATTTCTTGAATATCTTGATTTCCCATGCAAAAGGTGTGTTAATATATGAACATAGGTAAATATGCTTCGACTAATTGTCTAGATGGTGTAAGACATTAGAATATTTAAAGGCCAAACTGATAAGTTTATTGCATCACCCTAAATCCAAAATTTCCTTCAATTTTTTCATTGACTCTCTACAGAATTATTATGACCATAAATGTGCTATAAGAACCTGAATCTATCTCAAACATGGTGGTAGGGTCTCTTACCCAGTTTAAGGTCTATCTCCTTAAACTATCCCTCAAGGGCATATTGTCTTGAAATCTGAGTGTTATCAATACCAAAAAGTATATGAAAACACATACTATCATCTTTTATTGTCTCAAAACATGTATATGAAGTCTAAGTTTCATGTATTGTTTTCAAACCTCCAAATACTTCACTTGGCCTCATCATTGACTGAGGTATGTCTGAGACAAAATAGTGAATGTTTCCACTAATTGTATAATATTAAGTATGGTATTAATATCCTAATCCAGTTATGATTATCATTTATACCAAATTTTAGATCCTAAGCACCCCTGTAGAGGCTTCAAAACCATAAACTCCTCTAAGACTAGCTATATGTGTTGACTGTGTGTCTTTGGACTAGTTGTAGATGCACATTGGTTGTATCCTTTAGGTCTATTGAGATTGTCACTAACATCATAACTCTTCTTAATCCTTAAACTCATTTTTAATTTCAAATAACCTAAGATTCTTTACTCATACAAGTTTTTCCCTTTCTCCTTGACTTAGCACTTGTCTATTATCATCTAGTTGTAGGTGCTTTTTGAGACTAGGACTGTGTCTTATGTCTAAAACCTCACATTAACATTGTATCCCTCCATTATATCCAAGAAATTATTGAATTTTTCATTTATTTTTAAATTCCTTCAAGTTCTTATATGCCTTCCCTACTTAGCTTGAAAATGGACCAAAATACAAATGGGCATGTATGTGTCTTAGAAGACAACCTAGAAGTGGACGTTTAGGTCTTTTATATAGATATAGGTGAAATTTGGATGATAAAATACCTTAATAAGGTCATTAACATGACTTATGATTCTTTAGTACCTAATTATAGTGTAAACTCCATAGACCTTCTTATCTCCTCAAGTCTTCTCAAATAATGTAGATAGACTGACTATACTTTAACCTTGGTTGTAGGTGAATGTTTAGGTCTTTAGCAAGGTTTAAAGATTTATAACTCATCTTCATGATCATGATGATCCTCAAAAACCTTGAAATATACCAAAACATTGGATTCATGATGTGGATGTGAATAAATAGTGATATGTTTGTATGATGATAATGGAATATATGGGAGAATGAAGTACTAAGCTCACAACAATGGTTAAATGGCAGTGACAAAGTTATGAAAATGGATTGAATCATGAGAGATTGGAATTAAACATGAATCTATAGTCAATATATTATAAAAGTATCCTAGACAAGCATATGCATATGCCTAAAAATATACAATATCTTGGAGATCCTTGATGAAGTATACACAGTGAAATGAGAAACTTAAGATTCTCCAAATTACCTTAACATATGCTAAATGACCTCAACATCTGCTAAGTGAGATTGTGAGGGTGTTGAGGAAAAAATTATGGTTTATAGGATATGATACTTTGATTAATTTTGATAAACTTTAAAGGACATTTACCATGAATGAAACATTGCAAATAATATGTTACTGTGTCTTGACAACATTGGATCCATCAATGAATTGTACAAACATTCAAATTTGCCTACAGACTAAAAATTTGGTAGTTTAAGTTTTATTCAACCCTATAACCTCATATGTGTGGACCAAAATTCTGAGTAAGTCATGAAAGGTCTCTTCAAGGCCTAAATAATCAATAACAATCATTAGTTTGACCAAAATAGTCAAAAACATAGCAAAACCGTATTGCTTCTCTTACCTTGTACAGATGCAAATGGTGACCAAAACCCTTAAGTTTTAGAATTTGTACATAAAGTTTGGAATACTAAATTAGAAACCAATACCCATGATTGAAATTTCATAAGGTATACTTCCTTTGTCCAAGAGCTTGACTATTCTTTCTCTCTCTCCTGTACGGACTGAGCATAAATCTAAAGTGCTCTTGATGTCTTCCATTGAACTTACTAGGGAAAATATATAAATTTTTAGATTCTCAAGATTTCAAAAATTATAATCTCTTCACCATGTTCATGTAATATAACCTTATTGCATATCTATGACTTTTCTTGAGTAAATCTATACTGTACAGATCTATACCACATGAAAAGACTATTGAATCCTAAAAAATCTCCTTCATTTCTCCATGTTTCAATTCCAAACCACCATTTTAGGGAAATATGAGGGGAAATGTGGGTCAAAAGTCATCCCAAAAAAATAGCATGTTTTTTATATCAAAAAGGAATATGTTTTCACATGTGTGAGTCTTCTTGATGGCAAAACAACATTCTAGACTTTTAGAGGGGACAATTTCAAAGCCTAACATTGTTTGAATAAAGTAATATAATGACCATGAGGGTGATTAAATATGTTATTAATGATTTAGTGGCCTTTTGAGGTCAAATTCTATCATTTTAAGACCAAACCCTTTATTTTAGACAACATACATATAACCTCAAAATAAGATTTGCCAATGAATATCATAAAGAGTACCTTATAGCCTTCTTAAAAGTTTCCATGAGGATTATATATATATTAATCACACTTTCAAATCTTAAAGTCAACCATACCTTACATATACCAAATACACTATAAAATATCATGGTGAGTCATCAATTGTCATCTTTAACCATATTCATTAAGGCACTCTAAATCATAAAACCACTTCAATCCATTGTCAAAGACATCCAAACATATACTTGAACACCATGAGGATACTTATCACAAGTTGAAACAAATGACATGACAATGACAATAAATTTAGATCTAATCCCTTCATATGACAATCAATGACATCATGATGATCCAGCACATCACTTATGGACCCAAGACATTAAGTACATATGATGATCACAAGCAAACTCTCTGACACCTCAAGGAGTGTTGAATGACTTCAAAAAGCAATTAAGGGACATCATCACTCAGGAGATCACCATGTAGAGGCTTAAGTGGGTGACATGAAATTTTTTTGTTTATAGGGGTTGGAATTTGGCCTGGGAGACCAAATTGCCAACATTTTTGGCAACTTATAGGGGTTGACCAGCCTGGTTGTCAAAGGAACCCACTAATGTTTTCATGATAATGATAGACTTTAAACATGACAACATAGCTCTGATGACTACCTTATTTGACTACCAAATAATTATCACTCTATGACACTTCTAAAACTTCAAAAAAACTAATAGGACACAACAAATACAATTAAAGAAACACACCTAACACTTAAGAAGTAAACAATAAAGATACCAAAATAACTAAGGGAACAAACTAAAAACCTGATCTACCACGTCTTGGTTTGTGCTTTCACTCTACTCCATATGGAATGGTGACTTATCAAGACCTTCATGATGGACATCTTGAATTTTATGAAGCATGTTAAAGGAAAATATATCCTCACTTGGTTTGTGTTCAAGAGTATCAACCTAAGGTACTACTTCAATAAACACTTATTTATTACTTCTATCATCTTGGGCCTACTCTTCTTGTCAACAACATTTAATAGGGCCAACAACTAATTGATCTTCAATATGTTCTATAAGAAGTGTGAGTCCTTGAAGGGTATGATATTCATTGAAAATATTCATGTATTGCTGCCAAAGGTCATTATTGTCACCTTGACATTCCATGCAATCATGATCATATTTCAAATTCTCATCAACCATCAAAGTTTTATCAACAAACTCATTTTGGTGGTCGAGAATTGGTCCTTTATCTTCAATGAAACTAGAAGCATCTTGAACACATACCTTTTATTAGATGTTTGAAGACTTTAGAAGGTTATCACCTTGCCTTGGATCTATTTCAAGTTAAATATATGTCTCACACTCATCAGGTTTGTCATGATAAAGAGTGGCTACCATATCATCAAGGAGCTCTTGGGAATCATCTTCTTCTTGTCCAATTAAAGTGTATTCTTATTTTAGCTTATATTGTACCCAAATAATCTCTTGGATTTCATTCTCATTTTCATTTTGAAAGATTAATTTATACCTATCCTTGGCAAGGGGTGTCCCAATGGTGATTTCCTCATCTTGCTCACTCAAATCACTCTCTTCCTCTATCATTATAGTTTTTTATTCTTCATTTGTCTCAAAAATAACATGTTCCTTCTCAATGAATCGCATTGATCATTGAAAGAGATCAAAAAGGCGATTCATATCCAATGGTATTGTAGATGCTTTATCATGCTCATTAAGCTACCCACCTTTGACAACCATCACTTCCTCTTTTTGTTGCATTTTATCTTGAATAGACTTCCATGAGGGGAAGGTCTTGAAATCTTGAGGAGGGAGGGGTCAAGGATACATGTTTTCCAATTTTTATTCCACTTCAACAACATGGCTTATACTTGACTATTGCATTTATTTCTAGGTTATAAAATTGGATGTAGGAACTTATTCTTTTGCATTTGTTACAGCCTTGGGCATGAATGGAGGAACTTCCTACTGGGATGGGATTTATTTTATAACTTTTATTGACTAAAATAGGATTTGGTTTGCAAGTTAAACTTATTTATCAAGGTGAGACTTAAAATAAAGCATCAACTAATTGGTCTCTTCATGTTTATCAGAAGGTGAATGACCTTTTAATGTCTTTTGTGAAACATAGAACTCAGCCTTCTCATGACACATTTCTCTCCCCTTTTAAACTCTCTCTTGGATAAACCTCCAGGTATGAAAAGTTGGCAAGGTTTGTGAGGAACTTTAAGGGTTGTGACACACATTTGTTTGAGACTCTTGAGGGTGAGAAGAAATTTCAATGGAGGAGTGATGTGTAATGAAAGAGGGGACATACTGTTGATAATGGTGAACCTGCTACCCCTCATATGCCACTAGTTTATCCTCAATATTTGAAACTAGACCCTCTATATATAACATGTCTTTGTTGGCCTTTGAATGAACTTATCTTATGAAAAATGCCCACTCTTATTTATCCAACTCTAATGAATTCCTCATGTTCTCAGTCTCATGCTTAGGGATCTCTTGGCCATAACCTCTCAAGTTTTCAATGATTACCATGTATTTTTCATAGCTCAACAAGGTTATTTTAAACCTTGATATAGATTGATTTCGGATATGGTTGGGCTAATAAATAATTTCATGAGGTTTCCATAGCTGATTAGGTTGATAAGTAGGTTGTCAAGGAGGTGGATGAGGCTCATAATGGGGTTGGTAATCTTAACAATGAGGACGCTCAATATTGGTCTGATAAGAGTTAGCATAAGGCTGATATGGATCATATTGTAATTGGAATGGATCATAAGGATTCTGATAAGTAAGTGTGTGATAGGAGTCCCTAATTTCATTGATTGCCACTTTAGTCTCCCAATATATGCATCTTTGATCTCATTTTCCCCATATAGAACACTTAGGGAATGGATAGATTGGCTACATATTATATCTCATATTGTTTCATCACCCTATCAACATGGTACATCTCAAATTGTCCATTCCTATCATGCACATGATGGGTGCTTTCATATCCTACCAATGTAACCACCTCATCTCCCCATTGACAATCCATCCCTTAATAGGGTAGCACTACCAAATCTCACATTATAAGAGTACTCACATCCCATGGGGCATCTATTAGAGGTGTCATACCTATCCATTTGGAATCCTTAATGGTCCTTATTTCTCTAATCACCACCATTTTATAGTAGGGTATCATGTACTCATATACCTAATACATGATAAGTGTCAAGTGGTTGATCGATAAATCCTCCAACAAAATGATCTTATAAATATCACTATAGGTCAAGGACAATTCACCATGGGCCCAAAAAATCTAAATATTCAACACCACTAACCTCACCCCTATGATCCCTATGATCTCCTTATAGAGGTTCAAGATCATTGCCTACACAAAACCACTAACCTCACCCCTTAATTTGCACCCATGTCAAGTGGATCCAATTATTTAAATAACTTGACCCAACTTAAGACCTCACCTTTATTTATGGCCTCCCTTAGAGTCACCACCCTGCCTATAGTCAACAGTCCCAAGATCTTGTAAATATTATTGAGAGTGATAGTTCACTCTCTTGGGGTTTATGAGAACTTAAATTTTTTTTATTCATCATCTCAATAATTGAGCATGTCGTAAATCAACCTTCTCACTAGGGAAACAATCCCCACTTGCATGATGTCAATAATTTTAGCTCTATCTAAAAAATCTAATCCATCATTTGTCAATAACACCAAACTCCTCAAAATCCACTCCTACTCCCTAGATCTGCTCTAATGGATGTAGAGACCCTAAAAAGATAGAAAAATAATATGAAATATCAACCCAAAATCCAAAAAATAACCATAACATTAGCTTGCATAAAAATTATTACGGTGGGTTGTGAGATCACGTAGAGGTTGACAATTGTGTGACCACTGTAAACTATTGATGGTTGTGTAACTATTGTATTAATTACAAAAATATCAAAGTGGTAGCATAATCTCTAGTATCTAAATACCAATGGTTTTACCACAACACTAATGGTTCCATCATTCGGCCATGTCTACTCCAAATAATCTAAAAATGATCAAAACTAACAAAATTTTAACATTTTTCTAACCTATGTAGTGTAACAAATGCACCAACACTCAAAATTTCAAAAAACAAAGAATCTAACATGTTTCCTCAATAAAAATTCAAACCTAGGGCTATGTCATGAAAATTAGTGTAACTTACATGTTCTTTCTCAATGCTCACTATCACAAGAACCCTTTCCATCCTCTTTGATTTGGCCACCCTCTCACATGATTCCATCATAGGGATATCAAAGCTTAGATTAACAAAATTGAAAATGCATGTGAATTTCAAAATTTTCAAGTTTTTAATATGTAGTTTATTTTACTAGTCAATGCATTTTTTTTTTAAATCTATTTTTGAAAAAAATCTTTCTAAAACTATATTTTCTCACATGTTATTAATGTATTCATAAGTTTTCATCCCTTAACTAACCTTAGATAAATCAAGTACTGAATATTGTAATAATTTATTTTTCATAATTTTATGGTAAAGTATATCAATTTTTTGTTGTAGTATTGTAGGTTGGCACCACGAAGCATTGAGATAAATTCACTAATGGGACAGATCAAGTAGTATTTTTTTCCACACATATATGGTAAGTATAACTTGTCCATGCTCTAATCAATTAATATATTTTCTAGTTTTATTATAAAATTTCACTTGATTCTCATGTATTGCATGCCAATCATAAGGGCATCTCTAGTGGTTTCATTGTGCCACACATGTAAGTGAGGTAATATATTTAACCCTCCTTTACTTTTTTGTACACCACTACTCAGTAAAATACCCTCACCAAACTCATAATGTGGCATCTCCTTGAGGGGATAATATGTATGCATTCAAATTTTGCATAGTGAAACATTTCAAAAAAATTATACTGATGATGCAATGATCTCCACTAAAACATGTTAATACATCATCCTCTTCCCCCTTTATCTTTGCACCCGTTATTTTACCTTGTCAATTTGTCTAGTTTTCATTTTTCTTAGTTTGGCCTTCGGTTTTAAAATGCTTCATGATGTGGCAAAATCATTGCAGCAATTACGTAACCACCTTAGTTATTATGTGAACCAATTTAGTGGTCTAGATAATTGTTATGGTGGTTTTTTAAAACACTTCGATGGTATATATAAATGTTTCTATGGATTTTTAAACCATTATAGTAGTTTAAAAACTACCACCTACATATAAATTTAATTATGTCACCGTTGAAATATTTTAAAATTAATTCCTGAGACTTGAGTTTTCATACATTTTTCATGATTTTAGTTGCATTTTAAATTATTTTCTTGAGTTCACCTTCCTAATCCCCCAATACATCTTTAATCTTGATAATATCAATCTTAATCACCTACAAGTTAACTCAAACCATCTCCCAATCAAGTTGTAGTTAACTCAAACTTACAACTTCTACTTCCTTACAAGTATTTATTTTATTTCAAATTTTGGATCCAAAATTACATACAAATTTGAGTTTACAAGTTTTACAAAGCCACAGTCAATATTATATTATTTTTAAAAACATATTCCAAGCTTCATAGTATTTTAGGCATTCACACAAGTTAGAGAGATACAAATTTCTATCTAGTACCCTGTTGTTTTCTTGAGAAAATAGCCACCATTCAGTTGTTTCTTCTGCAAGTTTATTATTTTTCTATGTTTTCTTTGTTTGCTTCTTGTTGGAGAGTTCCATGATC
This sequence comes from Torreya grandis, assembly GCA_037957365.1. NCBI lineage: Eukaryota > Viridiplantae > Streptophyta > Pinopsida > Cupressales > Taxaceae > Torreya > Torreya grandis. The sequence continues at coordinate 1,127,480 of JARHVA010001339.1, forward strand.
ACCATGTCAATAACATATAATGCACTAGCTACCTGAGGATTCAACATTTACATCAACTCCTTTACTTGATCTCTACATTAGTTAGGTTGGAGAATTTACTTTCTTCTTTATTTCATTAATTTATCTATTTTATAAGAATAAATTATTTGTTTGTTAGATTACATTACATTCCAAAAATATTTATTCAGAAACACTCCAAAAATAAATTATCTCCTCTTTCTTCTTACATTAGAAAATTAATAAGATTAGATATTGTAGTATATAATTTTTACAGAGCCATGGTCATCATTATATTATTTTGAATAACTTATTCCAAGTTTTGTAGAGACATGGTCAGAATTATATTGTTTTAAAAAACTTATTCCAAGCCATAGTCTAGCCATTCACATAAGTTGAAGAGATATGAATTTGTAGTCAGTACCCTATCATTTTTTTGAGCAACCAGCCACCATTTAGTTATTTCTTCCTCCAATTTGTTTTTATTTATTTTATTTATTTTTTTCTTGTTGGTGATCACCATTTGAACAACATATAATGAGCTAGATACCTAAGGATTCAACATTTACATCAACTCCATCTTCTTCACTTGATCTCTACATTAGTCAAGTTAGAGAATTTATTTTGTTAATGTATTTTATCATTATATTATATTCCTTGTTTGTGAGATTACATTGCATTCCAAAAATATTTATTTAGAAACACTTCAAAAATAATTTATCTCCTCTTTCTCTTCTTTTTTTAGAAAAGTAATTTCATCATCTTAGTTGTATTCACACATTACAAATCTTAAAGAACAATAGTTTTCACATTAGATATAAGATATATAGATGAATCTTAAAATTATCTACATCCAATAAAAATATTTAATTATAATTTTTTATAGCACACATTCCATAACCAACAAACTTGCATACACAAAAATTAAAAAACCATAAAAAAATGTATCTAGAATTATTTTTCTTCCTTAAATAGTAAATAAAGTCATTTTAATTCATAAATCATAATTTTATATTTGAAAGCATCCAAATACACATCATTTCACTTGCATATAAATTTCATGAAAAAATTTAAAACCTAAAAACTTGCATATGAAATTACAGACACAAAGTAGATCTTGAAAATTTAGAATTTGCTTCGCATATACAAAATCTAAATTTTGGATATCATTTTCCCATTTACATAGTCAATATATAAGTTTAATATTATATTTTTATTCCATTCAAACCAATAAGATATAAAAAGGAAGATTCATTTTAGTGCACATAGGCAAAATTCTACATCTTGAAATCAAAGAAAAAGTAAAAAATAAGCAGTTACATTATTAGTTCAAATTTTAATTTTGATTAACATTGCATTCATAAAATATCAAGAAAATAACCAAAAATATAAAATATTTTATTTATTTTGTTTCTAATATTTTAATTTCAGCAAGTAGCATAGTTTCTTTTAATTTGTAATTCCTTATTGAAAACTCAAAACAAGCCAAAATCAAATCCTTGTCAAAAAAATAACAAGTATAAAACCTTGTTACAACACAAAATTAAAATTGAAAATTATAGATCCCATAAATCAAATCAAAAAAATTAAAAAAACTTTAACTTTTAAACAATGTGTAATCTCTTAAAAGTGGTATTTGAGTGCTAAGAGTGCGACTTGAGACAACCTATCCCTAGCTTAGCCATAGACCTATCCTAGAGCCTTTTACATTACTTTTATAACCTTTGTGTAGACCAAGTCATCCCTAGTTAGCTAAAACATAGTCTCACACCCTCATTTCTTGATCTTAGCCCTTCGTGTCCAACAACCTACCAGCTGGACATTAGCACCACATTAAGGACACTAGAGCTATGTGGAGCTAGTGTCCCTAATGGTGATAATGTATTTTACCTTATCTTTCCTGAATAGTTGTATTTTCAAAAATAAAACCCTCCTAATATTATCCTAATCATCTTTTATTATCTACACAAGCTACAGAACACTATAAATACATAAATTTTATACCTCCATCCACTAGATAGAAATTAGATGCAAAATACCTATTCAAACATGAAACAAGTTGAAAAAAATAAAGGTTATTAATTCATTTTATACCCTACTTCTGCATACTACCATATATAGTTTCTCTAAGCTTAGAATTTCTAGATTTCTAATCTCAAACACACTCAAAGCACTCAAGGCCACTATCATTCTAGCATTCACTTATACTTGTGCCAAGAAGTTAGGTAAGAGAAATACATCAGGCTTTATCCCTCCTCAAAGTATTGGTATGTAGGTAGAGTGCCCATACAAGGGTGTGGATCACATGTCTATTACATCAGACCCACTAACCCTTTTTTCTCACGGTGTTCATTCAAACCCTAACAAGCATGAAAACCTAGGGTTTTCAAAGTAAAACAAAGCTATAGGAAAAAGTATTGATTGCACAAAGCTAAAAATTAGACCAAATTTGGAACAAGACTGGATCTACAAAACCCATAAATTATTCAAATATAGGATATTAGTGCTAATATCATGACACTAGAGCCACATGGTGCTATTGTCTAAATGTGGTGCTACTATCCAAGAGGGGTTCTAATACAAGGATCCATTTGATGACACTCAAACCCATTCATATCTTAGTTTCTAGCACTCAGATCTTCTCTATCAAATCTTTTATAGATAATTCTTTATTTGCACATATTTATTACTATTTTTATAAAATCAAAGCTAGTCAAAATTTGTAACAAATCAATGGTTATTTTATGCATATTATTTTAGTGCTTTAGATTACTCAGTCCTTTAATCAAACATAAAATTTACATTAGCTAAACCCTAAAAGGTTAAAGCATTTGGTGAACTTGACTTAATTTGAATATTTCTTAAACCCTAATTTTGCCTAAGGTTTACCTTCTCTCAATTTTTTGTGCACTAAATTAGGGTTACAAACTTCTATTTTTATAAAATTTTGGCATTATCTAGGTCATTTAATCAATCCTACATTAGGGATTTATTTATTTAATATAATTTAAATTATTTCAAAATAACCTTAATTAAAAATCCTAGACCCACATACTAGGTCCCTACATATACAAATACTAGCAATTATGGTTTCATTTATAATTTTAGTTTCTATTATACCAAAATTTCACAAATTTCACATATACTTATGTTAGATTACATTCTACCTCTGGTATGTTTATTATTCATTGTTTACATTATCTTTGGCAAGTTTAAAATGGCATCTAAAAAGTCTTTTGCCCCTCATCCAATTGATGATTTTTTGAATTTATCTCATAATTATAACAATGAATGGACAAATTTTCAAGATAGTACATTAGAGCATGATAATGACTTCATTTATAATGATGATGATGATGACTATTGTTATAATTATGGATATGAAGATTACTATGAACATGATAATGAAAATGTAGATGAGGATACATTAAATACATCATCTTCTCTATCCTCTCAATCTTCTCTTACACCTCAAAATCAAATTAACAATATAATGCCAAAATAACCTCTTGTTGGTAGTGCTTTGTTCTAATGTGATCCTAGATTTTTAACTAATTTCAATATCTCATTATTCAAAATAAATCAATATAAGTGCAATACACGAAAGCCATTTTTTCATGATTATATTAAAGTAGATAATAAAAATGCATCTTCTTTACCCTTCATAGTTGAGTTCAAAAAATCATGTACCAATGATATTACACCTTTTAGCAATGCACAAACTAAGCTAGATGAAATTATTTTATCACCTTCCTTCCAATTTCAAGCTCAATGTAATGATTCTTTATAACAAATTGATATTGAAAATGTTTCTAACTCTTCTCCTACGTGTCATAATATGCAAAAAGAAAACATGATTGCTATTTCTTCTACCTTTGGTTCCAAGTTTGAAAATAATGATCTTACATGCATTCCACTCATAGCTAGTGAATACATTCATTACATTACACCTAAACATGATGACACATTGCATAGTATTAAAAAATTAAAATCTTATATTTAACTCTCTTAGTGAGCATGTGAATGATCCTTCTTATACTCTTACTTCTACAGTGATTTAAACTCTGATTTTGATGAACCTTGGGATAACAATGATTATTATGAATAAGATGAAGAAGACATGGAGTCTACACATTCTATTTCTCCTCATACTTCACCTATTTCTCTTGTTCAAACAAATTCTAGGTCACATGTTCAAAAACACACACACAGTTATTCACATGTTTATAGTTTACATAAGCTACATTCACATGATTATTAAGTACCTTCTAATCTATCAGCATGTGATACTTCTTTTCAAATTAATAAAATAAGAGATACCAATGTATCTCCCTCAACACCCATTACTACAGTAGAACCTGTTTCTCAACCTAACTTAAACAAGAGTGATATCTCATTTCCCTCTAATCAGGTTCTAGCTATCACACCTCCAAAGGTTACAGAGAGAAAAACAATCCTCCCTAAAAAGGTTTCCTAATGCAATATACCAATATCTAATATAAATAATAAAATACATGCATTAAATGAACCCCCTAATGATGATATTATACCTTCACAAGTGGTAATTTTCTTGATACATGTTATGGGTGCTTTGCAACAATAAGTACACCATCTCACATTGAAGAATAAAGCATACCAATCTTAGGTGAATGCCAATGTCATCCATGGTAACCCTATTTCACATAAAATCTTCACTACAAGGTTTTCACCCAATTTTCAAATAATAGTGTTACCTATATTTGATGAGCATGGACACCCATACTTGCACCTTCAGGCTTATGAGATAGCCATGGCATATGTCACCAACAATTTGACTTTAATACAGTTATTTCTAAGGTCCCTAGATTGGGAAGCACAGAATTAGTTCTAGCATACAATCCCTAGTGGGTCACTACATACATATGAGGAGTTAGAAGGTGTCTTTCTTAGGAACTACATACAAAATAAGGGACCTCAAGTCACACATGAGAGATTACCCTCATTACACCAGGGTGAGATAGAACCAACAATTGAATATATTATAATATTTAAATCATGTTTGCATCAGTTGATTTACCATTTGACTAATTTAGAGGTACAATACATCTTGTCCAAATGCCTCATTTTTCCTCTTATTGATAAATTATTATATTAGACATCCAAATCATTTTGGCATTTATGTAACACAATGATAGCATTATAGATAGAATCAAGATTGGTTGATACACATTCAGAGGTAGATTTGGATGTAGGTTTATCATAGATACAATCATCTAACATGGTACAATAACTTACTCCACTCTTGACTAAGAAACTAGTGGAATAAAAACAACCAATAAAAATACTCAACAAGGGAAAAGAGTCACTTTACAAAGCACCTCCTACAGTGAGTCGAGAATAGGACACCAACAATGGGGCCATATAGTTTTTAGATAGAGATATGCCTCATGACATATTATTCACATTAATAAATAGGGGGATGATAACCCTTCCTTATACTCATCACCATCCAACATACCACTTTCACAGGATACATAATAAACCATATTGTAATTTCTATAGGATAAATAGACATTTAGATGATCATTGTTATGCACTCTGAGATTGTATTGACCAGTATGTCCATCGAGGCATTATAGCATTCATACAATGGGCATCAATATCTTAGTTTCCATATTCTCTTAGATCACACTCCTCTATGAGAAAGTTTTCCTAATACGTTCCCTTTGAGGAGCCATTAGTTACTAATTGTATAGGCCATGTGGTTTCTAGGACACTTATATATGAAAAATCTCATGCACCATAGATTTAGCATAGATGGCAACCATTTCACTAAGATCAGATCACATCTCTAGTTTACACACCAATATAAATACATATAAATAACTACAAAGATCATAACACAAATTTAGTTCACACACCAATCAAGATATTTGGAAATAACTAAAAATATTAGAGCACAACTTCAGTTTTCACAACAATCAATATATTTGGAAACAACTACAAAGATTAGAGTATAATCTTAGTTCAACCACTTATCAAGATTTTTTCAAGAGATAAAAAAAATTAGAACATAGTCCAACAAGCAATTAAGATATTTAAAATACATGATGCATAATAGAACATAATTTAGGTTCGATAACCAATTAAGATATTTACAAGACATGATGCATACCTGAACATAGTTTCAACATGACAGTCGATTAAGATATTTTCTACAGAGTCTAAAAATCCATTTATCAGTAGTACATGATGAGAAGTATTAGTTCTAGAGGCTATTTATACACCTAAATAGCATGAGAAGTATGGTCACTTGTTTACCATGCCATCTGGGTTCAGATAGTGTCTTCCATAGTTCACAAGCTAGTTCATTTAATTTCACATATTTAGAGCATAATTCACATGACAATATAGTCAATGCCACATATTCCTAGCACCACTACATAGAAAAACATAGATATAAATCACTCAGTACAGTAGATTATGGGACCACAGTTACCATTTCACATAGCACACATGATCACAATTCCTTTATTTAACATAGGCCATAGTGATAATGAGTCCCCCATGAGACTCATTGGTTTGTATGGTTTTTATTTCCTTGTAAATAGTTAATTTTTATATTTCTTATACATATATTATTTCCAAATAATACCAAAATAATATAACATTTTGTAAACACAAAAACATTCAAATAATTACTCAAAAAATACAAAATTTATAGATTGTATGCAATGCTGTGTTTACATTTCTTATATTTTCTAGATACCACATATGTTAGATATCTTAGTATAGTTAGTTTTATCATACTACATGTTTCACTTATTCTTATCGAGTGCTTATAGATTACATATAGGACTCATGTCCATCATGTTGATCTTGACTTGCTATTATCTACCCACTAGGGGCATACACCTATTCATTTTTATTCACTTTCTACATTCACCCATTTGGGGGCATCCTATACACAGTTTCTATTACCAATTTCTATCCTTATATACTTTACATTCCAATTTTAGAATTTTTATATCTTGATATTGATCATTGCTACTCTTACTCATATTTTTTGTCGACTATTACTACTTTAGAATTATCATATATACATCCTCACTCTTACATAGATTTTATTACATATTCATGTATACATTAATTTCTAGCTTACCTAGTTTAGACTTGATTTTATTTATATGTTTATTTTATTTGAGGGCATTTGATTATGCCATTGTTATTTAGATCTATGCCACTTCTATTCATATTATATATGCTTTGGACATTTGGCTATGTCATTGTGTGTGCTTTACTAATTGTGTATGTGGACATTTTAACATGTCTTTCTATGTGGATCTAAGACAACTTGATTGTTGTTTGTGTATGTGGACATTTGAACATGTTTTTGTATGTCTTCTTTTCTCAGATTTAGTGGCATGTGCCCATGTCCCTTGTATTGTGTCCCCTTAGCCTATTGTGTGTGCCTCATGTGTTTTGTATGTATGTTTTCTTGTATGTGTCATGGCCATGACACTTATTTTTGCTTGTTATACACACCAATTTCCAATGTCGTGAGGGACCTCATGTATCTACCCTTCCCATTTGGGTGTCTTGATGAACATCATACCCCATCCTCCTAGGTAGGTAATGATATTTTCTATTATACACATTGATTACATCTATTTTTACACCCTTATGCAATGATATACATGACATACATCTTACATTACATACTTATGCTTAGATTCTCTTACATTATAATGTTATGTTTGCACATTGTATTAGATTATCACACAGTTATCATATATACTCTAGCTAACACACATTTTGTATAACTATTTATTTTGAGGATATTTCTTACACAAGTTTAATAACTACCTTCAAAGGGGGGGAATTCATAGGGGTTTGTCATAGAGATCAGGTTCTTACATTGTTTTCATAAAACATTTTTCAACACACAGGTTTAGATTCAAAAAATCAAAAACAAGTAAAACATAGGAAAAAATAGGGAATCAAAAATTAGTATAGTGACTCAAATTTCAAATTAGATAGACATTAGCATCCAAATAAGTAAAATAGTGCCACATGGTGCTATCTACTTTCTAGTAGCCCTAGTTTCAAGATAGTTTAGATTAACCAGAATAGTACACCAAGTACAATATAGGTTTGCATAGATACAACCATAGGTTTGATAATTATGCTAAGATTTTATTCAAATTCACATTATCTCAACTCAAATTCATGTTAGTTTCTTTGATTTGGGGCATCATGTGTGTTGGTTGAATATTTTATCGATCAGCGTACTGATAAAGAAAATAGGTCTGATCAGCCAAAGTAGGAAGATTGGTCATCTAAATGTGTAGGTTTACCACATCAAAAGGGGACTAATCTCTCCTCTCATCAAGGGGAGGTTCCCTATGGATATGATATATATATATATAAACAAAAAATAATACTCAAGGGTAGGACAAACCATCCATATCTCTTTTTTTAGAGATGATGCATGCAAATCAAAGGAAAAACTCAAGGGAAATGACAGAAAGCACTCCTCTTCTTTCATAAGTACTATTCAGCAAGCCACAAGAATACTCCTGGTAGTAAATGCAAAATGTAACCAAAGATGTAGCAATCAGCAAATTGAGATGTAGCACAAAGTCATTCCCTGAATTTGCCCAAGAGTGAGATATGAAGGACAATGAGGGCACAAAGTCATCCCAAGGTCCTTTACATAGAAATGAAAATAAAACACACTAAGGCCAATTATGGGGGTACAAAGTCTCTCCACAATTGACTTCAGGACACCTTCCTGACTACTTTCACTAATTCTACTTGTTGAATTAAAGGAACATAAAATATATCAAGGAAAAAGACATAAGAACAGTTTCCCCAACAACAAAGATATTACAGCACAAAGTCTGAAAATTCACTTGCTTTCTTATTCCAATAACAAAATATGATCAAAAATCTGAGCTCAAAGTCTCAGTAATGCCTTTCAATTTGGGCAGAGTTTCATTTCTGATTGTTCGAGAGATATATATTTACAATAAAAGAGAGTCCCTTATATAGCCTCTTCAAGAAGGACTTAGGAACAATAACACATCATGTTGCATTGAAATTTGTTAAGAAGACAGGCTAGAATTTAGGGGCATTTACCCATTTTCTTTTCTCAATGCAGAGAAACAAGTCACGCTATTGAAAGTTTGCCTCTTTCAATATCCACATGGTGGTCTACTTCTAGAAATATATATGACGTGCAAATGTTTTTGGTCCTTCCTCATCGTTCCTCTTTTACTGGTTAAGTGAATCGGGTCCTTGATTCAATTTGATGCTCTACTCCTTAATTGCTTCCTACTAATCTTGGCCTTAAAGCCTTTGAATGCATTTGGGTCTATTTTGGATCGAGAAGAGCCAGCCACAAGGGTATCTGCCCTTCAGGCAGTCTTCGGATGGTTCTTAGGATTCTTTTGGTAGGTTGTTAAGTTCTTTGGCTCTTTTTTAAGGCTTTTCAAAATTAATGGCTATTTTACGAATGTTGAAATTGATGTTCGCACACCTGTCACTACATTTTCAATGGCTAGTTCGTTGTTCTTGAATTTGACATCTTCAGGCACGTCACCCCTTGGTCCTTCTTCAACTTTCCTATTTTGCATCCTCTTGAAGGGAAGGTGACCCTTTAGCTTTGGGGAAGTGTCCTTTAAGTTGGCAGCCGAGAGTCCCCCGCAAGGGCACCTGCCCTTTGGGGTCCTTTGGCGGCCTTTTCTTTGGAGTCCTTCAAAAAATTTCCCACGGACATTTCTCACGAACAAAATGTCTACAAAAATTTTCCCACAGACAAAAAGTCCACATAAATTTTCTGATTGCTTTATCTTTTGAAATTCCTTCGAGCTTTCCTCCCACAAATTCTTTCTTGAATTCCTTTGGAATTTTTGTCTAAAGGAATTCCTTTGGACAAAAGTCCAAAGGAATTATGCTTTAGTCTTTTTTGACTACCTTAAACAAAAATCTGAAAGAATTTACCTTTGTGGCTTCTTTGAAAATGACCCTTTTGAAGGGTGCTTTTGTTGACCAAGTGCCCTCTGCAAGGGCACTTATCCTTTGGGAGGCTCTTTTGAACTTTTGTATTGAACCGCTCCTTTGAACCAACCATTGAACCTAGCTTTGAACCATGCTTTGAACCAAACTGATGATCCCTTTGACTGAACCAAGCTGATGAACCAAGCTTTGAACCAAGTGGATGAACCAAGCTTTGAACCAAGTGGATGAACCAAGCTTTAAACCAAAATGGTTCAAGTCGATGAACCATTTGATTGAACCAAAAGCTATTGAACCATTTGATGAATTGACTGAATGAACCGAAGCATTGAACCAACCGTTGAACCAAGCTTTGGTTTAACAGTTTAATGGTTCATTCCCTTTGATTTGGCTAAGTCCTTTTGATCCAACCGTTGAACCAAACATGTTGAACCTATTAAACCTTGAACCCGCTAAACCTTTAAACCAAAGTGGTTCAATGGTTCAAGCCTTCTTATCTTTGATAAGTGTTTTGAAGCTGTTAAACCTTGAAGCGATTGAAATTTTAACCTTGATGAAGCACTTAACTCTTGTCGATGACATTTAACCTTTAAACTTGTTGAACCCATTGAACCAAAATGGTTCAAGGTTCAATGGTTCAATGGTTCAATGGTTGGATCCTTGCTTAGATGCTTTCTGATGGACATTTTTGATTAAACCAAGGTGCTTAACCAATCCCAAAAATGACTAAGTGTTGGAAATTGATTCTTTTGATTGAACCCACCTGTAGAAGCCTTTGAATCTGTAGAAATGAACCTGCTTGCAGAGTTTGTAGAAACCAAGTCCATAGAAATCAACCTATAAAGCCCATTGAACTTGGCCTACAGAGTCTGTAGATTTTATTTTCTTGTAGAGTCCGTAGATTTAAGCCTGTAAAGTCTGTAGATTCCTGAGAAGCTTGAAAAATGAGTAATTTGAATGCCCAAGACAAATTTTAGAAAGGGAAGAGACAATTTTGGTCTGTAGGACCAAAATAGTTCAAATGTTGTCCCAAAAATGAGTGATATTTTTTAAGGGACAACAGTTGGCTCTAGTTGGGGAACTTCTATCAGTTTCAAAAAGAATTGAAGGGAGTAGAATCTAGAATCTCTAGTGTCTTCATGTGTACCATTGGGCTACGGAGTCATGCTACCCAAAAATGAAAGGCATCAAAAATGGAAATAAACAAAACAAAATAGAATTAAAAACTATACAAATATACATATATATAGATGCAATGATCTGATACTTCAAGAGTTGAAGTGTTTCAGATGTTGCTTCCTAAGAGGCAGAGAAAATAGTGTGCCATCTTAGTAAACTAGCAGGAAACCATTTTGCCCCCAGAAATGGTGATAGGTGAATGGAGCTCTCCACCAGGAAACCAATTTTTTGCATCTTCCTCTTGGCCTTTTCTTCTTCTTGCTCCAAGGTAGGACGTGGTCTTCAAACTGAAAACCATAACTCCTTGCTCTCCCTACGAAGAGTTCCTTTTGCTGACTTTGGAATACAACAGTATGATCCACCACCATAGCTTATTGTTCTACTGATCTAGTCCAACACATGTTTTGATTGTCAGCATCAAACTCTTGACAAATTATCAGCCCAACATCTCCTTTGGTGTGAAGGAGTTTGATCTCTTCATCTTGAGCAGTCTTCAATCTGAGCAATAGAGATCTACATCCAGTTGTAGGAGAATTGTTGCCATTGGATTCCAAGATCCAAGCATCATCAGGAGTTGATCTTCTATCAGATTTCTCTTCATGGGAGATGGAAGATCCTTCTTGATTTGTATTGTGCCCTACTAATTCTTTTGATGCCTTGTTTGGATCAAATCTTGGATTGCCAGCTATAGGACTTTCATCAGCTAAGATATGAGCATCCTCTATGGTCAAGGAGTAATTACCCCTGCCTGAAGGTTCAAATAGAATTTGAGCTGTAGGGGCTAACATTTGGGTGACCACAATTTTTGCCTTAGACAGGTCTGCACCTGGTTCTCCATCAATGTCCAATTGCTCAAGATTGGCTTGCAGGGATTCAAACTCAGTCATTTGAATTTTGGATTTCTTGACATGATCAATCATGTCAAATGACTGGAATGGACTTGGAAGAGAGGATGGGAGTTCATCCTTTTGGTTTCTGGGAGGGGGAGGACTGGTTTGCAAATTTGAAGTAGAAGGTGAAGAGATGTTTGATGTACTTACTTCTTTGGCAATCACCAGGTCCTTTGACTGAAAAGGAAGAGGGGTTATCTGCTTAGCAATTAGAATTGCAGGCTAAGTTCATTCCTCTGTTCTTTCTTTATCAGCTTGTTGGGCTGATTGATTCTCAGACTGGGTGAATACTGCGTATGATCCTTTGATTGCTTCACCTTTACTTTTGGGTTCATCTTGGTAATTCAGGAAACCAATGTGGGAGTCGCCAGTTGATTCTTCTAGATCCTCCCTAAAGAGATCAGTGCCATTTTCTTGCTTGAACTTAGGTTGAAAATAGGAAACATGTTCTATTTATAGATATCCAACTACTGAGTTGGTTTGAGGTGCTTCAAAGATAGGGTTCCTCTATGGGGGAGGAAGATGATTTTGTTACCCTTGACTTCTGGCAGCGTTGCCTTGATATGGCTGATTAGGGAATGTCCTCCTTGGTATATCTTTATATAGAGGAGCAGAAGACACACCTTGTGCCATTTGCCTTTTCAAGGCTAGCAATTCATTTGTTAGCTTTTGTACCATTGGATCAGTGGTGACTGTGGGTGAGTATTCAAAAGATGAAGAGGGTTTATTTCTATTTGGATCTCTTCTTATCTTCCTTGCTAAGATGAGATCATCTTCTCCCTTAGTGGCCAAAATTTGAGCTACAACAAGATCTATATGACCAACTTGTCTCAGCAGAAAACTCACTTTAGGCAATTGTGAATTGATGAAAAAGCATTTGAGGTTCTGAGGTGTCGGCTAGGCAACCATGGAAATCATGTGCCTCAACTTGTCAAACCTAGCAATAAAATCCCTCATAGGCTCATGAGGTTCTTTCTTCATCTGAGTGAGCTAGGTCAGCAAGGCATGTGCATCTTTTTTGGGCTTGAACCTTGCTTCAAACTTGGCTTTGATTGTATCCTAGTCAGTCACTAATCCAAATTGTAGATGGTAGAACCAGTCTGTAGTAGCACCTTGTAGTGTCTCCACAAAAAGCCTGACTGCCATGTCTTCAAATTCCACCCCTATAACACCATAGGCTATGCTGAAGGCTGAAATGTGTTCATTAGGGTGAACTATTCCATCACCAAAAAATTTGGGGAAATTATTTCGTGAACTACGTGGTAGTTCATGTAGAGGTGGAGTCAAGTTGAGTGGGCCAAAAGAGTTACCCTAGGGGCCTCGAACTGCCATGATTTAATTAAGAAAAATAGAGATAACCAATCTAGATGAAGTGGCCAGATTACAGAACAAAAATGGAAAAGGACTGGCTCAACTTTAGCTTGAGGCTTGAGGCTTCAAACTACGTACTCTTTCCCAGCAGCTCTGGTTTTGTAGACCAGATAAAATAACAGAGGTGGAGGAAGATGGTAAGGCTATAATGAATAATGGGTAAGACATGAAATGGAGTCGCTAGAATCTGTAATGGATAAGGGTTATAATGATGATGGGTAAGACACAGGTGATGTTTCAATTTGAAACTTGAGGTTCTAAATTGCACAAAATTATATATATCCCTAACGGAGTTGCCAAAAACTATTGGTTGAATATTTTGTCGATCAGCGTACTGATAAACAAAATAGGTCTGATCAGCCAAAGTAGGAAGATTGGTTGTCCAAATGTGTAGGTTTACCACATCAAAAGGGGACTAATCTCTCCTCTCATCAAGGGGAGGTTCCCTATGGATATGCTATATATATATATATATATAAAAAGAAACATAAAATAATACTCAAGGGTAGGACAAACCATCCATCTCTCTTTTTTTAGAGATGATGTGTGAAAATCAAAGGAAAAACTCAAGGGAAATGACAGAAAGCACTCCTCTTATTTCAGAAGTACTATTCAACAAGCCACAAGAATACTTCTAGTAGTAAATGCAAAATGTAACCAAGGATGTAGTAATCAACAAATTGAGATGTATCACAAAGTCTCCACCTAAATTTTCCCAAGAGTGAGATACGAAGGACAATGAGGGCACAAAGTCATCCCAAGGTCCTTTACACAGAAATGAAAAGAAAACACACTAAAGGCAATTATGGGGGCACAAAGTCTCTCCACAATTGACTTCAGGACACCTTCCTAACTATTTTCACTAATTTTACTTGTTGAATTAAAGGAACAGAAAATATATCAAGGAAAAAGACATAAGAACAGTTTCCCCAACAATAAAGATATTACAGCACAAAGTCTGAAAAGTCACTTGATTTCTTATTCCAATAACAAAATATGATCAACAATCTAAGCTCAAAGTTTCAATAATGCCTTTCAATTTGGGCAAAGTTTTATTTCTGATTATCCGAAAGAGATATATTTACAATAAAAGAGAGTCCCTTATATAGCCTCTTCAAGAAGGACTCGAGAACAGTAACACATCATGTTGCATTGAAATTTGTTAAGAAGACTAGCTGGAATTTAGGGTCATCTACCCATTTGCTTTTCTCAATGCAAAGAAACAAGTCACGCTATTGAAAGTTTTTCTCTTTCAATATCCACCTGGCAGTCTACTTCTAGAAACATATCTAATGTGTAAATGTTTTTGGTCCTTCCTCATCATTCTTCTTTTCCTAGTTAAGTGAATTGGGTCCTTGATTCAATTTGATGCTCTACTCCTTAATCGCTTCCTACTAGTCTTGGCCTTAAAGCCTTTGAATGCATTCGGGTCTATTTTGGATTAGGAAGAGCCCCCTGCAAGGGTATCTACCCTTCAAGTGGTCTTTAGATGGTTCTCAGGCTTCTTTTGGCAGGTCACTAAGTTCTTTGGCTCTTCTTTAAGGCTTTTCAAAATTAACGGCTATTTTACGAACCTTGAAATTGATGTTCGCGCACCTGTCACTACATTTTCAATAGCTAGTTCACTATTTTTGAATTTGACATATTTGAGCACGTCACCCCTTGGTCCTTCTTCAACTTTCCTATTTTGCATCCTCTCGAAGGGAAGGTGACCCTTCGGCTTTGGGGAAGTGTCCTTTAAGTTGGTAGCTAAGAGTCCCCCACAAGGGCACCTACCCTTTAGGGTCCTTCAACGGCCTTTTCTTTGGAGTCCTTTGGAACTTTTCCCGCAGACATTTCCCATGGACAAAAAGTCCACAAAAATTTTCTCGTGGACAAAAAGTTTGCATAAATTTTCTGATTGCTTTATCTTTTGAAAATTTCTAATTGCTTTATCTTTTGAAATTTCTTTGGGCTTTCCTCCCGTAGCTTCTTTCTCAAATTCCTTTAGACTTTTTGTCTGAAGGAATTCCTTCAGACAAAATTTTGAAGGAATTATGCCTTAGTCTTTTTTGACTACCTTAAACAAAAATCTGAAAGAATTTACCTTTGTGGCTTCCTTGAAAATGACCCTTCTGAAGAGTGCTTTTGTCGACCAAGTGCCCTCCGCAAGGGAACTTGTCCTTTGGGAGGCTCTTTTGAACTTTTGTATTGAACCACTCCTTTGAACCAACCATTGAACCTAGCTTTGAACCAACCATTGAACCTAGCTTTGAACCAAACTGATGATCCCTTTGATTGAACCAAACTAATGAACCAAGAAGATGAACCAAGCTTTGAACTAAAATGGTTCAAGCCAATGAACCATTTGATTGAACCAAAAGTTTTTGAACCATTTGATGAATTGACTAAATGAACTGAAGCATTAAACCAACTATTGAACCAAGCTTTGGTTCAATGGTTCAATGGTTCATTCCCCTTGATTTGGCTAAGCCCTTTTGATCCAACCGTTGAACCAAACGCATTAAACCTTGAACCCGTTAAACCTTTAAACCAAAGTGGTTCAATGGTTTAATGGTTCAAGCCTTCTTATCTTTGATAAGTGTTTTGAATCTATTGAACCTTGAAGCGGTTGAACTTTGAACCTTGATGAAGTGCTTAACTCTTGACGATGATGTTGAACCTTTGAACTTGTTGAACCCATTGAACCAAAATGGTTCAAGGTTCAATGGTTTAATGGTTCAATGGTTGGATCCTTGATTATATGCTTGCCAATGGACATTTTGATTAAACCAAGGTGCTGAACCAATCCCAAAAATGACTAAGTGTTGGAAACTGATTCTTTTGATTGAACCCACCTGCAGAAGCCTTTGAACATGTAGAAATGAACCTGCCTGTAGAGTCCGTAGAAACCAAGTCCATAGAAATCAACCTATAAATCCCATTGAACTTGGGTTGTAGAGTCCGTAGATTTTCTTTTCCTATAGAGTCTGTAGATTTAAGCCTGCGGAGTCCGTAGATTCCTGAGAAGCTTGGAAAATGAGTAATTTGAATGCCCAAGACAAATTTTGGAAAGGGAAGAGACAATTTTGGTCTGTAGGACCAAAATAGTTCAAATGTTGTCCCAAAAATGAGTGATATTTTTTGGGGGACAACAATGTGCATCATGATCATTCCCATATTCAATTAATATACTTAGATACAGTCATTATAACTTAGTTTAGAATCAGTTTATTAAGATATCATATTGGGGGCATGTGTGCAACACATTATTTCCATATGCTTAGTTACACACATGTTGATTAAATGGAATTGAAAATTTCATGTCCTCTATGTTTTATACACTTGAAATAATATTCTAGTTTGTCACTAATTTCATGCCTTACTTCATATGCAATGGTTGGCATTTTTGAGTGGCCCAGAGTTTCTTAATGCATCCAAGGAAATGACTTACACAGAAATAATCAATTAGATATTTTCAACACTTTGTGTAGTTCAATTTTAGATGCATCTACTACACATGGGTGGAAAATGATGGAGTCATATACTAATTGATTTTTTGAGCCACCCACATGAGAGGGTTAGACACACTTTTAGTCCAATCCAATCTATTCATAGGTCATGATCCATCGAGTAGGGGTGAGCAATGATGGATTCAAAATCAAATTGAGTTCTTGAGCCACCCACACATGAGGATTGAGTAAGCTATTAGTTTAGTTGAAGCTACTCAATGATTTAATCATTATATACATGCGAACACATAAGTTGTCATCAATTTCATGCATTGATTTGTGTACCCAATAAAGTGTATTCATTACTTTCCTATTTCCCATCTCTTTACTCAGTTACTTATTTATTCGCCATAGTCTCTTTCTTTTGTTATCTCTTAAGTAAGGACTTATTTATGCACATTTAATTTTTAGTTCATGGTTCATATACTCATACCTAGCTTCACATAATCACACTTAGCTTCACATGATTCACTTCCTAGGTAATTTCAAGTACATTTATTTTTCCTTTATACTAGTCATTTTGCTTTGTTGCATTTATAGCATAAAGGGGGGCGGGGGGGAAATGTAATCACCTAAAATTGGTATTTGAGTGCTAAGAGTACTACTTGAGATAACCTATCACTATATTATCCCTAGACCTATCTTAGATCCTTTTATCACATTTTTTTAGACTTTATGCAGACCACAAGTGTCCCTAGTCAGCTAAAACATAGTCTCAAACCCTCATTTCCTAATCACTTCCCTTCCTGCCTAACAACCTACTGGTTGAACATTATCACCACATTAAGGACACTAGAGCAATGTGGAACTAGTATCCCCAAAATGGCATTAATGTCTTTTACCCTATCTTTTCCAAATAACTATAATTTTAAAATTAAATCCCTTCTATGGTTAGCCTAAGCATATTTTATTGTCCACACAAGCTAAATAACACTATAAATACATGAATTTTAGACCTCTATCCACTAGATGCAAATTAGATGCAAAATACATATTCAAACATGAAGCAAGTTGAATAAAATCAAGGTTATTAATCCCTATTCTAACCTAATTCAGCATACTAGCATCTACAACTGTCCTAAGCTCAATTTTTTTAGATTTCCAATTTCAAGCACACTCAAGGCCACTATCATTCTATCATTCACTTTCACTTGCACCAAGAACTTAGATAGGAGAACTACATCGGCCTTTATCCCTCCTTAGAATATTGGTATGTATGCAGTGTGCCCACACAAATGTGGATCCCATGTCTAACACATCAAACCCATTAACCCATTTTTCTCTTGGTGTTCATTCAAACCCTTAAAATCATTAAAACTTAGGGTTTTTGGAGTAAAATAAAGCTACAATAAAAATTAATGATCACCCATACCTAAAGTTTGGACTAGAACTATAACATGACCTAATCTATAAAAACCCATAAATTATTTAGAGAGAGGAAATTAGCTCTAATATCATGACACTAAAGCCACATGGCACTACTATCCAAATGTGGTGCTATTGTCCATGAGTGGTTCTAATCTAAGGATATAATTGATGACACTCAGACACATTTATATCCTAGTTTCCAACACCCATATCTTCTATATCAGGTATTTTCTAGATAAGTCTTTATTTACACATATTTATTACTATTTTTAGAAAGTCAAAACTAGTCAAAATCTATAACAAATCAATGGTTATTTTATGCATATTATTTCACTAATTTAGACTATTGATCCCTTTAATCAAATATAGGATTTACATTAGCTGAACCCTAAAGGGTTAAACACAATGTTACCTCACTCTTTAATGACACTCCCAGGACAAACCAATCTTAAAAAAATAAAAATATTTCCTAGATTACTCGATCTCAAACTAGTGAACAACATCCAGTGTGACATTAACTTATAACTTAGAATAGAATTTTTCCATTCCACTCTTCTCCCCAACCTCATAAATAACCAAATTAACACTCTTGATGATCAAAACTACCCAATATAAGCCCAAGTAGTGAGACCCATACGCATTTTAACTCATCAAAGCTAACATAATAAAAATATGAGCATTTCCCTCTTTTATCCTCAAGTCTAGCCTCATCATATCTCATTAGTTTTGTCGATGATATTGAATGGCCATAACCAACCTGATAAACCCAACCAAATCCAAAGCATCCTTCAACCCAACTTTTTCCTAATTCCTAAGCTTACTATAAACCAAGAAATTTTTTACCTTGTCCTTATCTATTATGAGTATTATTGTAACTCTATCACTTTTTAATTCACTACCCTAAATGATAAATATGATGTAAATGAACTCTTTTGGTATCACTATGAACATCATTTCCCAATTATCATTCAAAACCTTACTCATATAACTCAAGTTAACCAACCAACCCTTATCATTCAAATCCCTCAACTAAATTATCCAAATCAAATGAACCACTAGACCACTCATCTCATTATCCTTTTATAAGTTGTCTCGACCAGACCTCGATAGGTCAAGTACATGAAGGTTAGGGTCTTATTTTCCATGTGTACATTGGTAAAGGAAATTAAAGACACATAGGTAAACTATTAAATGAAGGTAAATTTTTTTGTAAAAATAAATTTGAGTAATTATGTAATGTCTTAATACATTAAGTTATGTATTCTAACATTTTTTCAATAAAACGGGCTAGATATAACCATGTGCAAGGAATTCCTTATGATGAGAGAGGGATAACCTAAGGAAAAAATTGAAAGAGACTTTTCCACAATCAAATTGGAAAAATTTTGTGAAGTAAATCACTTTATTTTGTAACTTAGTCATCTTTTCTTTAATGTTTATTAAGGAATGTTGTATATTTTATAATTATGTATTTTTATAATGTTTTACTCACCAAGTTTATAATTTTTAATCATTTGAAATCCCTCTTATTACAAATTTGATCCTTAGAGGAAGATTATTGATTATTGAGATAATATTGACCATCTAGGTTGAGTAAACCTATGGTAAAAAGTTACACAAACTTGAATTTAGAAGGGGAAAAGGTGACCAATCCTACAAGGCCTATGTATTTCAAAGGAGTATATGCCCAGTTAGAAAGTGTCATAGTTTTATTTATTTTCCATAAATAAATGTCTGAGTTTCAATTTTTTATTACAATATATTTTATTTTTATATTTTCATTTCCTAATAAGAGGAGGATTATGATGAGCTTATCCAACCTTAGCAGAAGGGCCACATCTATACTTACTAATATCCTTCTATGCAAAAAGAATTGGTATCAAATTGAATCCAAATAAAATAAGTACACTATTCAAATTGATTGTAAAATTTATTTACAATTTACTTATAGAATATATAAATTATTATTGGTTTGTGTTTTATGATTTTATTTTGTGATACTTTTAACAATTATTTCATTATGTTTTATGTAGGGTAAGAATGAAATCATCCTAAATTACAAGTGGAAGAACACCTCCAACAATGAATGGAATGATCATGACTACTAGATTTCTCCTAATTCACGTGATGTTTTTGGACCCCCACCAACTTTAGGCAATGGGGTTTAGATCAAGACTAGGATAATATAGGAGCATGATGACCCTAATGTATGGGGTAAATCATGAATTTATGACTTTTAATATTATTTTTTATTATATTATTATGTGATATAACTATTTTAGAAATTATGGAATGTAAAACCCTAAGCGGATAAAAGAGTTGAGTAATAAATCAAGGAATAAATATAGAAATATCAACAATCATTGATTTGTACCATAATTGATTTATTTTCTTCACCTATAAATAGAAATGAATTATAAAGGAGGTACTTAGCTTGAAAATATGAATGGAATAGACAAGTGGCAAGCTAAAATGTGGTGCAAGAATAGTGTAGGGTGTCATCAACAAGAAATAAGTGTCAGAGTCCTCTTTGGATAGTAGCATGGTCCCTTTTCCAATAGTGCACTGCACTAGTGTCCTCATATATCATGATAATGACCTTGAGTAGATAAAAGAGTGAGTTTGAAGGAGTATGTTTACCTTTTTCTTAGAATCTTGTGTCTGTATGACTGAGTATTGAGTCATTATATGTTCTGTGTTTTTGAATGATCATGATGTGAAACCTAAACCTCCATGTTTACTAGGGTTTTAAGGAACACAAGTAGAATTATAGTGGTGTTATTAGGGTAGGTTATATGTGACTTAAACACCATATATGTTGAGCATTGCATACATATCAATACCTCAAAAGGAGATCAAGTCCAATGTAGTTCTACCAATCTATGTGTTGGTGTAAGTACAAGTGAATACTATTATAAATGCCAATTTGAATGTTTTGAGTGTGGATTGAGATTTTAAACCTTAATAATCCAAGATTTAGGTTGTTTTAGATGGGTGTGCATAGAATCTGGGTAGAATAGGGATCAATGACCTTGATTTGCACAATTGTTTCTAAGTTTTTTCATGAGAATTGCATTTATTTTCCATCTAGGGGATAAATGAATAAGAGTGGTATTTATATACTTTTATGATGCTTTTTGAGACATGAAATGTGTCTAATTCAACCCTAAAATGCTTTGGGAGATATAAAAATGTTCATTGGGGGTAAATAAGGTTAAGGGTCAATAATGTTGCCCCTTTGTCAATAGCATAGTGTGTTATAGATCAAAGGGCATGTTATTATCTAGGTGGCTAGAATAGGTGAAAAAGGGTCCTAAATTTTGAGGTGATGGCTCAATGTTGCTTTTAATATATTAGGGCATGATCTAGATGCACATAAAAGCTATAAAATGATCAAAAGAGGCCCTAAGATAGGTTTATGGCTAAGTTAAGGATAGGGTGGTCTCAAGTGACACTCATTGCATTAAAATAACATTTTAGATGACTACATCCACCCTATTTATTTTTAAAATATAAATGGATAGGATAAAGGAAAGATAGACATACTTAGACTTACCTAAGAGGTAAATCCCATGAATATGGGTCTGAGTTTGCAAACTATGCTCCATTGCGTGTCTTATAAATGAAACATGTATGAATCAATCCTTACTTAAGAAATATCAAAATTAAAGACAAAATTGATTAAATAGATGAGAGAGAGGAAAGGAATGAATACACCTCACTAGGTACATAACCAATGTAAAAACTTGGTGACATCATACATGTGTGTATATGGTGATCAAATAATGAATAGCTTGGATTAGGTTAATGGATTTCCCAATCCCCATGTGTGTGTGGATTAAGAACTCAAGTTGGTCTTGAATCCATCATTTCCCACCCCTACTCAGTGGATCATAATCTATGAATAATTTAGATTGGACTGATAATTTTTCTAACCCTCTCATGTAGGTGGCTCAAGAACTCAAGTAGGCTATGACTCTATCATTGCTTACCCATGTGTAATAAATGCATCTAAAATTAAAATTACATGATGTTGCTAAAATATATAAGATATCTCTAGGCCATTTGAAAACTCTGATATGTAAAACAACTCAAGGGCCACTAAACCACTCGGGAATGTAAAATGAATTTGGCCCACTCGAGAATGCCAACCACTGCAGATGGAATGAGGCATCAATATACTATAAACTTGGTGAAAAAATGGTGCACATGGTTCTTAAATTAAAAATTTGGAGAATGACATGGATTTGTCATTCTATCTTAGAGAACTAGTGCAAAATTGAGCATATAGAAACAATGTGCCACACACATGCCCCTAATTTTGATATCTATACATATAGGTTCTAGACTAAGTCATAATAATCTATGTCTGTGTATATTTAAAACTGAAATGGGAGTGATAATGTCACACATGATGCCCTTAATCTAAACAAACCTTTGTAATTTTATGTAGTAACTGAATATATATTGAGCATATCTGATAATCTATGATTGAGACTATGTAAATCTAAATTGTACCTATTGTATTTTTTTAACATTTCTAGAATTTTTTGTGTTTGAGGCTATTGAATAGTAGTATGGTCCCCTTTGCCAATAGTACACTACACTATATACCATTATACTATGATATTGACAAAATATGGTTTTTTTAGGAAAACTGAGACTGATCTAGGTGTGACTGTATTTTCCTGAGACTAAAATTTGTAATTTGTGTTTATGTGCTGAAAACAATGTTCTAGGTACGCTAGGATGGCCTGAACTATGTGATAAACCCCTGTGAATGCCCCTTATACCTCCATAATAACTATCCTTAAAATAAAATCTATGCATCATATGTGTTAGATTGAAAACATATGATATCTACATGATAAACCAATACAATGTGTGTACATGACATCAGAATGTAAAATAGTCTGAGCATAAGTTGGCAATGTACAGTGTATGTTAGATCTAGAATTCATAACATTATCAAGATAGATATAACAATGTCATCATGTCTATGAACAACACATCTAAATATAATCTAAATAAATTACTTAAGGGTATGGAGCATGATGTTCATCAAGGCACCCAAGGAGGAAGGCGAGATGCATGAGGTCCCTCATGGCATCACAACTAGATGTGAAATAAAAAATCAAGAGATAAGTGTCATGGCCATGACACATACATACAAATAGATGAGGCACATAAAGTAGGCCAAGGGGCCATAATACAAGGGACATGGGCACATGTCACTAAGTTTAAAAAATAAAAACATACAAGAATATGTTCAAATGTTTGTATACGTAAAGAGCACCCAAGGTTGAATTAAATCCACATGGAAGGACATGTTCAAATATCCACATACACAATCAAGAAACACACATAAGGCTATGGGTACTTGTATAAAGCATACATAGAATGAAAGGAATTGGATTAGAGCCATAGAAGAATGGCATATTCAAATTCCCTCAAGTAGATGTAAAAGCAAAGAGACATAATCAAATCTAAACTAGTAAATAAAGAAATAAAAGTATGCATAAGCATTTAGTACAAATAGATATAAGAGCAAATATGTACATAAGCTAAGTCTATAATATTAGTAATCATGAAAAAATAAATGTAGTATAAGATGATCAATATCAAGATATAATCAATGCTAAATCTATGATATAGAGTATAGAAATATATAACTTGGAAAATTGGAAGATATGTGTATAATTCCCCAAATGGGCTGATATGTCAATGTTGAATATGTGTATGTGTATGTGCCCCCAATGGGTGAATAGTATAAAATATGGATTTGGTTGGAGAACCTAAGTCTTGTAATACTCTGTGAACATGCAAAGGGAATAATTGAAGCATGTATGTATGATAAAACCAACTTCACTAACATAGATACCATATGTAGTACCTGGAAAATAGAAGTAATGTAAACATGGAAATGCATACAATCTGAAATTTGTATTTTTTAGTAAATATTTGAATGTTTTTCTATTTTTGAACATATTATATTATTTTTGTATTTTCAGATTATAATTTAGATGAAAGAAATAAGAAAATGAAATTATATAAAAGGAAAAAGATAAGAGAAACTATGTACAAGTAATATTGGAAGTAAATAAGATTATGTACAAATGAAATGTAGTGACTCTAAAGATCTAAGATCACATCCATAGGATGTGGATAGTCAAATGGTGGATCTGGTGGGAGGTCATCCAATGTCAGATACTGAATCTACCCAAACTCGAATAAATCATCATCATACCATTTTGTCTAGATAAGTATAGCCTTATCTTTGGCATTAGTTTTAATTATATGCATTCAGATAGCATGTTTCTCTACTGTGTAAGAAGACTCCAATGTGGTACCAAGGTAGACCACATTGGACCATTGGATGTATGTATGAAATCTATGATTTTCATCTAAGCCACCATGTAAAATGTAAATTGTGTCCCTCATAACTGAAAGTCAAACATCTATTTGTTTGATTAACTATGGTATCTATTGCCTATAGCCATGTACTACCAAGTGTAATTTGTATGTGATTTCATGTGTTCATGACAAAAAGTAGTGTGTTGACCACCTTAGGACCACATGCAATTGGTAATTTGATATGTCCTAAAGAGTCTTAACAGTGTATAGCATGTTATAGCTCCATCTCTTGGTGCCTTATGTGTTATAAGAATGACAAAGTACAAGTGTTGGGATTAGAATTTGTATCTATAGTAACATGAGGGATGTATTGGTCCTTAATGAAAGCCCTGATAGTTAATGTATCATTATTAAAATGTTGAGGTTAGTGAAGATTCCATCATGGTGCATGTACTAGTGAAGGTGGAGGCTATGTAATCTAGATAGTGCCCTGAGCTTTGTGTTTATTCAATTTATATTGTAATGTTGATCATGTATCATGTCTAGTAATCTTTTTAAAGAGACAAAATGGTCTATCATCCTAATGTGACAATAGGCTAATGAATTTTCATTGAACTATGGGTAATGTTATCAATCCTCTATCAAGTAATATATGTAAAATTAGTTGTGGTCTATCCTATGTAATGTTTGCCTAAATCTGGATAATTGGGTCAATATCAATAGATGTAACCATATGTACTAAGTGTATATAATAATCTACCTTTAACTACAAGTGAGTGTCTTAGCCTTGATCTAGATTATTTTGAGCTGGTGGTGATGCCTATGTAGGGAAGGTATGACTGCCCTAAAATCATCTCTATACTATCTAGGGCTTACTAGTGTGAATCTTAATCCACATAAATAATCATCAATGTTCATGGGTATTGTATTATCCTCTATGGTGGTTTGAGAACATGTATATGAGTTCTTAATGAATATTTCCTCTGAGTTAGTAAGTAATGGTAATTGTGTTATGGATATATCATCATCCCTCATGGGTGGGGGGATTACACTATAGGATGTTCATTATCCATCATGGGTGAAGGTAACTCTATTATAGGAGGATATGGAATAGGTACAAGAATAGTGGTACTAGATTCCCCAGCCTCATATGTATGCATAAGTTATATAGGATTCATGTGAGGTAGGTAATCTATAAGAATATGAGATGTCCCATTTGAATAAATACTTAGGGTAGTAGGCTTAGAAACTCTACAATATATAAATGGTTGATTATTAGTTGGACAAGTGTCTATCCATCATGTAAAAATTTGATGCATATGTGCAAGGTAGAGGGTACTACTTCCATGGCATGTATCCAAGGTCTCTCAAGTAATAAATTATAATGTAAATGATTAGGCATCACCTAAAACTATGTGGTTAGGGTTTTTATCCTGACTGTGATATCCAAAGTGATAAAACCCAATCCCTATTGGATAATGTCATCAAAACCTCAAATTTTCTTATATGTATTTTGAATATATATTATATCAATCCCCATAGTCTGTAAGAACATGAGGCTGCATATGTTAAGACCTAAACCACTATCAATTAGAACTTGTTTAATAATGGTGATTTTAGTTTGTACCTAAATGAAGAGTAATAGATTATGATCAATAATTATCTAGGGAAAATCCTCATTGTCAAATATATAACATCCTCAATGTCATTTATATTATTCATGACATATGAAAAATAATCCAACACTATAGCATGAGGAAAAGACGTATGATTGAGTGTTTGAAAAATAATGTCTTTAAAGATGGTTGCATGTTGAATAAATTTTAATATGGAAATCTCGGTTGGTGTATTTCTCAAATGATCAACAATATCACTTTTCATTGATCCCTAGGTCCCATTGTATTGTGATTGGGATGAGAAGAGATTATGGGATTATGATATTCTTGTATAAGCTAAGGAGGCATCCAATTTTGTACAGTAACAGCTCAAACTTTGGGATCTACTATTTCCCAATGGTGAGTAGTATAAATGGGATGGGAGCGAAGGCAATTAATGGGTCTAGGTGGAGGAAGAATAAAAGGAGATATTAAGCCCTCTGTCATCGAGTAGTAACCAAAGGTAAGTTGAAATTGGCCATGAAATAATTCTCTCCATATAAGGGGGGCCCAAGATGAGGTGGACCAATGTATGAAATAAGTTGAGTTATAACATAATCCATGAGAGGAGTGACATACATTTGCATCTTTATACAAATGGTAGGTAATAAGCATGCAAGACAAATCATAATACTTTATACCCAAAAGTATAAAATGGATTTAGTCATTGTGATCATGATGAAGATTGAAAAATGGGAAAATTTTTAAAATAATAAAGGATAACCCTAATGGTACACTAGGGCTTTAAGCAATATATTCAAAGTAAGTCAGGTTCACCAAATAATTTAACTATTTTGGTAATTATGGAATGTAAAAACCTAAGTAGACAAAAGATATTATTAATAAATTAGAGAATAAATATATTAATATCAAAATCCACTAATTTATACAATAATGGATTTATTTTATTAGCCTATAAATAGCAATAAATTATAAAGGAGGTACTTAGTTGGAAAATATGACTAAAACATATAAGTGGCAAGCTAAAATGTAGTGAAAGAATAGTGTAGGGTGTCATCAATAGGATACAGGTGTCAAAGTCCTCTTCATATAGTAGCATGGTCCCTTTTCTAATAGTGCATTATGATAGTGTCCTCATGTTCCATGCTAATGACCTTGAATAGATAAAATAGTGAGTTTATGGGAGTATCTTCACCTTATTCTGAGAAGTTTATGTCTATATGACTAAATCAAGAGTCATTGTCTATTCTATGTTTTTTATTGATCTTAATGTGAAACCCTAAGCCTTCATTTTTGTTAGGGTTTTGAGGAATACAGGTATAATTAGTGTGGAATTATTAGGGTAGGTTGGATGTGACCTTAATACCCCATGTGTTGAGTGTTGCCTACATACCAATACCTCAAAAGGGGATCAAACCCAATGTAGTTCTCCCAATCTAAGTGTTGATGCAAGTATAAGTGAATTATAGTATGAATCTTGGTCTAAATGTTTTGAGCGTACATTGAGATTGAAAACCTAAGTAATCTAATATCTAAACTGTTGTAAATGGGTGTATGTATAAGTAAGGTAGAATAAGGGTCAATGACCTTGATTTGTAAAATTATTTGTGATCTTGTTCATGAGAATTATATCTATTTTCCCTCTAAGGGATAAATGAATTAGAGTGGTATTTATATAGTGTTATGGTGATTTTTAAGACATGAAATGAGTTTAGACCAATCCTAAAATTCTTTGGGAAGACAAAAGATATTCTTTAGGGGTAAAAAAGGTTGATCATCAATAGTGTTGCCCCTTTGCCAATAGAGTAGTGCATTATAGACCAAAGGGTTGTGCTATTATGCAAGTGGATGAAACAGGTGAAAAAGGGTCTTGGATGCCTAGTTGATGAATTAATTTTGCTTTTAGTAGATTTGGGCATGGACTAGATGCACATAAAAACTAGAAAAAGATCAAAAGAGGCCCTAAGATAGGTCTAGGGATAAACTAAGGATAGGGTGGTCTCAAGTGACACTCATTGCATTAAAATGACATTTTAGATGAATAAATTATGAATCTCACATTATATCATATTATTTTAATATCGTGTTTAATTTATTATTCTTCGGTTACATGTTTAATTTATGTTTGCATTCAGATTTTTTGCTTAAAATTCACAATTAGACTATTTTTATTTTAGTGTAAAGGGTTATGATTGGCATTAACATTATAATTAAAGGATTATATGTATAATAATTATAAATTTATAATGTAATAATATAATTAATAATATTAAATAATTTTAATTAACTAAAAATTAATATATTTTATTAAAAATTAACTAAACGCTTTTTTTTAACATTATTATAAAAACTAAAATTGAAATAAGTCACATTTTAAGTTGACCCAGTGTCACACTTAAATTTGGAATTAGTGTCACACGTAAATCCCCTTTACTTCAAACATAATGTCACTTTATGTCGAACCTAGTGCCACACTTAAAGTTAGACCTAGCATCACACTTAAAATTGTACCTAGTATCACACTCAAAGTCACTTTAGTAATGGATTTTAAATCACATTTAATGACAAAATTAAATTCACATTCAATGGCACATTAGATTTATATTACATTTACTAGATTTTGAGTTGCATTTAAAGATGATTTTAAAGTCACCAAGCAACGTTAGTAGAACTAGTCATGGTGATGTTGAAAATGTCACCCTAAAGACTTAGTAAAGTCACCCCAACATCACTCAAATGATGTTAGCAGGTGGCATTTGGATAACTTTAATGTCATTTTTAGGGTGTATTTAGGTCATTGTAGTATTTATATAATTTAAATTTGGAATTAGAGACAGATGAAAGATACATGTCTGACTTTGAATCTAACTTTAGGAATAAATTTGGCCTTAAATTTTTTTTTATTTTGTGACTTTAAGGTAACTTAAAGGCAAATTTAATTATGACTTTAAAAAATCACAATGTTGTGAAAATGCATTTCAAGGATTTTATATCCAACTTTTTATTCTTATAAGGAATGTGCATATGTGTTTTACAACCAAATATATGAAAATTAAAAATAGAAGGATTATACCCTGACCATAGTTCTTTTGGAGTGATTCCACTAAGATATTTTTTGGATGCATAATTCAATAAAAAAAAGTGATGTGAAAAATAATTCTACACAATATAGACATACCAAGTGGCCATCATTCAACATGGACCGATCATTGATCCACTAAACCATTTTATTGCATCATGTACGGAGAAGTCAATTATCTCTAAATGTCATGATGCTTAATAAATACAAAGAACTCATTATTGGTTTATACCCAGCCCTTTGATCTAAGCATATGACATGTATGTGATAATTATATTATCATTTTACTAGAGCTTTGAATTCATTAAATATCTCAAAGGTTTGATATTTGGTCTTCAAATAATACATCCACATATTTTATGTGTGGTCATTAACAAAAATATGAAAATACTTGAAACCACTTACACTAGGAGTGAAACTTATGCAAAGATCAGTGTGCTCTGAATCTAATGGACCAATTTCTTATTATGTACTAGTAATAAAAGGATATCTATTATGTTTTATAGATCAAAAACTATAGCATAAATCATTGGTCTTATTCAGTGATGGTAGGACTCTCACCATATCATGTCTACTAAGTGCAAACAAATGACCATATCTTTAATGTCAGATATTGGTTGATTCATTATACTTCATTTCCAAAGCTTGCATGGATTTCAAAATGAAATTGAGCTCAAACATTTTTCTAACTCCAAAAGCATGTGTAAAAAATTTAGAGGTTTTGTATTTATCTCAGATAAGACACCTTTTTACCATTTTGTGATTAAATTGAACCTTAAGGTTGTGATATAGCAATTGGCTAACTAATAATAACTTATTTGTTAAAACTAGAACACAAATAACTTATGAAATTTTACAAGATTTTTTTCCAAGTGACAAGAAAACATCACTTAAACCTTGGATGTTGTAGGATGAATCACCTCCCAAAGAGACTTTATTGCATGATGAAGAATAGAGTAGCAAACCAATATTTAAGTTTAGTCATATGATTTATGGCATCAAAGTTTATGTACCAAAATAAATTTTGTGAGGGATATTCTCATTCATTTGTGTAGCCTAACTATTCATGTGTCTTATGGTACCAAAGTCCACGTATCAGACTGAATTTGGATGAGGGATCTCCTCATTAGTCTATGTATAATAAACATAATCCTTCTCTGAATAATTATTGTCTTCAACAATATTACCATGTTAGTGTTGTGTGGAAGACTTTTTATTTCAACTACATTGGTATTGTGGCTTCTTATTTGGTCCTTGTGGTTGTATGACCCATTTTTTATGCATTGTAGCAATAGTTCTTAAGCTCATGCCTATTCTTTCCAAATATGAGGCATGTCTTTTTTCAATGTAATGGTTCTCATAATATTATTTTTACTTAAGAGGATAATTTTTAGGCCTCGTGGGCTTCTTTATCTTATGATGTATGACCAAGGTATGATCCTCCTCAGTCTATTATTCATCATGCATAGATTCTTCCTATTGTAACATTTTGACTAACTATTGGAATGTGGGTTTTTTATTAGAGATGTTCAACAACATCACTAAAACATTGTATGTGTATGGAAATGATCTTGGGATAATGGGTACAAGACATAAATATGTCACATTTTTTCCTAATGCTTATAGAAAGGTCTACAACTCAACAACTCAACGGATAAAGGCATCAATTTTCTCGCCAGTCTTCATTTTAAGGTAGTGCAACTGAGTTTTTAAGTACAAAACTTGGTTTTAAATCTTCACATAAAACATGACACTTGTATTATCCCATGTGTCATTGGAAACTATAAAATATTGGATATAGGTTTGGACTTCATCTGACAAACCAAATATTATTAGCAATTTCACCTTATGATTTGTTTTGTCAAATTTTAGATTCTGGCCAACATCATTTTTAGGTTTTTTGAACCCACCCTCAACAATGATCCATAGGTCTTTGAACTCAAGCTGAGTTTTGACCTTCACTTCTAAGAAACACAATTATTTCCAAAGAGAAGTTGAGGATCTAGTATAAATATCTTAAAATCATAATTAACCATGATTTTACAATGGTAAAACTCATAAAACAATTAATTCCAACAAATTCCAAAAAAATCACAACTAACATAGATAAGGTATTATGGACTAACAGAAAAAAATTCAATTTGTGACTCAATTCTAGAAAAATAAAATTGAAAATAACTTGACTCAAGGATTTGTAAAGACCTAAACCATCTAGTTCAAAAAAACAATTAATAAGTTAACACTATAAGAGATGTAAGAAAATCCTTTTGGGAATTATTTTACATTGATATACTAGACATTCTAACAACTTTTTGGTAAAAATTACACCTAGAGCTAACGATGTCAAATTAATTTGATTATAGGTGAATTTTGTGAAGAAAAAAATGTGGCAGACTATAATGGTTGTAGGAAAATTATGTTCAATGATGTTTAAGAATGTCTTTATAGACCTCTAAGAATTTTTTCAACCTCTGGGTCATCCTAATTTAAAAGCTACACAATTAATTTTCTCAAGGTTTATTTAAGGGGAATGATTAAATTTAAACATAAGTTTTTAATATATATATATATATATATATATATATAAACTCTCATGTTTTTCTATAATTTTTTATAAACAATAGACTTCATAAAAACAATATGGTAAAAAAATATCTTTCCTCAATAGCATGCTTCTTCACTTAGCATTTTGACAAGTATTAGGCTCTTTGTTGCCCCTGGGGATTTTTACTGCTTTCACACCTTCACAAAATTTTGTTTGTTTTCATAAGAATACATATATATACAAAATTTTATTGCACTTGCTTCTTGGTGTTTCATACATATTTCAAGCACTTCCATTGTGACATATGGTCTTTTTAATTCATAGAGCTTCTATCTAAGCTGCACTTTTAGAAGCTTCAATCTATTTTTTTATTATTGTTTATTGGTATGCACCTTCAGTTGCACTGCCACACCTCACTTATGAATCTCTCATTTGGATTCATAAGCTACTTATGGAGTCATTTGGAACTTCTCCTCCTTGGCTCTGCTCTTCCCAAAATATTCATCTCCCTAGCTCTTCCTAATATTATCCTCATTTTAATGCCACTTGGGATAGATATTGGATTGCATTGATGCATTGTTCAATAAGAATACATACAATATTTATGCAACCTTAATATGTTTACACCCAACCAAAATAACAAAAGTTGTTATTTACAATCAATGTTACCTGTATAGAATAACAAACTAATGATAGGAATACTAACAACCTATGATAATAGTTTATTATCTCCTATCAATGATGTGTTAAATATTAATTATCTAAAAAATAAATCTCAATAATTTGAGTCAAAAGGCAATCAAGAATGTTTTCAACTTCTTCTAATTCCTTACAAGTATTTCATTTTTATTAAAATTTTGGATCCAAAATTACATTACATATTGGAGTTTACAAGCTTTACAAAGGAAAAATAAACATTATGTTATTTTGAAGAACATATTCCAAGCTTCATAGTATTTTAGGCATTCACAGAAGTTGTAGATAAATACAAATTTATAGCTGGTACCCTATCATTTTCTTGAGCAACCAGCCACCATTCAGTTGTTTCTTCATCTATTTTTTTGTTGCTCTATGTTTTCTTAGTTTGCTTCTTGTTCAAGAGTTCCACGATCATCATTTGAGAAACATATAAGGAGATAGCTACCTGAAGATTCAATGTTTACATCAACTCCTCATTTTTCACTTGATCTCTACATTGGTCGAGTTCAAGAATTTACTTTCTTTTTTATTCTGTTAATTTATTTGTTCATTAGAATAGATTTTTTTTGTTAGATTACATTACATTCCAAAAATATTTATTTAGACACACTCCAAAAATAAAGCATCTCCTCTCTCTCTTCTTACATCAAAAAATTAATTAGATTAGATATTAGAGTATACATGATTTATAGAGCCACAGTTAGAACTATATTATTTTTAAGAGCTTATCCCAAGCTTCATACTAGTCTAGGCATTCATACAAGTTGGAGAGATATACGAATTTATAATGAATACTTTGTCACTTTTTTGAGCAACTAGTCACTGTTCAATTATATATTCCTCCAATTTTTTATTGTTCATTTTTTTCTTTATTTTCTTTTTGTTAGAGATCATTATTTGAGCAACATATAAAGAGATATCTACCTAAGGATTCAACATTTACATCAACTTCATCTTCTTCACTTGATCTCTACATTGGTCAAGTTAGAGAATTTATTTTCTTCTATATTTTGTTAATTTATTTGTTCATTAGATTGTATTCCTTATTTGTTAGATTACATTACATTCCAAAAATATTTATTCAGAAACACTTCAAAAATAAATTATCTCCTCTCTCTTCTTTCATTGGAAAAGTAATTTCATCATTTTAGTTGCATTCACACATTACAAATCTCAAATAACAATTCTGGCGAGGACCCAACGTCAAAGAATGAAAAGGAAATCCCAGTCCAGGAAAATATTCAAAACATGGAGATGGAAATTGATGAAGGATTCAACGAGCGGGAATTAAAGAGCCAAGAATACTTCTTTGAAGAAGCTAGAAATAGCCCAAATGAAAAGGCTGAGGACTGGAAAGGGAAGAAACAGAATGAGGAAATACACACTCCTTTGATTTGGGTTAACAGTAAAGCTGAGTCTTCTTCCCAATTAGATGCCTGGTTGTGTAGGGAGATCATTGATCTAAAGAAAAAAGCGGAAACATTGGAAGAATCTCTGAAAGCTGCTTGGAACAAAGTAAACGACATGGAAAATCAGTTAAGGGAGATCCCTGTGAAGCTTAAAGTTTATGAAAACAACCTCCGGGAGCTTATAAAGGATAACAGAAAGAAAATGGATGAAGTAACATCCAACATTTGTGCAGCTGCTATCAACATTGGGAAACGTGCCAATGAGGAGACGAAAGTAATAGAGGGCCCCTGCAAGAGGACAAGGCAAAGTTCTAGAAAGAAAGACACACAAAAAGGAGGCTTGCTGGAGGCTTCCACCAAGGAAATTGCTTTGAAAGAAAAAGAAGCCATGAAGTTGATTCTGGAACTGGATGAATAATCTGGTCCTTTTTTTCGGTTAAGAAACTAGTATTGATCTCTGGTTTTATTTTGCTAGTTCTCTGATTGTTGTTCTTTCAGACTTTTGTTTTTTGGGTCTTGTTCAGTTGTATCTCTATGGTTTCAGGACCATTCTAAATCTATTTTTACTACCTCTATGTAGTGTTTTTAAGGCGTTGCCTGTGGGCTTAAATTGCTCTTTTTTTGCTCTTTGTTAAAGGGTTTCGGGGCCCCTTCAAAACCTGCTTTTACCTCTAATCTAAAACAATAGTTTTCACATTAGATCTAAGATAGATAGTTGAACATTACAATTATCTACATCCAACTAGTAATATTTAATGTTAAGTTTATATAGCACACATTCGTATAACCAAACAAACCCAACAAATATGCATACACAAAAATTAAAAAATCAAAAAAAACGTATCTAGAATTGTTTTTCTTCCTTGCATACTAAATAAAGTCATTTTAATACATAAATAAAAATTTTATATCTACAATAATTGAAATACACATCATTACATTTGCATATAAATTTCATTAAATAATCAAAAACCTAAAAACTTGCATATGAACTTGCGTACACAAAATAGATATTGAAGATTTAGAATTTGCTTCACATATACAAAATCTAAATTTTGGATATAGTTTTCCCATTTTTATAGTCAATATATAAATTTCATATTAGATTTTCATTCCATTCATACTAATAAGATAGAAACAATAATATTCATTTTAGTGCATGTAGGCAAATTTTTGCATCTTAAAAATTAAAGAAAAAGTTAAATATAAACAGTCACATTGTTAGTTCAAATTTTGATTTTGATTAACATTGCATTCATAAAATCTCAAGAAAAGGACCAAAAATATAAAAATATTTCATTTTTTTTGTTTCCAATATTTTAATTTCAGCAAGTAGCATAGTTTATTTCAATTTGTAAATCCTTATTGGAAACTCAAAAAAGGCCAAAATCAAATCCTTATCAAAACAAGGACAAGTATAAAACCTTGTTACAACACAAAATTAAACTTTCAAATTGAAAATTGCACATCCAACAAATCAAATCAAAACAAGTAAAAAAAAATTCAACTTCCAAACAATGTTACGTCACTCTTGGATGACACTCCCAGAATAAACCAATCTTAACAAAATAGAAATATTTCCTAGATTACCTGCTCTCATACAAATGAAAAATACCCAGTGACATTAACTCATAACTTAGAATAGAATTTTTCTATTTCACTCTTCTCCCCAACCTCATTATCAACCAACTTAAAACTCTTGATGATCAAAATTGTCCAATATAAGTCCAAGTAGTGAGACCCATCTGCATTTTAAGCCATCAAATCCAACACCCTAAAAATATGAGCATTTCCCTCTTTTCTCCTCAAGTCTGGCTTCAGCATATCCCATTCATTTTTTGGATGATTTTTTCTAGCCATAACCAACATAACCAACCTGATAGATCCAACCAAATCCAAAGCTTCCTTCGACCCAGTGTTTCCCTAATTCCTAAGCTTACTATCAACCAAGAATTATGTTACCTTGTCCTTATCTATTGAGGATTATTGTAACTCTATCACTTTTTAATTAATCACCTTAAATGATAAATATGATGCAGATGAACTATTTTGGTATCGCCATGAGCATCATTTCCCACCTATCATTCAAAACCTTGCTCAAATAACTCAAAATAACTAACCAACCCTTCTCATTCAAATCCCTCAACTAAATTAACCCAAACAACTAAACCACTAGACCACTCATCTCATTATCCTTTTATCAGTTGTCTCGATCAGACCTCAAGATATCAAGTACACAAAGTTTAGTGTGTTGCTTTCCACATGTACATTGGTATATGAAATTAAGGATGCATATGGTAAACTATTAAATGAAGGTAAGTTTTTATATAAAAACAAATTTGAAAAAATATGTAATGTCTTAAGATGTTAAGTTTTGTATTCTAACTTTTTTTTAACAATATAGTATAAATATAATTGTGTGCAAGGGGTTCCCTATGATGAGAGGGATAACCTAAGGAAAAAATTGAAAGATGCTTTTCCACAATCAAACTAAATTTTTTTATGAATTAAATTACTTTGTTTTGTAACTTAGTCATCTTTTCTTTAATTTGTATTAATAAATGTTGTATATTTTAGAATTCTATCTTTTTTTTATGTTTACTAACCAAGATTATACTTTTTAGTCATTTTAAATCCCTCTTATTACAAATTTGATCCTTGGAGGAGGCTTATTGATTATTGAGATAGTACTAACCATCTAGGTTGAGTAAACCTATAATAAAAAGTTATACAAACTTGACTTCAATAGGGGAAAAGGTGACCAATCCTATAGGGCATATGTATTTCAATGGAGTATATTCCTATTTAGAAAATATCATAGTTTTATTTATTTTCCACAAATAAATATCTAAGTTTCAATTTTTTATTACAATATCTTTGATTTTTATATTTTCATTTCCTAGAAAGAGGAGGATCGTGATGAGCTTCTCCAACCTTAGCACAAGGGCCACATCTATACTTACTAATATCGTTCTCTACAGAAAGAAATGGTAGCAAATGGAATCCAACTAAAATAAGTACACTATTCAAATTGATTGTAAAATATATTTAAAATTTACTTATAGACTAATATTGGTTTGTGTTTTATGATTTTATTTTGTGATACTTTTAACAGTCATTTCATTGCATTCTATGTAGGGGAAGAATGATATCATCCTAAATTTCAAGTGGAAGAACACCTTCAACAATGAATGGGATGATCACAACTATTAGGGTTTTCCTCATTCAAGTGATGTTTTTGGACCCCACTAACTTTAGGCAGTGGGGTTGGGATCAAGGCTTAGATAATGTAGGAGCATGATGACCCTAATTTATGGGGTCAATCATGACTTATGACTTTAAATATTATTTTTTATCATACTACTATGACTCTCACAGTATTATCATATTGTTTTAATATCATGTTTAATTTATTATTGTTCGATTACATGTTTAATTTATGTTTGTATTCAAAAAATTTACATAGAAAGTCACAATTAGAAATGTTTAATTTATGTTTGTATAGTGTTACCATTATAATTATAGGATTATACATATAATAATTATAATTTTATAATATAAGAACATAATCTCATAATTAATAATATCAAATAATTTTAAATAGCTAAAAATTAACATATTTTATTATAAATTGATTAAAAGCTATTTTTTTTTAACATTATTATAAAAATTAAAATCTAAATCAAGTCACATTTTAAGTCGACCTAGTGTCACACTTAAAGTTAGAATTAGTGTCACATGTAAATTCCCCTTTAATTCAAACTTAATGTCACTTTATGTTGGACCTAGTGCCACACTTAAAGTCAGACCTAGTGTCACACTTAAAATTTGACCTAGTATCGCACTTAAAGTCACTTTAGTAATGGATTCTAAATCACATTTAGTGATGAAATTAAATTCACATTTAATGGCACATCAAATTTATATTCAAATTTACTAGATTTTACGTTGCATTTAAAGATGATTTTAAAGTCACCAAGCAATGTTAGCAGAGTTGGTCATGGTGATGTTGGAAACATCACCCTAAAGACTATTGTATAGTCACCCCAACATCTCTCACATTACTTTATCAGGTGGCATTTGGGTAATTTTATTGTCATATTTAGGATTTATTTAGGTCAATGTTGTATTTGTATAATTTAAATTTGGAATTAGAGAGAGATGAAAGATACATGTCAAAATTTGACTCCAACTTTAGGGATAAATTTGGCCTTCAATTTTTTCTTATTTTGTGACTTTATGGTAACTTAAAGGCAACTTTAATTATGACTTAAAACAATCAAAATGTTGTAGTGAAAATGCATTACATGGATTTTTTAACCAAATTTTTCTTCTTATATGGAATGTGTATGTGTGCTTTACAACCAAAAACATGAAATTAAAAAATAAAAGGCTTATACCCTGACCATGCTTCTTTTATAGTGATTCCATTAAGATATTTTTTGGGTGCATGATTTAAAAATAAAAGTGGTGTGCAAACTAATTCTACCCAATATAGACATACCAAGTGGTCATCATTCAACATGGACTGATCATTTCAATAATGATATAGATGTGTTACTCCTCTAAACCATTTTTCTGCATCATGTAAGGAGTAGTCAATTATCTTTAAATGCCATATTACTTAATAAGTGCAAAGAACTCGTTATTGGTGTATACCCAACCCTTCGATCTGAGTGGAGGACATGTATGTGACAGCTATATTATCACTCTACTAGAGCTTTAAACTCATCAAATATATCAAAGGCATGATATTTGGTCTTGAAATAATACGCCCACATATTTTATGTGTGGTCATCAACAAAAATATGAAAATACTTGAATCCACTTATACTAGGAGTGAAATTTTTGTATAGATCAGTGTGATTTGAATCTAATGGATCAATTGCTTGATATGTACTAGTACTAAAAGGATCTCTATGTTGTTTTCT
Organism: Torreya grandis; assembly: GCA_037957365.1. Taxonomy (NCBI): domain Eukaryota; kingdom Viridiplantae; phylum Streptophyta; class Pinopsida; order Cupressales; family Taxaceae; genus Torreya; species Torreya grandis. Next base: position 1,166,408 of record JARHVA010001339.1, read on the forward strand.
AGCTAAAAAACTATATCACAAATCATTGGTCTTATTTAGTGATGGTAGGACTCTCACCATAACATGTATGCTTAATGTAAGCAAATGACCATATCTCTAATGCCATATATTGGTCAATTCATTATACTTTGTTTCCAAATCTTGAATGGATTTTAGAATGAAATCATCTCAAAAAAATTTCTAACCCCAAAATCACATGTAAAAATATTTGAGGTTTTGTATTTATCTCGGATAAGACACATTTTTACCATTTTGTAATCAAATTGAACCTTCAAGTTGCGATCTAGCAACTAGATAACTAATAATTTCATTGTTAAAACTAGAACATAAATAACTTAAGAAATTTTTCAATAATATTTTCCAAGTGGCAAGAAAACATCACTTAAATATTGGATGTTGTAGGATGAATCATCACCCAAAGAGACTTTGTTGCATTATGAAGAATGGTTTAGAGAAGCAAACCAATATTTATTAGTCATATGCCTTATGGCATCAAAGTCCACTTACCAAAATAAATTTTATGAGGGATATTCTCATTCATTTATGCAACATAATTATTCGTGTGCCTTGTGGCACTAAATTCCATATACCAAACTGAATTAGGATGAGGGATCTCCTCATTTATGTATGTAGAATAAACATAATCCTTATCTACAGAATTCTTGTCTTTAGAAATATTACCATGTTAGTATTGTGTGAAAGACTTTTTATTATAATTACATGAGTATTGTGGCTTCTTATTTGGTCATTGTGTTTATATGACCCATTTTTTTATGTATTGTACCAATAGTTCTTAAGCTCATGCCCATTCTTGCCAAATATGAAGCATGTATTTTGTCAATATGAATGGTTCTCATATTGTTATTGTTACTTAGGAGGATCATTTTTATGCCTCATATGATTCTTTATCTTATGATGTATGGAAAAGGTATGATCCTCCTTAGTATATTGTTCATCGTGCATAGATTTTTCCTATTGTAGTATTTTGACCAATTGTTGGAAAGCGGGGTTTTTATTAGAGATGTTCAATGATGTCACAAAAACATTGTATGTGGATGTAAATTATTTTATTATAATGGGTACAAGAGATAAATTTCTCATATTTTCACTAATGCTCATAGTAAGGCCTACAAGTCAACAACCCAATGGATAAAGGCATCAATTTTCTCTCTAGTCTTCATTTTAAGGTAGTGCAACTGAGTTTTCAAATAGAAAATTTGGTTATAAATATTCACATCATACATGACAACTATATTATCACATGTGTAATTGGAAATTATAAAATATCTGATATAGTTTTGGACCTCATTCATCAAACTAAATATTATTATCAGTTTCACATTCTGATTTGCTTTGTCAAATTTTTGATGTTAGATAATATCATTTTCAGGGTTATTAAACATTCCCTCAATAACGATCCATATGTATTTGAACTCAAGGTGAGTTTTGACCTTAATATTCCAATAAAAAAAATTATTTCCATGCAGAAAATAAGGATCTAGCATAAATATCTTAAGATCACTAGTAACCATGATATTACACTAGTAAAATTCACAAAATAATTAATTCCAGCAAATTCCAAAAAGGTCACAACTAACTTTGATAAGGTATTATGGACTAACAGAGAAATTTTTAACTTGTGACTCAACTCTGAAAAAATAAATCTGCAAATAACTTGACTCAAGGATTTGTAAAGACTTAAACCACCTAGTTTGCAAAAACAATTAATAAGGTAACACTATAAGAGATGTAAGAAAATCCTTTTGGGAATTATTTTACACTGATATTTTAGACATCGTCACAAAAAAATTTGTAAAAAATTACACCTAGAGCTAACAATATCAAGTTAATTTGATTATAGGGACATTTTCTAAAGAAAAAAATGTGGCAAACTATAATGGTTGTAGGAAAATTATTTTGGAGGATGTTTAAAAATGTCCATACAAACATTTGAGAAATTTTTTAACCTCTAGGTCATCCTAATTTAAGAGCTAAAAAATTAATTTTCTTTGGGCTTATTTAAGGGAAATGGTTAAATTTAAATATAAATTTTATAATTGATCGTGTGTATATATATATATAATTTAATTAACTCATTTTTATAATAAATTTTCATAAAAAAGAGACTTCATAAAAATAATATGGTAAAAAAAATATCTTTCCTCGATAGCATGCTTCTTCACTTGGCATTTTTACAAGTATCAAGCTTTTTGTTGCCCTTGAGGATTTTTACTGCTTTCACACCTTTACAAACTTTTGTTTCTTTTCGTAGGGGTGCATATAGCTATAATAAAAAAATTCACTTGCTTCTTGGTGTCTCATAAATATTTGGGGCACTTCCATTGTGACCTACGATATTTTTATTTCATAGAGCTTCAAGCTAGGTTGCACTTTTGGAAGCTTCAACCTATTTTATTATTATTATTTATTGGTATACACCTTCGATTGCACTGCCACACCTCACTTATGAAGCTTAAATATAACACTCATTTGGCTTAATGAGTTTCTTATGGAGTCATTTAGATCTCCTTCTCCTTGGTTCTACTCTTCCCAAAATATGCATCTCTTTAGCTCTCCCTAATATTATCCTCATTCTAATGCCACATTAGGATAAATATTAGATTGCATTATGATAAATTAAGAAAAATAATGCATATAAGCAATGGATCTAGATATGAGATCAAGAGCAAAGACATACATGAAACCAACACAAGATATACATGGGAAAACTTCCAAGAGGTAAAAAACCACAAAGATTATTCATATTATGAGAAACTAACAAGTACCCAATACAGTCTTTCTTCCTCTCACTTCTTCTCAATCAATATTCACATAACTTGAAAATTTGTTCTCCACATTTCCTCATTTGTTTTAACTCTCATTTTTTTCATTGCATCTTATAATATAAACTCTTTATTATATAGGCAAGGTAATCTGACCATTATAATGTGATCTTTTCCAACCACCACATTAATGGATCTAACCTCTCTAGAGGTCACTTAATATATTTTATTATTTATTTACATAAGAATAAACTCATGATAAATAATAAATATATTATTATTTAACCAATGTAATTAATGTATTAAAGGTACATAAATAACATCACTTAACAATTAACTATTCTTATACTCTCCCTTAATGTTAAGTGGGTATACATGACATAATAACCTTTATAACAATGAATTTATACTCCACAAACCATCCACATGATGAGTTTTAGGAGGTAACAACATAATGAACTTACACTCCATGAACCATCCACATGATGAGTTTTAAGAGGTAATAATTGAAGGAAACATCCATAATCATGTTATAGTCACTATAGACACCTAAATTTCATTTAGTGTCAAAATACAATGAAATCTATTTAATAATTCTTATTAAATTCATAAATCACATTTCTTCTCAAATTCAAATAATTGAATAATTAAAATATTAAATAAATCAATTATACCTTAAATCCTTATTTTAAATTAAAAAATCTAGATTTTACACTTCATCCAAACATCTTTCACCTTTTTCTCCCTCATTCCAGTCTCAACCTCTTATGACTCATCCCCTGAGTTGTCAAGCAAATTAACTTAGTATTTTTGAGTCAGCTAACCAACCCCATGCTTTTCTTAACCATTTTAAAATGATCTTCATCCTCATGGGTGATGGCTAAGCCATCATTGATCATTTGGATCATTGAAAAACTCCAAAATATCCTTCACCACCATTGGATCATTTTATAAAAATCTATAAATACACTTGTAAATCTCTATTTTCAAACATCACAATCACAAATCTTGAAAAAGAGTGCACAAAATCTAGAGATCACAATCACAAATCCTGAAAAAGAGTGCACAAAATTTAGAGATCACATCACACAATCAAGAAATCAATGCTCCACACACAAGTGAATCAAAGTGAATCAAAGACTTCTTTTTTTGCACCAAAATTTTTCTCATTATGTTTTGCATTGAAGGAGTGAGCACCACATATTTTAAAGATCAAATCGAATGTATATCGTAATGGAGAAAGCTTGTACATTCAAAGCGTAAAGTTTGTGATTATTATTTTCTTTGTTTGTTGATCTACCATAATTTAAATTTTAGCTTAGATTAGAATTAATTTACTTTATTTGCATGTCTAAACTCATTTCATATATTTATGACACGCTCAATGGGACCTTTCTCACATCTTTTTATCTTTTGATCATCGTTCTTTGCACTTAGATAGCATTTCTCTTTTGATTTGTGTTATTTATATTTGTAGTTTGCATTTAATCTTGATTTTTTAAGTGTTGGTACGAGCTATAGGTTGCTATTAGTTATTTTCTATTTACATATGTGCATTTTATGCATAACATTGAATTTGAAAGCAAAAATAGTGAAATTGTAAACCATAATAGTGAAATTGTCCTTTTTCTTGCTTTTTTAATGTTTTTGGTGTTGTATACAGATTTAACAATATTTTTGTCTAAAAATAGTGATTTTGTCATTATCACAAGTTATTTGGTCATTACCTATAGTCATTTCATCACTTTTAACAATTAATTCATCATTTTCTACAGTGAAATTGCCTTTTCCTGAAGCAAAATCATCATTACTTGTAGCGAATTTGTCTCTTTCTATAGTGAATTCATCACATTTGGAAGCGAAATCATCTTTTAAGCTGGGCCTATTTATTTTCTATTTTTTCTTTCTATCTTTTTCTGAATTGATTTTATTTTAATTTCACTTTTCTAATATGTCTGTGTAACAATGATTTCATAATAGAGAGGTGTTTTTCACTTGTTTTTCCTATTTTTTCACTTGTTCTATTATAAGTTACCTCATTTTCTAGACAAAGCAAACATTTTAACAACTTATTTGCAGAACACTTAACAAAGAAGATCAGCAAAAAGAATCATTAAAAAGCCAATTTCTTGTTACTAACGTTTTTCATTTTTATTTTCAAATTTCTTAGTAATTACATCACTTTTTGTTTCAATATTTTTGTTTGTGATTGTCTAAATTGAATATGATCTTTCTTTGGCATTACATTGGTCATGAGATACTCAAAAATAAGAAATATTTCCATAATTATATATTTTATCCAAGTAATATCCATGTATGCTCTTTTATTGGCATTACATTGGTGATGAAACTCAAAAATTAGAATGAATATTTACTTTTTTTTGCTTTTTTTATGGGCTCTATTAACAATGGATTTTATCATCATGCAGTAAGCCAAACCCCATTTATTGATGGGGTATATAAATTGAGATCCAAATGTTTTAATTATCTAAGTGATTATGTGTTTTAAGCACATCATGATTTGAGGGGATTTCATGCTCCAATACCTAAAGTTTTAATAGCTATCTCAAAATCTGATCATCATTGATTATCAACACACTAAAACCTCTATGACTGTGTTGAGAACTTTGAGATACGAACTAATATTTTGCATCAACTTTATTGATTTCTTCCATAGTTTTTCCCCCTAAATAAGATTGTTTAAACCTTAAGCCTAGGAAAACCTCTTTTGTATTCAAATTTAGTGCATTAGTTATTAGTTAGCATTGAGAAGTTATCATCCACACACCTTCAAAATTAGACTCAGTGGGCCATGAGAACAATAGAATCCTCCATGGTTAGTGCCTTAAAGTATTAGGTCACAGTTGAGAGTTTAAATACTTGTTCACAACCCTTATCCTATTTTTTCACCTCTTATGTGTAATTTAAGATTATTTAGAATAAGAAATTTATTTATTGTTTTCTTGTGTATACCATGTGTTTCAAAATCTTTATTTTCAAACAAATTATTTTGAGTTTAAACTTTATCCTAAAAATAACAACTTTCTCTTTAAAATCTCAAAAGCATTTAGTTAGTAATCAAAATTTTAGTCACTTTGGTATTTTGATTTACTATAGTCTAATTTCAAGTCTTTTTCATTGTTAAGTCCTTCTTTAGAAAATATCACTCATTACAAGGCACATGGCTATGTGGAACAATTCAGTCACAAATTCAAATCTAAATAATCTTTGTCTTCACCTAGGATTTTATCCAACCAATTTTGATTCAAACACATATTTGAATTAACATCAAATCAATAATCCAATAGATCTAAATCAAAGTTTTAATGTCATTACAAACTCACCAATCAATCATCTAACAAATCCAAATCTGAGTTTGAATATGTATTCATCTTCATCCATAAATCAATTAGATCCAAACTTGAATAGTCATTCAAGTTTCTCAACCAACCAATTCAACCCAAACCACAATCAATTAATTTAAAACTTGAATACTTACTCATATTTACCTATAGATCAACATCCTAATTTTACTTTAGAGACAACATCAAATTGGTTTTTCAACTTTGATAGTCAAAATTCTTCAAATTCTTTTATAAGTGACACCCCATCCACAAATCAAAAGTCACCAATCATAGATAAAAATGCAATCACCTATCCATCTAGTTCCAACCTTAGCATTAATCTAAATCAAACTTTGGATTCATCTTCACTAACACTTTTGAATCTATATTTGAACCAAAACCCAATCACAAATTAGGCCCAAATTTAGTTAAATCCAAATATCTTCCATCAAAATCAACCTTTCAACTCCTACATCCTTCAAAACCAACCTTTCCAAATTTATCAAAATCAACCATTTAGTTCTACATCCAACCCATTTACAAACTTGAACCAAACTACATCAAATTCATATTTGTTCACAAACCCAATAGATTCAAGTCCATCAACCTTCACAAATCCACCAAATTCGAATAATTTCACCTTCAACACAAATCCAATAAATTTATCCTTCCAAGATCAAGCTACCTCTTTATCCCACTTCATTACTAGGGAATCCCAAAACATTCCACATCAACATCATCCTATCACAAGTGAGCCTCTTTTACAAAATCAAACAAGTCTCCCCTCCACTAGTTATAGCCTTGATTCTAACATCCTCTATCACTCTAACAAAGGGAATCTAATTCTAGCACCCCTACCATCTAATATCACTCCACCCCCAAAGTTACAACAACTTGAAAACTCCCAACCTATCAAAAACATTACCGTGCTTATTAAGAAAAAATTCAATCCTTTAGGGGAACCTTATGTTGTATATTTTCAAAATTTGGTTGCTACAAACTTATTCATATTTCCAAACACCAAATACTTTGATCCAAATGTCCTAAAACCTAAGTGTTATAGACCTAAAAAATATTATGATTATCATAAAATTGAAGGTCATTATATAAACCATTATACAATACTAAATCACTATATCCAAGATTTCATTAACAAAGGGTACGTCAAGGTAGAGCCAAGTGTATCCACGTCTAAAAATCATAGCTTGCGGATATGCAAAGATGTCTTTCTTGAGATTAATTAAGCCACACCACTTCTAGTTCAAGGTCATAACCTTCCATCCATTTTTCAAGATCTTATTTTTGACACATCCATTTTTAACAAATCCATAGTTGATCAACCTACCTTTGACAACCATTGTTTACCATCCATTTTTTAAGAAGAGCCCACCTTTATTGAAAAGCCAATCTTTGATCAAAAACCTATCTTTGATTAAGATCCTATTTTTGAAAAAGATCCCATTTATGACCAAGATCTTATCCTGGACAAAACCTCCTTCAACCAACATAGCCTATCACCCATTATCCAGACACTCTAATCCTTATCACCTAGTGAATCTCCCATCATCCCAAAACATGCACCCCAAGTGATAGAGGTACTTATAGATGAAATAATCCATGAACAAATAATTATTGAACCCATCCATTTCAAATTAAATGCTAGACCCCATAGCATAATCTACAAACCATTTAAAAGTTAATGTAAAGATGTTAGTGATAATTTTGTGGTTTCTAAGGGAACTTCATCCATAACTGAAACATGATTCATTCATAGTTTCTACAAGGATTGTGTTGCCATCAATCCTTTCATCAACATTACCAATCCTACCTTCCATGTTGCAAGCCAGTATCCTGTATCTTCTAATTGGGACCAATGATCTTACTTATAGTTAACTTCCTTCCATAATAATAAAATAATTACAGACTTCCTAGCTAGTCTCCTGCTAGAAGAACATCAAGAAACATCTACATATTTTGAGGAAAAATAAGTGTACCTCAATAAAAATGAGTCCTACAATCCAAATATAAAATCCACACCCCATAGTGAAAACCTCTTTGAGGCACTATTGGATGATCAAAATACAAATTACAGTCAAAATCCAAATCAAAATATAGAAAATCAAAAATATGAGTCCCTTAGTGAAAACCTCTTTGAGGCATTATTGGACAATCCAAATCTAAATCACAATCAAAATAATCAAGAAAAATCATTTGCTAAAAATATTTCCATGGCACCAATAGATGAGAAAATTAATATATCCTCTACATTATCATAGTTACAGGATGGATTTCCATCACAAATTGAAGATATCATTGATGCAACATTAAATTCTCAAATCATCCAACTTGTAGTTACTCTCAATCTTATTAAACATAATATTATTGGTCCCATTCACTATTTATATCATGACACATATAATTATCTCCAATATAATTCCATCCCTCTAAATGCTTCATGCACTCAACACACATCCTTCATCCAACATATTTTATGCTTCACCCTCTCTGGTAACACCCTCTATCTTAGGGGCTATGACTATATCTTGGTAAATTTGGAAGAGGCAAACTTAGAAATCAATTAAGTTATTGAATACATATCTAAAGCACATACCTAAAATATCAATAGTGGTAAGCATCATGTATCTTGAATCCTTTTATAATTAAGATGTCAAAAAATAAAACAAAAGCAAAAAAAAATAAAAAAGAGAGAGAAATAAATCTATCTAAAGGTGAAAATCATTTATATGGTTCCTTGGGTAAGTACTATGATGAAAATATATTTTTGACGTCATGCATAAAATAATCAGTTGTCTACAAGTACCCTACACTTGGGGGCAAGTTCATTCCATTTCAATCCTATGCATTCTAAATCATTCTCCACCCTTACCCATCTTACAACTTTTTTAATCCCATCCTTTACCATCATACACTTATTATAAACCATCCTTATGTATCCTAAGTTATCCTAAAGCATACTTATCCATCCTATGTTTATTTAAATCCATATTACACTCATCTTTAACCACCATAACCCATCCTTAAATACCCTTACCTATCCAAATCCATCCTTATACATTTAATTCTAAATACATTGAAACTCATACTTATTAATCCAGTCTTTACCATCATAAATATATATTTATTCCCATTTTGACCTTGATAAGAAAGTGAAAATTTCTTGAGACATATTCTTATAAACGTCTTGGTGTATCCTTGTAATGCTATTTTGATGACTAGACACTTGGTTTTTATGTCATGTGTTCCTTAGAGTTATCATCTTAATTCCAATCCATTCATATTCATCCATACTCCATATATAATGTATTCCTTCCATCCTTCCCACTCACTCTTTGGTGCTATAATATGGTTTTTCCTTTGCTGGTATTATTTGCATATACACCTATAAATCCAAAAAAAATTAAAAAATATTACAAACTCCAAAAAAATCCAAAACATTAGAAAATACAAAAATAAATCCAAAAAATCTCTTTTCCTTAGTTACATACCCTAGTAATATCTTATACAGATTACTCATTAGACAGCTTAACATTGTCAAAAATCTCATATGCTAAGGGTTCTACTCTATCCAAAGACATCCAAAAATATTTATATAGTCATTTACTTTATTTTACATCATGGGTGTTTACTTGATTTCATAGTATTTGTTTACTTCCGTGTTTGTTTTAATTACATCATTTTTATTATTGCAAACATCTCATTTCATAGTCTGACTCTTAACCATTCGACTTGTGCACGATTTCTGGTAGATCTAGATGTTTCTAAGGGCCTTCCTGAGGTGATTTACCTTGAATCCCCAAGGGGTACCTAGACACAAATTTTGAATTATGAGGGGATCCCTTTTTAGTGCAGGAAATGCCACCAAATGGGACATATTGCTGCTCGTTGTGTTGCTGGGAAATCTCATCCCAAACGTTCACCTTCTTGGTGGCCTAAGGGTTCCTCTGAACATAATTTTGACAAACAACCTCTGGATGCAACTTCAGAATCTGAGACTGAGAATGAGGAAAGTTCACAATCTGAACTGGAAGATGAAGAGGAATCATTGGTGAATCATTCTAATGAAGCCCCTGCGGTGGCTGTGGTTAGTGATACTGTTGAGCCAGAGGAGGAGGTGGTGGTATTTTCCCCTGTTCTATAGGATCTCTCAAAGAGCCAGACTGTGTTTAATTCTCATAAGTATTTTATGCCCTCTGGAACCCAAAGATCATTGTCTTCTGAGGCATGGGTTGCTGAGGCAGCCAAGGTGGAGGACGGATGGACAGCAGTTAGGAGAAATAAGTCTAAGCATTTGGTCCATCCTCTTGATATGAATCTTCGGTCATGTAAAAAAAAAATCTAAACTTAAAAGCTTCATCTAAAGTTCCCTTTTGCTGACTGGTTTTTTCGGGGGCAGTAAACTGGTCAAGTTTACTGGTTACTGGACTGGAAGGTTGTTCTGCTAGTTGTTCCAGTTGGTTAACTTTCAGCTCAGTGTTTGACAGCTACTTTTTATGGTCATATTTGTTGGTTATAGGTCCATGTAAAACTTGGTATTGGTTTTGTTCTGTAATCAGGTTCTTTTGTTAACCTGGTTGTGCTTTAAGGTTTATCTTTCCCCTTGTGTAGGGTTTCGAGGCCCCTTCAAAACCTGTTTTTACCTTAATCTAAAACATCTCATTTTATTTTATTTTTATTATTGTTTCTTATGTCTTGATCACTATGTGTATTACTAATGGTATTATTATGATCTTCCATATCATGATGCATTAATTTTTGTCCTTGTGAATATATTAGTCCTTACATGTATCACATGATAGTCATCATAGTCTTTTAATACCATTGGTGCATATTTCCATGCAGAATATCAAAACTCAAGTTGTTCAACTTTTTCTCAGTTGGAATTACTGTTGAAAATATAATGCAAGAATAAAATCAACACAAGGTGACCATAAAACCATCTCACATTCTTAGACGAAACATCTATGTGTCATCTCAGATAAATTCATTATAGTTGCAAAAACATTTCTCAATGAATTCACCACTTTGTTCAATGAATTCAACATTTTTCATACCAATTTTATCATTTTGATAATTGAAAAATCATGTTATTCTACTTTTCTAAGCATTTAACTATACAATACCAAATTTATTGTCCCATAATAATCTCTCTCTTCCATCAATCCTTATCTCATCCATGTTGTCAAATATTTTGATCCATCATCATTTATGCTTGTAATCACTTCATTTTCTTGTTAATGCTTGAATATCAATAATCCACAATCATTCTTTCTATTTAATATTTTGCACTTGTCGATTGAGACCGATAAAATCATAATATCCATCATTTCTCCATTAACCCATCACTTGCTCAGTCAATCAATCAATAAATCAATTAATCAACCAATCTAAGCTCACAACTTTATAACAGGATATATCATTCTCACATCCTTTCCTAAGAAACCTGATTCATAGGTCACCTCAAAGCATACAGCTTCTCTTGAGATATATCAATTCCCAATCCTCTCCTAGCATATATCATTACTTGAGGGTAAATCAATCCATCTTCCAATCATAATGTGCAATATTTAACTTAACTATGTTAATAACACCCATGGGTCAATCTTACATTAAATCATCACTTCTCTTCTCATATTAGGAGAACTAAATCTAGCCTGATATCCCCACTCAAACTTTTCCCACAGTAGATTATGTAGGCAATGCTTAGAGACATAGAGTTTTTAGGGTCAGTTCGGCCACCATTATCCATCCAAAACATTTCATCCACATTTTCTATTATCATTTAATCAAAGTGTTATATCTCCTTATCAATGCTTGCACAAATCAATTTTGTAAATCTTTATCACAAATCAGAGAATATATTTTTTTTATTTTCTGACCTGTGGCTTATCATCATTAGGATATATCATTTCCACATCTACTCATGAGACCCTTGATTCATATCACAATCCAATCATTCAATCTATGAAGTGGGAAATGTACTTTTTCCGATATCTTCTCAAGCATTTAACATCTAGGGGTAAATAGTTTTACATGTACCCTCTACAATTTTGTAAAAATTAATATTGAGACAAGTATCTATATTATTACTGATAGTTTTCTCATTTCCATCCCCCTCCATCTAACTCATTTTTCATTCATTCATTCTTTTTTAAAATTTTAGAAACATTAAATTAATTCATTCCAAATTTATTTCCAAAATCTTACAACAATGTCTCAGCACAAAATCCATAAAATCATTTACAAATTCAATATATTTTTTTTATTTATCAATCTATAGTTTATTATTATTAAGATATGTCATTCCCACACCAACTCAATTTATCCTTGTGGTATTAACAACAACATTAAGCGTTCAATCTCTGAATAGTAAAAATATTATTTTTCAAATCCATACTCTAGTTTTCATTAACTAGGGGTAACTTTTTTACGCAACCAACATCTTGTAAATTTGACATCAATTCTGACATAAATCAATTTTTCATTTCTCCACATTTAGTCATTTACCTCTTATTTTCATCAATTTTGAGTGTTTATCTATTTTCTCACACAAATTCTCGAGGGGGCATCATCACACTCATTTACATTCATTTGAGGTAATTTTTTTCTTTTTCTATCATCAAAACTCTACTTCTACTATTCTTTGTGTTTCTACGCTAAATCGCTTTCTACATTCAAAGAAGAAAATGAGAAACTAAGAGAAATGGTCAAGGTTAGAAGATACCTGGATATGGTCGTGCGCACCGAAATCAGACGTTGGAAGGTACCCCTCTTTGGCTGTGGAGGAATGACACCTGCAAATAAAAATAGACTAAACACGAAAAAATGTTAGACGAAGAGACGGTGGGATGTCAAGCAAACGCTTGATCCCTGAAGTACGAAGACTTCCTTAAGGGATATCAACCCACTGATTAAAAATAGAATATTTGACTGAAGTAGAAATAATGAAAAATAGAATGAAAGAAATAAAAGATGGAAAATAAAATGCGTACCTAATATGCAGCAAATGCTCTACACAGTCGCCGGTGTCGGTCTCTGTGCCGGCGTCGGTCAGGGAAGGGTGCCGACGTCGGTTAAAGTGCCGGCGTCGGTTGGGGTAATGACTGGCATCGATCTAGGCAGCAGTTTTAGATGGGGTCTGGTCGAGTCTAGACAGAGTTCTGGATAGGTTTTAGGGTTGCAGAATGGTGTCTGAGGGTTAAGGAGTTAGTTTAGGAGTCAGAAGGATTGTTTAGGGGTTTTTACAGGGATCTAGGTAGAGTGACTGTACATTTTGGAATGGTAGATAGAGTTGATACGGGAAGAAATAAGGTCTCGGGGCTGTAGTCTAAGTCTAAATAGGAGTTGATGACAGTAAATAAAAAACAATAACCAGAGAATAAAACAAAAACACAAAGCAAGATACTTACCTATTACACACTGAAGACATGATTGAAGTTGTCGTTGTGCTGCTAGATGACCGAAGCAGAATTCCTGTACTGGAGAGAGAGACACGAAAGATTGATCACAGATTGATTGGATGCAATAAAAAATGGTGATCGTTCGGTTGGATGCAAAAAAACTGGTTGATCGTTGCTACAGGGTTCGGATCAAAGAAACGTTTTGATGCCGCAGGTCCGATAACCGGTTGCCAAATCGATTGGCAACCGAATAACGGATAACGGATTGAGAAATGAATTAACGGACGCAGTTTGAGGTTGACCGATGCCGACAGGAATGCCGACGTTGGCCGAAAAGGTGACCGACGTCAGCGACGTCGATCGAGTAGTGACCGGTATCGGTAGATGCAGAATGGAGACAGAGGCTAATTTTAGCCTTCTACTCATTCTTACATGCTACCAAGGTCAAGGCTTGTGGGAAAATGATCGACAGGGGTTAAGGGGAGGACGACAAGGGTTAGACACAATTCTGGTGTCTACACTTTGATATAGTATTACTTCGTAACACTATTTCAAAGAGGGACAAATGTTGACACCTAAATTTCATTTAGTGTCGAAATGCACCTAAATCTATTTAATAATTCTTCTTAAATTAATAAATCACATTTTTTTTCAAATTCAAATAATTGAATAATTTAAAATATTAAATAAGTCAATTATGCACCCTTAAATCCTTATTGTAAATAATAGAATTTTGATTTTACACTTCATCCAAACATCTCCCACATTTTTATTCCTCATCCCAACCAAATACACAAAAGTCTCAACCTCTTATGACTTATCCCCTGAGTTGTCAATCAAATTGACTTAATCTTGTTGAGTTAGCTAACCAACCCTATTTCAAAGAGGGACAAATGTTGACACCTAAATTTTATTTAGTGTCGAAATGCACCTAAATCTATTTAGTAATTCTTCTTAAATTAATAAATCACATTTTTTTTCAAATTCAAATAATTGAATAATTTAAAATATTAAATAAGTCAATTATGCACCCTTAAATCCTTATTGTAAATAATAGAATTTTGATTTTACACTTCATCCAAACATCTCCCACATTTTTATTCCTCATCCCAACCAAATACACAAAAGTCTCAACCTCTTATGACTTATCCCCTGAGTTGTCAATCAAATTGACTTAATCTTGTTGAGTTAGCTAACCAACCCCATATTTTTCTCAACCATTTTGAAATGGTATTCATCTTCATGGGTGAGAACTCATTAACCACCATTGATCATTGGAATCATTAAAAAATTCCAAATGATCCTCCACCATTGGATCCTTCTCCAAACATCTATAAATACACTTGTAAATATTCATTTTCAAGCATCACAATCACAAATCCTAAAAAAAAATGTACAAAATATAGAGATCACATCACACAATCAAGAAATCAAAGCTCCACATATAAGAAAATCAAAGCAAATCAAGGCAAATCAAAGACTTATTTTTTGCACCAAAACACTACTCATTCTCTTTTGCATTGGAGGAGTGAACACCACATATTTTAAAGAGCAAATCGAATGTATATCATAATAGATAAAGCTTGTACATTCAAAGCATAAAATTTGTGATTGTTGTTTTCTTTGTTTGTTGCTCTACCATAGTCTAAATTTTAGCTAAGATTATAATTAGTTTAATTTTTTTACACGTCTAAATTTAATTCATATAGTCACGTTTAAAAAAATTATGCTATGTAAACATAGTCACCCAAATGTTTTACACTATTTAACTAAAAATACCCAAAGGTATTATACCATGTAATCACAATCACATAATCACCTTTAAATGAATTACACTATACAACTATAAAAACCCAAAGGTATTACACTATGTAACCATAGTCACATAGTCATCTTTTAATTAATTACACTATACGCCCATAGACACCTAAAGGTTTTACACTATGTCCCCATAGGAAACTTTAAAATAATTACACTATATTACCATAAACCACTTAGAGTGAGTTTAGGCTAGCATGATCATGAGACTACATCCCACAGTGAGAATACATCTCACAATTTCTCATGAATAATCAACCAAGCATATTGGAGTCTTTTATAACATAAGGACCTCCATATTGGGTACAATGTAGACTTCTATATGAAATTTACCAAAATCACATAAAGTTATATATTATAATGCTTTAGAATGAGAAGAAGTATAGAGAGATAAAAAGAAACACACAACCCACATGACTGTTAATAAGTGACATTATCATCAACACTCCCCCTCAATGGCAAATTTGATAGGCCCAACATTGAATGAACTTCAATAATATTTAGTTCATTGGTGTTGCAATGGATTTATTACCAAAGCTACACAACTTTGACTATCACTAAGAAGGTTGGTATAACGAGAAATTTCCACACAGCATTCTTCTATCATCCTTCATAGCCATAAGCCTTTTTTAGTAACTTTCACATGAAGTGCTCCAATTGATAGCACCTACACCAAACATAAACACATATACAAAAGTAGACCCATCATAGTATAGTTATTATCATAATAACTAAATAAATTAGCATAATCAAAGAAAGAATAATATAAACCAAAATTTACAATTCCTTTTATATATCATAATATTTGTTTTGTTAATTTACAATGATCCAAGTATGGATCTTGCATGAATATAGAAGCAAAACTTACATCATATGAAATATATTTCCTAGTAATGGTTAGATAAATCAAACTACCAACAAGATATCTATAGAGATGGGTTAGCTTTATCAAATAGGTTTTGGATCAAACTTAATATTAACTTCAATAGAAATGGATATAGGCTTACAAAGCATATTAAAATTAACAAACATGTTATGTGATGCATATACAGTAAATTTACTAATAATATGACACTAAGTTAGCCAAACATTATATATCTTATTAGGAATAACTCATATTATAATTTGAGTCATGAAGATATCTTATTCCTTTTAAAGTTGATAATATAAGTTTGAATTTTATACTAAACTGATATAAGAAAAATTTAAAAATCAAACTTTTTAACATGTTTTATACTTTATTTTGCAATAAAAATAATTTTTTTTTTATTAAATAACACTAGCCACTTAGTTGATTGCAAAATAATTCAAAAAACATAAAGAACTAAAATAAGGGCAAAAATACCAAGTGTCGTAGACCACTTATACACAAAAAGTCATATAAAGAGGATTAAAATAAAATAAAATACCATCTCAATGTGTCTAAAATGTACAAAAACTTAAAAATTGACTGATCACATGACCATCTTTAACAAAAAATATGACAAGTCAAGGGTGTCAAAAGTGTCAAAAGTGACGCAAACTTCACACAAAAAAATTTGCACAGCTAATAACCAGACTTTTTAACTAAATATTTTAAAATAAATTAATTAATTTTGATCAAAAAACGTATCAAAGTTGAGATTTGATTTAAATAACTTGAATCTACAAGTGTTTTCTAAAAAATACTAATCAACTTTCCTTTGTCCAACACAAGACTTCACATGCAAGCTACATGATTTAAAATGTATTTAATTAATTTTGATTTTTTAAATCAAAATATTAAATAAATGTAAAATAATTATCTTCTCATTGTATAAAGAAAAAATAAATAAATGGATTTTTTAATTTTTTTGGAAAATACAAGCCAATACACAGGGGGCCAACCATGTGTTTGCATGGAAAAAAATATTTAATTTTTTTATTTAATAAATATAATATTAATAGCTATACTAACCATTGTATTTTTATTTTTATGGTAGTAGTAGAATAATGGTGTGCTTGTAGAAGTTGGAAGCAATAAGGAAGCCCAGTGAGATCAAACCACGTCCTAGAAACTCCTTAAACACCTTGCACGAGCCCTCTGATGCTTTTATCAAGACCAAATCTAAGGTTAAGACTCAAAGAATGATTTTTTCTACTGCTACTACTACACAAAGTCATATAATGGTGCCCATGGATGAAGGAAAATAGCCAGATCTTGAAAGAATGCCCTAGAAAACTCTCCAAATAGTTTTAGAACATTTAAACACTGAGAAATCATCCAACAACCAACAAATGAGACTAAAAATTGATTAAAAAATAGTTTTGATAGAATTTTTTCTTTAGGGAGTCATACATAGCCATTTATGAGAAGAAAAAAAATTAAAAATAAGATTTTACACTCCTCATGGTCTAGAGTGGTATTTAAAAACCTAATCTACCTGATTTATTACTTCTAGATCACAGAAGGATAAAAATTATGCAAGAATTAATTTTTAATTATTTTATACCTCACGGGTCATACAAAGATGCTTAGGAGGAGAAAGATTTTGAAATCACCTACAGGGGTCCAAATCAGGTGAAGTAAATGTCAAAAACACATGGAAATAGCTAAATTAAGTCAATGGTGAGTTCATAATTGAGATTTTCTACCTAAAAACTAAGAATATACCAATTTTTATCTTTTATATGCTAAAAAAATAGCGCTGAGAGGAGACAAAAAAATTGAAAATTTTCAAAAATTGCCTTAGAGGCTCTAAGAAAGCATAGAAAGGCTAAGAGATTTATTTTTGACTAATTTAGATGCCAAATAACAATAAATAATATTAAAATCAATTTTTCTTACCGGATCCTTAAGTAAAAGATCATACCATAAGTCGTGCAAGTCCTCCACATAGTTAAAAATGACTTGAAAATGGCTTTGGTTGGTCAGATCTATCAAAGAAACATGAAGTGCACAGATCATGAACTTGACAAAGTGAGAAGCCCGATATACAACCTTACCACTTGATCAACACATCACAAGCTCTGATACCATGATAAATTAAGCAAAATAATTCATATGAATAATGGATCTAGATATAAGATCAAGTGTAAAGGCATACATGAAATCAATACAATATATACATGAAAAATTTTATAAGAGGTAAAAAACTCACAAAGATTATTCATATTATGCGAAACTAACAAGTACTTAATATAGTCTTTCTTCCTCTCACTTCTTCTCAATTAATCTTCACATAACTTGAAAATATGTTCTCTACAATTTCATGTTTATTTCAACTCTCTTTTTTTCATTGCAACTTACAATATAAACTCTTTATTATATAGGCAATGTAATCTAACCATTATAATGTGACCTTTTTCAACCACCACATTAATGGATCCAACCTCTCCAAAGGTCATTTAATATATTTTATTATTTATTTACATGAGGATAAACTCATGATAAATAATAAAATATATTATTATTTAACCAATGTAATTTAATATATTAAAAGTACATAAATAACACCACTTAACTATTAATTGTTCCTATACATTGATTCAATGTTCGATAAGAATACATACAATATTTATACAACTCTAATATCTTTACACCCAACCAATATGACAAAATTTGTTATTTACAATCAATGTTACATGTATAGGATAACAAACTAACAATAGGAATACTAAAAACCTATGATAATAGTTTATTATCTCCTATCAATGATTTGTTAAATATTAATTATCTTACATAAAAATCTCAATAATTTGAGGCAAAAGGCAATAGAGTTTTTTGAACTTCTACTTAAAATTATTTCATTTTTATTAGAATTTTGTATCCAAAATGATACTATACAATAGAGTTTACAAGTTTTACAAAGCCACAATCAAGTTATGTTGTTTTGAAGAACATATTCCAAGCTTCATAGTATTTTAGGCATTCACACAAGTTGGAGAGATGAATTTATAGCTAGAACCTTATCATTTTCTTGAGCAACCAACAAGTGTTCAATTGTTTCTTCTTCCAATTTATTATTCTATTTTTTCTTTGGTTTCTTCTTGTTGGAGAGTTCCATGATCATCATTTGAGCAACATATAAGGAGTTAGACTAAGGATTCAACATTTATATCAACTCCTTTTTCACTTGATCTCTGCATTGGTCAGGTTGGATAATTTACTTTCTTCTTTATTTTATTAATTTATTCATTCATTAGAATAGATTTTTTGTTTTTTAAATTACATTACAGTTCAAAAATATTTTTTCAAAAACACTCCAAAAATAAATGATCTCCTCTCTTTAGAATAATTTTTTTGTTTTTTAGTTTACATTACAATTCAAAAATATTTATTCATAAACACTACAAAAATAAATGATCTCCTCGTTCTCTCTTCTTACATCACAAAATTAATTAGATTAGATATTGGAGTATACAATTTTTACAGAGCCACAATAAACATTATATTGTTTTGAAGAACTTATTCTAAGCTTTGTAATAGTCTAGGCATTCACACAAGTTAGAGAGATATACGAATTTATAGTCAGTGCCCTATAATTTTTTTGAGCAACCTATCACTAGTCAATTTTTTATTCCTCCAGTTTGTTGTTGTTCTTTTTTTCCTTTATTTTCTTCTTGTTGTTGATCACTATTTGAGCAACATATAAGGAGATAGATCTTTAGGGATTCAACATTTATAGCAACTCCATCTTCTTCACTTGATCTCTGCATTGGTCAAGTTAGAGAATTTATTTCTTTCTTTATTTTATTAATTCATTTGTTTATTAAATTATATTCCTTGTTTTTTAGATTACATTACATTCTAAAAATATTTATTCAGAAACACTTAAAAAATTAATTATCTCCTCTCTCTTTCTTCTTTCGTTGGAAAAGTAATTTCATCATCATAGTTGCATTCACACATTACAAATCTCAAATAATAATAGTTTTCACATTAGATCTAATATAGATAGGTGAATCTTATAATTATCTACATCCAACTGACAACATTTAATTTTAAGTTTATATAGCACACATTCACATACCTAAACAAACCCAATAAAAATGCATACATAAAAATAAGAAAACCAAAAAAAGAGTATCTATAATTGTTTTTATTCCTTGCATAGTAAATAAAGTCATTTTAATTCATAAATCAGAATTTTAGATTTGTAATCATCCAAATAAACATCATTCCATTTGCATATAAAGTTCATGAAATAATCAAAATCCTAAAAACTTGCATACGAACTTGCATACACAAAATAGATCTTGAAGATTTAGAATTTGTTTTGCATGTACAAAATCTAAATTTTGGATATAGCTTTCTCATTTGTATAGTCAATATATAAATTTCATATTATATTTTATTCCATCCATATAAATAAGAAGATTCATTTTAGTGCACATAGGTAAAATTTTGCATCTTAAAAATCAAAGAAAAAGTCAAAAAAATATAGTTACATTGTTAGAAGATTCATTTTTGTTGCCCCTAAATTTTTACAGTGTTCACACCTTTACAAACTTTTTTTTCATAGGGGCGCATATAGCTACAAAAAAAAATTCACTTGCTTCTTGGTGTTTCATACATATTTGGGGCACTTCCATTGTGACTTGCGGTCTTTTTAATTCATAGAGCTTCAAGCTAGGTTGTGCTTGTAGAAGCTTCAATCTATTTTTTTTATTGATAGTTTGAAATAAATAATAACGAGTCATTTAGATTTATTCCTCCTTGGATCTTCTCTTCCCAAAATATTCATCTCCTCAGCTCTCCCTAATCTTATCTCCATTATAATGCCACAATGGGATAGATATTAGATTGCATTGATTCAATGTTTGATAAGAATACATATAATATTTATAAACTCTAATATGGTTACACCCAACCAATATAACAAAAGTTGTTATTTACAATCAATGTTACATGTATAGGATAAAAAACTAAAGATAGGAATACTAACAACCTATGATAATAGTTTACTATCTCTTATCAATGATATGTTAAATATTAATTATCTAATAGATAAATCTCAATAATTTGAGGAAAAAGGCAATCGATATTTTTTCCATAAGTATTATGGTGATTCGCTAACAATTAGGATGTGGTGGGTTATTAAATTTATGTAGGAAAAATGCAGCAATGTTGCATTGGAAGAAAAATTGATCTATCACTGGGCAAAAAATACATTGAGGATAGAGAGAGGGAATCAAAACAAAAGGGTTAAGAATATTTTTTAAGAATAGTGGATGGCAAGGAAACCATGTGAATATACTAGAAGTTTATGGGTCAGTTTGATGGGCATGATCTCATATTCTTATAGCAGATGATAGATCAACACATCAACAAAGAGTTACAGAGGAGAGAATTAGGAAAGGAAAGTGTGACCCATAAAAATAAACAAAGTGGCTACAACTATTCCTTTACTCAATATACAAGTATTTTTTTTTTAGTAATTTGTGGTATTTAAAATCAAATGCTACTTGCAAATAATATATTTCTTGACACAATTTAACTTACAAAAGATAGATACCAAGCATAGATATAAGAAATCCATAAAGGAGAAAAATTAGTTTTAATAAATAAATTAAATTATTTATATTATCTTGCAATTCATTTATTAATTTTTATTGTGAATTATAATTATAAATCTGCCTGAGTGGTCATTGGATATTTTTACTTTATTAGGGTTTTGCTCTATGAGCATCCTTATTGATTTTTCCTTATCTATACTTTATCACTTTGCAGTCCTTTTTAGATCTTGTGGGATAATATCATTTGTTTCCCCTCTACGGAGCCTTGCCCTAGGGTGAGCTTACATTATACTATGGTCTCTTTTCCATTATATCTAGTTGTTGAAGCTGTGATAGGAGATAATGGAGTTTTAAGTAATGGCACCCCAACTCAAACATTTGAGGAAGTTTGTCCCCAAGGTCTTCTATAAGGTAAAAAATCTCAACACAATTTTAATTTACCTCTTCCTAAGTTTAACCATGTTTGTAAATGGTTACAAAAGTTTAATTTAATAGGATATTTTGTTGGTTGCATTCCATCTAAAAGTATGCTCAAATCTTGGGTTCAAACAGTTTGGACTACTCATCGCATCAAGCTCAAAAGCATCCAAAATATGACCAAGGATTTATTTTATTGTGATTTTATAACCCTACCCATGTTGGAGCGATTATGAATGAATCCTCCCCTTGGTATGTCTGTAACTCCCTTATGGTTCTTTCAACTTGGACGAGATATTTTGTTGTTTCTGAATAAATTGCTCTTAAAGTTCTCATCTGGGTCAAATTTCCTATGTCATTGTCTTGCTAGTATTCCATCAACCAAATAACATCCTCCATTAGGCATGTATTTTTCCAAGAAACTCAATGCTTATACTCATCCCATCCCCAAAAAAGGGTTTGTGCAGAAGTTGATTTATCCAAAGACCTTAAGGAGTTTGTTGATATCTAGTTTGGTGATTATTGTCATTCTCAGCTTATCTTGTATATTAACTTTCACAACACTTGTTTTTGTTGTCAAGCTATTGATCACAAAATTAATGATTTTCCATTTTATTTGTTGCATTTGCCTCATAACAAACCAACGCCCAAGCCTTATATTAACAACTCTAAGAATGCTCCTGAATAATGTGGCAAATTTTAGGGAGCATTAAAAATAACTGCAATAAAGGTGTTGTTATCAATGTAATTTTTACCCCTATGAGGGTTGTTCAAGCCTTCCTAATTAGATGATATCATGAAACCACTTCTAGGCTATGGGTATCCTAATTGGTGAAGTTAACTCTAGATTGGGCTATCTCCCTTGATGCTTCACCCAAAACTATAACCTACTGAAATTACAAGGAAAAGGGGTAAAAGAAGACTAAAATCGGAAATAAAACTTGGAGATGATGCATCAAATATGGTTTCCTCTACTTTCCAATGCTTGCACTATGAAATGATAAGATTACAACCAGATTTCACATACAAAATTGTCTCTATATGAATTTTATGGTTAGTACAATAGCCAATATGGTTAATCAAGAGGCCTAAAAGAAGACACTAATGACATTTCAACACTTGAAGTCAGCAAAACAATTTAATACACTTCATATAACCTATGGAAATATGACTAGATCACATAGAGGCATGAATACAAATGCAAAGAAGTAAGACAACTGTCACTAACATTCATCAACAATTCATCTTAAAATCACTATATGCAAGATGAAGGTAGTATAACTCAGCTTTAATTGATTTCAAAGGAAATAAGTATTAAATTTGGTAGGGCTTCACCATACCCACTTTGACGATGAATATAACGCCTTTCAAGGCTTCATTTATAGAAGAAGAGGAGGAGAGAGAGATAGGGCAAAGAGATAACTCATCAACTATCCTTCATCATCAAATCAATTATAAAATAGAAAGAAGTTGACACCAAACTTGCAAGTAATGTGTTGGCTTCTATATCTCAACACTCTAATCCATGTTTTGATGAAGTGCTAACTAAAAATTGAAGTGGAAGGCCATCTTGGTAGATTTGATGCATCTTTAAGCTAACTCCTTTCCCATGGAGTTACACATCTACTTCTTTGAATTCAATTAAAAGTTTTCAAATTAACACTTGGCATACTTGAGACCTTCTACACCAACCCCTACCTCTTGCAATGCTTCTCTACCATATGAGGTTTGAACTTGAACTTCATACCTCTTCTCATACCATATTCTCTGTTATCAAGGTTTGAGTTTCCATGCAAGGTCTAGTTTTGTGTCTTGAAGGTTGCCATCATGAATTTTTACTTCATGGGAGTGTTTTAGGAGTTCATGGAGTCCCTATTCAATCATTGTAAATCACCTTGTAGTTGTAGTCTTCACACTTGTTTGACAAGAAGGTAGAAAGAGGACTTCATACTTAAAAGTTTCAAGTGATCTTGAGGGCCAATAAGGATTCTTGATTCTATTTTATGACTCCAAAATCTTTCATAGATGACATTAGGTTCTCATTAAGATGTTCTGAAAGTCTCTTGAGTCTTGAGGTCTTGAAACAGGTCTGAAACTCTACCTTCTTGATCTAAGATTGATCACCATTCTTCATTGAGGATTGACAGAGACTTGAAACTTGTACTATCATTGTGGTAAAATCTTAAATAAATTTTTGAGGATCATAACACCTTTATCTTGGCTCAAGAAACCTCTATAAATAGTTAAGAATACTTTGTTGACCCAAAATCCTATAAAGAGGCTCAAAAGAGAGGTCTCTTAGGCTATTTTTCCATACATTTCACCTCACATGCACCGATGTATTACTTTATCAGATTCCCAAGAGAGTCATAGATACCATCAAAGTAGTTTTAAATCCATCCCAATCCATTTTGGGCACTTAGAAGACTAATCTTCTCCATCGAGTCTTTTGAGAGGTTTTAGCAGGGTTTTAGGATTTTATCTTATTAAGGATTATTCATAAAGAAAAAATCCTTGATCTCCAAAATAATTACACAATATTAGAATGTGTATGCCTTACTAACATATACAATATCTACTATTACCGATGCAACTCCTCATGCAAGCAAACACATGATGAAAGTGACTTCTTAGGCAAGATAGGCCTATTAGGTACACTCAAGAGATGATTGTTTGGGCAAAAAGGAAATGAAAATACTTGGTTTGAGTTATAAACACCTCCTTAAGGTATATAAAACATTAAATGAGGTGTGTAAGTGATATATTTAGTAATTTACCTCTTCAACTCACTAAGACTTGAATTGGGACATTGTTAGGGTATGTGGATAGTCCTATGAAACTAACCCTAATAGCCTTTATTTTTGGTATTTTCTCTTTACTACCATGAATCTAGAATTTTTAGGATTATATAAAAATATTATATTCAAATCCTTAGATCATTTATTCATTAAATTTTCACAAAACATGTATATTTCCTTCATGTTTTATACGCAGGCCTGGAGGTGTTCTTTAGGCTTCCTTAATCGTTATGCCTTGAAAGTGAATTATCTTTAGTAGGGTTTTGGAAATATAGTGATTCTCATCAAGATAAAATCTTTATTTTTCATCTCTTTTACCTATACTAATCTTATTAACATCTTCTCCAACACCCATGTGTTCTTTTTCTCTCATTCTACCTATGATAGGCATGTAGGTCTCTTCTAGGCCTAAAATTCTCTTTTTGTGTGTTGCCACAAGATTAAAATTGTATGGTTAACTGTGACATTATATATAATTTCTATTAATGTTTCATTATCCCCTCCACATACCTTTCATATGATCAAATTTCCTTGGATACTCATTTGGATTTGTCCCAATCATGTTTTTATTGTTGCACAGTCCACTTGTAAGGTGCCTAGAGAGGACTATAGGTAGTTTTAGCATTATGGGATCTGAATGAGTTTTATTATTTTAGGATATACTTTTCCAATCAATTTAAAACCTCATTCACTTGATTACACTCTCATGTCACCTTGAAAATCATCAAAATAGTGAAGGAAGACACATTTTAGACCTGTAACTATGAAATGCACCATATGAAAGTAGACATATTTGAAGTCTGAGACCACTTACAGATGTTTGGAAACCTATTTATGGCCTTGAAGATATTTATATAATGTTATTATTACTATAATCTTACCAATGATCATCCTATTATTAATCCAATGTAGAAACATAAAACTACACTTAACTGCATGTTTGGTGTTCACACACATTCTCTCTCTTCACCTAAGACTCAACAAATCTGACCTCAAGGCTTATAGGGATGTGAGTATAGATTCATGTCCTAAAAAACCCTATATGAATTCTCATTACAATCTTTGGGTATAAATTTTAACCTACAGGTTTGGAGACCTATAAGTTAACAAAGCCTTTTTTTTAACTTTGAAAGCATACCCTAATACTCCTAATCATGTCTATCAGCTATGGAAGGGTCTAAAAAAGATATTTAGTGTTTTTTACTTTGTTTAAAATTTGATAGTGAAACATGGCATTCACCTATACATATCAAACATTTGTTCTTCATGTCATATTCTTGTATCACTTTTCATACTTAAGACCTTGTTAGAGAATACTAAGACAATGAATCTCAAGGTCTGTCACTTGCAAACCCTCCTTGAATATGATCTCAAAAACCTTATAGAGATTGTATTACTTATTTTATAATCTTCACCACTAAGAAAACACACAAACTTGACAAGGATCATCTCAATTATGTCTACAAGTTCAAATATCCCACCTCTACATGCATAAATACTCCTTTTATTGAGGTCCATCACCTTGTTGATGCCTTGAAAAGGTTTGGGGTACTTGAGGAAGTTGAACCCACTATGAATAAATTCCTTCTACTCATTTCATGGAGAAAATTCTTTAATTCTCTCTCAAACCCTAACTTTTATACCATGTCAATGCAAGTGTGTCTCTCTCAAGCCAATGCAAGTATGAATTTGAGCTTCTTGAACCTAGATTGATATTGAAAGGGTCTCTTGGACATTTTGAGATCACTCTCCAATCACCAACTTGCCGTCATTATATCTGAAACGCAATTGCAAGAACAAAACCAAGACCATGGGGTTTTATAAGGGTTTTAGGCACCTTATTTTGTTTACAATTTTTCATAAAGAATGGCTCCTCAAACCTAGAACTAATGCATGGAAAGGTAATAAGGGTCTCCATCAACCCCTATGAGTGTTTGATCCAAATCATTGTCATGTTTATGAACTAATGCTAATAACATTTCCTTCTCAATCTTGCAAACAACTTGATGGAGAAATGGGGTAGTTTTTACCTTTTTTGGATATTTCACTTACTTCCAAGCATGGATTTGACTTTGAGGGGTCTAGGAAGATCCTTGGAGAGGTTTATAAATGGATATTCAATAAAAACCCTTTTCAAGGGGATCCTCATGGGCCTATTCTCTTCAATAAACTACTTTTTCTACCTTTCAAACTTGTTGGCATTGATGAACTAGGTGATCGTGAAGCTTTCCTTGACTTATACAAAAGTGGAACAACATTCCAAAGCATTCTTTACCTTTATTTCCCTATAAATTCTTCATTATCCCTCATTTGGACGTTAGAAAATGATGAATAGGTAGTTATAAAAGTATTAAAACATTGAAAAAGTAGTCTTAAGACATCTTAGACAAGATGTATGACAAAGTAGAAGTATCATGACCTTCCACAAGTGTTAAATGACATAACAGACCCCTATTCAATGATATAGAGCTTCATGTTTGATCTTTCCTAGTAAGTCTCATTATAAAATTGTAACATATCATGAGACTAAAGCAAATTAAATACCTTAATCTTTCCAAAAATACCCTAACTTATCCAAATTACTTGAAAATGTAATGTGATCAACTTACTAGCTATGCTCCTTTGTCTACTTTCTTAGTTTGGAACACATTTCTTCTTAGAGGGTCACCATTATTCTTCCTTGACCATGATTCAAACTTTACCTTGAATTCACACTCAAACCTTAACTTTTTTATAGTCACCTTAATCTATGTTAAACACATTGGAGGTGACCACATTGACTAACCTTGACAAGACTAGGTAAATTGACTCATTCTTCAACTAGACCACCATAAGAGATTATGAAAGATACCAAGAATAACATAATGCCTATCACTTTGGGACCAACCATGATCAAATACAAGACTCTTTAGATGGATTTCAACAAATTTAAGATCATGATGACTAAAGTTTTGAATGTTACTCACTTATGCTGGCCAATTTTGGCTAACATATTTGGTGACCTCCTAAGATTGTATGCTTTCTATGCATCTAGACTAGTGGATTTGATAGTCTATTGGGATATGGGGTTATGAATGTTGATTGAATTGAAATCATGATAAAAATTAGACTTGATATCAGCATTTAAATAAATCAAAAAATTGAAATAGCTCACAAAACACACACATGTGTCATAAGACACTTGGAGGAAGGACAACAACCAAAATAAACAAATAAACTTGTGCTCAAACATTTAAGGAAAATAAATACATATTTTAATATGTACAAGGATGAAAAATAACCTTAATAACATGGTTTTAAATGTATCCCATTGACTGTGATGTTCATTTTCTCTCCATCCAACTTTGAAAGTTAAAAAGCATTATGTTGCTTGTAGCCAATGATAACATAAGGCCCACTCCATAATGTATCAAACTTGGGATGTCTACCAAGTTTATCCCTATCCTCATCCCACTTTAACCCAAGGTCTCCTTCTTGATATGATCTTGAAACAACTCTTTTATCAAAGGTCTTCTTTACATGGGCCTGATTTCACTCCATAGTATACATAGCATGGAATCTTATCCCCTCCAATGCCATCAACTCTGTCAATCTTATATCCATGGGATCACTCTCCATCATTTAAATTTTATGTGCTAACTCTAAGGCTAGTAATTCAAGAGATATAGGTATTTTGTCCTATCTCCCATAAACAAGCATGTATGGTGAGTTTTCAACAACCCTCTTTGGGGTAATCCTATCAACCCATAAGGTTATCTTAACTTAGTGTGTCAAGCTCTTTGATTTTCTTCCACTATCCTATTAATGGTTATAATCAAATTATTTTTTGTGGAATCATCTAATCCATTTCCTTGAGGATAGTAGTTGGAAGAAGTGTTTAGGTATAATCCATGTTTAAGAGCCCATTCACTTGTCCTTGCACCACTAAATGCCATTGCATTATCATAAATTATTGTGGAAGGGACTTCAAATCTAGTTACTAGGCCTTCATAGAAGTCAATAACTTAACTCTCATTATCCTCCTTGAGGGATATTGCCTCCACCCATCTTTTAAAATAGTCAGTAGATGTAATCACCCATTTATGGCTAGCACTTAAAGGAGGATTGATCATACCAATGAAATCAAGACCCCATTCCATGAATGGTTGTTCCACTTGAATAGTATTAAGAGGGAGAGATGAAATATTTTGTTTCCCTATGAAAAATGCACACTTTTGACACTTCCTTACCCATGAAAGGGAGCCCTTAAACAAGTTAGGCCAATAATACTCAGCCCTAATTATTTTGTTATGGTGGTTTTAGGTGTAAAGTGACCTCCTACAGGCCCATCATGAAATTGTTCCAAAAGCCTATCAATATGATCAGTTTCAACAAATATAAATAGCATACCATTGAAATCACTTCTAAAGATAACTCCATCCACAAGAACATAGGGGACGGACTACAATTGTACTTACCTTCTTTTTTATTTATCTAAACTTATAGGACACTCACCTATTTGAAGTAATCTTACTATATCTTGTTTCCAACATGGAGATGTTGAAGGTATAGCTATAAAAGGATCATCTTGAAATGATATAATAACTTCTTCATTCTCTTGAAGTTTTGATGCTAAATGCTCACATAGTCCTCTTCCTCTTACCAACTTGGTAGCTTGATCTCCATGTCATATTCCATGACCTTGATTATCCAACCAACCATTTTTTCATTCAAATCATTATTCAAAAGGAAGTATCTTATGCATGGATGTGACACCATGACATGGATTTTGTTATTAAACACCATATGCCTAAACTTATTAAGGTTCCTTATGATTTCCAACACTTGCTTCTCTATAAAGGTGTATCTTTCTTCATAATCCTCTAGCCATTGACTAAAGAAGGAAAAAGGTTTCTCAAGACCCTCACCATTATGTTGCATCAACATGGCTAAGATAGTGTCAATGTTAGAGAAAGCATAAAAGAAGAAGTCTTTTGAAAAATCGGGATTGATCAATGTAAGTGTTTGGGCTATAGCTTACTTAATAGCCTCAAAACTATTTTTCCCTTCTTTGGTCCAATTAAATAATTGGTGCTTCTTTAACATGGATGTTATAGGCTTCACAAGGTTGGAAAAACCATGCATGAATATTCTAACAAAATTAATCTTTCCAAGGAAACTTTATAAACCTTTCTTGTGCTTGGGAAAAGATAAATCCAATATGGCACTCACTCTTTCAGAATATATGGCAAGCCCATATTTTGAGATAATGTGACCAAAGAGCTTACCCTCATGAAATATAAATACACACTTCTTGGGGTTTAGAGAGATCCTATATTTCCTACATCTTTCAAATATCAATCTAAGATGAGCTAGATGATCACTAGCATTATTTGAGAAAATTGGTATCTCATCAAGATAGATTATAACCATTTCATTAATCAACCCTTGACAAGCCATATCCATGGCTCTTTGTAATTTATCCCCTAGATTAGATAGCCCAAAAGGAATTATTTTGTAGGCATATGTGCCCCATTTAGTGGGAAAGGTTGTTTTATATTGATTTTGTTCTTTCACCAAGACTTGATTATAACCAAAGTAGCCATCCAATAGAGAGAAGTGTTGAGAAATTGCAACCACTTGAATAATTTACTCCATGGAGGGTAAGGGGTAATTATCTCTCAATGAAACCCTATTCAAATCTATAAAATCTACATATAATCTGATCTCCCCACTCTTCTTCCTCACAAGAACTAGATTAGCAACCCATGACAAGTGCTTAATAAGGAATATGATGCTCGACTCTATCAATTTAATTAACTCTTTCCTCATTAGAAGCTCAATCTTTGAGTTTATAAGAATTTTATTTGTCTTATAAGCTTGGCATTTGGATCGAGCTCTAGGTATTTTGGGCTAATCTAGGATCAAACCCCTTAAGGTCATTATATTCCCAAGCAAAGATATCAAAATTCTTTACACAACTCCACACAATCCTTTCAGCTGAAGTACATACCTTTCCAAGATTAAGAATTCTATACTTAGAGATAATAACTCATTCATGATGCTCTTATTTAGTAGATATACTAACCTTATCCCTCCTCATTTGATCATAAATGAGTTATTATCTCCAAGGATAGAATTCTTAAGATTAGAAAGGTATGTACTTTAGCTGAAAGGATTGCATTTGTGGAGTTGTGTAAAGAATTTTGATATGTTTGCTATCTCTTAATTAGTAGATATACTAACCTTATCCCTCCTCATTTGATCATTCGCATTGAAGATGTTCTCAAGAGTAATCCTTTAGGGAGCTTATTGGATCTAAATTGCACAATCTAATCTTCATATTGATGTTGAAATTTAGATTGTTTTTTAAAAGAGAACTCATCTTCTTGTTGAAGGAAGCATTTTATTTGTTTGTCACTCTCAAAGACCTGTCAATTGACATCATTATCTGGTATTGATATGTGGCTGAGTTTTTGAGTTCTTCACATCATTAGGAATGTCAAATTGAGCTTCCACTGAAGCTAACCTATCAACATGTTGATTCTCTTCTCTTGGAACTAATTTTATGTTGAAAGCTTCAAAGTCTTCAATAAGTTCCCATACTCTATGTTTGTAAGATTTCAACAATGGATTCTTAGCAGCACTTTTACCTTTCTTGGTGGACCACTAGCTCACTATCTCCAAAAACATGTAATTGCTTCACTCCCTTATTTTTTCCCCATTTAATTCCATGATTAAGTGCTTCATATTTAGTTGCATTGCAAGTGCATCTAAATTAAAATCTAATTATATAATAATAGCTTTCTTTGTAGGGAGAAACTAGCATCATACCTGCCCCTGCTCCATTATAACTCCTTGAACCATCAAATAATAAATTCCATAGACCATCACTATCTTCATTTAATTTGGATAGAGATGGTATGATTGCACTTTCTTCATGAAAATAGTAAACACCTAGACCAGCTTCTTCAACACATTTATATGGATCATATTCATGATTTTTTGCTCCCCACTCGTCAAGGAAAAGGTTTGATATGCCTTTAAGAAGTACAATTGGTTATTGATCATTAGGATTATCTCCCCCATAAATGATAGTATAATTCACATTTGGAATGTTTGGATTGAATGGTTCAAGATGGAACTTAGACATAGGTTCAGATCTTATTGTAACCTTAGTACCATATCTAATTTTAAAAGTCATATATGACCAAATAGATGGCAAATACCCCCCAATCTTGGTAGTGAAATCTCTTGACAAGCATAAATCAAAGTAGGGTGGAAAATCTACTACAACATCATCTTGAACAATATAAAATTTGGGACAAGCATGAAGAGTAAGACTCAAACCTTTGATCACACCCATGGTCTTAGTAGCTAAACCATCTAATTATAAGATGCCCTTGGTATTAGGCTCATACTTTATGTCTAACTTATTAGTTATTTATTTATGCAACACTGATTTGATTTCCCCACTATTTATCATGAAATTATGCACTAATCAGTCTCCAATAATCATAAAAACATAAAAAGGAGGTGGTTTATCATCTTTGCTTTGCCCATTAGTAAGTGTAAGTGTGTTTGTGAAGATTGAAATTTTTCTTCTCTCTGTTGTTTTTGAAAGGCTAAGTTTAGACAAATCCTATTGAAGTATCTCCTTTTGTCTAAGGACATCCAATATGTCCCACATAGGAATGCTCGCATTCAACCTCTTCATTTGGTCAACAATATTGATGCAATGACCACCAAACCTTGGTTGTCCTTAAGGAGTTGCCATACTACTTTGAGATTGCATAGTTTGAGGTATGAAAGCACCCTTTACATTCTAATTTTTTTGAGTTTCATGGGCCTTAGGAACTGCATTATTTCCTTTTCTTCCTTGAGATAGAAGGAATAATGGTTGAACCCTTACCTATCTCTTGAGCATCTTCAATTGTTCTTCCTTTGGACCTTGTATTAGTTACTATGGAAGTATCACCAATTTTACTTGTTTTTAGTAACTGACTGAATGCACACTAATCTCCCTCTTTCCAATTAACTAATTTAGCATTAGATTGAACTTTCAATCCATTTGTCTTTCCTTGACTAGAAACTTTAGCTTGTGTCATAGAAAGAATTGTTACATTTTGTGCCATAAAAGCTTGATTGAACACCCCATTATAAATGGTAAGTTGATTATGAGGATGATCCCATTGAGAAGACCAATCATTTTCTTACACAAGGTTGTTTTGAATAGGTAGTAGAGCTCTATATATAGTGGTAGCATTTAGATTATACCTATTATATGGTCTAGCATTAGTGATCTACCCTTGTCCTTGAGAATTGGCTGAAAAGGTGGTCTATTTGGTTAATTGAAATGATAAGAATGATATGGATCTTGATAATGTTTGTGAGGTTGAGGTAGCTACCTCTCAATGGCCACTAACTTGTTTGATTGAGCTTTGACTAGGCTTCTTAACTCCCGCATTTTATTTGATTGACTAGGGGCAGCTTGCTCATGATCGATTAGTGTGGGAATGGGAGCAAGAGTTGGTCTAGGGGGTTGTATA
This sequence comes from Torreya grandis, assembly GCA_037957365.1. NCBI lineage: Eukaryota > Viridiplantae > Streptophyta > Pinopsida > Cupressales > Taxaceae > Torreya > Torreya grandis. The sequence continues at coordinate 1,199,991 of JARHVA010001339.1, forward strand.
TCAAGAAATA